>OY288254.1:28433876-29633876 GCA_958450325.1 Agrostemma githago | reverse complement strand
CTTTGATTAGGATTTAATTTTGAGTTGAAGAGGGTTTTCGATTTGGGAATGATCAATATTTGAGTTGTAGTTGGGCAGTTTTTTTGAATGCTTGCATGCTAAAGAAGATTCATACGGTTATTAATTGGTATGTGGATGAGTGTGATGTCACAAGTAGTGATGATGGTAAATACAGCAGCAGTAAATGCTAAATTTACTTGAGTAAACTGTCAAATTTTTACTTTGCTTGCCAATTGAGTTAAGGTGTCATCATTACCATAATTGAAGGCAATTTTTATAGTCCATATAACCGCATAAGCTATGTTCTCTCTAATGTTTTTCTGTTCATTAGTGCAATCGTATATAGTACAATTGTTTGGAGACCGTATTGCGTTGTGTTTCTATTAATTTACGTCGTAAGGTTGAATAAAATTACGTTGCGGCTACTAAATGGACCTCACGGTAAATGATATATTCAGTGTCCGTGATATTGCTTAGTGTTACGGTGGCTCATTTAGCCGCTACTCAACTCATCATAACCGTTACCCCCTGACGTTTACTAATTTTCGAAGTACCCGCACTGCTGAACAAAATGACAGTTAGACACGGTTATTCTATTTTCATTTACGTTCTTCTTAGGCTAAATCATTTCTTCGTTTACCATCTAATATGTGTCAACAGTTCTTATTACCTAACCAACATTTTGGAGACATACACTGTGCGCTCTTATTACCATTTTTGTAAACTCCGTATCGTTAGCTTCCAGTTTTCAACCACTAACGTAATTATTACCTTCTCCATCTCACATTTAATTCCCAACTTATTACTTTCCCGACGCATAATCGTTGACAAACTAATTGTTCCATAGACACCCAAAACAAACCGGCAACTTTAATTGGACGTTGTGGACATGACGTAGGTCCACCCCGACGCGGCCACGCGCGGGTTTGGGTAGGAGAATGAATCTCGTGGTAAGATTGTTCTCGGATTCGAAATTTAAGTCAAAATGGAGTCGCCACCGAATTTTGTGGTTATTCGGAACCATTCGAGCCCACTTTATATCGTCATGGGCTATACACAAAGTACGGCCCACTTCGATTTCAGAGTTTATGGGGCTCGTCCCTTTGCATTACAATATCGATACCGTTTACACCGACTTTCGTATATAGAATGACTCTCGTGCGCCAATGGTTTCGGGCATCCGGAAACCAAGGTTCTGAGTAAGGGGTGAGGGTACGTGTTGGGAAGCCCACTAAGGACACCCAACCCCGCCCGCACATAGCGGCCTCTACTAAGACATCGTTCGTGTTCGTGTACGCGCGCTAGTAAAACGACTAAATGATATGCAAACAGCGTTTTTAGCTAAACATGCGAATTATTGGTTAACTACGTCATTTTAATGCATCTTGATTCACGTCAAAGTGATTTAGCAAGTGATGTTCATTTAAATAAATAAATGGCAAACATCAAAAATAGAAAACTCGTAAATAAATTACAAATTACACGGGCGGAATACAACCCAGAATTCACAATACAACGAGCAATAAAATAGAATAATTGAATTATAAGCAGCAAATATTAACTAGAAACGGACCCGTATATAATAAATATAAACTAACCGTAAGTTGTGCAATTGGACTAACTTCGATTAGATACACAGTATATTGTGTACCAATCAAAGGACAGAGATATGGGACCTAGGCGTGGTGCTAGCTCGATCCCGAATCTCGATGCCTTGTCCCGACTTATCACATCGAGGAATAGAGTCTAAATTAATCATGTGTCGGATACGACTAAAGAGTCGTCGACACAAAATTAATAGTGCGAGACCGTCGATCAAAGTCGTTTTAAGTGATATGATTTGCATGAGTTTTGAAAAATAGGATCACGTGATTGACTTTACACGTGTCGACTAAAGTCGTAAAAAAATGACGAGGCTCAAATGTTGCATTGAAGCTCGCGGATTTCTGGGCTACAGGACCCACTCGATCGAGTCATGGCATGGACTCGATCGAGTGCACACTCGAAGCAACTACTGCCCAGTTTTTGGGGTCCAACTCGATCGAGTGGCCCATGGCACTCGATCGTGTGCCCCCTGTACGACGCATGGCTCGTTTCATTTTTATTTGTTTGAATTCGATAATTGACCGAGTTAAATAAAAATATTGCATTATTTAAATTCAACTCGGTTCTCGATGTCATAAACGTGTATTATACGATTATGAGACCGTTATCGAGATTTTATGGAATATGCTATTATGTGATTGAAAAGTTTGATTAGTGACGAAATTTTAGTCCTCCGCGTCGCGACATCGATACTAATCCTAGCGGATTATGTGATGTCGGTTTTCGCATCAACAGATCTCGCACTAATCTTAGAAATGGAGTCTTACGCGTTCAACTATGAGCAACCACGATCGCGTTATGCCCTTGAGTACATTGGGGCGGCGCTCCTTGAAAGAGTGCCCTCCGTCGTGACTCGTAAAGGGATTAAACGGACTTTGGATGATCGTCGTAGTCAAACGTGTTAAGATCCGAATTTTATTATTATTATATATAAACATACACGGTATTAATTGTTAACGACGAAATATAAATAAATAAATAAATAATGTTAGTGGTTAGAGTACATAAATAAAATGTCAGATTGCGATAAATAAAATGTTAGTAACGAAATTAAAATGTTAGTGTTAGTATAATAATAATAATACATAATATATATATATATATATATATATATATATATATATATATATATATATAACGGTAAAAAGAGATGGGAGAAAAAGAAACGGGGTTTGATGACACCCTCAACCTACATGCTTAAATGGCCTCGGAAACGAACTCGTAGTAGCGGCGTGTGCGCGGGAGTGTCGAGATATGTAGGTAGAGTTATGGTGTGTGTCCTTGACGAGTTTTGATATCGGGATTTGAATGTGTAATTTGAATGTGTATGTGTGTGACTTTGAAGCCAAGTTCAAAGTGGTGTATTATGTAAAGGTTGAATGATAATGTGTACATTTGAAGGGTGATTGATGATTGAAATGTGTAGAGTAATTAGAGTGTTTAGGGTAGAAATGAAGGCTTTTTTGTATCAAGAGAAGTCTGAAAATGCAAAGGGTTTGAGGGGTATTTATAGATTTTACCCCACGACCTAGGGTCACTCGATCGAGTGGCCCTAGTGCACTCGATCGAGTGCCCTTGCAAACGGGCCTGATCCGGTAAAAGATGCTCCACTCGACCGAGTGGGTCAATCCACTCGATCGAGTGGATCAAGGGTGGCGAGATAATTTAGGAAATGGGGACTCTTGATTATTTTTTGAATTTTGCACTTGGGCGCAATTCTCTAGAAATGTATCAGGTTGACATTTTGTGACGGATTCGTCTTTGACCGGGTTTTGACCCGGTCGCTAAAAGACGGGTTTTACTTTTGGTGTCGGTTTTGGCCCAAATTAGTCTTATTTGACTCGGAATGACCCACTGGGCCTGAATTTGAGGTCGGTTTTGAGAGATTTGCACTCCGCTAAATGCCCACATCGGATACTATTGATTCCGAGTCCGTATTCGAGCGTATTAAGTCACGTTGACGTCTGATCATCATCGGGTGTTTTGTCGGGAACTGCTATAGACACTAGCAGGCAAAATGCGGGTGTCAACAGACGTGTATAATTGAAAAAAATGCAATAGCAATCAATAGACCCGATATGAAGGACACGATTAGCAAACGAAATTAAAACTATAATCGTTACTGAAATTAAGATTAAACGTAATTTGAAACGATCACCACTGCAATTCAAACGTTGAAAGATACATTCCATGCAAGGCTATCATTAAGCAACCATCTATGTACACCACAACTAAACTTAGATGCTTATTTCCGTTCGAAGCATTTAATCAACGTAGAAATCCCGGTAGATTTCGTTCAAAGCATCCATAACATGTCCATAGGTACCAAATTCCTCAGCTTCGCCCAAGTACGTTCCAACATAGCGGCACCAGATCGACACCATACGGTAGTCCGTCTCCGTTGATACATACTTCTCATCCTCCCAAGAAGCAACCCAACAATGAGGACCGGCTAGGTGATCCCATTGGACGACCATTGCTTCCTTGGTCTTTCCTTCATTTTCAAACTCCCTTTGGAGTTTGTAGGCCATGAAGTAGTTTGGTAGCCTTGCTCCAAACTCTACTACCACCGCCCTCTCGAAATCAAGCGTCGGCGATATGCATGGATCTAACCTAACCACATCGTACCCAAGGTATATTAGTCTCATCTTCAGAATGTGCAAATTCTGGCATATATACCATCCGTCTTGCACGTCGTACGACATGTTGTCGAATATGCACTTAGGTGGCCACATCAACTTTCTATACATTTTTAGTGTTTTGATAGAGTAGGTAGTTAGGAAGCTTAAAAAATGACTAGATTTGCATGCAATTAAGACGTTTTAACCTTATGGTGAAATGAAGTTGCCTATTTAATTTTGATTATATATTGGGATTGTTATGACTGTTCGGCTTCCGTTTAGAGCATATGGCTATGCTAAAGCTTTTTGTCGACCTTAGTACTAACACAGTCTATTCGTGTTAATTACTACAATTTCAAACCTTCGGATATCGTACTAATAAATTAAATATCGTTAATTTCACGCACTCAACGCATAATCATATTTCGAAACTAGCTGGGTCGATTTTAGAGATCGTTGACTTAGAAATAGTATTTGGCCCAACCGATTATTGGGTTAGTCATATATATGATAATTGTGAATTAGTCAATCGGACCCTATATTTGGGCCATTTATATTTTGTGTCATTCATAATTTGTGCGGCCCAGTTATGTAGTTTGGGTTACAAGCTTTATCGGATTTGTTACTCGACGAAGTTCAGACCAATAACTTATTCGGCCTTATAGTTCGTGATGGACTAATAAATACATAATAAAATATACCAAGTACGATATAAGATGTGGTACTACTTCAAATCAAGTTACAACCCGTTCTGTGAATTTAGTTGGTTTGCTCTTGGTAAATGAAAAGGTGGAGTTTAATTAGAAATGTCATTGTAAATGTGAGTACATATTATGAATTTATATGAAGTTTTATTTACGTATTTTTTTTTACTAACATAGATTAATTTCGTGGATATCAACATTTAACGAAGATGCACGACATAGTGTATTATACTAAAAAATGGGAACTTCTCTGGTGGATGATTTGGGATAGTACAACATAATACGAAAACCAATCTTCTTTTCTACTAAGACATTCTTCTAACATTACACATAGACGTCAATACTAATGACTTATTCAGTTAAATGTAACTGTGCGTCGTTCGTTCACTGTTATTATACATTCTAATTATGTATTTCTAAATTTTGTCATCCACATGTACTAATGTTCAACTTATTCTTGGCCCAATTGACTTTCTATCATCGGCATTCCAACGACTATACATTGGTAGCTGGCCTATCCCAAATTCCTAGCCCGTGAAGAACATTTATGGAGCCCAAAAAGTGTAGGCGAACGATGCGTTCGGATGTAAAATGTATTTTTCTAAAAAGTATTTCTAATTAATTACGAGTTACAACAAACAAACCGACTGGACGAACATGACATTATTTTAATGACAACCAACATAATTGTTTACCTTTGCGATGATTTATTTGTACATCTAATTACATGTCGTGTTCCATGATAACGACTGGTAACATAGAATGTCGAAGATATTGTGTAACATGCAAACTATATGTTCGTTCATTTTTTCGCTTGCCTAATAACACCTAAAGTAACTAAAGTCTATTAACGGATAACCTACTTTTAGGTGTTAATCCAATCAACTCTATACATAAATATAAACGAACAACCCGTGAAGGTTCTTCACGGGTATTACACTAGTTAGCAAATAATAAATAGCTAAAATTAGGAAAACCGAAGTTAGAATATTTACTACATACTACTACTCAATCATACGATATAAAATCGAGTAACGTCCTAAAGTTACCTTAAGTAATAGATAACTTCAAAGCATTGCCCCGTCAATAGTCCAAGCTCCACCTATGCGATCCAAAGTCGTCTCGAAAACTTGTCCACCATTAAAACTTCAAGGTCCAATAGGCTCGAGAAAAAATTGTACGACATAAACGAAAGGAGACAAAATCAACCACGCACGATTAGGACGAAACAAGTGGCTGATACTAAGACTAAACAGAACGAAAAACAAATGGAGTTTTAACTAAACGAGGGACGAGAAAAGGATCGACGTAAGAAAGGAGAAGGGAATCGGCATCGAAAATAAGGAGGATTAGGTTCTAAACGTGATAGGGGAATGAGCGCGATAACAAGCAACATAGAAATGAAGGTTTAACAAATGGAATGGCACAACTCGACCACAAAAACGGAAAAAGAAATAATAGAATAGAGGCACGAAGGGGATACAACTCAAAGCATCAGCATCACGTATAAACCGACAACAGGAAAAGCAAGCAAGAACCGCGAGAACAACCAGACGATAGTAGCAGCGGTCCCGAACATCAGTAACAACAGGAAGATAGTCGAATAACAAGCTGAAACGAACAAAGCAGCAGCGAAGAAGAAAAGAAGAACACGAACAAGCAAGAATTTACCGATTAACAAGAATGAAAAAGATGAGGAAGAACAAGGAAATGGAATAGTAGCAGCAACGAGGCAGAGTGAAATGACATCTACGGAACGGGACTACGACCGCAAATCGCACAAAGGGAAGGAATAAAAATCAGCAGCAACAGCACCGAACAGAGGCAGAATCACGATCGAAACAACCAGCAGAAAAAGTAACAGCAGCGCACAACCAGAAGAAACAAACAGCAGCAGACCAGCAGTAACGAAACAACATGGCAGGAGGAGAAAAAAGGAAAAGAGGACAGAAATAGGAACGGGCAACAGGAATGATCGCGGCGTCAGACGATGGTAGAACAAACAACACAGACATCAGCAAAAGAAGAAAACATAGCAGCAATTTCAGCGCCTAACAATGGCAACGGAAAACGAATCGGCGGCAGAAAATTTGATTCAGCACCGATTGAACAACAAGGACGCAACATTAGTAGCATCGTCATAACAACGACAGAAGACGCGACGCACAAAAGGGGATGAACGAACAAAAGATGACCAGCATGACAACAACAAAGATGAAGAAGAAGGAGAGGAGATTACCATCACTGAAACAGGGACACACGAAGGGAAGACAGGGGGTCGAAACAGAGGATGCGTAAGGTGATGATGAACGGTAGGCAGCAGGTTCAAGGAACGGCAAGAATTAGAGGAGATAAACGATGGTGATTGCTGATGAAGGGGGACGAGGCAAAGGCTAAGTACACGTTAACTACAAGTGGGAAAACCAAGAGGATGAGGGAAGAGGTGGAAGTATAAGTTGAATGTGCATCAAACAAATGGGAAAACAAAAGGTGGCAAATGAAAAGACTCAGCCAAATAAAAAGTACAGATTAATTAAGTGAATCAGGTTAGAAATACGGATTAAACAAATTCCGTATCGATCAGTTAGCTGACCCACGAATCGAATTAAACGAGTTAATAAAATTAATAAATAATCGGACCGACAAATAAAATGAGTAAATAAAGTACTCGAGACGAAAACGAAGTTGATAGAAATAAATAATTAGGCGATGAAATAATATTTCCCGATAAATAATAAATCTTCGATAAAGTGAATTAAATTGATTTCTCGAGGAATAAAATAAAAGAATTTCGAGCCGAAAATAGAAATTCGAGCTTAAATAAAATAAATAAAAGAATTTAGAATTTAAATCGTCGAAATAGACTTTCGATAAGAATTAAATTAAATGTATAAAATGAATCAAAACAGCAATAAAAATGTTTAAATATAAGGGTTTCCGAGACAAATTGAATTTTAGGCGTTTGAAACGATTAAACGATACATTCGTTTTATAATAAATTTAAGAATTACGAGTTAAATCGTAAAAATAAGAATACGAACAAAATTTTAATCTAAATTATTTATAAAAATCAGGGGTGTTACAATCCTCCCCACTAAAAAGAAGTTTCGTCCTCGAAACTTATAAAAACCTAATCGAAATCGAAGACAAATTTATTTTTCAAGATTAGTTGAGCTCAGTTCCCAAAGTTTAAAATCATTTAAATTAATAAAATCGCAAGTAAAGAAATTATTTTATAAAATAATGACGATAAATAATATTTGTAAACTAACTCGATGGGGAAGAGTACCCAATTATTTTCAAAACAACGGTAAAACGTTTTAATTAAGAAATTCGACATTACTTTGTTTTTAAGACCAAAGAAAAATTTGAGAAGTCAAGTTTTGTAGATAGTAAAAAAGAATCGAATCAGTCAACAAACATTTTCAATAACAGATTTAAAGTCTAACGACAATAAAATAAAATTTTAGACATACGAAGTTTTTCGAAAATATTAAATCGTTTTACATAATAATCTTATAAAAATCCAAAATATTTGCATTTATGAAAGTTTTCGTAAAATTTAAACATGCTTGAAATTGAAACTTGGAACAATTTCGAAATACTTTAAAATAAATTATTCAGGCATTTCGAAACAGGACTAAATATATGACATCAACAAAAATGAAAACGAAAACGAATTTTTGAAATTTATAACTCAAATGTAAAAATTTCACGATAGTCCAAAATTTTAAAAAGTCAAACTTTTCACAACATAGGTTCGGGAAAAGGTAAACGGATAAATAGAGTCAAAGTCAATGACAAATCGTAACAAAAAATTTCAAACCCGATAAAGAGGTCAAAGAGGTTGGCCGAAGAAGAAGTGGCAAGATTTAAGAAAAGCTAGGGGAGGAACGAAGTTGAGAGTCAAAAGAGCTCTCAGGATTTAAGAATAAATTAACCATCTCGAGATTCCCGGTACGACTCTCACAACACGGGTTCCTAATTTCCATCAAATAACTTTAAGTCCAACATTAGGCACTAGGTGGCACTACTGGTCACAATCCCAAAAATTTCTTACGTGACTATCCAATCATTCAAACGACACGATACTAATCCACAATTGCTTTACAATCTAATCTCGTCAATTAAAATCTCAGCGGCCATCACAACACACCCAAACTCGCACTCGATAAGGCTCCTAATCCAAAGTTTATAAGGTTTGAACTCGAGGAGTACTCCGAATTTCTCGAGTAAAGAACTCTAAACAAGGTCCGCCAATTTGACAATGCTCGGGTACGAAATCCTCAAAAATGATCACCGACATTTATAACGCCACAAGTACAGAAGTTGGAAAGTCCAGTAAATATAACCCTCAAACACGTGGTCAACGGGCAGCTCAGTGAATTTTCCTTGACCGAGGTACGGTCAATTCAAAAATTATCGATACCTATACCATCAAAAGGGGGGGAGACAATCAAGCTGGTCAGCTAACACCACACTTAGCCTTCCCACATTACAACCCTCAAGACCTTCTCAATACCTAGGCTAAGAGACAGCCCGGAATTTTGAGGATTCAAGCTCCATAGGATACACCCTAACCATTTGGCCCGGACATGGAAATCAGATCCCGTATTATCAAACCTATCCTGATCGAAGTTCAAGTCATTTTTACTCGACATCCCCCTTTCCTACCACATTACAATACCTTACCCTCGAAGCCTTAGCTCCACAAAATCGAGCTCCAGATTTCGAAGCATCAAAGCCACTTACGACCTGGCACCACATTTCAAAAAACATCCAAACTATTTACCAGCCCCAAACACGGGAATTCAACCTGCGGTCGGCATAGAACATGCCCAAATAGTTCACACCACCTCTGGGGGCTACCCCAGAGAATGCTCACAGTCACGGGATTAAAATCCTAACTGTTCTAGCCCTTTGATCAAGACATCATTGGGAATTCACCTGGCCTACACCATCGCTATAGCTAGTTACACACAAAGCCCTAATAAACTAGGCACCATAACATATCTTCTAATCCACTGAACTACGGCTTTGTTTGATTTCACTACACGTGAATACGTAGGAAGCCTTTCAACAAGGGCACAACCACCCACATTGACACATATTCAAAAAGCACCGTCATTCCGGTCACGATACTGTTATGTTCTCAATAGTTTGCTTTGACGTCCTGGGGGGCTTCTCTTAGAAAGAAGTTCCCCATCCACTCACATAATCCGAGTGACTTTCAAATACTAACCTCCTTTCTATAGACTGTCCTAGTACTCGGCTCAGTCGAAGACGAGAATCTGTCAAGGACTCGGAGCGACACACACTTTTGGAATGTACCCCAAAACCAAAAATTCAAAAGAGTTAGTCTACAACATTGGTACTGCTGAGTCCTGCAGGAACAGTCTCATTACAGACTACTGTAATTCCCCTATACCGGATCCTTCCCAGTTTGAAGTTTTACCGTGTTGCCACTCGCCTTGGCTACGGAATAACTCGACTTGAGAGTCCTGTCATCTTAGGTGGCCCGCCTTCCTATTGAGTCACAGTCCAACCCCTTGAGAGTCCAAGTCGTGTCTGTCAACTCGTCCTGTCGCGTCCATAGTTGAGTATGTAAGTAGGCCTCTCTTTTCAAATTCTTGCTTTGAAATTCACAAAACTTAGCCATTTAAGAAAATCCTTTTCGACAAGGTCAAATTTCGGTCTATTTAAACCGCAAATTTCTTTTCTACCTCTTTCAATTTTGAAAACCTATATCCTAGCACGTGAGTTGCTTTCAGTACTTCGATTTCAAAATGAAGCAAAAATCATTTTCCCCACCGCAAGCCACTCTATAGATGCTAACTGCATTTCCTATGTGCTATCTTGCTATATACTATGCTTGTTATTTCTGCCTATGTATCTAACATTTCAGGTGCCAGCTAGTGCTTCCCAACGGAACATCAAAGGCGGTGTTTCTCCTGGAATGCTACATCCAAGATGTGATGTGTCGGCATACGGGTACACCCAAGACTTCAGAAGCAAGTCCCCATGCAGCTACTTTACTCCCCTGCGTGAATCGGTGTTTCACCTAAATATTACGTGCAAATATAGGTAAACCTAGGACTTCAAAGGCCAGTTCGACTCATCACGCAGCTATCATCAGGACAGTTATGACCCTTTTCTTATGGTTGGCGAGCCCTTCACGCAAGTGTAATGGACTATAAATGACCCGACCGGAAGGCTGCCAGGTCGTAATCCTCGATTGGCCTGGTAGCTACTCTGACTTTCGCCTTGTCCAAGCCTCAGTAAGAGTGGGGGCTCTGTAGACACCCGCATTTTACCTGCTAGTGTCTATAGCAGTTTCCAACAAAACACCCGATGATGATCAGACGTAAACGTGACTTAATATGCTCGAATACGGACTCAGAATCAATGGTAACCGAGGTGGGCATTTAGCGGAGTGCAAATCTCTCAAAATCGACCTCAAATCCAGGCCCAGCGGGTCGTTTCCAATAAAATGAGACTATTTTGGGCCAAAACCGACACCAAAAATAAAACCGTCTTTTTACGACCCAAAAACCCGGTCCGAGTAAGAAATCGACCTTACAAAGATTCTAGAAACAGGCGCCCAACTAATATATTCAAAGTTCAAAAAAGGCAAAGCTTCCCTAAAATTGCTCACCCACCTGACCCACTTGATCGAGTGCGGCTATCAAAACCCGATCAGGCGCCTTTATTGGGCCACTCGATCGAGTATAGTAGGTCTACTCGATCGAGTGTGTAATACTCGTGGTTCTTATCATAAATCAAACCGTAAGTCTGACCCGAACAAATAAGTCATTAAACCCATTTCTATTACCCGTCATTTATGTGTATCGGGTCTAGATAAATGTGTAGTAGTCTATGTAATTGAATGGGTCAAATCGTATATTCCATCTTGTGTAGTAGTTTAACCCATTTGTAGTGTAGCCCAATTTAATAATATTAAACCCTAAGTCAGGTACTCATGTTACGTACATAAAACTCCCGCCTCTTTTTCAAGTTCAACCGCTTCCCTTTTTATTTGATCTTCTTCATCCATTGACGTTCACACCACCATTCACACTCTTTCTCCATCTATGTTCGCGTGAGTTTGTAACCCCGGTCCTCTTCATCTCCTCCGGCCACCAGACTACCCCGAACACCTTGCACTCCGACCATCAGATTGTTGTGGTCGTTGTTGGTCTATGCCGCCCCTAAGCCGTTTCGCCGTTCTTTATCCCGTCTAACACCATACGTCCATACCTCATCTGTTTATGTGTATTGGCCGCGCGTAAGGTCCTAGTCGTCCTTAATGTCGAGGTATGGTTATTTGCTCGTGTTTGTTGTCAACATCGTGTCGTTGTTGTAGGGGTGTGTCGGTTGAGTCAGGTAGCATTAAATTGATTTCGTGGCTACCATTGTTATCATGGTCGTTATGGTTGCCCCAGTTACGGTTTGCTATTTCTGTTGGTCCTTGTACGTTGTGGCTACTATCGTTTCTGTACGTCCGTGTAAGTTGGGCATGTCCATGTAGTTGCTGGTTATAATAATAAGAAGAAGTTATACTAATTTAAGTTAATTAGTTTAAGGTATCGTCTATATAATCACATAAGTTATGGCTAGATCGGTATCGAGTATATAGTATTCCTATATATTATAACCAATACGGCGTCGGGTTTCATTTCATAATTTAAATATGGTAGGATCAATATTAATCTAAGTATATAATATTTTATTAGGATCGGACTTTGTAGAGTTTCTGTGGCGAATTATACTACCAACGCGATGGTCATCTGCTAACTAGGTAAGGTTATCCTAACTTAGTTTACGTTGTATGTATGCATTTTGTATGATATGTAATGGTATACTGGTTATATTGAGATTGCGGCTGCATGCCTATTGAGATTTTGGCTGTGTGCCTATTGATATTGAGGCTGTGTGTCTATTGATATTGCGGCTGTGTGCCAATTGAGAGAAGCTAGCTAGGCCTAGCTAGGCCCGGTTGATCTCGGGACCTTCCCTGATGTTTCCTCCTAGGAGAGCTTAGGAGGGGTGTGCACACTCGGACTGACGGGGCGTGACTGCGGTCGCGATGGATAATAGGAATGATGATGTTGATACTGATACTGATACTGATGTTTGTGATGCTGGTTGTACTAATGTTATTTAATGTTATCGTAAACTGACTTGGTGTGTATGTCTGACGTGTCTGTGACGATCCTGTTGATATTTTCGATCAATTGGGGAGCAGTCTATAATGCAGGTTATGTATATTCTGATGTGTCTGGATGCGGGAATACATGTACGGGATTGGGGTGAGCGCGACTTATGTGTCTGGACGTAGCACGGGTGAATGCGTAGGAATTCCTGTTATATAGATTATATAGATAGCTTCCGCTGTATATCTAGAGTTGTACAAGTTAATGAGTTGTAATGTTTTAAATCACATGGTCAATTTGGCTTTCCATGTTGTATTGTAATGAGCTACTACCTCGGGAAACCGAGATGGTAACACTCTTATTTACTTGGGAATGTCTGGTAAGGCTCCTACGTAAATGAGGGTGTTACAAAGTGGTATCAGAGCGAACGATCCTGGAGCCTAAAATAAATGAACCTAGGAAAAATAAAATGAACCCCGGTGATGGACCATCAGGAGCCCCCTAAAATTCGGTTGAGGAGACGTCCTTATACCAACCCCGGCCCTCCTGCTCTTGACCCGGTAACAGCGTGTGAGAATGAGATGGGTATAAATTAGGAAGGGATACATTGTGATGCAATGAATGTCTTGTGATGCTTGTTTGTTTGATGTGTATGACATGGAGAACTTTATAAGCTGAGGTGTGATTAGGGTATCATTATTGTGTTAGCATGGTATAATAGTTAGTACGATACCATATGAGTTATATGTTAAGATACGTAAGGTCGAATTAGGAGTCGATCATCCTTGAGTGGGAGAACGGTCATAGTCAGAGTTGTTAGTAATGTCGGATACATCACCTATGTGTTTGTACGTACAATGTCGTAGCGATAAATGAGTTTAATTAGTGGAGTTGGTGGTAATCTACGTCTATCTAATAGAAATAGTATATTGCAGTCGTCTCACGTTACTGTAAAGGAGGTTGATACCTGGTAATGGTACGTATATTGTAATATGTCAAGAGAGTCGGTGACTTACGTGGTTTAAAGTAATGTGAGTTACTCAAAAGTACCTGGATACTTGGATTTTGTTTCGAGTATTATACTTTTCTTTGCAAATGTAATGTACAAGTTGCCTTCATGTTGACTAGGATCAGTATATAGAAGTTTAATGGTGTCGTGACGTCTTAATAGAGCTTTGTCGCATATGAATCAACTACTAGTTAATGAGACTAATGGTCGAACAATGTAAGAATACTTAGGTCCGTTTTGAGTTAATGTGAGTTACTTGCTTTATATCGATTCGAGTAGTCCTTATTATTGGTCCTCATCCTTTCCCCGTAATGACGTAAATGAACTTGTCTATCAAATTGTTTTTGAAAACGTATGTGGTATCTGAAATTATGTCGATCTATTTATATTATAGGGAGCAACAACGTATATATAAATGTGTCGTTTCTATTTCACCCTGATTAATACATTGTGTGATTGACAAGTTAAAATGTGAAATCGAGATCTGTTTATTACTTGAATTTGAGTACAAAGTGTTATTAAAATGATATATGTGTGGTGTTGTATTCATTAAGGTGAATTTCTGTCAAAGATACTTGGATATTTGTGTTTCGTTCTGCATTTATATGCTCATCTGTTAATATGCGTGATAGGTTTCGAGTCATACCTTGTTGTCGATTTCTATTATGTTTTAAATATGTATGAGTTCTGTTTTGATGGCCTAAAACAACATGCTTGCTAATTAACAGTGTCGAGATAACGTCAGAACAACTTACAATACTTTCGTTAACCTGGACAATGTGATACTGAATCGTTTTACCTGTTTACTGTGTCTATTTCACAAGAGTTTGAAAAGATACTCATATTTATTTTAAGTCTACTTGCTCACTGTAAAATTTTGTGATTTAATTTCAAGTCCTTCAGTCTGAAAAAACTAATTGTGAACGGGGGTCAAAATTTATCCGCGAATTTTTCGACCGTCAAGCTTTTCATTTTAAACCATACTTAGAGATTTGAATCATCATTTGGAATTTTTATTGATCTCACTTTGAATAGTGTATATAATGTTGGAACTTGGTTTTGCAGAAAAAGGTGTTTCGCAACTCGTTTTATAAATCGACACTTTTCCAAGGTTAAAATCTGTCAGCTTATGAAAATGATTTTGCAAATCACTGTTACGTTTTGAATTGGAAATTGTTTTAACTGTGAAGTTGTATAGGAATGTTCTCTGAATCTAACCCACTAGTTTTACACAGTTTTGAGTAAGACGATTTAATTATGAATTTTCTATCATGTCTGCAATGTTCTGAAAACGTGTGTAAATCCACTGAATGATCACTGTTACGCCTTGTTGAGGTGAATGCACCAATGTGAAAGTGTCTGCCTTATCGTATGGTGTAATAGAGTTAAACCTATATGTTAACGATAAATTCAGAGTAAATTCAGGTTACGAGAGGTCATATTGCTTGGTTCATGTTGCATAATTGCCTTAATGTGGATCTTACGGATCAAATGTGTTGTTTGATAAACTTGTCATGGTCATAAGTCACTCATGTGATAAAGAACATCGCTGCACGTATTTTATAAGTGGAGTCGTTCCAATGAGAAGTTAGGAAAGGCCAAGTCATCAAACAACAAACTGAGTACCCAACTTATGTGCAGTTAAACGTGACATTAATTTTCAGATTATGGTCGTAATTATGTAAGGAATTTGGACATGTTTGGCGAACAAGTTAAAAGCTAGTTTTAAATAATCTTGTACATCCATGATGAGTCCCCGTCCTTACTGGTCGATGAGTAACATATGCCTCGATGAATGAATGTTTATAATGTCTATGTGTTGATTGTTGGTCTTATTAAGTAATATGCTAGTGTCTAAATTCAAAACTTATGCAAACATATAACATGGAGAACTATCTGGTCAGTTGTTACAATTACGAGGAATAAATATCACCTGCTGATTATATCAAGGTCTAAAGTTGCTAACGCAGTCGTCTAGGAGTGTTCAGTTGTGTACTTGTGTTGTTCCCTTGTTGTGATGACTATATTGCCTCCTTATGCGTTTTTTTTGTACATATGCATGCATGTGAGTCTGAACTTGTTAGAGATACAATCTGTCAACGAGATATCATAATATGTATTGAAAGTATGTGTCTTATGATAAAAACTCAGTGGTTGGTGTCGTTTAAATTACTTGTAAGAGTTTCGCAATGATGGTGGTCAATGATTCTAACGGTATAAATAAGTGTAATAATATCAAGAGAGTGAAAAGAGAGTCGTGATATTGAATCCATTAAAGGAGGATAATAGGTACAGTGATGTATGAGGGTCAGGAATAATAGATAGTAAGTGGACCAAGGTGTATACGTAAATTCGTTATGTTATAACCTGTGTTTCGATGTCAGCATATTGATATAGTGCAAGATAGTAACATCACGACCACGAGTCCATGAAGTAAAGTAGAATGTCATTGAGTATCATGTCCTAAATGTGGAAAAACCATCTTTATGTGAACTAATTGTCTTATCTGTGTGATAATCGCAGTGTCCAGATATTTAAGAGTGTCTCAGTTTGAGGGCTCACACAATCATGTAAAGTTACAAGTGCATTAGATATGGCATGCCAGCATGTGAATTGAGTCACGACATGAATAAGGAGGATAAAAACAATAATGCTAATAAGTGGTTTGTTTTCTTAAATTATGTGAAGTATGATATATGAGAATGAGTATGCAAGTGATCTGTTGGTACTTATGTGGAATCATGAGAACAGTCTAAGTAATGATGCATGTAGTGGTCGGTAAAAAGAGAATTCATGTTGTGAAATGTGGATGAAGGCGGGGATAGAAATCTCTCACGACCCATTGATGGGTAAGTTGGAAAATCTAGATGAAACATGAAAGAACTGCTGTGTTGGGAAAGAGATGTTATGCGAGTGAGAAATGTGTTGAGAATCGTTGTGAGGGAATGCGTGAATTGATTATGAATATTACCGACTTACTCACCCCTAATCAAGGCTTACAAGTATATTCGTTTTGAAATTTTTGAAGTGGTGTCCTATAATAAAAGAATAGTGTGATACATAATAAGTTTAGGAGAGGAGTAAACTCGTTCGTGTCAAGATAGTGTAGTTATATACTAGATGTGTTGTGTAGAGTGAGATTAAGATCAGTGAAATTCGAAGCGAAGTTCCTCATAAGGAGAATAGGGTGTCATACACCGTTGTCTTCCTATTTTATGTTTGCTTAGTGAACGTGTCAGCCACCGAGTAATAAATTGGAATGATTGCCATTGCTCTTAATTAGTGCGTGTATGTCGTTAGTTAGTAGTACGTGAGATCGATAGGTACAACAGTGTAATTGGTACTATGTCATGTGTTTGTTAATCGAGAGGTGTTAGTCATTGGTGGGATCCAGAACTTCGGGACGAAGTTCCTTATAAGGAGGGTAGATTGTAATACTCGTGGTTCTTATCGTAAATCAAACCGTAAGTCTGACCCGAACAAATAAGTCATTAAACCCATTTCTATTACCCGTCATTTATGTGTATCGGGTCTAGATAAATGTGTAGTAGTCTATGTAATTGAATGGGTCAAATCGTATATTCCATCTTGTGTTGTAGTTTAACCCATTTGTAGTGTAGCCCAATTTAATAATATTAAACCCTAAGTCATGTACTCATGTTACGTACATAAAACTCCTGCCTCTTTTTCAAGTTCAACCGCTTCCCTTTTTATTTGATCTTCTTTATCCATTGACGTTTACACCGCCATTCACACTCCTGCTCCATCTATGTTCGCGTGAGTTTGTAACCCCAACCCTCTTCATCTCCTCCGGCCACCAGACTACCCCGAACACCTTGCATTCCGACCATCAGATTGTTGTGGTCGTCGTTGGTCTATGCCGCGCCTAAGCCATTTCGCCGTTCTTTATCCCGTCTAACACCATACGTCCATACCTCACCTGTTTATGTGTATTGGCCGCGCGTAAGGTCCTAGTCGTCCTTAATGTCGAGGTATGGTTATTTGCTCGTGTTTGTTGTCAACATCGTGTCGTTGTTGTAGGGGTGTGTCGGTTGAGTCAGGTAGCATTAAATTGATTTCGTGGCTACTATTGTTATCATGGTCGTTATGGTTGCCCCAGTTACGGTTTGCTATTTCTGTTGGTCCTTGTACGTTGTGGCTACTATCGTTTCTGTACGTCCGTGTAAGTTGGGCATGTCCATGTAGTTGCTGGTTATAATAATAAGAAGAAGTTATACTAATTTAAGTTAATTAGTTTAAGGTATCGTTTATATAATCACATAAGTTATGGCTAGATCGGTATCGAGTATATAGTATTCCTATATATTATAACCAATACGGCGTCGGGTTTCATTTCATAATTTAAATATGGTAGGATCAATATTAATCTAAGTATATAATATTTTATTAGGATCGGACTTTGTAGAGTTTCTGTGGCGAATTATACTACCAACGCGATGGTCATCTGCTAACTAGGTAAGGTTATCCTAACTTAGTTTACGTTGTATGTATGCATTTTGTATGATATGTAATGGTATACTGGTTATATTGAAATTGCGGCTGCATGCCTATTGAGATTTTGGCTGTGTGCCTATTGATATTGAGGCTGTGTGTCTATTGATATTGCGGCTGTGTGCCAATTGAGAGAAGCTAGCTAGGCCTAGCTAGGCCCGGTTGATCTCGGGACCTTCCCTGATGTTTCCTCCTAGGAGAGCTTAGGAGGGGTGTGCACACTCGGACTGACGGGGCGTGACTGCGGTCGCGATGGATAATAGGAATGATGATGTTGATACTGATACTGATACTGATGTTTGTGATGCTGGTTGTACTAATGTTATTTAATGTTATCGTAAACTGACTTGG
The DNA here is from genome assembly GCA_958450325.1 of Agrostemma githago. NCBI lineage: Eukaryota > Viridiplantae > Streptophyta > Magnoliopsida > Caryophyllales > Caryophyllaceae > Agrostemma > Agrostemma githago. Next base: position 29,614,921 of record OY288254.1, on the reverse strand, counting down.
TGTGTATGTCTGACGTGTCTGTGACGATCCTGTTGATATTTTCGATCAATTGGGGAGCAGTCTATAATGCAGGTTATGTATATTCTGATGTGTCTGGATGCGGGAATACATGTACGGGATTGGGGTGAGCGCGACTTATGTGTCTGGGCGTAGCACGGGTGAATGCGTAGGAATTCCTGTTATATAGATTATATAGATAGCTTCCGCTGTATATCTAGTGTTGTACAAGTTAATGAGTTGTAATGTTTTAAATCACATGGTCAATTTGGCTTTCCATGTTGTATTGTAATGAGCTACTACCTCGGGAAACCGAGATGGTAACACTCTTATTTACTTGGGAATGTCTGGTAAGGCTCCTACGTAAATGAGGGTGTTACAGTGTGACCCTAGGTCGGGGGACATTCTCTATAAATACTCCCCCATGCTCTTCACATTTCCAACTTTTACACACCTTTTAAAACCCTAAGCAACACTAATCCACACCACAACTTTACCACCTTTCAATCATTCATTTACCAACTCAAAAAGCCTACATTTTCACAACACATCAAGCATTCACCTACACACACATACACACATTTCGAGAGCAAAACTCGTCAAAGACCCGAGAGCATCCTCTCCCTAACCATACACACCTTAACTCACCCTACAAATCTCGACACTCCCGCGCACACGCTGCTACTACGAGTCCGTTTCCGAGACCAATTAAGCATGTAGGTTGAGGGTGTAATTCGAATCCCGACATCTCTTTCTCCCTCTTCTCTTTTTTTCGATTCTATAAATATATGTATATATATATACTATATGCTATTATTATTAATATTACTAACCGCTAACACTAACTTTTTATTTCCGTTTCATTTTATTTTCGTTCATTTTATTTAGTTACTAACTTTTAATACCGTGTATAACTATATATATAATATATAAATCATTTTCGGATTGAACGCGTTTAACTACGACTACCGCTCCATGTCTGTTTAACCCCTTTACAAGTCGCAACGGTGGTGGCGCCCTTTCGAGGAGCGCCGCCCTAAGCACTTAAGGGTATAACTTGATCGTGGTAGTACGTAGTTGAACACGTTAGATACCATTTTCAAGATTGGTTCGAAACCCGTTAACGCTAAATCGAACATCATGTAATATGTAAGGATTAGTAACGATGTCGTAACGCGGAAGGAACAATTTCGTCCTAGTCAAATTTTAATCAACTTCATAAATTTATTTCAAAATAATCGATAACCGGTCTTGCAATCATACAATATATGTTTCGAGCATCGTAAACCGAGTCGCGTTTAGATTGTGTAATATTTTTACGTAACTCGGCTAGTTATCAATTTAAACGATAAAAATCGGAATCGCCACCTTTTCCGAATCGAGTAGCACCTGGAAAAGAGGGCACTCGATCGAGTGCCTTGGCTCACTCGATCGAGTGACCCCTCAAATAACAGGCAGAGGGTCATCACGAGGGGCACTCAATCGAGTCTCCCCCACGACTCGATCGAGTGTCCTGTATCATGTCTAAACCGTGAGCCTTCGAGAAGGCCCATCTCTTTACCTGCTCGTTATTCAATTAAATGACCTTTCCTCGCTCACTTACGCTGTCCCTCCTCAGCTCACCCTAGCCCCGGGCTCTTTGAAGAAGTGTCGTCGGACTTGGACGCCTCCTCTGCTTTGAGAACCGTGTGAACGGAGAGTGGGGGCTTCTTTCGCTTTACTTTTTTTTTAGGTTGCTGACTCATAGTGATCGTTTATTAAAGAATACCAGTTTTTCCATTGAGTTCGTCCAGGATTTGGAAGGTTCCAAATACCGTAAGCCTAATCAAATTCTTTTTTACGACTTTTAGTCGTCATCACGTGTCAAGACTATCACGTGCTTATCTTTCAAAACCATGCATTGCATTATCTATTCTAATCTTATCTATATTATCGTTACAATTTCGAATGTTCTGATTATTTTATCGCTCGTTGTATTGTAAGTTCCGGGCTGTATTCCGCCCGTGTAATTTGTAATTTATTTACGAGTTTTCTATTTTCGATGTTTGCCATTAATTGCCTTAAATGAACATCACATGTTAAATAACTTCGACTTTAGCTTTGATGCATTAAATGACGTAGTTCACACATAACTCACATGTTTAGCCGAAAATGTTGATTGCATAACATTTAGTCATTTTACTAACGCGTGTACACGAACACGAATGGTATCTTAGTAGAGGCCGTTAAGAGCGGGCGGGGTTGGGTGTCCTTCGTCGGCTTCCCAACACGTACCCTCACCCCTTACTTAGAACCATGGTTTCCGGATGTCCGAAACCGTTGGCATACGAGAGTCATTCGATGTACGGTATCCGATAACTCGGCGTCGGTATCGTAATGCAAAGGGACGAACTCATAAGCTCTAGCACTAAAAGCAAGTCGTGTTTTGTACACGGAACGCCTAATTGTAGAGTGAGTTCGAACGGGTCCGAATTCTCATAAAATTCGGTGGCGACTTCTATTAGATTTAAATTTCAACCCGAGATCAATCTTACCACGAGATTCATTCGCCTACCCGAACCCGCGCGTGGCCGCGTCGGGGTGGACCTATGTCATGTCCACAATTCTAAAATATTTGTGGATTAGTATCGTGTCGTTTGAACGATTGGATAGTCACGTGAGACATTTTTGGAGATAGTGACTGGGTAGTACCACCTAGTACCTAATATTGGACTTAGCATTATGTAGACACCCAGATTTGGACCTGGTGGCTGCAGAAGTGCCCAACAAACACCCGATGACGATAGGACTGAAACGCGACGCGGGTTCGCGGTGTTCTAGATAGTTTTTCTATAGAACGGATCAGATAAATTATTCGGGCAAATTAAACTAACATGATGGCAGCCTTAGTCGTGTCGTTACGAGCGCATAGACACTAATTAGAGTCAATTCTGACACTAGGACCCCGAGTCGGTCCCGAAACTCGAACCGAGTCAACACCGCGCCAAGCGAACCTCGGGATGAACACCCGAGGCCCGCTAAACCCACGGCGGTAGGTCAAGTCCGGGGTAAGCTTAATCCCTAAGGATCATATCACACTCCTCCCTCTCGGTTTTGGAAAGTATCAAAACCATATCCTCAAAACTCCAACCGCACCACCCGAAGCACCTGGGTCTCCCCACGCCCGGACCCAGGTGCCTGAGTCTTAGCACACCCCAGCTCGGGCGCCTATATGGGCAACGAGGGCCGAAAACACCTATAAATACCCCCCTTCACGCCCTCATTTGAACACACATCATTCACTCCTCTCTTCTCCCTCTAAACTCTCGCTAAGGGCTCGCACTCCGACACCCGAGGCAAACGATCCACTCGATCGTAGTTCCGATAATAAAGCGACATCGACGCTACTCCTCACCTTCGAGCACCCCACTCGATACCGAGGTGCCTGTGATCGACTAGCTCAAAACTAGTACCCAGGTTCTGTCGAATTAGCCGCAGAACTAGTCAAATAGTAACGAAGCTCTGCCGGAGTAGCCGCGGGAAGGTCAAACGGTAACGGAACTCTGCCGGAATAACTGGTCAAGCTAGGAGGATCCGCCTGTCGAAGTCGTATCGTCACTAGGTTGCCATCTAAACAAAACTTTCCATATTCGCACTTTCTCTTATTATGCACTACGACAACACTAGATGCGGGCACTAGGCCCACAAACATCTACTAAAATACGTAACGTCCCAACTTCAACCGCAAACATTAAAACACACTAAATAGACCCGAGTAATTCCGAGATCCGTTCTCAAACTATCTATATATCGTGTCCCGTTTAGTGTACACTCCGAGGGTCCAACTTCTTACAACGTGATTTACTTACATTCACATTTACATTTTTTTCGTATGATTTATTGCTTTTATGACCTTATAATCGCATGCTAAATCACCTAACACGGAATTCAAAACTTAAAACAACTAAAATTGAACAAAGTGATGGTCGGGTTCCGTATTAGTCCCGGTGCTCACTTTACTAGGTTCGACGCATCTCTATTAATACTGAACCGACGCATCTTAAGCAGAATACCAGGTGAGGTATATCACGAGAATGACTAATATCTGTATTATCACGTTAAAACTGATTTGCTAATACGTATAATACTGGTACTCTCTACACTCCTACGTGCATCTTTTCATGGCCTGCTTGTCACGTGAAATCGCATGCAAAGAATGTAAACACAATTACTTTGACGACAAAACATACTTGTCCTTAAACAACCGACATAGCAAAAGGTTTAGGGTTTAAACAACGAATGTTACAGTACTTCCGCCACAACAAAAGAATAGGATATCAGCCCACCGATTGATTAGTAGAGGCCGCTATAGTGCGGGCGGGATTGGGTGTTGACATCTATCGGATGTTGGCTTCCCAATACGTACCCTCACCCCTTACTCAGAATCGATGGTTTCCGGATGTCTGAAACCATTGGCAATGAGAGTCATTCCAGGCATGGAGTGCTTAAGGGTACAAGTCTTTATCTTTAGGTCTCGTGCTACTCAACTTTGAGCCGGCAAGGGATCAAAGTTGACTTGAACGGTTTCCGAGTCCCCATAATTGACTCGGTGACGACTCCACAAATCAACGACAGCTTCAGTTCACTACAAAGGTCGCCTTACCAAACAAAACGGCCTTTAAACATTTACAACCACGACTCGATCGATTCCCAAACGGAAATACGGGTGCCTGCATCCGTCTAGTACAAGTCTGGATCGTCATCCAAATCGAGGTCCGACACTTCGCCCCATACGCGAGATCGGACCGGCCCCCGGCAGGGAGTGGGCCGCGTGGGTGGCCGCCGCCACACGTTGAAAAACCGGGTCGGTCCCCCGCGGGCGCGCGCGGGGCGCTGGGCGGTGCGGACGGACGTTCACACATTATTTAATGGAATTAGGGACCAGTGTTTGTGGGAGTCATGCTAGGAATTTTGAGATGGTTAATTTATTCTCTAATCCTCGAGAGCTTTCAACTCTTAATTTCGTCTTCCCCATGGTTTTTTTAAAATTCCTGCTATTTCTTCTTCGACCATCCCTTCGACTTCTTTATCGGGTTTGAAAACTTTCGTTTCTGGTTGTCGTTGACTTTGACTCTATTTATCTGTTTATCGTTTCCCCAAACTTGTGTTATGAAAAGTTTGACTAATTTTATTTTATTTTTAAAAAGTTTGATTTTCATGAAATTTTAACATTTTTGAAGCATAATTTCAAATTTTAAAACTCATCGTTTTGTAAAATCTTTGAGCAACTTAAACTCCTGGTTATCGTGGAATTTAACATTTTGAGTCATAAATTTCAAAACTTTATACTTCGATTTTCTTTTATTTTGGTTGATAAAACATATTTAGACATGTTTCGAAATGCCTTAATAATTTATTTTAAAGTATTTTGAAATTGATTCAAAGTTTGATTTTCAAGCGAAACGAAATTTTATGAAGACTTTCATATTTTCAAATAATTAAATTTCTGTAGGATTATTATGTAAAAATAGTTCAACATTTTCGAAAAACATCGTATGTCTAAGTCTTTGTTTTATTTTCGATAGACTTTAAATCTGTTATGGAAAATGTTTGACAACTGGTTCGATTTTTATGTACTAACTACAAATTTGATTTCTCAAATTTTTGTTTGGTCTTAAAACGAAATATTGTCGAATTTCTTGATCAAAGCATTTTACTGTTGCCTTGAAAATATTTGGGTACTCTTCTCCCTTGAGTTCGTTTACAAATATTATGTATCGTCATTATTTTATAAAATAACTTTCAACTTGCGATTTTATTACTTTAAATAATTTTAAACTTTGTGAATTGAGGCCAACTCTTATTGAAATAAATTTTGTCTTCGATTTCGATTTCATATCACGTTTGAAGTTGTACAATTTTTAAAAACCGAGATTGTGATGCGAGTAAGCATTCTCATTTTGTTCAAGTGAAATAACCTTGTTTTCCTTTCTATTATTATGTTATTGTTAGTTTCGAGGACGAAACTTCTTTTTAGTGGGGAAGATTGTAACACCCCTGATTTTATAAAATAAATTAAATTAAAGTTATATTCGTATTTTTATTTTATTTACGATTTAACTCGTAATTCTTAAAATTAATATAAAATGAATTTATCGTTTAATCGTTTCAAACTCCTAAAATTCTATTTGACTCGGAAACTCTTATTATATTTAAAACATATTTTTATTTTTATTTCTGTTTCGATTCATATTATACATTTAATTTAATTCTTATCGAAAGTCTATTCCGACGATTTAAATTCTAAGTTCTTTCTATTTATTTATATTTAAGCTCGAATTTTCTATTTTTTGGCTCGAAGCTCATTGATTTTAAGTTTCGTCAAAATATTTATTTTCTTTCCTCGAGAAATCAATTTAATTCACTTTATCGCAGATTTATTATTTATCGGAAAATACTATTTTATTGTCTAATTATTTATTACTATAAACTTTTTTTCGTCTCGAATAATGTATTTACTCATTTTATTAGACGGTCCAATTATAATTTTATTGATTTGATTTTAATTCGATTTCGGGTTCAGTTAACTTATTATCTCGGAACTGTGTCCTTACACCTATTCGATTAATTCGTTTTTCTTTCACCCTTTTTAATTTGTGGGACCACTTGACTTCATATTTTTCCACCTTAACTATGTTCATTCCCTTTGGCCTACTCTACTTCTACCGCTTCACCTTTTCCCCGACATCCTAGTATTCATCCCACCTAGTTATCATCCTCCGCTCTCATTCATTCTCTATTTTTCTTCTTCTTTCAGCATCCCCCTTCACCTTCTCCTCTTCGTCACTGTTGCTGCTCTTGACTTCTATGGTTTCTGTTCTTTTAAGTTGCGGTTTTCTATTGTCGATTGTCCGTCGTCGTAATCTGTCACCATTGACTGCCCCCTGCTGTCATCAGCCTCTTGTCGCCCTTTTTGCCTCTGTTTTTGCCTGATTCTAATAGAGGTAGTAGCCCTTCTTTTTATTTCCGTCGATGTTGCTGTTTGTTCGTCCTTTCTGTTGTACTTCGTGCCTTATCTTCTTCTTCTTCGTCCTGCCTTTGCTGTTGCGCGTCTGTTGTATTCTTGTCCTTCTTATGTTCTTATTTCTTTGATTTTTCTTTGCTGTTCGCTGTTGCTCTTGCTGCTATTTTCCTCGTCGTGCTGCAATTATGTCGTTGTTTTTCTTGTTGTGCTACCGCTGCTCTCTGTTTGTCTTCTTTTCCTTCTTCTTCTCTTATATTATTCTCTCGTTGCTCTATTTGCGCATCCCGTCTTTGCTGTTATCATGCTTGGCTGCTGTCATATCTTCTTCTACATTTCCTTTCTTCGTTCTTTTTCTCCCTTCTTTTCTTCTTATTTCTCCGTTGCATCGTTCTACTGCTACTGAGTTATTGATGTTGTTGCTGTTTTGTTGTTCGAATTTTGATGCGGTTGCCTTGTTTTTCGAGGTTATGCTGCTGCTTCTTTTCCTTCTTCGGTATATCTGATGTTACTACTACGTACCTCGTCTTTCTGCTGCTATTATACTCTTGTTTGCTCGTCTCGCTTTCTCTTTCCTTTTTTTCCTCTGATTCCGCCTTTTTTTCCGCTGTTTGTGTCGGTCTTGCTACTGCTGTCACTTTTGTTGCTGCTCGAAGGCTGCTACTGCTTGATGAAATGTTTCAACTCCGTGTTCTTCATTCCCCAATTTTCTTCCTCCGTCCTTCTCCAATTTTCTGACCTTTGTGTGGACTCGACAAGGCAAGAACATGATTGATTCAGATATCGATTCAAGGTAACTTTTGGACGTTATTCGATTTTATATCGTATGTTTGAGTAGTTGTATGTAGTAAATATTTTAACTTCGGTTTTCTAAATTTTTGGCAATTTATTATTTGTTAAAAATATTTTTTTTTAAATCGTGTACCTTATAAATATTTTACAAGTTTTCGATATCGTTTTATATATCGTTAGTAATTTTAATTATTTACCCTCGTTATAATATTTTGTTGGTTATCGTGACACTAGTAACTAACTAATATCGATTTCATATTTTTGTCATATTTCTTTAATTTCTAATGTTTAACTTAAAATCGTATTTTAATAAAATAATCGGGATTTGTATACTTGCTTAATAAATTAATTTTCGTTTTACGATTTCTACTAATAAATGAGAAAATAGTCGATTTTGTTGTAATATGGATGTTATTATCCTTCCAAGCGATACGTCTCTCCGCGAAGAGACGTGTCCTTTATGTTTCGATATCTATAAATATCGATCAACACATATATTGCAATGTACTCATCAATATAACCTCATTCCGGTTTACTACTTACGACTTTGTTCTACAATATATTTATAACACGTTATCAACACGATTGTCTCTTGTGATTTATATTTGCTAATGGAAATATCTTCATCGTTCAATTCGGGGTTGATCGGAAAAGACGAGGCTTATTCTTATTCTCTCGTAATTATTTGATTCTTACCTAAAGTCAAATCGGTAAGGTTTATTGCATGATTATTCAAAGTCAATCATGATCATTTTTTTCTCTTATTTGTTTCTTATAATATTCCGAGTTATATATGAATTATGTGTAAAAGTTTGACAAATTCTATCATCAAATCTTGCATTTTTTATGAATACGCCGCACATACGAGTATATCAATGAATTACTTTGACAATGATAGAAGGCACACAAATTGTTTCACCAGTAATATCTACTACGGAGTAGTATTCTGTTAGGCATACGCAGGCATATTGTCCAATTTTGTTTCTCTAATCACTGAATGCTTATAATATAATATACTATTATCATTGATGATATTGAATATCGTGTTATAATCATGATTAACGATGTCTCGCCATATTATGAATCTTTGATGAATCCTACCTTCTCGCCGTATGATTGTCATCATGCTATTGTATGATTCTTGATTTCTCGTTTAACAATATATTACTGTATGAATTTTAATGATAATAATAATATACGTATGAGAGTGTACATATTTCTATCATACTACTTCATAATGGATCATATGGATGATGCATTTGGTGATGACTAAGAATGAAAAATTGTTTGTTAAATTAGTGTCCAATCTTGTGTAGTCGTATCTTTTATATGGCAGATGTGCATTTTCCACATAATTCTCATAGTTTAAATGATTCACATTTACTCCGTAACATTTTGTGAAATCTTAGAATATTAAATCATATTTACATCTATGTTCCATCATTAATGTTATATTATATATACACTTGTACGTTTGTAAATTGTTGTTAACTACGGAGTAATTGATTAACAATGGGTATTGACATACATGTATGACTTAATCTTTATTCATTGTTTTATGCTAAATATGATTTACCACTTGAATGCTTGAATTTTGTTTCTAAACAGTAATACAATATGTTAATGATAGATAAGATATTATAAACAAAATATGTTGATCCATATATACATTGATCACAAATTAAGTCAACACGGCAGATGAATCAAGTTTGATTTTTTTTTCTTCTTATTTGATTGGTTTTTTATTGTTTTGGTGTTGACATTTGTTATTGACATGGGGAGTACGATTAATAATTTCTTGAATTATTGCTTTGGTATCGATGTTAGATAACTTAGTTATCACATGAATGTTTAGGAGGGCAAATCAGTTATTTTTATTTTGAAATTATCATGAAAAGTTACATCCAGTGTGAATATATGTATTGCGTATAATACTCCGTATGACTTATGTGATGAGAAAATTTATATTTTCTTGAATGGAAATATATTGTCCTGGAGACAATATATCATGAAAAGAGTTATCAAAAGACTTGGATAAGATTATTGTAAAGTAAGATCATTATATGAAATTGTAACGATGGAATATTCATATTTTTGTCATCAATTTGCAATCTGAAGGGAGAAAAATTATTACATTGCTATAACCGAAAGGAAAGAAGTAGAATATAGTCAATATACGCGTAAAATGAATAAATTACGCTGTTTAAAATACTCAAAGTAAGAGTAATATAGTAATATTCTCGTAAAAAAATATTAAAGGGTCTTGCCTATTTATATGAGACACCAGTTGTGTCATGTCACATCTATCATTTTCGTTTTGGCCATATGATAAAATACAACTATTGTGCACATATGATATATATAGCTAACCAGAAGTTTAGCATGATGAGATTCAGTTAACTGAAAATACGGCATAAGATAAATAGATTTATCGAGATATAGCCAAATGTATAAGAAAAATTGCAATGAATTAAAGCCAAAGTCGACAAGAAAATGTTAAAGATGTGACAATAAAGGCCATCCGGGTTCTTATTATTACACCCGTTTTTGATAAACCCGTAGTTTATCTTGAAAGAAATGGAAAAGTGCTGAACTTCTCTCGTGTATCAATGAAATAATATTTGAGGCAAGACAATACACTGAGATGAAAATTATGTTGGAGATTTGAATACTACTCGTAGTTGGATGATAGAAATGAATGTTTATGTATGGTTTAATTATGTGACCTGTAGTCACAAAGAATTTTACGAGTAGTTTGGGTCATTAAAGTTCACAATTTGAGTATTATGTGAAAATTATAATCTCTTGAATGGACAATTTTAAGTCAGCACGTGGAAAACCAATTGCGTTATATCTAGCTCCCCAATATATTTGATAGCGAGGTTTTAGCCGCGTGCCCCGCCGTCAATAAAAGTCCGACTATTCCTAGTGGGTAGCTAGGGCAAGTAGGGTCGATATCCACGGAGACGGTATGGTAAAGTTTAGACTAGGTCGACCTAAAACGAGACTAGGCTATCAAAACGACACAAAGAGAACGATAAATGGTAAACTATGATGGTTGGAGATGAAGAAAGTGGACTAACAATGAACTAGCTATAACAAGATTAAAAGGAATAACTAGAGACTAACAAAACAATGAAACTATAGGAATGATGACTAACTAAGATGATAAATCAAATATGAAAGGAAGTGGGGTAGGTCGGGTTCATAAGTGTAGATGGGTAATTGGGTGATCAAGGGTATAGGTGTCTCCTAGTTGCTAGAGTCGGTCCGGGCTCTCGCTACGTAGACCGATGTCGAGGTAGGTTCGCGCTCTCGCGTCTAAACCCTAGTCCGCACTCTCGTGACTATGACTATTCTCAACACAATCACATAGTAGATAAGCAATAAGAAGATGAGCACAAGTATGGGAAGCATTGGCCACTACAACTCACACAAGCAATTCAACAAGCACATAGAGTGCCCAATATGTGACTAACAACAAAGATGTAACCTTTACCCCTAATCACCCATAATCTACCCCTAATCCCCCTACTAACCCCACAAGAAGACTACTCACTCATTATCAAACTAACCATAACAATAATAAGAGAAAACAACATCATAAACCAAACATCCATTATGAACAACAAGAACAATAACAATCAACAAAATGTAAAGATTCAAACTTGATTAAATAAACAAGAACAAGAGTAAAGAAAGTTATACCAACAACAAGAGGAAGAAAAAGATGCAATCTTGTATAAATAAGAACCCAAATCAACTCCAAGGATGTCAAGCTTGGAGAAATCTTCAAGAACCCACTTAATACAAGACTAGTTACAAACTAGATTAAACTAAGATTAAAGGAAGATTAAAGGAAGATTAAACTAAATGGATGAACTCTAAATCTAGGGTTTATATCTTGTAGAGAGGCTTAGGAGAGTCTAATGTAATGTGTGATACATAAACAATACAAGAGGGAAGTATTTATATGGTTACAAGAATGAAGGAGGATGAATTAAATGAAGTCGAGCAGCAGCCCCACGGTCCCGACCGGGACAGGATCATCCCGACTGGGACGGACCCAGGTCAGTAGCCCTTGCTTTTGTGCACCTCAACCGGGACGGGTTGAGGCCATCCCGACCGGGATGAGCCTTGTAGGCCTCCTTTAAGCTCCTTTTGGTCCCTCATTGCCTCTCATGGGTTTCTCATCGATTCTCGGGACTCGGGATCGGGTCTCGGAGGCTCGGGATTGGGTTCCGAGGTCTCGGGGTCGTATCCAAGGCATCGAGTGATCGTTCCTTCACTTCGTTGGCTCCAAAAAGTGTATGTATCGAGTCAGATTTGCTCCAACTCTTCACAAATGGTCTCAGGAACCTGAAACGAACTAAAGGGAGCATAAGTGGCCCTTAAACCGCTCCCAAGAAGCGATTCCACAAGGAAAATGGGACCAAAACACAAGGAAAATAGGCACTACAAACTACACTTATCAATATTATCCGATTGAAAATAAACAATTGTTTGAAGTTTATGAAATATGAGATGATTTCTAAGGTGGATATTATTGCCCTTAAAATCTATCAGGTAATGATAGTTTGTACCACCTTAGGGGGAGATTGATAAGGATAAGCTGGTAAAAAGAAAAAAAACAAGTAATAATTGGTCCCCAACTGAACTCGAAGTTCAGTGACTTGTTAAAATATGAATATATCAATCCGAGAGTCAAGAAATACTCCGTATGAATGATGATTTACATCACTTGGATATGATAATGATGATATATCAACACCTTATCATACAAAGATATAAATTGCGAAACTTGCCAAAATCATAAATTAATCACATTTGATGCGTGGTATGAAAATAATATTCGGTTCATATATCATAAGTAAGAAAATGGCAAGCATGTGCAGTCGGTACTAAAGTTTAGAGAAAAATAAATGTCCTAGAAGTGATATAAATATCTGAAAGAAAATAGATGGCCTATACGAAATATGTGAATTCAGATATCAAGCAGTACTGATAATATAAGAAATTATATCGATATAAATACTTTTTATAACCGAATACAATTTGTGCGCGATATAAAATGGACATTAGTGGGGATCTTATATAAAAGTCCATCTAGAAAGTCGATATATAATTTATGGTTAAAATGAGCTCATGGATCTGAAGTCACCTATTGACCCGAAGTCAATCAAATTATGAATATTCGTTAAAAGTCTCATGTAATTTACATTTGGTCTTCATGTGCATGTAAATAGAATTTCATTTTTTGTTTCATACATTATCATCATTAGCTTAAGACATTGTTTATATTATATTACATGCATGCATACTATTATTGTTATTAAATGTTTTATTGTAGGATAAATGAATTATACTCGTAAAACATTGCCATTATGAAGGAGCTTGTGTTTGAATATTATGAAATTGAGAGTAATGAATGAATTGATTATTGTATAATTATGTATAACTTCTTCATTATGATGTGAAGTTACCCTGAGTACGTTAAAAGAGAATATTAATACTTCTGAAGAGTTTATTTGAGTAATCCAATACCGTTTGAACCAAAAATCTAATGTAATATTATCTTGATTAGAAGTATGAGCATATGAGAAGTAATAGAAGAATGAATATCTTGCAAAGAAATAATTTGTGGTCGAGAAGTACCATAAAGATTGAAAATCATGACAACTTATTTGTTGATCGGATTGATTCTCTTGAAGAGATCAAAATGGATAGATAACTTCTACACTCTTTTTCCCTTCGACTAGCACTACAAGAGAATTGCAATTTAGCTACTAATTTAGCAACTGCCTAAAATTCAGTCGCTAAATTTATAAATTAGCTACTACTTTTGAGACATAAATATATTAGTCTCAATTTTAGAGATCAAAATATAGTGGTAGCTAATTACGTCGCTATTATAGAGACTAAATAAAGACGATAGCAAATTTGGTATCTAATTTAAGTTTTTAGATACGGAAAAACGTCAGTAGCCAAAGTCGTCTCTATATATATCGACATAAAATTGCGAATAATGTATTTAGTTTTTATATAGGAGACCAAAGTAAATTCGTAAATAAGTGTAGTAGTTATTATAGAAACGAAACCAAGTGAGTAGCAATTTTAGTATCTAATTTAAATTCTTAGCTACGGAAATAAATTGGTAGCTAAATTTAGTTGCCGGTTGTTGCTATCATGTACTCCCTCCGTATCTATATGTTCGTCCACTTTTAATATAATACTACACCCATATATTAAACTTTGTGAACGAACATATAGATACGGAGGAGTATTTTTTATATTTCTTATGATATTTTTTTTTAATTTTTTTTTACTGTCACCAAAAAAAATGATGTTTTTTTTATATTTTTTAATATATGTATATTATTATTGGAGTATTACAAAAATATCTTACAATCCACATTTTAATGATTAATTTTACCTTTAAGTATACATTCATTGCCCAAATAAGCATAAATCTTCAAGTGGCCCAATGGTTTGAATGTTGGTCAAGTGTTTGAAGGTTATGGGTTCGATTCCTCTTGCGAACATAAACCATCAATTTCTATACAAGAGACGGTGGTGTGGTGCGTGGACCTACATGGTAGCTTTTTTCGCGGCCATTTTAGATACCAAAAAATTGCGTCGCTAATTTTGCTACAACTGAATCGGTCTCTAAGTTCGTCCCTAAATTAGCTACTATACAATCTACGGTCGCTAATGTAGCTACTCGAATTTTCGTCTCTATTATTGTCTCAAACTTTGCTACTATACATGGTAGCTTTTTTCGCGGCCATTTTAGATACCAAAAAATTGCGTCGCTAATTTTGCTACAACTGAATCGGTCTCTAAGTTCGTCCCTAAATTAGCTACTATACAATCTACGGTCGCTAATGTAGCTACTCGAATTTTCGTCTCTATTATTGTCTCAAACTTTGCTACCACGCTTTCGTCGCTAAATTGGTAGCTAATTTTGGTCGCTAATTCAGTATCTAAATTAGCGACAAGGCGTTTAGCTACTAATGAAATTTAGTCGTAAATTCGGTCTCTAAGCTAATTAGCTACTGAATATTGAAGATTTGCTACTAAAACCTCCGACTCTAAAGTGACTTTACCTTGTAGTGTAGGGTTTTGTCCCACTGGGTTTTACCTAGCAAGGTTTTTAACGAGGTAGATGAGTGTCTTATATGTTGTTGACATGATAATTATCGTGGACAAGTTATGTCGCGAAGATACCACAAAACAGTATATAATAATATCATGAAGTTTTGAAGTTTTTTTTAAACGAGGTAGCTGTGCTCATGTTGTTCATCTTGAGAATGATGAAGTGGTTTTAAACGAATGAAATGGATCGTTAGTGAATAGTGAATTATTCATATATGATGAGTTCTGAAGAACATGAAGCTTACTAGTATCACGAAGTTTTATTAATCGAAGATTTCAAGTTTATTAGTGTAAAACATAAAATTTCACACCTGCGATAATTAAAATAACAGATACAAAATAATATGGGATACGAGTTTTATTTGATAATCGAAAGATTGCACGTTACAACTTTCGTAGATCTCTTGATTCCATCTCGAAAGTTAGGGTTTTTGATAGTTACTACGGAGGTCTTATCGACTTGAATTCCGTAGGGGGAAGATGGGGTCTTTTTTGTGACTTATTCCATTTACCTACAATTTGGTAGTAAGATGATGGGGTCGTTTGAGACTTATTCCATCTCACCTCCTCTAAATCCTAGATAGGAGACCTATATTTATAGTTGGATAGCTTAGGGACCAAGCTAAGAATATTCTAAAGCATCTAAGATATTATCACAATATTTATTGATAATTATCTCTAAATACTAAAGACATTATTCCTAAATAGATACCGAAATAATATAAAATTTTGGTGTCTACAAATAGCTACAATGGAATCTACATCGAAGATCAAGAGTTATCCGAAGATTAAGTTATGTAATGATGAGGGGGAGTAATGCGAGCTGTACTCTTTTTCCTTAACCATGGTTTTTTCCCACTGGGTTTTCCTGATAAGGTTTTAATGAGGCAGCGGTTCATTCGCATCATAAAATGTCATTTTTTGGATAATAAACATCCAAGGGAGAGTGTTATAATATGGATGTTATTATCCTTACAAGCGATACATCTCTCCGCGAAGAGACGTCACTACAAAAAACAGATGAAATTGCGGCAGATTTATTGCGTCGAATTTAAAATCCCACGCAAGTGTGGTATTTGTGTCGGATTGCGTCGGTTACTCCGACGCCGTTGTATTCCGTGGAATTAGCCGACGCAATCCGCCTCCATGAAACAGGCGCCAACAAATTTGTGTTGGCGCCACTATGTGAAAGGGTTGCGTGGGATTAGCCGACGCAACGCCGACCCAATAGTGTTGGATTGCGTCGGCTAATCCCACGCAAAGGCGTCGAGTCAACACGCCAAGCAAACACCATGTGAAAAGGTTTGCGTGGGATTAGCCGACGCAACACCAACCCAATAGAGAAGATTTGCGTCGGCTATTCCCACGCAAACGTGTTGACTCAACTCCACCGTCAATAGAAAGGTTCATCCTCGATCTACTTTTTTTTTAATATTAAAAGAGTTGTGTGGGATTAGCCGACGGAAACCAGACGCAGTATTCAACTTTGCGTCGGCTATTCCCACGCAATAGTGTTGACTCAGTGTTGTTAGTCAACAGAAATATATGTGTTGCGTGGGATTAGCCGACGCAAAGTTGAATATTGCGTCTGGTTTGCGTCGGCTAATCCCACGCAAATCGTTTAATATTAAAAAAAAAATTAGATCGAGAACGAACAAAACCCCAAACCCGACACCCCAAACTCCTTCTCTCTCTTGGCGATTCGGCGACGACGCGACGCACCCCCATCCCGACCAACTTCCGGCTAAATTTTGCTCTCCGGCGACTCCCTTTCCTCCGGCGACCACCACCCTGCCCAGATCCGACGACGCCGCCCTACATCGACCCCAAAATCGAATCCTAGGTCGACTCCATCTTTTCCGGCGAGTCCCTCCACTTCCGGCGAACCCATACCCGACTCCCTCCCATAACCCGAAGAACCCATACCCATACCGGCGAGCAGAACCCGCCCCCACGCCCGACGACTCCTGCCGGCGAACGACCCTCCGGCGAGCCCGAATCCCGGCGCACCCGAATCAGCCCCGAAAAACCCTAACCCGACCCCCAAATCTCAGGTATGATAGTTGTGGTTTCATTGTTTTGATTAGGTTAATTGTTAGTTAATTAGATTAATTGTTAGTTAATTAGATTAATTAGGTTCATTATGTTAGATTAAGTTTTAGTATGGTGATTATGTTAATTATGTAATTAGTTTAATAATTATGGTGATTAGATTGTATGATGATTATGTATGGATAATTAGTTAATTAGATTGTAGGGTGATTATGTTAATTAGGTTAGTTAGTTTAGTAATTAGGTTAATTAGGTTAATTAGTATGTGAATTAGGTTAATTAGTATGTGAATTAGGTTAGATTTCGTTTTATTGTTAGACGGTAATTATAGTATGTCAATTAGGTTAGTTAGTATGTTAATTAGGTATTAGTGATTATTGTATTAGGTTAGAAATTGTGTTATTAGATTAGTGGTAGTAGTAGTATGTACTAGTATAATGAATTAGATTTGTTGAGATAGATGAGTAGTAGTATTAGTAGTAGATTAATTAGTAGTGTATGTAGTACTACATTAGTGCTAGTAGTAGTATTACTAATTTACTACTAATATTACATTAAAATACTTCATTACTACTACTAATGCTACTAATAATATTACTAATCTACTACTAATATTACTAATACTAATAACCTAATACTAATACTATGTACTACTAATACTACTACTAATCTAGTACAACAAATCTACTAACACTACTACTACTAATCTAGCTAATACTTTACTAATTTACTACTACCACTACTACTAATTTTCTACTAGTACTACTACTACTAATTTTCTACTATTACCACTAATACTAATTTTCTACTACTACTACTACTAATTTCCTACTTTTACTACTACTACTACTAATTTCCTACTTCTACTTTTACTACTACTACTACTACTACTTATTTCCTACTTCTACTTTTACTACTACTACTACTACTACTAATTTTCCACTACTACTACTACTACTACTACTACTACTACTACTACTAATTTACTACTACTAATATTCTATTTCCTCTACTACTACTAATTAAACTACTATTACTACTACTACTACTACTACTACTACTACTACTACTAATTTTCTTATACTACTACTACTACTAATTTCCTACTTCTACTTTTACTACTACTACTACTACTACTACTACTAATTTTCCACTACTTCTACTACTAATTTTCCACTACTACTACTACTACTACTAAACTACTACTACTACTACTATACTACTAGTACTACTATACTACTACTACTACTACTACTACTACTAATTTACTACTTCTACTTTTACTACTACTACTACTACTAAACTACTAGTACTACTACTACTCCTCTACTACTACTACTACTAATTTACTACTTCTACTTTTACTACTACTACTACTAAATTTCTACTACTACTAATTTTCCACTACTACTACTACTAATATTCTATTTCCCCTACTACTACTAAACTACTACTACTAATTTTCTTCTACTACTACTACCACTACTACTACTATTTTTCTACTGCTACTACTACTACTACTACTAATTTTCTACTGCTGCTACTACTACTACTAATCTTCTACTATGTACTTCTACTACATAAACAATACTAAAAAAAGGGAAATTCGTTTTGTTTCTTAAAATTCAGCAGTTAGTGGTTGTAATTATAGTAAGTATTAATGTTTTGGATTACTGTGTTGAAATATGATTGCTGTTGTTATTTGTTTTAGTTGTGTACTGTGCATGAGCATTGTTTGAAATCTACTCAGACCTACCTAGTGCCCGTTCAAGAGTTACTCATTCGGAGTAATTCTTGGACAGTCCCCGTTTTGGGACTGTTCTTGTGCCTTTCATGTCACTTAGGTGGTAAACATGAAATTGTGTAATGTTGGTAAGAGCAAAATTTGGTGACAATTCCCTCAATGTTCTTCGATTGCATATGTGGAGTTTTCATATATTCCACATTGTGCTTTTGGAGAACTGAGGCGAATTGCTGCCGAATTTTTCTCTTATCGACATTACACAATTTCGTGTTTATCAGTGACATGGAACGCACAAGAATGGGTTTAGGTTGGAGTGATAAGGTCCCCGGTGATGAATCGTTTTTAAATTGATGGTTGTGAGACTTCCAACTTATGGTGAAATTCGCGAACTTCTCTTCAAATTCCATGTTGTTGACTTCTTTCCCCACGCCATTTTGTTCATGTCTACATATCCTAATCATTCATAGTTCAATCCATATAGAATGAATAGAGTAGAACGGAGTTGGATGTACGAGAGACTGACCGACAATAAGCGACCGAAAATAGAATTTAGAGATGGTGTGGAGGAGTTCATCAAGTTTTCCTTACATAATAACCCCAACTACACCAGCGAGCAGCTTAGGTGCCCATGTAGAAAATGTCAAAATCGTGCCTTAAAACATGAAGTAGATGTCAAACAGCATCTATACAAGCACGGTTTTGTTGAGAACTACTACGTGTGGACGTATCATGGTGAAAATGAAAGTAGTCGCCTGCAAGAACCTGTTCGCGAAAATCCATACCGGGACTTTGTAGAGGACGCACTGCGTACGACGGTTGAGGACATCATGGAGGAGGAACGTAACCCAGACAACTTAAGCGACGAAGAAGTACAACATGAACCCAACCCACAAGTCCTTTTCTTTTTCGAAATGCTAAAAAATGCTGAACTCCCAGTTTTCAGCGGGTGCGATATGAGTCTGTTGCAAGTCGCTTCAAGGATGCTGACTTTGAAGTGCGAGAGCAACATGGCCTTAAGACATTTAGACGGTTGGATCCAACTGCTAATTGACCTTCTACGAGGCACTAAGGAGAATGTCATGGCAAATAATTTCTACGAGGTTAAAAATTTGTTGAAGGGCCTCCAACTCCCCCATGAAAAGATAGACTCGTGTCCAAATGGATGCATGCTGTTCTGGAAGGGAGATTCGGACCTCGACGCGTGTACGAAATGTGGATCCGGGAGGTACAAGAGTCGAACAAAAAATACTAGGGGGAAGAGAGTATCAACTAAGGTTTTGACTTACTTCCTAGTAGGGCTGCAAAGACTGTATGAGACAAAGAAAATTGCGGGCGAGATGAGTTGGCACCACAGTAACTCCAAAATCAGAGTTAGTGGTATGATTACACACCCTAGCGACGGTGAAGCTTGGAAGACATTTGATATCAAACATCCCGAGTTCGCGAAAGAGCCGCGCAACGTACGTTTGGGTTTGTGCACAGATGGTTTCTCACCCTACGGGCAGTTCGGCAAGTCGTACTCATGTTGGCCGGTTATTTTGACACCGTACAACCTACCGCCGTGGTTATGCAATAAGAGATAATTTATGCTCCTGTCACTTATTGTTCCTGGCCCTAAGAACCCGAAAGCCAATATGGACGTGTATCTCCAACCACTTGTTGAAGAGTTAAAAAGTTTGTGGGATAATGGGATTTACACGTACGATGTGTCGAGGAAAACTAGTTTCAATTTACGAGCTGTACTAATGTGGACCATCAACGACTTCCCAGCTTACGGGATGTTGTCTGGTTGGAGTACAACGGGTTACCGTGCTTGTCCTTACTGTCAAGCAAAGGATCAAAAATCCTTTTGGCTTAAAAATAGCGGAAAGGTATCTTGGTTTGTCTGTCAAAGACAATTTCTACCTTCCGACCATCCATTTAGGCATAACTGTAAGAGTTTCCTGAAGAAACAACCCGATGAAACTAGGATCGCATGTAAACGGTTAACAGGTGATGAGATATGGACAGATGTGCAGAAGTACCCTACAATAGTACACGCTACCCACCAACAGTTGAAAAAATTGAAGGACAAGAAGGAAGGTTGGTGGAAGCAGAGCATATTCTGGGAACTTCCGTACTGGCACACTCTGCTTATCAGACACAACCTTGATGTTATGCATATCGAGAAGAATTTCTTTGAGCAGATTATCAACACCGTGATGGATGTACCGAACAAGACAGCCTTCGGACCAAAAGGCAAAGCAGATTTCAAGGAACTGTGTCTTGGGCGACCCAAATCGTCGTCATTTGTTATGGACAAAAATGATAGGAAGGCTTTGTGCGATTGGGTGAGTGGTTTGAAGTTTCCGGATGGTTACGCATCCGACTTATCCCGGTGTGTGGACCAGTCCAAGCTAATTTTGCATGGCATGAAAAGCCACGACTGTCACGTGTTTATGTCGCGCTTGATGCCAGTAGCTTTGAAGCAGCTGGTGCCAATGAACACGTGGAATGCATTGACAGAGAGATCAGTCAGTTCTTCCGAGATTTGTGTTCCACTATGGTGTCAGTCGAGTCCATGAATCGACTTGAGAACAGTATTCCCGAGATCCTTTGCAAGTTGGAGAAAATATTTCCTCTGTCATTCTTCAACTCGATGGAGCATCTCCCACTTCATTTGCCGTATGAGGCAAGGGTTGGCGGTCCAGTTCAGTACCGGTGGATGTACCCATTCGAAAGGTAACGTCCTAAACTCTCCTTAGTGTGACTTCCCGTGCATTGATTACCAATTAAGTCTTACATGAGAGCTAATATTTTAATTTGCAGGTTCTTAAACCATTTGAAAAAAAAAAATTGGTAACAAAGCACGTGTTGAGGGTTCAGTATGCAACGCGTATTTGTTAGAGGAGACATCAAACTTCTGCTCCTTCTACTTCGAAGAGCACGTTGACACAAAAGCTAAAGACCTAGACGTGGGTGCGCATCAGACTGAAGACCACCAAATAGAGGTGGAACCCTTTCAGTCTGATGTTGGAAGCACCACTGGAAAATGTAAGGAGAGGTGGTTGACCGTTGTTGAGTACAAGCAGGCACACTCCTACGTTCTGAGAAACTGTGGGCCTGTAATCAGACCGTACGAGGAGTAAGTAACTCACGTACAACATACCCTCCTCATAATTGGTAGTATGTGTGATTAAGTACAACTGCTGACCATTTCAGGAAATTCGAGGCTTTCATCATGGTAGAACATGCGGAAGTGACAACATCTGACGATGTTTGGGTGGCATATGAGTCACTGTTTCCCTCTTGGCTACGTACTCAAGTATGTTGAAATGCTATTTGCTTGATCATTACAAATTGTGTATGTGTTTGGTACAAAATTTAATTGCATTGTTTTTCGACGAATTTTATGTTGACAATAGCCTGAAGCGCTGGAGGATCCCATTGTAAGACCTCTAGTCACTGGGCCGTCTTCACGAGTGAGAACTTGGAGGCGATATACAATTAACGGGTACAAGTTCCGTGCGTTTGTCGAGGGTGTTGACGTTCCAAAACTGACCAAAAGCAACGGCGTATGTGTGTTGTCCACCGAAGGGTCAGATTACTATGGAACACTACTCGAGGTGATCGAGCTGGACTTCTACGACAGCCACAAAAACTGCAAGGCCATACTGTTCAAATGTGATTGGATCGACAACTCCCCGCACGGAGTCACTGTCCATGAGAACTACAATCTTGTGGATGTCGACCTGACGAGAAAACTGCGAGGGCACAACCCTTTTGTGTTGGCGTATAAAGTCGATCAAGTCTGCTATGCACCTTACCCAAAGGGAAAAAAGAGTACGAATTGGTCTGCGGTTTTCAAAATCAAGGCAAGATCACAAGTTGATAATCCTATCATTGACGATGACGTCTACCAAGAGAGTGTAGTTGGTAATAATCAGCCGATGTCATCAAATCTGATCGAAGACAATGACGCCAATGAAGAAGAATATGTAGTTGAAGTTGCTGGTGCTGTAGGGGAGGACGACGAGTTTGCCGACTGGATTGTTCCTGAGGGAGAGGGTGATGAGGACGACTTGGTCATTGACGATGAAGATGACGGTGATGAGGTGAATACTGACTGGGACAATGATGATGAAGACGGGGACGAGGGGTTCATTGAACCGCACACCGACGCGGACAGTGACAGTGACAGTGACGATAATTAGCAATTATGTAGTTGTTTGTATCTTATTCGCATAAGTTGTAATTTATTTATTTGTAATTGAAGACTATTTTGGTACTTAATGAATTCTTGCTTTACCCTAAACAAACTGACTCTACAGTTTAACTTTGCGCAAACATATTTTGTAGACGTGATTATGTCAGGTGGCAGTGGGATGGTGACGGGGACCAGCGGCCATGGTGACCATATGGAGGAGGACGTGCCTAGGACTCCTGTCGTCCTAGGTGTGGACGCTGTCCAAGAAGTCGGGGCGACGGTCTACGTTGCGATGCCTAAGAAATCGTACCTATCACGGCAGAAAGTGGAGACCGCTACTTGTGGACATGACATAGGTCCACCCCGACGCGGCCACGCGCGAGTTTGGGTAGGCGAATAAATCTCCATATGAGAATGGATCGAATTGAAATTTAGGTCTATGTGGAGTCGCCACCGAATTTTGTGGTTATTCGGAACCATTCGAGCCCACTCTATGTCGTAGTGGTCCGTATACAAAATACGGCCCATTTCCGATGTCAGAGTTTATTGGGTTCGTCCCTTTGCATTGCGATACCGATACCGACATTATCGGATATCGTATATTGAATGACTCTCGTGCGCCAACGGTTTCGGGCATCCGGAAACCGAGGTTCTGAGTAAGGGGTGAGGGTACGTGTTGGGAAGCCCACAAAGGACACCCAACCCTGCCCGCACATTAGCGGCCTCTACTAAGAACTCGAGTGACTTTCTAATACGCGTGCTAGTTCAACGGGAAAAATGCTTATGCAAACATTGTTTTTCCTAGGCATGTGAATGGAATTGAAACGGGTTTCTAGGTCAATTTAATGCAAATTTTCTTGTCTCGGTGCGGACTCGTAACCGTGGCTTCTACACAAGAGTCTTCGAGGTTTTACGTAGGTTAAGTTATGGTGGCTCGGGATTGATTCCTAAAACTAATTTTTAGGGTTTTTTGCTACTATTGAATTGCTAGGGTTTGATTAGGGTTTGTAAAAACGTAGTGTGTGTAAGTGTAGGGTTGCTCTAGGGTTTGCTAGGTTGTAAAAGGATGTAAAGATGTGTAATGTGTTGCATGGGGTTGTTTATATAGGAAGAGCTAGGGTACCTGGTTTAGGGTTACTAGACCGAGTAGGTGGCTAACTCGGTCGAGTGGCCCGTTATGCCAGCCGTCGGGCTCGAAATAGGCCCACTCGATCGAGTGGGTGGGTCACTCGATCGAGTAGCCCAGCTGGGTCGCGCAGGTTCGTCGACTTTGGACCGTGATTTGTATTTGATGGGTTTTGTGTTTGACTTGGACTTTTTGAGGGTTGTATGGCTGTTTTTGTGTGTCTCGGAAACGACTTTGACCGGGGTTGACCCAATCGCAAAAAGTCGGTTTTATTTCCGGTGTCGGTTTTGGCCCATATTAGTCTTGTTTGACTCGGAATGATCCACTGGGCATGGATTTGAGGTCCGTTTGGTGAGATTTGTACTCCGTAAGTGTGTTAGCCAACGATTAATGGATTTGAGCCCGTATCCGAGCGCATAGAAGCATGTTAGCGTCCGATCATCATCGGGTGTTTTTTGGAAACTACCATAAACACTTGGCAGTCAAAATGCGGGTGTCTACAGAGCCCCCACTCTGACTGAGGCTTGGACAAGGCGAAAGTCAGAGTAGCTACCAAGTCTGTTAAGACCTAGTAGACTTCCGATCGAGTCGTTTATAGTCCATTAGACTCGCGTGAAGGGCTCGCCAGCCACAAGACAGAAATCATACCTGAGCTTGATGATTGTACTCCGTGGGGATTTTGGGCTTGTTGCGTAAGCCCTGGGTGTGCCTGTGTGTTGGCCCATCCCGTGATATCCCGGAAAATGCCGCTGGGGAGATTTGATGACTTGCATGTCCCTGTTTGAGTCGTACCTGTAGAAGTCACATAGAATGCATGCAACACGTAGGTAGTAAAATGACTCGTGCTGGGGAAAATGACTTTTTGAAGGCTTGAAAGTTTGAATTTTTGAAATCCTGAAAGCAATCACGAGCTAGGTTTTCAAAATGGAAAGGGGTAGAAAAGAAATTCGCAGTTTAAATAGACTGAAATCTGACCTTGTCGAAAAAGATCTTTTTTCAAATGGCTAAATTTTGCAAATCTCAAAGTGGAATGTGAAGAGAGAGGCCTACCGACAGACTCGACTCTGGATGCGACATGACGAGTTGACCGTCACGGACTGGACTCTTTAAGGGTTGGACCGTGACTCGATAGGGGTGTGGGCCGCCTAACAAGACTCTTAAGTTGCGCTGTCCCGTAGCCTAGGCGAGTGGCGACACGGTCGTACATCGAAATGGGATAGATATGCTATGGGGGGATTGCAGTAGCCTGTAATGAGACTGTTTTAGTCTGGTGCCCTTCCGAATTTCTGATTTTAGGGTACATTTCCAAAGTGGGTATTGCCTCGAGTCCTGACAGATTCTTGTCTTCGACTGAGCCGAGTACTAGGACACACTACAGAAAGGAGGCTAGATTTTGAAAGTATTTGGATTATGTGAGTGGCAGGAGAACTTCTGCCTAGGAGAAGCCCCCAGGACGACAAAGCTAGCTACTGAGAACATGACAGTGTCGTGCCCGGAATGATAATGCTTTTCGAATGTGTGTCAATGTGGGTGGTTGTGCCTCTGTTGAAAGGCTGCCTACGTATTCACGTGTGGTGAAATCAAACCAAGCCGTAGTTCAGTGGATTGAGAGATATATTATGATGCCTAAGCTAATAGGACTTTGTGTGTAACTAGCCATAGCGATGGTGTAGGCTAGGTGCATTCCCAGTGATGTCTTGATCAAAGGGATTGAATGATTAGGATATTAATCCTGTGACTGTGAGCGTTTTCCGAGGTAGCCCCCAGAGGTGGTGTGAACTATTTGGGCATGTTCTATGCCGATCGCAAGTTGAGTTCCCGTGCTTGGGGTTGGTAACTGGTTTGGATGAGAGGAATTGGGACGGGATTTTAACGAGTTTTGCTCTCGGGGATTTTAACGAGTTTTGCTCTCGGGGATTTTAACGAGTTTTGCTCTCGAGGATTTGACGAGTTTTGCTCTCGGGGATTTTAACGAGTTTTGCTCTCGAGGATTTGACGAGTTTTGATCTCGGGTCTTTGTATGGTGATTGTGAATTTTTTTATGTAAAGGGGAAGTCGAGTAAAATGGCTCGAACTTTGATCGGGATAGGTTTTGATAATGCGGGATCTGGTTTCCTTGTCTGGCCCTAATGGTTAGGGGTATCCTATGGAGCTTGAATCCTCAAAATTCCGGGCTGTCTCTGGCCTGGGTCTCGGGAAGGTCTTGAGGGTTGTAATGTGGGAAGGCTGAGTGTGGTGTTAGCTGACCAGCTTGATTGTCACTCCCCTATTGGATGGCATTGATAATTTTGAATTTGACCGTACCACGGTCAATGGATTTTCACTTGAGTTGACCGTTGACCACGGTCATGGGTATTTGATTTTTGATTGACCTCTTAGCCGCGGTCATGGGTTTTGATAATTTTGACCGTACCCTGGTCGTGGGGCATTCACTTGAATTGACCGTTGACCACGGTCATGGGTATTTTGAATTTTTTGATGATGGCCTGCTTTTTTTTTGCCTTTTGCTTTTTCTTTTTTTTTTCATGGACTTTCGATTTTTTTTTTTTTTTTTTTTTTTTTTTTTTTGTCCAGTTTTTTTTTATGCCTTTTGTTTTGGCCTTTTTTTTTACTTTTGATTTTTTTTTTGTCCAGTGTTCTTTTGTTTTTTTTTTGCCGGTCAGACTAACACCTAAGGTAGGGATTGGTCAGTCTTATTAGAGGGGTGTTTTATTGTGGGAAATGGGCTTGCCTCCCGTCTTGAACCCAAACAAGGAGATTACCTAGATTTGTCATAGGATTCGATACCGCTCCTGCTACGGGTAGTTATGTGGTTTTTCTATACCAGACATGGAGTAGGTAAAAAGAAAACACGGGCTCGGTTTCCTGCAGTCATTATAGATGTGCCTATAATAGTCACGTGCGTGTGCTCACAGTGTATGATGGTGTTCATCATGTTCTCGGAAACACGTAAGGAAAGTATATATGAGAAAGAATATTGAAAGCTGATTTTATTGAATTTTAAAAAAGAGGACAGAATACAACTGACTCTGACTCTGACTCTGACTTTGACTTTGACTTTGAAGGGAATAGTACATCCTAGACTCGGACTCAGACTCGGACTCAAATCAGATCCGGACTCTCGGATAATGTTGTCATTAGTCGTCGGCTTCTAAGGACTCGAGTTGATGTCCAGTATAGCCTTTAGTAGAAACTTCACCCAGATCTTCGTTATGTCGAAGATCGTCTTCAATTTTAATGCCCATTTCGGTAAGCACGACAAAGTTTGAAATGCCGGCATACCTAAGATGGACGCGGTAAGAAGGTAGGAGGTTGTTGATGAAGGCCTCCACTAGTGTCTTCTCGTTGGGCTTGTTTACCAACTTTACACTCTCGGCCCTCCATCTTTGAAGATATTTAGTGAATCCTTCTTTGGGCTCCTGGGCCATCACTTCCAGAGTACGCATTGTAGTCTGGATTTCGATATTATCAGCGTAGTTCCGAGCAAACTCCATTGCCATGTCATCCCAAGTCGGGCATTTCTTGGAATCGAGCCTGTAGTACCAGGCTTTGGGGTGCTTCTCGAGGGAGGAAGGGAATAAGTGCTTAAACATGGTGGGCTTTACCCCTTGGACCGCCATGAAATATTTGAAAGCCCGGATGTGATGGACCGGGTCTCTAGTACCCTCAAACATTGGAATTCCCGTAAGGTTGAGGTTGGCAGGTAGCTCGTCATTCAAAGGTGAGTAAGTACGAGCATTTTGGGTGTGGATCGAGTTGTTCGTCGATAAGTGGACTTGCTCTTCGAGCCTACGAACAGCACTTATCAACTCGGCTATGGGCCCAGTGGGCTCAACTCTTTCAACTGGGGCCGTTTTCTCCACGGTGCTTAGGCGGGTAGATAAAGTCGCTTGGTTAACCTGGATGGCAGCCAGTTGAATCTCAATCTTGGCCAGAGCATTTTTCAAATCGTCCATTTTGCGTTGGTGTCTGGTTACGGGTGGCCTGTCTGTAAGAATACCGCGTAATCAGAAAGGTTGCTTCGGAACTCCAACTCACCAAGGCATAGGAAATAGCGCAGAAGGAGAGATGACTCCAGTTTGACTCAGGTTAGACTCCCCAAAGACAAATGTGTAGGGTATGATTCTCGGAGTAACTGTGATTAGTCATTCCGTCGGAGAATAGCCCCCAAGTGAGATTAAGGACTCAGATGGTGTGGCATCTATGTGACTCGAAAGTGGGTTATGTGAGACACGTGTAAGACATGACCCTTAGAGCAACCGTGATTGATCGCCCTGTTAAGGGGTAGCCCCCAAGTGGGCTCGATAATTTTGTTAATACTCGAGTGTTGGACGAGTGACCCTTAGACGTAAGGACCGTGAACCTTTTGTTATAGGGCTATGCCTTGTAAAAGGTTGACTCGGAAAAGACACCTAGACGAGTGACTTGTGAAAGGTGGGCCTTCCTTAGGATTCGGCATGTGGGCCAGTCCTGTTCGAAGGAAGGTCCACGTGAGACATCCCCAGACTTTTAGACTCGAGTGTGTAGACGAGCCTTCCTTTGTAGGAGTATGTCCTACGTAGGTGGGCCTTGCCTTAGTCTAATAAGGCGGACTGGGATAGGGAAGAAACTCGTGATGTAAAATCGACGGAGTTTCGACGCTAAAGACCTTGACAACTTAAGACTCGACCCGACACTGCTAAATACGGGAAGTCCTAGAAGTGGAAGGTTTTGAAAATTGATGATTTTTGAAAAAGGACCGAGTGGACTCGGTGAATGGCTCAAATTTCCGAAAAAGAGGACGAAAAGTCATTGGGCCACGGGTTTTGAAAGTTCGAGTTTTGATTTGGGCAGCATACCGGCTAGAAAATAGGCTATTTTGAGTAAAATCATAAGTCCTAAATTCGGTATGTGTCCCGGGTTTTGAAATCGAATAGTTTGAAAAGGATGCAATTTTGAAAAGTTGACGGTTTTTTGAAAACGACTCGGAAACCAAGTAGCACGTAGTCACACAAGCATTATAACGACGCCATGTATGCTCTATACTAAGTCTCGGTCGGTCTATAAAGGGGTCTATACCAGTGTACATAGTCTAGACGTTGATCGGGACAGACTTCCTAAGTCGAGTTGATCTTAGAACATGCCGCGAAACCCACTCGAATCGACTATGGACACCTTTTGACATATCCATATTGGAGTACATCAACGGTATAGTGGGACGTCGGTCGCGAGTACCGGCCCGGGAAAATATGGGTTATGCATGAACCGCATAACTAAAACGCGTATTGTATTTGTCAAACGATTTCTATTCGAGTCTCACCCTGAGGATGCCGATGGTAAGTCACGCATCAGTTAATCCCCAGCGGAGTCGCCCAATTGTGGACATGACATAGGTCCACCCCGATGCGGCCACGCGCAGGTTTGGGTAGGCGAATGAATCTCCATATGAGAATGGATCGAATTGAAATTTAGGTCTATGTGGAGTCGCCACCGAATTTTGTGGTTATTCGGAACCATTCGAGCCCACTCTATGTCGTAGTGGTCCGTATACAAAATACGGCCCATTTCCGATGTCAGAGTTTATTTGGCTCGTCTCTTTGCATTGCGATACCGATACCGACATTATCGGATATCGTGTATTGAATGACTCTCGTGCGCCAACGGTTTCGGGCATCCGGAAACCGAGGTTCTGAGTAAGGGGTGAGGGTACGTGTTGGGAAGCCCACAAAGGACACCCAACCCCGCCCGCACATTAGCGGCCTCTACTAAGAACTCGAGTGACTTTCTAATACGCGTGCTAGTTAAACGGGAAAAATGCTTATGCAAACATTGTTTTTCCTAGGCATGTGAATGGAATTGAAATGGGTCTCTATGTCAATTTAATTCAAATGTTCTTGTCTCGGTGCGGACTCGTAGCCGTGGCTTCTACACAAGAGTCTTCGAGGTTTTACGTAGGTTAAGTTATGGTGGCTCGGGATTGATTCCTAAAACTAAGTTTTAGGGTTTTTTGCTACTATTGAATTGCTAGGGTTTGATTAGGGTTTGTAAAAACGTAGTGTGTGTAAGTGTGGGGTTGCTCTAGGGTTTGCTAGGGTTGTAAAAGGATGTAAAGATGTGTAATGTGTTGCATGGGGTTGTTTATATAGGAAGAGCTAGGGCACCCGGTTTAGGGTTACTCGACCGAGTAGGTGGCTAACTCGGTCGAGTGGGCCGTTATGCCAGCCGTCGGGCTCGAAATAGGCCCACTCGATCGAGTGGGTGGGTCACTCGATCGAGTGGCCCAGCTGGGTCGCGCAGGTCCGTCGACTTTGGACCGTGATTTGTGTTTGATGGGTTTTGTGTTTGACTTGGACTTTTTGAGGGTTGTATGGCTGTTTTTGTGTGTCTCGGAAACGACTTTGACCGGGGTTGACCCAATCGCAAAAAATCGGTTTTATTTTCGGTGTCGGTTTTGGCCCAAATTAGTCTTGTTTGACTCGTAATGATCCACTGGGCCTGGATTTGAGGTCCGTTTGGTGAGATTTTTACTCCGTAAGTGTGTTAGCCAACGATTAATGGATTTGAGCCCGTATCCGAGCGCATAGAAGCATGTTAGCGTCCGATCATCATTGGGTGTTTTTTGGAAACTACCATAGACACCTGACAGTCAAAATGCGGGTGTCTACACTACTTGGTGAGTTTAAGTTGTTGTAACCAGTTCTTTTCTATATTTTCACTCATTTATTTGCTTCACAGTATCATAAATGACTTGTGTAGGTGGGAGGACAAGAAGTACTCTGATTTTATGCGGGAATCCGTAACCATGACGTATGCGTCTACCCCAGGCGCCTACCGTAGCTGGACGGAGGCGCCACTGGAAGCTCGGAAAGCTATGTATATGCACTTCGCGGTAATTACCTCGTCTGTGTTTCTAAAGTTTTCGTTGCACGATTTATACATTCAATTGTCGCTAACGAATCTTTTTTTTGACAAACAGAGGAGAGTGCGTATAGACCTGGGGTACGACCTCAGGTCGGATTATGAGACTCGGATTAAGAAGAAGATAACCGACATATTCCAGCGAGCTGTCCCGAAGGTCGAGAAGGCGGATTGGATTCCGCAAGAGAAGTGGGAGACATTGAAGAAGAACGCTGCCGACCCAGCCTTCAAGAAGAAATCGGCGATTAAGTTGTCGAACAGGAGAGGTGGGCAGGTGGACGGGGTGGCCAAACCCACTAGCTGCCTTGGAAGTAGGAGTGCAGCAACAGCCTTCGCGCAGTTGGTAAGTGCTTATAACACAAGTAAAAAATTTGAGTATAATTCAATATATACTATTGGTAAATAAATGCTGAAAATTTTAACACTGTTATATGAAGGGCCCATCTGCAACCTCGGTCCAGCTCTTGGAGAAGACAGAAGGGGAAAGACGGCAAGTGGATTGACCCTAGAGGACCGGAGATCGTTGTGAGTAGTAGTAATGTTTTAAAAAAATATACTAGGCATGAAAATTACGACGTGATAGTATGTGTTCTAAAAGTTATAACACTGTTTCATGTTGCTGTTTCAGGAGAGCTACGAGAAAGAGGTGGAGGAGGCACGCGCCTCTGATCAGACACCCAACACCTTGAAGATCTTCCACGATGTGACGGGTGGCTACAACTCAAAGAGAAGGTTTTGGGGGATAGGGAACGCCGCGAAAGAGCTCTTTCGCCCATGCTTGAACCGTGGTAAGGAGGTATCTGCGGACACATACCTCCCCACCGCCACCTCGCAGGAACGCACACTTAACGATCGTATGGAAGATAAATTCCAAAGACAAGAAGAGCGCCTGAAGACATTGGAGAAGAGGTGCGAAGAGCAGGACCAGTTTATTCTGTTCATGAGGGAACGGTTCGCCATGGAGACCGAGGGATGCAGTGGAGGACCACGCATGAGTAGGCGCGACGATGACGACAACAACGATGGTCATCCCCATGGGTCGGAGCACATTGAGTCCCTTTCGTAGGTAGTTCCGCTCTCTTATGTTACTTGTTTAGACTTTGGTTGCATTGTGTATATATATTTTACCAACTCCTAGATAGAATTCTGAACCTAGCGCTGGTTGTCTTTGTAATATATTTTCATTTTCTATAACAGTACACTAGTTTATGTTTGTTTCGTTTTGTGGAGTTTTGTGAAGAAGATATGTACAAGAGCTTTGATTGGAGTTATTGATGAATTTTTGTTTGGGATGTGCTGCTGTTGTGGTTTGTTGTAGGAGTGGGTTGTTTAATTGCAGATTATTTTATTTCGCGCATATGGGGAGCTGAAAACAAAGAAACGATTTTTTTGTTAATAGGCTTTGCGTGGGATTAGCCGACGCAAAGTCAAACATTCTGTTGACTTTGCGTCGGCTAATCCCACGCAAAGTCCCTCTGTCGAATCTCAGTCAATGGGTTTGCGTGGGATTAGCCGACGCAAAGTCAACAGAATGTTTGACTTTGCGTCGGCTAATCCCACGCAAACCCATTGACTGAGATTTGACTGAGGGACTTTGCGTGGGATTAGCCGACGCAAAGTCAACAGAATGTTTGACTTTGCGTCGGCTAATCCCACGCAAACCCATTGACTGTGATTTGACTGAGGGACTTTGCCTGGGATTAGCCGACGCAAAGTCAAACATTCTGTTGACTTTGCGTCGGCTAATCCCACGCAAAGCCCATTGACAGGGGCGTTGACCTCCATGTCTTCGTATCGGATTAGCCGACGCAAATCATATGCGTCGGATTAGCCGATGGAAAAAAAAAATTGCGTCAAATTATAATGACGGCCGTTTGCGTCGGTTAATCCGACGCAATCTTCAATTTGCGTCGGATATTGCCCATTTGCGTCGGATTTGTCCGATGCAATTCCGGCTTGATTTTTGTAGTGCGTGTCCTTTACGTTTCGATATCTATAAATATCGATCAACACATATATTGTAATGTACTCATCAATATAACCTCATTCCGATTTACTACTTACGACTTTGTTCTACAATATATTTGTAACAGATTTTGTTTTAAATATATTTTTAGTCGAGACTATTTTCACTAATAATTTCCTATTTGTTTCCGATTGACTATTTTTATTAAAATTCGTATTATTTATAAATAAAAGCTATTTGTTAAAAATATTTTGAAATCCTTGTAAATTTCATTTCATTTATAAAATTCGTCAACTCAATTAATTTTGATATCATTTTCATAAAACTCTCTTTTCTAAAATTTATAGTTTTAACTCGATCTCCTACTTATTTATAAAATACTATATATTGTCTTATTATATTTTATTTATATTCTGAGTAACAAATTTAGAAATATATTAAACTTACGATAATGACGATAATAATAAAATGTTAATTTTGTTAGAAATGCTATTTCTATACGTTTCACTTATTTTAATCACTTACGTATTTTCTATAACAAAATTTCTATTTTAAGTAAGTTTCTAAAATTAATAAGTTTATATTTATAGAAATTCCCCTTTTATATAAAATGTTTATTCCTTTTATCCTCACGATGATTATATTTATTTTTGAATATCGCTAATCACTTGTTTTGGAGTTATGGAATGAAGATAAGTGTGGGGTTAGAGTAATATAATCTGGGGTTTATGGTTTTGCCATCAACTACAAGGCTAGTGTATCAGAAATCGGTACATTAGTTGTTGAACCGAGTGACAGGTATCCCGGGAGTTGTGTACATTTTGACCTTAAGCTTAGGCCTCGCAGTAAGTCGCCGTCATAAGTTAAACTGGGTGACAGGTAATCCCAGGAGGGGTGTGCATTGTCTTAAACTAGGGTCACGCATTAATAAGTCGTCGTCCTATTATGGTTGATTAGCCTAGTTAGAGATCGAAGTTTGATTTGTTTGAACTAGGTTCTCGAAGCTAGTTTTTAGTATTCTCCCGGTGAAAGTCTGACCTTCTACACTGAATACTTCCATAACGCCATTTTGAATATTTTTATTATTATCGATTTGTTTTGATTTGCAGGTTGGCAAATATTTTAAATTTTCTCCGAAAGCTTATTTTTATTATATCATTTTAATGTTTTCCATTTTAATTATTTAGATATAATAACACTATTATTTTTCCATATGATATATATGGCTGAGAGAACGTCTGAGTTACTCCCAACTGACGTGGCTGTTATATTTATAACATGACGGATATTTGCTGCTGGGTTTTGGGTGTGAGCTAGCGAGTAGCGTGGATCCTATTCTTTCTTCATTCTTGTAATTTATGGATTTGTATAATCCTGTTTGGAGAATTTTTCTTTTAGCCCTTTTGTAAAAAGAGGCCTTTGTATTGACTTACCATTTCTTTTAATAAGATATAGTTTGTCAGTGTGTTTTTAATCACAACTCTACAATGTTTCCGTCACTGTATTGCGTTAGATTTTTAGGGGATTACACAAAATATATAATGACAACTTCATGATGTTGTTTGCTTTTTTACTTACTTAATAATTTTTGGAACCTACTATTCCTATAATTACAACTACTAGATTAAAGCCCGTGCGCTGCACGGGTTAGTTGACTTATTTATATTGATGATGTACATTCGTTAAATAAGAAACTTAATCAAACTATGTCATTACAATAAATAAGATGATCACATAATATTAGTAATCAAACTTAATTTCAGCTGAGTTTATAGTCTTAAGAGCTCATTTTAAAACTCAAAAGAACACATGATCGCTCTTATTTATAATACTATAAAATTTAATCACCTTATTATAATTTTTCGATGTGGAAATAATTTTACGTTTGTAGTCTTATTAAGAGATTTTTTAAGACTCAAAAGTTTTTTATTGATATCTAAGAACGAAATATTAGTCTTTTATAATATAAGATTCTATCGCCTCATCATAACTTTTCGATGTAGGATAATTTACTCAAAGTTTATAGTCTTAAGATTTGCTTTTAAGACCCATAAAAACGCACGGTTACTCTTATTTATAATATAGAATCATCATCTTATTTTAATTTTTTTTGATGTGGGATAATTTTAGGTTTGTAGACTTTTTAAAAGTTTTTTAAGACTCAAAAGATTGTTGGTTGATATTTAAAATCGAAAGATTACTCATTTATTATATAGAATTTCATCACCTCATCATAATTTTTTGATGTGGTATAATTTATTTAATTAATTTTATTGTTTTAAGAGCTATTTTTAAGACTTAAAAGAGTTTGTTTTTATATCTAAGTTAAAAGGACAAACGATTACTCTTTATTTATATAATCGAATTTGATCATCTTAGTCTTAGGAACTTTTTTTTAAGTCTCAAAAAGACGGTTGGTTAGTATCTAAGAACGGAATATTACATAGAATTTTATCACCTCATTATAATTTTTCGATATGTGATAATCTAATTTAACTTTATTTGTAATCTTATTGCGAACTTTTTTAAGACTAAAAAGTTTTCTTGTTGATATCTAAGGACGAATGATTAATCTTTATTTATAATTAGAATTTCATCACCTCATCATAATTTGGAGAAATGATTACTTTTATTTATATAATAGAATTTCATCGTCTTATTATTATACTCTCTTTGTTCACTATTTTTGTCTCCATTACCTTAATATTTGTGAGATGTACTTTAATGAAATGAAGCAAAAAATAGTGACCGGAGGGAGTATAGTTTTTTGAAGTTGGATAATTTGCTTAGGTTTATAGCCTTAAGACTGTTTTAAGACTCAAAAAATAAACTCCACCATTAACCACTTCATTTATGAATTTCATATTCCTTCAAGCTTACATACTATGGTACCGGCATGAATATGATCTCCAACAGACAGACGTAACGCTTTAGCTAGTACACGGAAGTGCATACCATGATTTTTCTGTCTATCAATAACAGCGTGCATTGCGCGGTGGATGTGAAGAAGTAAACCATTATCTCGGCAATAATGGGCCAAGCTAGTATTTGCAGTGAATCCCCCAGTTAAGTAGTCATGCATTACGATAGGAACTCCCAATTCTCTGGCAAATACAGCCCTTTTGATCTGTATAAATTTTCGATGTGGGATAATTTACTTAACTTTATAGTCTTAAGAGTTTTTTAAGACTCAAAAGATTTTGATTGATATCTAAAGAATTAGTCTTATTTATAATATAGAAATCCATCATCTTATTATAATTTGTCGATGTGGGATAATTTACTTAACTTTATAAACTTAAAGAGTTTTTTAAGACTCAAAAGATTTTGATTGATATCTAAGAACAAATAATTAGCTTAGTCTTATTTATAATATAGAAATCCGTCGTCTTATTATAATTTTTCGATGTGGGATAATTTAAGTAAATTTGTTTTCTTATTTATAATATAGAATAATCACCGTACCTTACTTTAACGGAATTACTTTTTCATATTTCAATGTTACTCAATCATCCTTAAAATTTCCAAATTTTTCCAATATTACCCTTTCTCTATTCTAAAAAGCTATCATTATTTTTATTCTATTCTAACCAATTTTTTCATCAAAATTAAATCTCATCCATCCTACAAATCGATCGATCATTATTTGTGAATTCACTATGGATCATAGTTCGATAATTGATATTTTATCATATAGGAATTTTAATTGAAAATTAGGGTTAATTAGTGTTAATTAATTATTTAGGGTTCTTGTATAATCGCAAATGAAGACTTTTTCGAAAAAAAACCCCGATTGGTGCAATTGATTTGAAATTCATCGCAAATGAGTACTTTCCCGAATTGAAGAACCCTAATTGGTACAATTGATTTCAAATTCGTTACAAATTAGACTTTTCCTAAGAACCCTAATTGTTGCAATTGATTTTTGTAATCCCCTAGAAATTCTAACGCGATACAGTGGCGGAAACACTGTAGAGTCGGGATTATAAACAGACTGACAAACTATATCTTATTAAATGAAATGGTAAGTCAATACAAAGGCCTCTTTTTACAAAAGGGCTAAAAGAAAAATTCTCCAAATAGGATTATACAAATCCATAAAAAGTCATGAATGAGGAAAGAGTAGGATCCACGCTACTCGCTAGCTCACACCCAAAACCCAGCAACAATTACCTGTTATGTTATAAACATAACAGCCACTTCAGTGGGGAGTAACTCGGACGTTCTCCCAGCCATATTATATCGTATGGAAAATAATAGTATTATTATATCAAAATACTTAAAATGAGAAAACATTAAAAACGATATAATAAAATAAGTTCTCGGAGGAAACTTAAAACATTTGCTAACCTGCAAATCAAACCAATCGATAATAATAATCATATTCAAAAATTGCGTTATGGAAATTCGATCAGTGTGCACAAGGCTAGACTTTCACTAGGATAATACTGGAAACTAGCTTCGAGAACTGTAGACTTAACTCATAACAGAATCTAGTCTCTAACTAGGCAACTCAACTATAAGAGAACTGCGTGCAGCGAGGTCCTGGTTTAAGTAGTGCACACCCCTCCTAGACAACAAATATGTCTAGTTCAGCTGACGGCGACTAACACGATGCGATATCTAGCTTAAGGTCAAAACATACACTCTCCTGGGCGAAACTACGCCCAGTTCAACGACCAAATGTGCCCCAAATAGACACAACGACTTTATAGTTGATGGCAAAAACGTACATCCCAGTCTATATTACTCTAACCCCACAGTTGTCTTTATTCCATAACTCCAAAACAGTCATTATCGATATTCAAAATAAACATAATCATTATGAGGATAAAAGAAATAAACATCTTACATTAAAAGGAAAACATTATATAAATAGAATTTTACTAATTTAGAAACTTACTTAAAATAGAAACATTGTTATAGAAAATTCGTAAGTTATCAAAAATAAATGAAATGTATTAAAATAGCATTTCTAACGAAATTAACATTTTATTATTATCGTCGTTATCGTAACTTTAATATATTTCTAAATTCGTTACTCAAAATATAAATAAAATATAACACGTCAATATATAGTATTTTATAAATAATTAAGAGATCGAGTTAAAACTATAAATTTTCAAAAAGAAGATATTTTAAGAAAATCGATATTAAAATTAATTGAGTCAACGAGTTTTATAAATGAAATGAGAGTTACAAAGATTTCAAATTATTTTTAATAAATATCTTTTATTAATAAATAATACGGATTTTAATAAAATAGTCAATCGGAAATTATTAGTGAAAATAATCTCGACTAAAAAATATATTTAAAACTAAATCGACTATTTTCTCATTTATTAGTATAAATCGTAAAACGAAAATTAATTTAATAAACAAGTATACAAACCTCGATTATAATATAAAAATACGATTTTGAGTTAAAATTATAAATTAATGAAATATGACGAAAATATGAAATCGACATTATTTAGTTACTAGTGTCACGATAACGAACAAAATATTATAACGATCGTAAATAATTAAGTCACTAACGGTTTATAAAACGATATCAAAAATTTGTAAAATATTTATAAAGCACACGATTCATAAAATAATATTTTTAGCAAATAATAAATAGCTAAAAAATTAGAAAACCGAAGTTAAAATATTTACTACATACTACTACTCAGACATACGATATAAAATCGAGTAACGTCCTAAAGTTACCTTCGGTCGATAACCAAAACGAACACGTACTCGTCCTTAATCAGTCCCAGCTCCAAATCGCTAGTCTTCTAGGCAGGCTTACGGAATCGAGAGTGAAAACAAAGGAAGAAAAGGGGCAGGGGGGCGAGAAAAGACTGCTGATTGCAGGAGTGTGAAAGCTGGTTGATAAGGATGAATGAAGAGAAAGAGGGGGAACGAAGAGGAGAGAAGAGAGCGGAAGAAGCAAGGGAATCAAGCGGTGGAAAGAGATGAAAGGGGGGTGAACGTAATGAAGGGGTGGAGAAAACAAAGCAAGTGAGGTGTACTTAATTAGTGAGTTGAAAACAAAACAAAGGGGCTGAATGTGAGATGCATGAAACAAATAGCAAGGGGACACGCTACCACAAGTGGAAAAATGAATCAGCTGCTAATAGAGTTGGTAAAACAAAGAAAACGGATTAACTAAATGAATTCCGGGACGATAAGTTGACTGACCCACGAACCGAATTAAAACGAGTTAATAAAATTAATAAAATAATCCGACCGTAGAAAAAAATCAGTAAATGAATTATTCGGGAGGAAATCGTAGCTGATAGAAATAAATACTTAGACGATCAAATAGTATTTCCCAATAAATAATAAATTTTCGATAAAGCGAATTAAATTGATTTCTCGACGAAAGAAAATAAATATTTTGACGAAACTTAAAATAAATTAGCTTCGAGCTTAATATATAAATAAAAACAATTTCAAATTTTAATCGTCGAAATAGACTTTTGATAAGAATTAAATTAAATGTATAAAGTAACTCAGAATAGAAATAGAAATATGTTTTAAATATAAGAAGAGTTTCCGAGTCAAATAGAATTTTAGAAGTTTGAAACGATTAAACGATAAATTTCTTTTATAAATTTTTTAAGAATTACGAGTTAAATCGTAAAAATAAAAATACGAACATAATTTTAATTAATTTATAAAATCAGGGGTCTTACAGATTTCAATTTCCTAACCTCAGTTTCTACTCGTATCATCGCAAATGAAGACTTTTTCAACAAACCTTAATTAGTGCAATTGAATTTGAAATTTCTGACCTTAATTTGTACTTGAATCATTGCAAATTAGAACTTTTTCAAAGAATTGATGCAATTGTGTTGTGAATTTTTTTCTCTCTCTAGAAACTAGTGGTGAGGGAAATGAGAAGGATAGGTACTAATTTTGAAGTATGATTGAGTAAAGTTGAATTATAAAAAAGTATCACCCTTTTAACGGAATTACTATTTTAATTGTTTCGATATAGGATAATTTTAAGTTTGTAGTATTATTAAGACCTTTTTTAAACTCAAAATGTTATTGGTTGATATTTAAAAAGAATGATTACTCTTATTTAGTAGAAATTCATAATGTATTATTAAGACCGTTTTTAAACTCAAAATGTTATTGGTTGATATTTAAAAACAATGATTACTCTTATTTAGTAGAAATTCATAATTTTATCATAATTTTTCGATGTGAGCTAATTACTTAAGTTGGTTGATGTTTAAGAAAGAATTATTATGTCTATTTTATAATATAGAATTTCTTCAGCTTATTATAATTTTTTACTTAAGTGTATAGTCTTAAGAACTTTTTTAAGGCTCAAAAGATTTTTGTTTGATGAAACTTTATAATTTTTCGAATGTGAGATAGTTTTACTTAAGTTTATAGTCTTTATATATTTTTAAGACTCAAAAGATTTTTGGTTAATATCTAAGAGCACATGATTACTCTTATTTATAAAATAAAGTTTCATCACCTTATTATAATTTTTTCGATGTGAGATTATTTTTACTTAAATTTTTAGTTTTATTAAGAGACTTTTAAAGACTTAAAAGTTTTTTTGATTGATATTTAAGAACGAATGATTAGTCTTGTTTATAATATAGAATTTATCAACTTATCATAACTTTTCAATGTGGATAATTTATTTAAGTTCCCAGTCTTCCATCAACTTGTCTTTTTTTTTTTCGATGTGAGATAATTTCTTAAACTTATAGTCTTAAGAATTCTTTTTAAAACTAAAAAAATACATCATACATTACTCTTGATTAAAATACGAAGTATAGAATTTTATCATCTCACTATAATTTTTCTATGTGGGATGATTTTAAGTTTGTAGTCTTATATATTAAAAGAAGTTTTTTTGTCGATATTTAAAACCGAATGATATTTATATAAAGCTTTTTTCTAGCGATCTCATTGGTCCGTTTCATCAAACCTCAAATTAGGAAAGTATCATAAATAAAAAAAATCAATTAGAGAATCTTTTAATTATTATAATATATATTTAATTTATTATATTAATGTGATGTTTTACAGTTCTAACGTAAAAACCTTTAGACTTCATTTTTTTAAAAACATTATCGTAAAATAAATTATAAAAATGAAATAATTAGATTCTTGGTAAGAAATGCTTTCATTAGAGTATAAATTTCATATTATTTGTTTCACATTATGTGATGAATTTATTACATATAACAGTTGTAAAATTATCCCACATCGACAAATTATAATGTGATGATGAAATTCTATATTATAAATAACAGTAACCATTCGTTTTTCGATATCTATCAAAAGTCTTTTGAATCTCAAAAAGAGTTCTTAAGACTATAAATAAATAAGAGTAATCATTCAGTTTTAAGTATCGACCAAGAATTTTTTTTAATTTATCCCACATCGAAAAATTATGATGGGGTAATAAAATTCTATATTATAAATATTAGTAATCATTCGGTTTTAAATATTGACCAAAAATCTTTTGAGTCTTCAAAATGTTGGAACAATAGTATAAAAGTTGTATCGAATATGAGTACGAATAAATTAATGTAAATAGAACAAGATTATTGTATTAAGTTATAAAGACAAAACAAGATGAAAAATAAATAAATATAAATAAGGTGATAAAATATGTAATAACACTACAAAAATCAGGTCAAATTGCGGCGGACTATTTGCGGTGGACAAATATTCCGACGTATAAAAGGAGTTTGCGTCGACTTACATCGGATCACCAGACGTATATAAAATTGCGTCGGTTTCCCCGACGTCATATCGACGATGGTACCGGCGCGGTGGTAATATTTAGCGCCAAAAAGCTTTGCGGCGGCCTGTGACGGAGTACGTGTCGCAATTATAGTGTATGTGGGGACATCCCGCCGCATTGTGTGTCAAAAGCCGACGCACAGACAGCCTGAAGATTAGTAATTCGACGTAATTTTTTTAAAACGAAGCGACAGGTATTACGACGGAGAGTTCGTCATAGAAGACTATGTGCGACGGACTAGCCGTCGTAGCGCTACAAAACGCGAAGCAGATACAGGCTGGAACCCACTCGCCAACGGCTAAAAAAAATTGACTCCGGCAAGCCATGCGACGGATAGTCCGTTGAAAAACCAGATTAGTGACGGAATCTGCGACGGGATATCCGTCGCATAGCCTTAAAAAAAAGAGTTTTTAACCCCCGTCATTCATTCAGTCATTCCCCAAATCAAACCCCAATTTCACACCAAACCCCAAATCATAACCCTAACCCCCAATTTCAAGAACCCAACCCCCCCACCATCGGTCACCCGCGACTCCACCAGCGTTCGTCCCTACCGGCATCCTCCGCGCGCACTCCCTGGCGTCGCAATCTTCCGTCTTTCGTCCGCTCTGCCGGCATTGCTGCTCTCGCTGCCAGCGTTCTCCGCGTGCCTGTCTTCTATCTTTCGTCCACCTGCCGGCGTGCTCCCCGTCGGCTTCCTCCCTGCCGGCGCTCGTCTTCCGTCGTCGATTTCCGGCGAGTTTCCGTCATTTGTATGTGTTATTGTTTTAGTATTGTTATTGTTGTTATAGTTATTGTTATTGTGTTATTATTGCTGGGTTAATTGTTGAGCTGAATGATTATTGAGTTATTATTGTGGTGTTATTGAGTTAATGTAGGTGGGTTAGTTGTTGTGCTATAAATTGAAAATGTGGGCTTGATTGGACAAATTGAATGGGTTTAGTTTAATTTTGAGGGAAATTGAACGATGTGTTAAATTAGGTTAATTTTGGGTAATTGAATGACTTTAGGTTAATTTGGGGGGAAAGGTGAATAAATTTTTTGATTTACGTCACTTGAATTATTAAATTTGGGGTGGATGTGAATAAAAAA
The DNA here is from genome assembly GCA_958450325.1 of Agrostemma githago. NCBI lineage: Eukaryota > Viridiplantae > Streptophyta > Magnoliopsida > Caryophyllales > Caryophyllaceae > Agrostemma > Agrostemma githago. Next base: position 29,572,144 of record OY288254.1, on the reverse strand, counting down.
AATTAGAGAGGAACATTTTCAAAATGTTATAAATCTAGGTATAAATTAAGGTATACATTAAGAAAAAGTATAAAAGTATGAGTTTATGACGACGTACCTATAAATTAAAGGTATAAGTAGGTATAAATTAAGTTATAAAAAAAGATTTTTTGACGAATGGTGATAAATAAAATGGTATAATTCATCTTGGATCGATGGTGGTATAAATAAATATTAATCTACTACTAATTTACTACTACTATTAGTATTAATCTACTACTAATACTACTACCACCACCCTACTAATCTACTACTAAAAATACTACTTAATTACTACTAATAATACTACTAATCTACTATCACTACTACTAATCTACTAATACTACTACTACTAATACTACTTAACTACTACTAATAATACTACTAATCTACTATTACTACTACTAATCTACTACTACTAATAATACTACTAATCTACTATTACTACTAATCTACTACTACCACTACCACTACTACTCCAACTACTAATCTACTACTACTAACAAAATTACTCATTAGAAGTAATTCGTTGGGTGTAGATACATGATTGTTGTTGTTTACAGTTTTTGTTACGTATTGTTGGTAAGACATGTTATACATCTACTCAGACCTACCTAGTAATTCTTGAATAGTCCCCGATTTGGGATTGTCTTTGTACAGTTCATGTCACTTAAGTGGTAAACGCGAAATTTGTGATGTTGATAAAAACAAACGTTTGGTGGCAATTCCCTCATTGTTCTCCGAATGCAGATGTGGAGTATTCATATACTCCACATTGTGCATTTGGGGAACTGAGGCGAATTGCTACTGATTTTTGTTCTTATCAACAGAACAAATTTCGTGTTTATCAGTGACATGGAACGTACAAGGACGGGTTAAGTTTGGAGTGATAAGGTCGCAACGTGGCGCATATGTCCAAAAATGGTTCCAATGACGATAGTCCTAAATTTTAATGACACGTAGATGAAATCATTGTTTATGTGTGCTTCATGTTGTCGTATATATATACACACAATTAAGAACTCAATATATACAGTAAAATAATTGTTATATACACTCAAATAGTTATTATGTACACCAATTAATCAACAATGGAACATACATCAAAATAACTGTTATATACACTAAAAAAACTGATTATATACGTTATTAAACTCACTGCATATATATACACTTAAAAACACAATATATATAGTAAAATAATTGTTATATACACCCAAATAATTAATATGTACATCAGTTAATCAACAATGGAACATACATCAAAATAACTGTTACTCCCTCCGTACCACTAAAATCTTCCCACTTTTATTCATTTGTGAGGGATAAAATATTGAAGTGGGAAGATCTTAGTGGTACGGAGGGAGTATATACACTAAAAAACTCATTATATACGCTATTAAACTCACTACATATATAAACACTTAAGAACTCAATATATAAAGTAAAATAATTGTTATATACACCCAAATAGTTATCATGTACACCAATTAATCAACAATGGAAAATACATCCAAACAACTTTTATATACACTTAAAACTCATTATATACGCTATCAAACTCACTATATATATACACACTTAAAAACTCAATATATACAGTAAAATAAATGTTATATACAGTCAAATGGTTACTATGTATACCAATTAATCAACATATATAAATATACACCGGAATAACCTAAAACAATGGAACATACGTTAAAATATCTGTTATATACACTAAAAAACTCATTATATACGCTATTAAACTCATTATATATATACACTTAAGAAGTCAATATATACAGTAAAATAGTTATTGTTATATACACTCAAATGGTTACTATGTACACCAATTAATCAACATATATACACTGAAATAATTGTTATATGTACTTAATTATTTGATATAGTAGAATTGTTATATACCCTAAAACAGTTATTATGTACACTGAAATTGTTTTTATATACACCAATTTTATTTTAATATTTAAAAAATGATTTTTTTTTTTTTGTTTTTTTTTCTTTTGGGAAAAAAAATGTCGGACAAAAAATGTTTGTTTTGGGGAAAAAATGTGTTAATTTTTTCGGGAAAAAATGTTTTTTTTCCGGAAAAATAATTTCGAATTTTTTTTTTCTTTTTCGGAAACAAAATTTCCGAAAAATATTGATTTTTTTCCCCGGGAAAAAAAATTGAGGAATTTTTTTTATGTATGAGTTTTTGTTTTAATCTTAGCCTTTAGTTTGATTTTAATCTAATGATTGAGATTGTGCCTCAATGGGTGCGGCGAGTTGAGCTACCTCAAAGGATCCTAGATCTATGTGTGTGTGTATATATATATATATATATATATATATATGAGATCAAGGGAGTGGACACAGCAGTGGAGAGAGAAAAGCAAACCTCCCCTCAATCAAACTCTCAGTTCTTACAATTACTCTCACTCCTTACCATTTGATGCTCTCTCATCTTCATCTTCATTTAATCGAACAAAAAAAGCTCTCATCTTCATCTTCATTTAATCAAACAAAAAAAAGCATCATCATCTTCAACTTGATGCTCTCTCATCTTCATCTTCATCAATCGAAAAAAAAAACATCGTCATCTTCAAGATCCATTCATTCATTCAACAAAAAGAAAACATCTTCATCTTCAAAATTCATTCATTCTACAAAAAAAAGTTTCGTAGCTTCATCTTCAAACTTTATTTATCCAACAAAAAATAAGAACATCTTCATCTTCAAGCTTGATGAATGACGGAAGTTTGATGAACATCTTCATCTTCATCCTATCATCATCTTCATAATGCGTAATGTTCTTGTAAAATTGCAAGGTCACACACTTTCAGTGTTATAGTCACACTCATTATGCTGTATAGTCACACTCATTATGTTGTAGAATCACGCAGTTGTACACTCATTGTAGTCACATATTCAGTTGTATAGTCACACTCATTATGTTGTATAGTCACACTCGCTAAGTTGTAGAATCACGCAGTTGTAGAATACCTTGGGAGTAAGCACTACTACATAAATAGGCTATTGCAACACTTTACGAGCAACACTTTTACTTTGTGTTGCATAAATAAGTAATTTGCAACACTTTTAATGAGAATGTTGCTTATTCTAAACCGATGCAACATTTAATAAAAAATGTTGCATTAGATTATCAAATTGCAACACTATTTGCAACACTTATCAAACTTTGGCTAAGAATTGATGAATAAATAAACTAATACGATTAATTTTTTTTTTAAAGAAAAGTAGACGGGATGCATATTTTAGTTTGCTACTCTCTCGTCTAACTAATTAATCATCATATTAAACCCTCCATCAAGGGATCTATCAACCCTACAATGGGTTCAATTTTTATATAACCGGTTTTATTTATGGTGTGCATTTTGGATCACTATGTACTTTAATTCTGGGCCGAGTTGAATCGGGTTCACTCGAGTTTTGGATCGGATCACCCAATTCTGATAATGATGTTTGCCTCAACCTGACAAATGGGTCGACTGAGTCGGGTTCGGGTAGGTTAACATCAGGTTGGACCACTTTCTAGTCGGGAAAATCAAGTTGACTTTGGGTCGGTTCGGGGTAGTTTCGGGTTTGTTATTTTCAATTTTTTAAAGTGATATCAAACCATTTTCTATGAAAATATTCGAGTCAATTCCAGGTTAGGCCTGATTAATAAGGTTTAGGAGTCCAATTCGAATTTTCAGTTTGCATTAGTTTTCTCAAGTCTCGTGACTCGTTGCTTTATTTTTAAGTATAATAATTAAGCAGTTGTTATTTTCTCGTGACTCGATGTTATTTTCTCAGTTCGAATTTGTATTAAGCCTAGTAATTAAGCGCTTAAGCAAAACTATTAAAATGAAATGGGGCGGGATTCCCCATTTTCAATTCACCGCTCAAATTTTTCGATTACCACCGAACCCTTCTTTTGTCTTCTTCCCATCTTCATATTTATGCTCCTCACTGGAACAGTACATGAATCTTAATCTCTTATATATTAAAGCAAGACCCATTTGCAATGATGTGGCACAATGCTGGATCTCCATTTCGAAATAAGTCCCTATTTTTGATACAATTTTGTAACCCCCAGTGTGAACGCATTGTATATGCATCCAAACTAATTCCAATAGTTTCCCCAAAAAACACAGCAATGGGAATCAAACCCGTGACCTCCAATACAAATCCCACAATGTCAAACCACTGAGCCAAGATATCAATCTATGTTCAATTTGTAAAAAATATATATAGTAGGTATTTCACATACCGAGGATGTGTATAGATTTATTTAAAAAAAATCGTGTATTCAATGTTCATTAAGGATCTCGAAAATCTGATACAATTAACATCTCGAAAATCTAATACAATTAATCTCATTTACTTTATTATACTAATCTCGACTTAATTGCGGTTAATTCTGCCAATAAATTTCCTCGAAAATGACCATACTTCTTCAAAAAAATAATTAATAATACAGTTCATTGGCTCTTAGTTCTTCCAAAAGCAGTCTTCCCCAATTTGAAGGATTCAAAGCATCGGTAATATAAGTCATGCTTTCTAATTTATATACACATCTAATCAAAACTTCGCATCTACCCAGGTTTGTTGAGATTTTGAGTTTTTTCCTTCATAATTCTCATTTCTCAGTTTCATTTATAATTTATCTATTTGTCTGTGATTGATTAGGTTTAGAATTGTAATTGTTGTGTTAAAATTGTATTTATAGATCTCTCCATTTTTCAAATCGTTATCACAATTGCTAAATCTCTGAGATTTTGCTGATTTAAACTCTATTAATTTTTATTTTTTAATTCAATCAAAATCAATCTTAACGTTTTTGTAATTTGATTTGATGCAGATGATGAAGATATATTAAAGAGAGATGATGAAGATGTTATAAGGAAAGATGAAGATGATCCGTCAGACCGTGATGCAACGGTACTGTAGCCCCTTAAAAGACTGTGTGATTTGTTGCTAACTCATCCGTCATCACCATTAATATTATACGTATTTTGGTTATGTTGTAGACGGTGATGTTAATTTTTGATAAAAGACGTTTTTGTTTTGTTAATTTTGTATAAGGGCGTTTTTTTCCAGGTGATTGATGAACAAAGATCATACAGTGAACTTCGTAGAGGTATTTTAGGTAGTAAAGTCCATTAATTTTTTTATAACTATTTGAAAACTTAGTTAATTAGTTTTGTGCGAAACGATGGTATATATGAACTTTTATAAGTCATTAACAACCTATTTTGAAATTTTGTGTAATATATAGAAACATGTCAGTATATTGAAATCAAATGATGTGTGGAATCTAAAATAATTATTATTTTCTGTTTTAGAACATTTCAAGTTGTGCAAGAAGGTCACGTGTTGGCAAGAAGTAGATTGATAAGGTATCGTAGAAATTATTATTTATACTTTGTATATAATATATGACGAGATGTCATTTGTTGTTTTTTAAAAATGAAATTACTATATTTTGAAAATATTTTTTTTCTATTTTTTTTTTAAATATTTGAAGAATTGTGAAATACTCCATATATAGAAATATGACGAAATATTTTTTCTATATTTTAAAAAATATTTTTTCTATATCAAAGAAATATATTATTTAATTTAAATTATTATATTAATGCATATTATTAATTAAATATCTTAATTAATGTATAAATATAGCTCAGTTTGTAAAATATATTGGTATAAAAGTATACAAAAATCGTCTTTATTTAATTTCGTAATTTAAATATTAATGTAATAGCTTTTATTTATCATTGAAATAGATTTATAAAGTATCGTCGAAATAGATTTATAAAGTAATAGCTTTTATTTATTAAAAATATTTTCTATATCGACGAAATACATTATTTAATTTAAAATATTAAATTAATGCATTTTATTAATTAAATATCTTAATTAATGTATAAATATAAATCATTTTGTAAAATATATTGGTATAAAAGTATAAAAAAATCATTTCTATTTAATTTCATAATTTAAATATTAAAGTAATAATTTTTATTTATCGTTGAAATTGATTGAAAAAGTATCGTCGAAATTATTATTTATACTTTGTATATAATATATGACGAAATATCATTTGTTGTTTTTTTTTTTTAAAAAAAATCTATATTTTTAAATTATTTTTTTCCTATGTTGTTCTATTTTTTTGTAAAATATTTGAAGAATTGTGAAATACTTCGTATAACGAAATAAGACGAAATATTTTTTCTGTAGTTTTAAAAATATTTTTTCTATATTGACGAAATACATTATTTAATTTAAAATATTAAAATAATGCATTTTATTAATTAAATATCTTAATTAATGTATAAATATAACTCATTTTGTATAATATATCGGTATAAAACAATTCAAAAATTGTTTTTATTTAATTTCGTAATTTAAATTTTAAGGTAATAATTTTTTCATTAGAACTATCACTAATATAAGAGATTACCATTTTATTTAGTGCAGAAAAATTTTCCTTCATCAAGATTTGATTCTACTTTAAAAAAATTTGTTGTTTTTGTTTTCGATTTTGATTGAATCTAGGAATTGTTTTCCAGCAACTTTATCCCATCTTCCAAATTGAATCCTCCAAATTCTCAAGAAATGTTGAAATATCTTAACTTTGAAGAGGAATTTGGTTAATAATTCGGAAATGAAGTTCTGAAAATACGGCTTTTTTGGGCATCTGCAAGAGAAAGGCAAGCACGGGACTGGAGGAGGGTCGTTCCGGATTCCATTGAAGTCAGGGCTTTAGTACTAGATAAGGGTTTTGCTCCAATTTTTCTACTACAAGGGTTAATCTTCTATATAATCTCTCCATCAATATCCCCCTTTCAATATGTGTCCAATTTATTTTTTATTATTAGTATTTCAGATGTGGTGTACTTCTCATCCTAATTGCTTTTTGTGTAAATATGAAGATTAACTCCAACTTTGGATTCAATCAAGGAAAATAAATATTCCGTGTTTTTTTTCCTCTTTGAATTGAACCGGTTCTATTTCATCCTTTCTTATAATGGGTTGAGTTTAATTTTTGTATCGATTTGTATAAATTATAGATAGATGATGATGATCATGATGAATGTATTAGAAGGAGGAGGAGAGAAGGAGAAGAAAAAAACAGTGGTAACAAGTTACAACAATCCCAGCAGCAACTTTCTAACGGAGAAAACAAAAGACAATAAATGATCGGACCTGTTAGATCTGAGAACTAAGGATTACTGTCTTGAGTACTTATTTCTTGAGGTTTTACTAAGGTTGCTCTAAGCAGTAAATATTTCTTGAGGTTTTACTAATTTATATGGAGTACTTTCTAAATGAAATACTTCATCCTTTTGGTTTGCAATAATATGATTGTCACTCTTATCCTATACAAATTGATCTTTGTTTTTTATTGTTTTCATCGATTTTGATCCAACGGGTCCAAATGTCCAATGGTCGAGTCGGTAGACCCAATCTTACTCTTGCTTTTACGTTCTCATAAAAAAAACTTCCATTCGAATTGTACCTCATGTCTAAAGAATCAATATATTACGGAGTATATAAAAATACATTGATTAATCAATATATTTATACTTAACCCCGTGATTTTTGTACGGGTAGCACAAGTTTTTTTTTGTTTTGTTTTACTCAGGACCCTATGCGGCTATGTCACTTCAGTTTGGTGTTTACAAATATTAGTTCGAACGATTTGTTGTCCATGAAAAATCTTTAACATTTATTCTTCGCCAATGTACATAATATATTCGTACTATTCACCGTCCCTCCACAAGTTATTTGTCGGATATATTCCTTCACAAATTATTTGTCGTATGTATAAATCACACTACTTCTTTCTCACATTTACGTGTAATTATCGTATATTCCATGTATAATAACCTTCGAGTCTTTGATAAGTATATTTTAAGTATATTAAATCTAAATTCTGTCACACGAAATGTTTAATAAGACATATACTTAGCCCCGTGATTCGTCACGGGTATCACGTATCCGTTTGTCATACACTTATCTTCGTTTGCTTATCATTCTACTTGCTCTTTCATATTTGCCCTCTATTCTTTAACATTATGTCCTCTATACCAAAGAAACGTTTCAACACCGTGAATTTTTCACTAGTATTACTATTCAAGGACAGAGTTGTGCTTGATCCAAATAGAAAATTGAACCAACTAAAGATGTGTTCGATCCAAATATAAAATTGAACAAATAGATAGTTGTATGAAACCATCTTATGATAGTGCCAAACTCACAAAAGTTGATTCTGTCTACAAAATATTGTTCGATGAATCGTACGCCTATGAATTACGGGAGTCTATTGATCTTACTTTTTAAATTATAAGTATCGTAAGGTTTATTATCAATATTGAATGCGTATATTGAAGCAATAAAAATGATTTCTATACCTTACACATTTCGATGAAGTCTATAAGGTTGTGTACGTTCAGTAATATGACAGAGAGTTTGACTGTTTAACGGACATTATTTTTCACTATTCTTACATGACGAAGATGCCAACTAACTACAACTGATGATAACCGATCAAGATCAAATAGTTGGTGAGGAAGGCCTTCGTTCCTCAGCTAATAGATTTTTCTGTTTTAGATTTAAAGAGTAATTTGGGGATTACGGTTGGGTGTATACGGGTCAGGTATATATGGGTCGGGTTTATACGGGCCGGGTTTATACAAATTTCTACATTTATCATAAGGGTCGGGTTTATACGTGTTTCCGCGTTTAGCATAACTATATTCATCGGTGGACAATTTACTACTTATACAAACATTTCAACGTACTCTATGTTGTTCATACTTTTGTCCACCTATTAATAAATAAACTAACTTTCAGACTCTGAACGAATAATCTAAAATAAATCTTTACTTCATTTCTTCTTCAATATCAATACAAGTGGGCAACCGTGAAATTTTTTCACGGGTAATGTTTGTTAAAAGTCGATATATGTAATAATAAGTTACAACAAACAAATATTCCAGATGAACTCGAAACTATAAGAACTCAAATCGTAGACAATATTTACCGGTGCAATTTTTAATTTGGTACATCTAAAAATTTGTCGTGTTCTTCGTTAACGCTTGGGTCGATGTTTGATTCTCTAATCTCTGAAGTTATTATGATGTATGACGTGCTGAGATTGTAGGCTGCGTTCATGTACTAACCTCTTCTCTAATGAACCGGTAAAATACCCACACCTACGGAGTAGAAAGTGCAAGATCAAAGCATCACGATACTTACTACATGTTTTTCATACTTTCGTATACGTAATAACCCTTAAACTAACCTATAGCCTCTTAACGAATAATCTAATTTCAGTTGTCACTTCATTGAACTGTCTATGAAAATACAAGCGAGCAACCCGTGAATTTATTCACGGGTATTACACTAGTTCTGAATTATTCTTCCCATCGTCAGTAATTCTGAATTTTTGAATACCGCCAAGCAACGCATTAGTAAGTTTATACTGATTCTTAATTTCAATTCAGTTCATTCTTTAATTTAATTATGAGTGAATCAATGGCATTACCTTTTTTTTTTCAACGCGGTACCCATATCAATGCATTACCCTTTGTTTTTCATCTTCTTCCTGTATTAACCGTGGCAGGCAATCATCGGAAGAGTAACCTGGAAGAACGGAATTTTGGAATCAGCAGTCTTCTGGAATCAGTAAGATTCAAAGTTTTGTTTAAGTTCATTTCTTTCATTGAATTATCAGTGAATTTGCATCTTTATTGAATGAATAATTGAATGAATATTTTTGATTCATTGAAGTAGTACATGTTTTAATGATTGAATTTATATGCTTATAGTATGAATTGGTTGAATCATGTGCCAATATAGCTAGATTTAATGCGAGAAATTTGATGGTTTCCGTTAAATTGCATTGCCTGTTAGAGGTGAACTGCTGTCTAAAAGAGTAAAAGCTACCTGATTCATTGTGCAACAGCTCGATATCATGATGTGCAACAACTCGATCTCATTTCCCCGTTATTTTTCATGACAGGATATGACCTGTCCATATCAAACTAATTTATTTTTACATTCCAGCAGATATATTAATAGCCGTATAGACTTTGAATGATAAATTTTCATACAATTTAGGGAATTCAGTCGTCTTCAAGAGAACAAATTATGTAAATTATTTTTGATAATACTCAAAAGATATCATGATGCTCTGGGTTTCCAGCAATCATTCAGAGTCTATAAATAATCCCATAGTTTAAGAATAAGGCATATCTGTAAACATTAGATAGTCTTTATACATCCTATAATTTCTAATGTTTATTTGAACCTACGAAATATAAATGAAAGGTATACCAAAATGGAATCATTAGATATAATGAAACAACCAATGTTGTTTGTATCATAGTTAAGTATTTATTAGATGTATTTATACTATATCTGATGTCTACTATTATGTATATCTAAGTTCATATATATAATGAAACATCATAGTCTTTCTGAAGACGCAATTTCTTCATAATATATTTTGAAGAAGAAAATTTACATAATCATCTAAACATAATCATATATTAATTCGGTAGAATTGAAGGTTATCTTTAAAATGATGCTTTCTCGTTATCTCTAATCTATTCTATACCCAACTTACTTTCTATGTTGGAATTAAGTACAATTTCCATCATATAAGGCTACTCGAAACAATATTAGCATGAAACAGACAATCTGTAAATCAAGTACCGCAGTTTCCTACTATGCCAGTAATTAAATGATTGAAAAGCCGAATTAGCGCAGCTTACAAGCTGTATTTGGGAGCTAATTAGACCATGGATTGTCTCATGCCAAAAACAGTACAAGGATTAAAGATTCCAAACATTTTTTCATAATGATTACTCATAATTCTAAGGCTTAAATAGACAAGAGGCTGATGTTGTGCTGTCTTTTCTCGCGTGAAGTTATCTAATAGGATTGCTAATCTCTACTCCATATAACTTAATAGTCAGAGGCGTAACTAATTATTGAAAGTTGTATTTACTCCATATAGTTGTATTTAATAGGCAGTAGCATTCCTTTTTTGGGGACTCAAATCTGAAAATTGATAGTGTCGATATAAAATTAATTACGTCAACACGCTATGTTTGTCACATCACATTAGTAATTCTTAGATTTAAAACCCAGGTCATGAGAGAAGATAGAAGTTGGATGTATATTCCTAGGCGATTACCTGAGTTTGAGAAAGAGTGATTGAATTCTTGGATGCCTCCTTTTCTAAATCAAGTTTAAGTGATCAGATAAAATGTCCGTGTGTGCGTTGTAAAAATCGTTATTGGTTTCGAAGAAATGCGGTCTTTAATCATCTAAAAGCGTTTGGATTTGTTGAAAATTGTGATGTTTGGGTCTTTCATGGAGAGGATCCAATGTTAAACGAAGAATATGAATCTGAAACCGATGAGGAAAGGCCTATTTTTCCGGATAATATTGATGAATCGTTGGATGATAGATTTAGGACCGCCTTCGAACAGTCTGATAATGTCCGAGACGGTCCCAATTAAGAAGCTAAGAACTTTTATAAGTTGGTTGAAGAGGGTAAACAAGAGTTGTTCCCAGGGTGTAAGAATTTCTCAAAGCTCTCTTTCATCATTCGTCTTTTTTTGTATAAGACGCAACATGGGATTAGTAATGTGGCATTTGACGATCTTTTATCATTGTTGAGAGTTACGATCCCTGATGTGAAGTTGCCTAAGAACTTCAACAAGGCTAGAAATACCATGAGAGACCTAGGTCTTGATTATAAAGAAATACATGCATGTCCGAATGATTGTATGTTGTTTTGGAATGAATATGAGCATCTTGATGAGTGTCTTGTCTGCCATGCTTCTAAGTGGAAACAATATGAAGAGAACGAGTCAAATGAAATGAGAAAAAAGTGTCGTCGTGTACCAGCTAAGGTGTTGTGGCATTTTCCACTAAAACCGAGATTACAAAGACTTTACATGTGCGCCGAAACTGCTGAACATATGACATGGCATTCTGATGAGCGTCCAAAAGATGGAAATCTACGACATCCTGCAGATGGGCAAGCGTGGAAGGATTTTGATTCATTGTACCCCTGGTTTAGTAATGTCGTCTCAAGTGCATCAAGTGTTTTACTTGGCAGATCCCGTAATAGATGGTTTGCATTACGTCATGATGAAGGTTCGAAGAGATATATATGATTTTGATGTGGAAAGTATTGAACCTAATTCACCTGAGGGTGATGAAACTGGTGGCCTTGATTTGGGGCATGATGAGGATATAAGCCTAGCTAGAGATGACATAGAGCCTTCTTTTCTTGCCGCAAATACCGTAATGACAAATCATACTGACTTTGTTAATTCAATTGATGAGAACTCAGATTGTGATGAGACGTTATGGGATTGGATGTAAGCAGAGGAAGAGGGTGATGAATGACGAGTATTGGTTGAGCGATGTCATGATGGACGATTTTAATCCATTCCTGTTTATTTTTAGATATTACTTTGTGTGACACACTATTTGGTTTTCTTTCAGACTATATTAATCTCTATTTCCAAGTGTACATTGCATTTAATTTTCCTATCATTCGTTTTGATTTCACTGCCTATTTCTGAACTAATATCTTGTTGTGCACTAAATTGTTCAAATTTTACTTACTTTATTATATAGTTTCAGTATCTAGATGGAACCCGTGGAAAAGTTGAATGAGTATGAGCAAATTAGAAATGCAATGGTCGCTCAAAATAAGACAAGGCTGCAGGCGTTGGGAGTTCCGGGAATTGCAGGCTCGCTTACGAGGTTGGCTCAAAGGAGTCAAGGCAAAACAAATAAGAAGACTAACTCAACCCGTGCTGCACAGAAAGATGTGGACTATGAGCCTGATATTGCTAGTGGAAGCAATAAAGACAATATGTCTTTAACATCACAGATTCGGAAACAGGTTAATTTTATTTTACAGCTCGTTTTTATGGTTTTTGCAGTTCGTTTTCAAGAAATCTGGTTTATTTAATTAGCTAAAAGCTCCTTGTTTTGTTAAGCATCCTGCTTGAGGCTTGAGGCATGGTTTTTGTTTGTGCAATTGAGACTGTATTTGGCTCGAAAAGGTTACGACCAGATCTCTGCTGTAACTTGACTGTTGTACAGATGGTTGTTGAACATGTTGCATCTTTTTGTCTTGCTGATGCTTTGCTGTACAGATCGGATATTTTTGTTTGTGCAGTAGAAAGTATTTTTTGCAGATGATTTGCTGTACAGATCAGTTCTTTCTGTTTGTGCAATAGAAAGTATATTTTTGCAGATGATTTGCTGTACAGATCAGGTCTGTATTCACAAGACTGCAGTTATTAGATTTCAGTCATCCAATTGTTGTACAAATAGGTAATCAGGCCTGCAATTGCTGTATAAATCAGACAGTAATCAGACAACAATTGTTGCCAGCTGACAGTAATCTAACATGCTTTGTACCGCAATCTAACATGCTATCTAGTCGAGATTCTATCTTTTCTATAATTTGACTTTTGTGTGCAGTAATTACTTGGGGTTTGTTTTTCATGAGATTCAGTTCAATCTCATCACTTGCTAATGCTATTTAGTGTTCCAAAAAATCACGAATCAGGCCGAGTTAGATGGAGAAATAGAATCAGGCTGCTGCACTTTTTGAACAGAATCAGGTTGCTGATGTATATAACGAACTAGGCCGAATTATTTTGATGTTTCATATAAGTAAGGTTGCTGCTGTATATCAACATTCTTAAGAAAATACTCACTTATTTTTGCAAAGTCAGGATATTTGTATCTTTATGTACTCAATTATTTGTGCAGGTTACCCAATTTGGTGGTCGGCGTAATGTTCGCTATATTCCACCTAGTTCATCGAGAACTAGGTCTGATCATAGAAAACAAAGGCTTCTCCGTAATACTCAAGATTTAAACAGGAGAATTGAGTCTCAAGCTGACTTAGAATTTGATGAAGACATTGAGATTGAGCACAATACTTCACAAGGAAATTGCTTAAGGCAAAAAAATACTAAAGGTAGATTGACGATGGCTGACTTACTTTTGCAGGAAAAGAATTTAAAGAATGGAAAAGAAATCGATCTACCTTATCAGGAGAATGAGTACGAGTACGATAGTCATGACTATGACGACGATGAGGATATCACGGAAGCTCTCGAGGGAGACAATTCGTTGGACAATTTCAATAATGAATATGATGCTCGTACTAGTAACCAAGAGACCATCGACGATGAAAGTGCAGAAATGGACTTCGATACCGACGACCTTCATGTTGACGGTATTTCTATTTATTTATTTATCTTAATTGATGCTAATTGTCTTGACGAGAAAGTTTTGTCTGATATACACAAAAATATATAGCTATGTTAAGAGGGAGAAAAAGAGGACCGACCATGTTACATCATGTGCACACGCGTCCTATGGATGAAAGGGACCCAGTTAATTTGAATGAATTTGGACAACCCATTGGTCCAATTGCTGGGAAAAAGGATACGGTGGCGGAGTTATCTCGATTTTTAGGAACAATTGCTCGTAATCACAAGTACGTACCTATACTCTTCGAGTCATGGAAAAAGGTTCCTAAAAAGGAAAATTTGTGGGAATTTGTTTTGGTACGTTTTCCTCCTAAAAAGCTCTTCATATTATTTAATTTACTTATGCAACTATAATTGTATTAATTGATACATTTTTATATGACTACAATTTTTTTTATTTAGACGAAATATTTGATACCAATTGAAGGACAAGATTGGGTAATGAAGACCATTCGAGATGCATGGAGAGTTCATAAATGTCGTTTCAAGGGGAAACATTACTATGCATACAATGATGATAAAACAAGGTGGAAGAACAGATCTAAAACAATTCCTGATGAAGATTTTGCTAAACTGCTTTCTACGTGGAAAAAAAAGTCTGAAAAGGTTTTTATTCTCAGCTAACTGACAATTTTTGCTAAACTGCACATGTCCCGATGAAGATTTTGCTAAACTGCTTCCTACACTTGTATTTGGTGTGTTTTCCATAGTGTTCTTACATTTATTCCATTTTGAAGGAACGTTGCTCACGTAAAAGACAAAGTCGATTGTTCGTGAGAAATATGCACACAGATGGTCCGCGGAGCTTTGCTACAGTACGCGAGAAAATGGTAAATTTCGTAGAGATCATTTTTCCTAAGTATAGTTATTCAGAAATAATATCTACAAGTTTGTAATTATAATGTAGTAATTTTATTGAACAGAGGAATGAACATCCCAACAAGGAACTACCTTCTCTAGCGGAGTTGTTTGAGCGTACTCGTAAAAGAACCGAGGGGAAGTAGTACATGGAGTCCTACGCAGATACGGAAAAAAAAATTGTACATTCCTAGACATTATTTAGAGCATGTGTATATATACGTAACATTTGATATTTATTATTATAAATAGCTAGTGACATCTGAAAATTCTATTGCAGGATGACATGAAAAGGTACACTTGTCCTGATGATAGTGGTCCTTCTGACGCTTTTCTTGGTGTCATGGGAAAAAATTACAATGGACGTTGTCAACTATATGGTAGGGGTGTCTCTAATAAGAAGTTGATAGCTGTAAATGGCGTGTCATCTTATGTGGTTCCAGGAGAAGTATTAGAGTCGATCAAATCAAATTTGTTGGAGGACGTACGAAAAAAACTGATGAGTGAAATTATCAAGGTACAAGATAAACATAAGGAGTTGGAGGAGGAGCATCTAAAGAAGAAGGAAGAATTGGAAAATAAGCAAGAGGGAACTTGAGAATGAGAAGGCAAATATGAGTCAACAAATTCTGCAAAAACTTCTACAAAAGTTACCTACTGACATTGCTAGACGTTATTTACTTGATAAATAGAGTTTATTAAGACAATATTTATTTGAATTGTAGCTTTTCTATTTTGCTTAATAATATTTTCGGACATGTATTATGCAAGACAATATTTATTTGAACTGTTATGTATAATTTTTAGTTACACGACAATAAAAATCAAATTTCTTTTGATTTAGATATAATTTAATCAAATTTTGTGGATTGTTACATTCGGTAAAAAAATGTGTTGCAAACACTGATTAAAAGTGTTGCATTTTTTTCTACAACATGTTGCTTTAGTCAATTACAATTGTTGCAAAAAAAGACAAATTGTTGCTTTTGCCCCTCAAAAAGTGTTGCATCTTTTTGTCTAAGTGTTGCATTATTAGACGATCACGTGTGTTGCAAAAAAAGTGTTGAGTATTATAAATAGACGCAACACTTTAAAGAAAGTGTTGCATTTGATAAGAAAGTGTTGCATTAAGCTATTGCAACACAACTTTAAGCAACACACCCAAAAATGTTGTAAAAGCCTTTAGCAACACTTTTAACCCATTAGGCAACACTTTTAAGGTGTTGCAATAGGCCATTTTGATATAATAGTATTATTATATCAAAATACTTAAAATGAGAAACATTAAAAATGATATAATAAAGTAAGTTCTCGGAGGAAACTTAAAACATTTGCCAACCTGCAAATCAAACCAATCGATAATAATAATAATCATGTTCAAAAATGGCGTTATGGAAATTCGATCAGTGTGCACAAGGCTAGACTTTCACTAGGATAATACTGGAAACTAGCTTCGAGAACTGTAGACTTAACTCATAACAGAATCCAGTCTCTAACTAGGCAACTCAACTATAACAAGACTGCGTGCAGCGAGGTCCTGGTTTAAGTAGTGCACACCCCTCCTAGACAACAAATATGTCTAGTTCAGCTGACGGCGACTAACACGTTGCGATATCTAGCTTAAGGTCAAAACATACACTCTCCTGGGCGAAACTACGCCCAGTTCAACGACCAAATGTACCCCAAATAGACACACCGACTTTATAGCTGATGGCAAAAACGTACATCCCAGTCTATATTACTCTAACCCCACACTTGTCTTTATTCCATAACTCCAAAACAGCCATTATCGATATTCAAAATAAACATAATCATTATGAGGATAAAAGAAATAAACATCTTACATTAAAAGGAAAACATTCTATAAATATAATTTTACTAATTTAGAAACTTACTTAAAATAGAAACATTGTTATAGAAAATTCGTAAGTTATCAAAAATAAGTGAAATGTATTAAAATAGCATTTCTAATGAAATTAACATTTTATTATTATCGTCGTTATCGTAACTTTAATATATTTCTAAATTCGTTACTCAAAATATAAATAAAATATAACACGTCAATATATAGTATTTTATAAATAATTAAGAGATTGAGTTAAAACTATAAATTTTCAAAAAGAAGATATTTTAAGAAAAACGATATCAAAATTAATTGAGTCAACGAGTTTTATAAATGAAATGAGAGTTACAAAGATTTCAAATTATTTTTAATAAATAGCTTTTATTAATAAATAATACGGATTTTAATAAAATAGTCAATAAGAAATTATTAGTGAAAATAGTCTCGACTAAAAAATATATTTAAAACTAAATCGACTATTTTCTCATTTATTAGTATAAATTGTAAAACGAAAATTAATTTATTAAACAAGTATACAAACCCCGATTATAATATAAAAATACGATTTTGAGTTAAAATTATAAATTAATGAAATATGACGAAAATATGAAATCGACATTATTTAGTTACTAGTGTCACGATAACCAACAAAATATTATAACGATCGTAAATAATTATGTCACTAACAATTTATAAAATGATATCGAAAATTTGTAAAATATTTATAAAGCAATCGATTCATAAAATAATATTTTTAGCAAATAATAAATAGCTAAAAAATTAGAAAACCGAAGTTAAAATATTTACTACATACTACTACTCAGAAATACGATATAAAATCGAGTAACGTCCTAAAGTTACCTTCGATCGATAACCAAAACGAACACGTACTCGTCCTTGATCAGTCCCAGCTCCAAATCGCTAGTCTTCTAAGCAGGCTTACGGAATCGAGAGTGAAAACAAAGGAAGAAAAGGGGCAGGGGCGCGAGACAAGACTGCTGATTGCAGGAGCGTGAAAGATGGTTCATAAAGATGAATGAAGAGAAAGAGGGGGAACGAAGAGGAGGAGAAGAGAGCGGAAGAAGCAAGGGAATCAAGCGGTGGAAAGAGATGAAAGGGGGGTGACGTAATGAAGGGGTGGAGAAAACAAAGCAAGTGAGGTGTACTTAATTAGTGAGTTGAAAACAAAACAAAGGGGCTGAATGTGAGATGCATGAAACAAATAGCAAGGGGACACGCTACCACAAGTGGAAAAATGAATCAGCTGCTAATAGAGTTGGTAAAACAACAAAGAAAACAGATTAACTAAATGAATTCCGGGACGATAAGTTGACTGACCCACGAACCGAATTAAAACGAGTTAATAAAATTAATAAAATAATCCGACCGTAAAAAAAATCAGTAAATGAATTATTCGGGACGAAATCGTAGCTGATAGAAATAAATACTTAGACGATCAAATAGTATTTCCCAATAAATAATAAATTTTCGATAAAGCGAATTAAATTGATTTCTCGATGAAAGAAAATAAATATTTTGACGAAACTTAAAATAAATTAGCTTCAAGCTTAATATATAAATAAAAAGAATTTCGAATTTAAATCGTCGAAATAGACTTTTGATAAGAATTAAATTAAATGTATAAAGTAACTCGAAATAGAAATAGAAATATGTTTTAAATATAAGAAGAGTTTCCAAGTCAAATAGAATTTTAGAAGTTTGAAACGATTAAACGATAAATTCGTTTTATAAATTTTTTAAGAATTACGAGTTAAATCGTAAAAATAAAAATACGAACATAATTTTAATTAATTTACAAAATCAGGGGTGTTACAGATTTCAATTTCCTAACCTCAGTTTCTACTCGTATCATCGCAAATGAAGACTTTTTCAACGAACCTTAATTAGTGCAATTGAATTTGAAATTTCTGACCTTAATTTGTACTTGAATCATTGCAAATTAGAACTTTTTCAAAGAATTGATGCAATTGAGTTGTGAATTTTTTTTCTCTCTAGAAACTTGTGATGAGGGAAATGAGAAGGATAGGTACTAATTTTGAAGTATGATTGAGTAAAGTTGAATTATAAAAAAGTATCACCCTTTTAACGGAATTACTATTTTAATTGTTTCGATATAGTATAATTTTAAGTTTGTAGTATTATTAAGACCTTTTTTAAACTCAAAATGTTATTGGTTGATATTTAAAAACAATGATTACTCTTATTTAGTAGAAATTCATAATTTTATCATAATTTTTCGATGTGAGCGAATTACTTAAGTTGGTTGATGTTTAAGAAAGAATTATTATGTCTTATTTACAATATAGAACTTCTTCAGCTTATTATAATTTTTTACTTAAGTGTATAGTCTTAAGAACTTTTTTAAGACTCAAAAGATTTTTGTTTGATTAAACTTTATAATTTTTCGAATGTGAGATAGTTTTACTTAAGTTTATAGTCTTTATATATTTTTAAGACTCAAAAGATTTTTGCTTAATATCTAAGAGCACATGATTACTCTTATTTATAATATAAAGTTTCATCACCTTATTATAATTTTTCGATGTGAGATTATTTTACTTAAATTTGTAGTTTTATTAAGAGACTTTTAAAGACTTAAAAGTTTTTTTTTGATTGATATTTAAGAACAAATGATTAGTCTTATTTATAATATAGAATTTATCAACTTATCATAACTTTTCAATGTGGATAATTTATTTAAGTTCCCAGTCTTCCATCAACTTGTCATTTTTTTTTCGATGTGAGATAATTTCTTAAACTTATAGTCTTAAGAATTCTTTTTAAAACTCAAAAAATACATCATACATTACTCATGATTAAAATACGAAGTACAGAATTTTATCATCTCACTATAATTTTTCAATGAAGGATGATTTTAAGTTTGTAGTCTTATATATTAAAAGAAGTTTTTTTTGTCGATATTTAAAACCGAATGATATATAAATATAAAGTTTTTTTCGAGCGATCTCATTGGTCCGTTTCATCAAACCTCAAATTAGGAAAGTATCATAAATAAAAAAAATCAATTAGAGAATCTTTTAATTAGTATAATATATAATTTATTATATTAATGTGATGTTTTACAGTTCTAACGTAAAAACCATTAGACTTCATTTTTTAAAAACATTATCGTAAAATAAATTATAAAAACGAAATAATTAGATTCTTGGTAAGAAATGCTTTCATTAGAGTATAAATTTCATATTATTTGTTTCACATTATGTGATGAATTTATTACATATAAAAGTTGTAAAATTATCCCACATTGACAAATTATAATGTGATGATGAAATTCTATATTATAAACAACAGTAATCATTCGTTTTTAGATATCTATCAAAAGTCTTTTGAATCTCAAAAAGAGTTCTTAAGACTATAAATAAATAAGAGTAATCATTCGGTTTTAAGTATCGACCAAGACTTTTTTTCAATTTATCCCACATCGAAAAATTATGATGGGGTGATAAAATTATATATTATAAATATTAGTAATCATTCGGTTTTAAATATTGACCAAAAATCTTTTGAGTCTTAAAAATGTTGGAACAATAGTATAAAAGTTGTATCGAAAATGAGTACGAATAAATTAATGTAAATAGAACAAGATTATTGTATTAAGTTATAAAGACAAAACAAGATGAAAAATAAATAAATATAAATAAGTTGATAAAATATGTAATAACACTACAAAAATCAGGTCAAATTGCGGCGGACTATTTGCGGTGGACAAATATTCCGACGTATAAAAGGAGTTTGCGTCGACTTACATCGGATCACCCGACGTACAGAAAATTGCGTCGGTTTCCCCGACGTCATATCGACGGTGGTACCGGCGCGGTGGTAATATTTAGCGCCAAAAAGCTTTGCGGCGGCCTGTGACGGAGTACGTGTCGCAATTATAGTGTATGCGGGGACATCTCGCCGCATTATGTGTCAAAAGCCGACGCACAGACAGCCTGAAGATTAGTAATTCGACGTAATTTTTTTAAAACTACGCGACAGGTATTACGACGGAGAGTTGCACATAGAAGACTGTGCGACGGACTAGCCATCGTAGCGCTACAAAAGCGAAGAAGATACAGGCTGGAACCCACTCGCCAAAGGCTAAAAAAATTTGACTCCAACGGGCCATGCGACGGATAGTCCGTCGAAAAACCAGATTAGTGATGGAATCTGCGACGGGACATCCGTCGCATAGCCTCAAAAAAAAGAGTTTTTAACCCAGTCTTTTACCCGACCCCCGTCATTTATTCAGTCATTCCCCAAATCAAACCCCAATTTCACACCAAACCCCAAATCATAACCCTAACCCCCAATTTCAAGAACCCAACCCCCCCACCATCGGTCACCCGCGACTCCACCAGCGTCCATCCCTACCGGCGTCCTCCGCGCGCACTCCCCGGCGTCGCAATCTTCCGTCTTTTGTCCGCTCTGCTGGCACTGGTGCTCTCGCTGTCGGCGTTCTCCCTGGCGGCGTCCTCCACGCGCCTGTCTTCTCTCTTTCGTCCACCTGCTGGCGTGCTCCCCGCCGACTTCCTCCTTGCCGGCTCTCGTCTTCCGTCGTCGATTTCCGACGAGTTTCCGTCATTTGTATGTGTTATTGTTTTAGTATTGTTATTGTTGTTATAGTTATTGTTATTGTGTTATTATTGTTGGGTTAATTGTTGAGCTGAATGAGTTTGAGTTATTATTGTGGTGTTATTGAGTTAATGTAGGTGGGTTAGTTGTTGTGCTATAAATTGAAAATGTGGGCTTGATTGGACAAATTGAATGGGTTTAGTTTAATTTTGAGAGAAATTGAACAATGTGTTAAATTAGGTTAATTTTGGGTAATTGAATGACTTTAGGTTAATTTGGGGGGAAAGGTGAATAATTTTTTTGATTTACGTCACTTGAATGATTAAATTTGGGGTGGATGTGAATAAAAAAATTAGAGAAGAACATTTTCAAAATGTTATAAATCTAGGTATAAATTAAGGTATACATTACGGAAAAGTATAAATGTATGAGTTTATGACGACGTACCTATAAATTAAAGGTATAAGTAGGTATAAATTAAGTTATAAAAAAAGATTTTTTGACGAATGGTGATAAATAAAAGGGTTATTTAACAACAATAATACCAACTATAGGGCGTCTTCCAAAATAATATCAATTTTAATAAATCTGAGAATAATACGTATTATTGAAGTAGTCAAACAAGAGTAGTATGGGTGACCTGTAGAACCCTTCCACCTTCCTTTTTCACCTTTAATTTTATTTAACAGCAATAATATCAACTATAAAGCGTCTTCCGAAAATAATTCCAATTTTAATAAATCTGAGAATAATACGTATTTTTGAAATAGTTAAATCAGAGCGAGTAGTATAGATGACCAGTTGACGGTAGAACTCGTTCACCTTGCTTTTTCGCCTCTAATTTGTTTCGTGTTCACTCTTTTACACTTACTCAGTACACGAGGCATTAAACGTCATTAACATCTTCGGTCTTCCTCTTCCTTCAATTGATCTAAACAAAACGTATAGAAAAAAACGAAAGAAGGATGAAGGGTAATGGAGAGAGAGGATGAAGGAGAGAAGTAAGGAGGAGTAGACTTGAGAAAACTGACCTGACCCGAATAATCCAAACCGAAACTGACCCGACACCGAACTGAAGCATGATTTTGTCCCGAGCTAACCCGAAACTGACCCGACTATTATTATAGAAAACTAGTCGATATCCCTAAAAAGTTGAAAACAGCAAACCCGAGAATGACCCGAACCCAAATTATCCGACCCGACCCGAAGTCAACCCGATTATTATAACCCAAAAGTGACTTGACCCGAAGGTGACCCGACACAGTTGACCCGTTATTCGGGTCTAAGAAGGAGGATGGAAGATAAGTAGCAGGTTAAATATTAATTAGGTGACCTGATGTAGCAGGTTATAAAGTCACTTATACTACTCTTGTTTAACTACTCCAATAATACGTATTATTCTCGGATTTATTGAAATTGGTATTATTATGGGAAGACGCCTTATAATTGATATTTTGTCGTTAAATAACCCTAAATAAAATGGTATAATTCATCTTCGATCGATGGTTGTATAAATAAATATTAATCTACTACTAATTTACTACTACTATTAGTATTAATCTACTACTAATACTACTACCACCACACTACTAATCTACTACTAAAAATACTACTTAACTACTACTACTACTACTACTAATCTACTATCACTACTACTAATCTACTACTACTACTACTAATACTACTTAACTACTAATAATAATACTACTAATCTACTATTACTACTAATCTACTACTACTAATAATACTACTAATCTACTACTACTACTACTACTACTACTACTACTACTACTACTACTACTACTAATACTACTACTACTACTCCAACTACTAATCTACTACTACTAACAAAATTACTCATTAGAAGTAATTCGTTGGGTGTTGATACATGATTGTTGTTGTTTACATTTTTTGTTACGTATTGTTGGTAAGACATGTTATACATCTACTCAGACCTACCTAGTAATTCTTGAATAGTCCCCGATTTGGGATTGTCTTTGTACAGTTCATGTCACTTTGGTGGTAGACGCGAAATTTGTGCTGTTGATAAGAACAAACGTTTGGTGGCAATTCCCTCATTGTTCTCCGAATGAAGATGTGGAGTATTCATATACTCCACATTGTGCATTTGGGGAACTGAGGCGAATTGCTGCTGATTTTTGTTCTTATCAACAGAACAAATTTCGTGTTTATCAGTGACATGGAACGTACATGGACGGGTTTAGTTTGGAGTGATAAGGTCGCAACGTGGCGCATATGTCCAGAAATGGTTCCAATGACGATAGTCCTAAATTTTAATGACACGTAGTTGAAATCATTGTTTATGTGTGCTTCATGTTGTCGTATCTCTTGTAATGACTCTTTGATGTTGAAAAAATCCCCAACGCTGATTAAAATATATCTATGTACATGGCGCGCGCACACACACACACACACACATATATATATATAGAGGCGGGTTCCGGTGAGGCAGGGTAACTCCTTACACCCATTGAGGCACAATCCAAATAACTTTTATATACACTAAAAACTAATTATATTCGCTATCAAACTCACTATATATATACACACTTAAGAACTCAATATATACAGTAAAATAAATGTTATATACACTTAAATGGTTACTATGTACACTAATTAATCAACATATTTAAATATACACCGGAATAACCTAAAACAATGGAACATACATTAAAATATCTGTTATATACACTAAAAAACTCATTATATACGCTATTAAACTCAATATATATATACACTTAAGAAGTCAATATATATACAGTAAAATAGTTATTGTTATATACACTCAAATGGTTACTATGTACACCAATTAATCAACATATATACAATGAAATAATTGTCATATATACTTAATTATTTGATATAATAGAATTTTTATATACCCTAAAACAGTTATTATGTATACTGAAATTGTTTTTTTTGATATACACCAATTTTATTTTAATATTAAAAAAAATGATTTTTTTTCGGGATTTTTTTTTTTGGATTTTATTTCTTTTGGGAAAAAAAATGTCTGGCAAAAAATATGTTCATTTTTTCGGAAAAAAAAAGGTTTTTTTTGGGAAAAAATGTTTTTTTTTTGGGAAAAATAATTCTGATTTTTTTTTTTCTTTTTCGGAAAAAAAATTTCCGAAAAAAAACCTTTTTTTCCCGAAAAATAATGATTTTTTTTCCCCGGGAAAAAAATTGAGGAATTTTTTTTTATGTATGCGTTTTTGTTTTAATCTTAGCCTTTAGTTTGATTTTAATCTAATGGTTGAGATTGTGCCTCAATGGGTGCGGCGAGTTGAGCTACCTCAAAGGATCCTAGATCTATGTATATATATATATGTATATATATATATATATATATATATATATATAGAAATGGGATCAAGAGAGTTTGATGAGGATTGAGAAGTTGTGTTGTTGGCCCTTGATCTTGGGTTGAATGAATGACTTAGATGAATGATGTGTGATAAGTGTGGTTTGTAGTGCCTATTTTGTAGTGTTTTGGTCCCATTTTCCTTGTAGAATCGCTCCTTGGGAGCGGTTTAGGGGCTTCTTATACTTCCTTTAGTTCGTTTCAGGTTCCCGAGACCGATTTGGAAGAGTTAGAGCGATTCCGACTCAATACATACACATTTTGGAGCCAACGAAACTAAGGAACGATGACTCGATGCCTTGGAATCGACCCCGAGACCTTGGGACCCAATCCCGAGCCACCGAGACCCGATCCCGAGTCCCGAAAATCGATGGGAAGCCCAAGAAAGGCAAGGAGGGACCAAAAAGATCTTAATGGAGGCCTACAAGGCTCATCCCGTTCGGGATAGCCTCATCCCGTTCGGGATGAAGTGCACAAACAAGGAGGTCACTGACCTGGGCCCATCCCGATCGGGATGGTGGCGTCCCGACCGGGACCGACCTCGTCCCGACCGGGACCACCCCGTCTCGGCCGGGACGGGCCTGCTGCAGCTCCGCTTTGTTTCTTTTCTTCTCCCTTCCATTTGTAACCCTATATATACTCTTCCCTTGTTATGTTAAGCTTATGCACTTTATTAGACACTAAACCCTAGACTACTTTAGGTTAGATTAGATTAGATTAATGTAGATTAGTCGATAATTAGTAGTTAATCTTAGATTAGTACTTGTATTAAGGGAATTCTTCAAGATCTTCTCCAAGCTTGACAACCTTGGATGTTTGTTTTGGGTTTTCTTCATTAATGCAAGTTTTGTTCTTTCTCCTTCACTAGTTTGGTATAATCCTCTTCTCTTCTACTCTTAATCTTGTTTTATTCATTCAAGTTTGAATCTTTATCATTGTTTGTTCTTGTTCTTGTTAGTTTGGTTGAGTTTGTAGATGTTTGTGTTGTTTCTTTTGATGATTCTCCTTGTTAGTGTTAGTTGTAGTTGGATTATGTTAGAGTAGTGTTCTTGTTAGGATTAGTAAGGTGATTAGGGTATTAATTGGGTGAATAAGGGATTGTTGGAGATGTTGGTGGAAGATTTGGGTTTCCTCTTGTTTGATGCACATCACATGTTTGTCGAAATGCTTGATTGACTAAGTATGTACGAATGCTTGTTTTTCTTGCTTTTCTCTTGTGGGTATTAGTTTGTTTGTGGGTTCGGTTCCCTCATTAAGTTGCGAGAGCCCGGTGAGGATGACCCCTAGGTCGGTCTAAGTTGCGAGAGCCCGGATGCGACCTAGGCCTATAGCATGCTAGTACTCCGTTTGTCGTTTGTGTCGCCAAGATGGGTTTTAGGTGAAACCTCTAGGTGAGTCTAAGTTGCGAGAGCCCGGACCAACATAGATTACCCTACTACCTCCTTCACTCTAGTCCTCCCTTGATCATTCCGTTACCCCTTTGACCCCGACCTAATCCTAGCCCGTTCTCCTTAGTTGTTCCTCTTAGTTATAGCCTAATTTTCTCCCCTCTCCTCATTCTCTAGTTTAGCTTAATTCGTTGACTTAGTCTAGTATTTGGGCCGACCTAGTCTAGACGCCTCTTACCATCCCCGTGGATTCGACCCGACTTACCCTATCTATCCTAGTTAGGATTAGTCGGTTATTTTATTGACGGTTGGGACGTGACGAATCCCCTACCATCAATTTGGCGCCGTTGCCGGGGACGGTGCTAGTTTAGACTTTGTTTTCCTTTTTGCTTGACTTGGTCTTTGTGTTTGTGTTTTTCTTTTAATTTTTGTTACTTTGCTTCTTGTGTGTGTGTGGTTTATTTCTCTCTTGTCTAGTGCCCAAAAAGCACTAGACTTCTCACGTTTGTTCTTAGTCTACAGTTTGTGCTTAGAGGTGGTGATTATCTTCTTCTCGCAACTCAGAGCCGCTTAAAAGGACGGTTGCTAGGATGAGTGGTTTCCAACCGGGTATGGACTACGATTTTCGAGCAAGCATGGGGTTTGATCTAAACTCCACACACTCGGGAGCCGATATGAGCTACCACTCTTTTTCCATGAACCAAAGCCATGACATGACGTCCCCCTACCATTATCAAGCTTCTTGGGGTAGTCAAGACGGGTATGATCTTCAAGGTTATGAAAACGGCTACCAACAAGTGAATGACTATAACTCCTACGATCATGGTGGCCATTACTCGAGCTATGATTGTGAACCCACCATGTTCAATCAAGATTCACCATATGGAAGCCAATACCCCCAAGACCCACCATATTACCCTACACCCCAACCACAATATGAACCCTATGACCCACAATACTACCAATCACCTCAACCCCACTACCAACAATATGATGCCCCACCCTATGGGCATCATCAAGATTATCAAGGAGCTTTACAAGACCCCAATGACCACCAATCGTCAAACTTAGAATTGCATCAATCGATGCTTCAAATGCAAAGGAGCCTTCAAGAAACGGCCATTCAATTGCGAAAAAAACAAGAGGAATTAATGGCCCAAATTCGAAGGGGAAACGAGGCGAGGAATGCTCATTTAAATGCATTAGCGGTTCAAACCGTAATGTCTTTATCCCGAGCATCACATTTAGATGGAGGGTGCCCACTTGAGAGAGAGGAGCAACCTAATCACGAAGCCGCCGATGTAGTTCCCTTTGAAAGAGAGATTTGCTTTGAAGAACCTCAATCGTCTACCCAAAAAGAGACGAATGAGGAGATGACTCTTGGTGAAGGCATCGTTGATGAAGAATTGGAAGAGGATAGTGAGTGGGATGGTTTGGTGGAGTTTGTAGAATTGTTGGGTGAGATTGTTAGCCTCAAGTTGCCCTTGTACGATAATTTGAACAAGCATCAAGAGTCCCTTGCTAGTACACCGAGAGATGACTTGGAAGAGATTGAAACCGCCGGTAGAAGTTTCAATTCTCCTCTCCAAGATGATGTGGGGTCGAGTGATGAAGATAGGGAACCACAACTTGAGGCAAGTGTGGGGGTGTGCAATGAAAAGATGAGGCCAAAACCGTTTTTTGTGCCTCGATTCTTGGAAATGAAGCTTGCTAATGATTGGAGGCGATGCCTAGGGAGGAAGAGATCGGTTGAGCTCGTAGGATGGATAGACCCCGGAGACGACTTTGAAGATGATTTTGGGTCTTTTGATTCCTACTTCTTGCCTCCTCCTTGGAGGCCGTGGAGGTCGGTTAAGCTCGAGCACTTCTTGGGCCTTCACTACGATGTCGGTAGCGCGTTCGACTTGCTCCTCCATGCCCTTGAGGGATACGGTTGAAGAATGGAGTCCACCATCCTAGGTTTGACGGAGTTCCTAAAAGAACCGTCATGTTGTATATTCCCCTCCTCTCTTCTTTATAATTCTTGTGCTTGTATTTGTGATTTTTGTTTCTAGGACTTCCTTGTTTTTGTGGGATTCTTGTAATTGATTGGGATTATTGATGAGCGTTTTGAGGGAGAGAATTTGATGTTTTCTTTGAGTTTATTGTGATAGGTGAAGTGTAGGTGACTCCTAGAAAGGAGTGGTTGATGATGGAGTTTGGTTTGCGAGCGAGGAAGTCGGTTTTTGAAGCTTATGATAAGCTTTTGGGCTTGGGGAAGCATAGAAGACTCATCCCGACCGGGAAGAGGGCTTCCCGACCGGGAAGGATGATGAATCCCGACCGGGAAGGAGCCATCCCGATCGGGATGAAGGTGCCAAAAATCGGACTCACTGGAGTGCATTCCCGACTGGGACGAGAGCTTCCCGATCGGGAAGGGTTCATCAACCCGATCGGGACCGTCCATCCCGACCGGGATGGTCCCTTTTACTCCACCCATCCATTTTACCCCCTCCCAACCTCCCTACTCCTCCTTGTTCCTATCATATGACCCGTACACCTCACTTTACACACCGAGATCCACATCAAATCCCACCCCCTACCATTACTACCCCAACCATGCGGTTTTATCAAGCTTGAAGGAGGATGACAACGAAGACAACAAGCAAAGCGCCTATATTGATCATTGAGACGATGGAGCAAGTGAGTTGCTAACCGGTCGGTACGGCAACTATCCTTTCTTTTCCGTTTTTTATTGCATGTTTTTCTCTTGTTTTCCCCCCTCCCCTTGAGTCATGGTACCTTGGTGGCCTTCGAGGCCTCGGTAGTTGTTGCTCCCGACTCTCGATGATGTGACTACATCGAGAGTCATTTCAAAAATCCAAATTTTACAAGTTTTTCACTTTCTTTTTCGAGGATTTAGTCGGATTTAGGCGGAATCCGGGCTAGGTGACTTGATTACACCTAGCCCTCCTCTCCCATTTCCTATTATTTTCTTCTTTTTATTTCTTCCCCCATCCATATCTTTTTCTCGTCTCGGCCCATGGTGACTTGACTACACCCCGGTCGGACACCTTCTACCTTTTCTTCACTTTTTTTTTTTTGATTTTTAGCTTTATTTTCGTAGTTTCTCTTTCTTTCTTTTGTCTCTCCGCACCCTACGATCGAGCATGAGGACATGGCTCGATTTAAGTGTGGGGGAGCGATATTCTAGTATAGTTAGTTATATTCTCTTAGTTTTTCGAAAAAATCTTAAAAATCCCTAAAAATTTAAAAATTTTTCACAAAAATCAAAAAGATTTTTCTTTTGTGTGTTTTCCCTTCGTGTCTTTGTGTCGTGTTGTTTGTTTTGTTGTGTGTTTGCCCTCTTTTCCTTATAGGTTGCTCGAATCACCGCTAACTTTGGAGAGCTTTCAAGACTTCCGGTAACATCTCTTCACCCCTTTTTCCTCTTTGTTCCTTGTGGAGTTTGGAGGATTTGTGTGTTGTGGTGTGCTCGGGTGGAGCTTTGTAAAGTTTGAGGTTGATTTGGAGACTTGTTTGGATAATAGGGGTGGTGTTTGTTATGTCTATGTGTTTTGTTTTACCTTGTTTTGTTCTTGTTTTGTTGCTCTTATTTCTTTTTCTTTCGTTCGTTTTCGTCTTGTCTTTGTTTTGTGTTGTGTTGTGTGTCTTGTGCGTAAACCATTTTCGAAAACCCGGTTTAGAGGCTAGTGTGTGAGTGTCTATTTTCCCTTTCTAGTTGTATAAATCGAGTTTTGGACTTTAGTCTAGTAGAATGACCCTAAATCAATGAGTTCGTTGGTCCTTTACCTTGAGTCCACCTAGTTTACTAGGGATTTACTACGGGATTTGCACCTTTGACCATTATGACCACCCACGGTGTGAAAAAACCTTGGTTACCGAGTCTCGTCCCTTAGGTGACCGTGTCTAGGATTGTTTGATTAGTCCAAGTTCTCCACTTTTTGTGGGTTTGAAGGGAATGCGCAATCCCGACTTACCCATTCACCTACCTCCTACGCATCTCCACACAATAAAACGCAATTTGATGATTTCTACCTTTCTTGTCATACAAAGGAAATGCCAACAAAGCCAAATCTTGCCAAAAAGAGCAAAGAAAAGAAAAAGAAAGAAAAATGAAAGAAAGAAAAAAAATGAAGAAAAAGAAAAGGCACAAAAGCCAAAAAGAAAATAGAAAAGAAGAAAAAGAAATGGCATGGCAACAAACAAATCAAAATGTCGAAAAGAAAGAAAATGCCAAAAGAAAACCCGTCTCACAAAAAGAAATCCTCACAAAAATAAGCCTTTTTCCGACTTTTGCCGTGAAGAGCCTACCAAAGGACCGAGTCCCGAGGAAGGATGATAGCGGCATTAGTCGGTCTTCCCTCATTTTGCATGTTTTCCACCTTTTTACATGGACTAGTTAGGCGGCCTTGGACACGGGACGACCCTCTTGGCTCACGCTAAAGGGGGCGGGGTCTCACTTACCTACAGTGTCGACTAACACCGTGGTTCCTCACTTTTCCACTCCGCCGATCGTCCCGTAGTACGTTTCTAGAAAGTTAGGAGGACCTAGGTAAGTTACCAACGTTTTTGTTGCTTTATCGTCATACTATTGGGGTTTAGTTCACCTTGGTTTGTATGTCTAGCTTGGGAACGTTGTCACTTGCCTCGAGTCCTAAACCGGTGCTTCTTTCACCGCTTTTAGAGGGAAGCGGTATTTCTTTTGTTTTGAGTGCAACCGTCTAAGTGTTTGTTTGTTTATGTGTTTGTGTCCGGTTGCATCCACAGTTTTGTCGCAAGGCCCAACTTGCCTTGCGGAGTACACTTTTCCTTTAAGTGCACTCGCGTGAGTTGAAGGGGCGTAGGGTGCGCTAATACCCAATCGGATAGTTTAGTAGTAGTATGTGCTTACTCGAGGGCGAGTAAGGGTTAAGTGTGGGGGAGTTGATAAGTGTGGTTTGTAGTGCCTATTTTATAGTGTTTTGGTCCCATTTTCCTTGTAGAATCGCTCCTTGGGAGCGGTTTAGGGGCTTCTTATGCTTCCTTTAGTTCGTTTCAGGTTCGCGAGACCGATTTGGAAGAGTTGGAGCGATTCCGACTCAATACATACACATTTTGGAGCCAACGAAACTAAGGAACGATGACTCGATGCCTTGGAATCGACCCCGAGACCTTGGGACCCAATCCCGAGCCACCGAGACCCGATCCCGAGTCCCGAAAATCGATGGGAAGCCCATGAAAGGCAAGGAGGGACCAAAAAGATCTTAATGGAGGCCTACAAGGCTCATCCCGTTCGGGATAGCCTCATCCCGTTCGGGATGAAGTGCACAAACAAGGAGGTCACTGACCTGGGCCCATCCCGATCGGGATGGTGGCGTCCAGACCGGGACCGACCTCATCCCGACCGGGACCACCCCGTCTCGGCCGGGACGGGCCTGCTGCAGCTCCGCTTTGTTTCTTTTCTTCTCCCTTCCATTTGTAACCCTATATATACTCTTCCCTTGTTATGTTAAGCTTATGCACTACATTAGACACTAAACCCTAGACTACTTTAGGTTAGATTAGATTAGATTAATGTAGATTAGTCGATAATTAGTAGTTAATCTTAGATTAGTACTTGTATTAAGGGAATTCTTCAAGATCTTCTCCAAGCTTGACAACCTTGGATGTTTGTTTTGGGTTTTCTTCATTAATGCAAGTTTTGTTCTTTCTCCTTCACTAGTTTGGTATAATCCTTTTCTCTTATACTCTTAATCTTGTTTTATTCATTCAAGTTTGAATCTTTATCATTGTTTGTTCTTGTTCTTGTTAGTTTGGTTGAGTTTGTAGATGTTTGTGTTGTTTCTTTTGATGATTCTCCTTGTTAGTGTTAGTTGTAGTTGGATTATGTTAGAGTAGTGTTCTTGCTAGGGTTAGTAAGGTGATTAGGGTGTTAATTGGGTGAATAAGGGATTGTTGGAGATGTTGGTGGAAGATTTGGGTTTCCTCTTGTTTGATGCAAATCACATGTTTGTCGAAATGCTTGATTGACTAAGTATGTACGAATGCTTGTTTTTCTTGCTTTTCTCTTGTGGGTATTAGTTTGTTTGTGGGTTCGGTGCCCTCATTAAGTTGCGAGAGCCCGGTGAGGATGACCCCTAGGTCGGTCTAAGTTGCGAGAGCCCGGATGCGACCTAGGCCTATAGCATGCTAGTACTACGTTTGTCGTTTGTGTCGCCAAGATGGGTTTTAGGTGGAACCTCTAGGTGAGTCTAAGTTGCGAGAGCCCGGACCAACCTAGATTACCCTACTACCTCCTTCACTCTAGTCCTCCTTTGACCATTCCGTTACCCCTTTGACCCCGACCTAATCCTAGCCCGTTCTCCTTAGTTGTTCCTCTTAGTTATAGCCTAATTTTCTCCCCTCTCCTCATTCTCTAGTTTAGCTTAGTTCGTTGACTTAGTCTAGTATTTGGGCCGACCTAGTCTAGACGCCTCTTACCGTCCCCGTGGATTCGACCCGACTTACCCTATCTACCCTAGTTAGGATTAGCCGGTTATTTTATTGACGGTTGGGACGTGACGAATCCCCTACCATCAATGTGAAAAAAAAAAGAAAAGAGAAAAGGAGTGTCAGTAAACTAACACAGCAGTGCAGAGAGAAAAGCAAACCCCCCCTCAATCAAACTCTCACTTCTTACAATTACTCTCACTCCTTACCATTTGATGCTCTCTCATCTTCATCTTCATTTAATCGAACAAAAAAAGATCTCTCATCTTCATCTTCATTTAATCAAACAAAAAAAAAGCATCATCATCTTCAACTTGATGCTCTCTCATCTTCATCTTCATCAATCGAAAAAAAAACATCGTCATCTTCAAGATCCATTTATTCATTCAACAAAAAGAAAACATCTTCATCTTCAAAATTCATTCATTCTACAAAAAAAAGTTTCTTAGCTTCATCTTCAAACTTCATCCAAAAAAAAAATAAGAACATCTTCATCTTCAAGCTTGATGAATGACGGAAGTTTGATGAACATCTTCATCTTCATCCTATCATCATCTTCATAATGCGTAATGTTCTTGTAAAATTGCAAGGTCACACACTTTCAGTTTTATAGTCACACTCATTATGCTGTATAGTCACACTCATTATGTTGTCTTCATCTTCATCAATCGAAAAAAAAAACATCGTCATCGTCAAGATCCATTTATTCATTCAACAAAAAGAAAACATCTTCATCTTCAAAATTCATTCATTCTACAAAAAAAAAAATTCTTAGCTTCATCTTCAAACTTCATTTATCCAAAAAAAAATAAGAACATCTTCATCTTCAAGCTTGATGAATGACGGAAGTTTGATGAACATCTTCATCTTCATTCTATCATCATCTTCATAATGCGTAATGTTCTTGTAAAATTGCAAGGTCACACACTTTCAGTTTTATAGTCACACTCATTATGCTGTATAGTCACACTCATTATGTTGTAGAATCACGCAGCTGTACACTCATTGTAGTCACATATTCAGTTGTATAGTCACACTCATTATGTTGTATAGTCACACTCGCTAAGTTGTAGAATCACGCAGTTTTAGAATACCTTGGGAGTAAGGTATCATTCGTTTAATCATCTTCATCTTCATGCTTGTTTTATTTTTCATACCTTCTTTTTGTTCGGTATTTATAAAATTATTCATCTTCATTATCCACAAAAAAAATGAAAGTTGAATATGGATGAATGGACGACTATGACTTTCCTCAGTAACGACATTCTAAAAAAACGAAAGTATTAATCACATACAAAAAGTATTTAAACATTCATTAAATATTCAACATCCATTCATGTTGGTTTTTTATAGTTGATTTCATGTTTGTAAGACGCATTTAAAAATTCGGAAAATTAATATATGTTCTTGTTAGAAATATTATTTTGATTGACTGTAAGAACATTTTAATTAAAAAAAATAACAACTCATTTTGTGCGTAATGTTCTTTCAAAATTGTAAAGTCACACACTTTCAGTTGTATAGTCACACTCTTTATGTTGTATAGTCACACTCTTTATGTTGACGTTTGACATTACGCACAAAATAAGTGTGATTCTACAACATAATGAGTATGATTTTACAACATAATGAGTGTGATTCTACTGCATGACAAGTGTGACTATACAAAAAGAAAAACTAAAATCTGTCCCGGTTATACAATATTATGAGTGTGACTATACAACATAGCGAGTGTGACTATACAACAAGGCGAATGTGACTATACAAATACGACCACTTTTAGCTACAAATCAATGGGTGCACAGCTGCGTGGTCTTAATTTTTAAAGGTGGAAGGATAAGTGATTTTGCTGTAGACCTCGCGTGATTAATTATGAAACCAGAAAATAGCGATGAAAATATATTTACGTTGGACAAAGTCCATCCTTTACATATAGTACGTCAAACATAAAAACATTCTAACCCACCAAACATCATTTACACAAAGTAAGTTCATCCTAAAGCGAACATTTTATCTCACATAAACACACAAGAGCTTAACGATGGTCTCCGGTACGTGCGCAACAATACATTGTCCAATTACGTGGTCGGTCGCTGTATCTTCCACGACCTTCTTCTTCCCACCGCCCCTTTTACCAACATTCCTCTTTCCACCAACTATTTCGCTGCAACAAAATACATAATCAATCTAAATCACACAACACAACTGAATATGTGACTACAATGACTCTACAACTGCATGATTGTACAACATAATGAGTGTGACTATACAACTTTAACTGTGTGACTATACAACATAAACTGTGTGATCCTACAACATCATGACTGTGATCCTACAACATAACGAGTATTACTGTAAAACTTCAACTGTGTGACTATACAACATAATCTCTGTGACTATACAACTAAATTATATTCGTACTTATTTATACTTAAATAATCATTAGCAAAGATGATTACATACACTAATCACTGCAAGAATTTGTGAGATTCTACAATATAATGAGAGTGACTATACAATATAATGAGTGTGACTATACAACCTAAAGTGTGTGACTACAAAACTGAAACCGTAAAATGGAAAATAAAAGCCATACAGTCAATTATTCTTCAATCATCATTAGCAAAGTCACATTCATAATTAGAAAGATGATTATACATACGATTCAGAACAAATTATTTAAACATTCATTAAATATTCAACCGTCATTCATTCATATTCAACCTTCATTTTAATCTTCGTAACAATACATTGTCCAATTACGTGGTCGATCACTGTATCTTCCACGACCTTCTTCTTCCCACCGCCCCTTTTACCAAGATTCCTCTTTCCACCAATCATTTTGCTGCAACAAAACACACAATCAATCTAAATCACACATACAACTGAATATGTGACTACAATGACTGTACAACTGCATGATTGTACATCATAATGAGTGTGACTATACAACTTTAACTGTGTGACTATACAACATAAACGACTACAATGACTGTACAACTGCATGATTGTACAAATAATCTCTGTGACTATACAACTAAATTATAACATTCATTAAATATTCAACCTTCATTCATTCATATTCAACCTTCATTTTAATCCATATTTAATCTTCATTTTTTTTGGATAATGAAGATGAATAATTAAAACAAGCATGAAGATGAAGATGATTAAACGCATGATACCTTAATCCCAAGGTATTCTACAGCTGAGTGATTATACAACATAAAGAGTGTGACTATACAGCAGAATGAGTGTGACTATACAACTGAATATGTGACTACAATGAGTGTACAGCTGCGTGATTCTACAACATAATGAGTGTGACTATACAACTGAAAGTGTGTGGCCTTGCAATTCTGTAAGAACATTACGCACTAAATAACTTGTTCATCTTCGTCTTCAACATTCATTCATCCCACAAAAAAAGAACAACTTCATCTTCAAACTTCATCTTAAAGATGAAGTTGTTCTTCTTTTTTTGTGTATAATAAAGATGAATAATTTTATAAATACAAAAAAAAAAGATATGAAAAATAAAAAGAAGCGTGAAGATAAAGATGAAGATGAAAAAGAAGCATGAAAATGAAGATGAAGATGAAAATGATGAAGATGAAGATGAACATACCTTCGTATGATGATCGAAGTTACTAACAGAGTATGTTGGGTTAAAAACGCAGTATGGTCGGAGTATGGTCGGAGTTATTAATGGTGATTATTTGTTGGGGTTTTGTTAGAGAGAGATAAATTGAGTTGAGAAATGAATTGAAAATGAGGGGATCGGGAAGAGTATGAGGGAAGTAATGTAGGGATTGATTTGGGTGAGGGGAAGTTTCCCTCTCTCCACTGCTGTTGTGTCTGTTTATTGTTTTTTTATTATAATTGAACCCCATCCATCCACCATCCATCTTAGGATGAATGGATGGAGGGAATCAACACTAAGCAACTCTCCAAGAGTTACTAACTCCCCTGATCCTCCCTCCCTCCTCCCCCCTCCTCTCTCTCTCTCTCTCTCTCTCTATATATATATATATATATATATATATGTACATATTAAGAATGAAAAGAGTAGAAAGGAAGTGGATGTACGAGAGATTAAATGAGCGAAAGAAGGCAAAGAGGGAAAGAGTAGAAAGGACGTGGATATACTGTTCGCCTTAGATAATAATCCCCTCTACCCGAGAGAAGAACTTAGGTGTCCATGTAAGAAATGCAAAAATTTTGCCGCAATCCATGCTGACGATGTGAGAGATCATCTTTACAATTACGGGTTTACTGCTAACTACTACATCTGGACGTATCACGGCGAGAATATCGGTACTACTGCCTAAGGTGGGGTGAGCGAGAACCCATATCGGGAGTTCTTAGAGGATGCATTACAACCTAGAGTTGAAGACATAATGGAGGGGGAGCGTAACCCGGACGACATAAGCGATGAAGAAGTTCAACATGAACCTAACCCAGAAGTCACTTCTTTTTTCAAAATGCTGAGCTCCCTATTTACGATGGATGTGACATGAGTTTGCTGCAAACTGCTTCGAGGATGTTGACGTTGAAGTGCGAGATTAACATGAATCTAAGATGTCTAGATGGATGGATAGCTTTGATCGCTGACCTCCTCCCCAAAAAAGACAATGTCATGTCTCGTAACTTCTACGAGGTGAAAGACGTTTTGAAGGGCCTTCAACTACCTCATCAGAAGATCGATTCATGTTCCAATGGGTGCATGTTGTTTTGGAATACAGATTCCAACCTAGACAAGTGATAAGTGTAGTTTGTATTGTCTATTTACTGTGTTTTGGTCCCATTTTCAATGTGGAATCGCTCCTTGGGAGCGATTTATGGGCTTCTTATGCTTCCTTTAGTTCGTTTCAGGTTCCCGAGACCGATTTGGGAGAGTTGGAGCGATTCCGACTCTATACATACACATTTTGGAGCCAACGGAGTAGAGGAACGATGACTCAATGCCTTGGAATCGACCCCGAGACCTCGAAACCCAATCCCGAGCCTCCGAGACCCGATCCCGAGTCCCGAGAATCGACGGGAAGCCCATGAGAAGCAAGGAGGGACCAAAGAGCTCTTAAGGGAGGCCTACAAAGACCCATCCCGTTCGGGATGGCCTCATCCCGTTCGGGATGGCCTCATCCCGTTCGGGATGAAGGGAGCATGAAACGCGGCTACTGTGAGCCCATCCCGATCGGGAAGGTGGCGTCCCGACCTCGTCCTGACCTCGTCCCGACCGGGACCATCCCGTCTCGGACGGGCCTGCTGCTGCACGCCTTGCTTTCTTTTCTTCTCCTTTCATTCTTAAACCCTATATATACCCTTCCCTTGTTATGTAAGGCATATGCACTTCATTAGACCTAAAACCCTAGACTACTTTAGGTTAGATTAGATTAGATTAGTGTAGATTAGTCGGTAATTAGTTGTTAATCATAGATTAGCTCTTGTATTAAGGAATTCTTGAAGAATCCATTCAAGCTTGACAACCTTGGTGGAATTATTTGGGTTTTCTTCTATACAAGTGTTCTCCTTTACATCCCTTGTAGTTGGTATAATCTTTCCTTCCTCTTTTCCATTAATCTTTTATGTTTAACAATCCAAGTTTTAATCTTTGATTGTTGTTTATCATTTTCACTAGTTTGTTTATGTTAGTTTTGTTTCTTATGTTGAATCCTCTTGATCTTGTTAGTATTAGTATGATTATGTTAGAGTAGTGTTCTCGCTAGGGTTAGTAGGGTGATTAGGGTGTTAATTGGGTGATTAAGGGATTGTTGGAGATGTTGGTGGAAGATTTGGGTTTCCTCTTGGTTGGTGCGCATCACATGTTTGTTGAAATGCTTGATTGACTAGTAGTTGCAAATACTTGTTTTTCTTGCCATTCTCTTGTGGGTGTTAGTTTGTTTGCGGGTTCGGTTCCCTCACTAAGTTGCGAGAGCCCGGTGAGGACGACCCCTAGGTCGGTCTAAGTTGCGAGAGCCCGGATTCGACCTAGGCCTATAGCGTGCTAGTAACCCCGATTGTGTTGTGTATCGCCGAGATGGGTTCTAGGTGGAACCTCTAGGCGGGTCTATGTTGCGAGAGCCCGGACCAACCTAGATCACCCTACTACCTCCTTCGCTCTAGTTCTCCCTTGACCATTCCGTTACCCCTTTGACCCCGACCTAATCCTAGCCCGTTTTCCTTGTTTGCTTTCTCCTTAGATATAGTCTTAGTCTAGCTTTCTCCCCTCTCTTATCATTCTCTAGTTTAGCTCGTTGACTTAGTCTAGTATTTGGGCCGACCTAGTCTAGACGCCTCTTACCGTCCCCGTGGATTCGACCCGACTTACCCTATCTACCCTAGTTAGGATTAGCCGGTTATAGTATTGACGGTTGGGACGTGACGAATCCCTACCATCAATTTGGCGCCGTTGCCGGGGACGGTGCTAGTTTAGACTTTGTTTTCCTAGTTACTTGACTTTGTCTTTGTGTTTGTGTTTTCTTTTTTCTTTTTGTTACCTTGCTTCTTGTGTGTGTGAAGTTTATTTCTCTCTTGTCTAGTGCCCAAAAAGCACTAGACTTCTCACGTTTGTTCTTAGTCTACAGTTTGTGCTTAGAGGTGGTGATTATCTTCTTCTCGCAACTCAGAGCCGCTTAAACGGACGGTTGCTAGAATGAGTGGTTTCCAACCGGGTATGAGCTACGATTTTCGAGCAAGTATGGGGTTTAATCTAAACTCCCTACACGTGGAAGCCGATATGAGCTACCCCTCTTCTTCTTTGAACCAAAGCTATGACATGACGTCCCCCTACCATTATCAAGTTTCTTGGGGTAATCAAGACGGGTATGATCTTCAAGGTTATGAAAACGGCTACCAACAAGTGAATGACTATAACTCCTACGATCATGGTGGCCATTACTCGAGCTATGATTGTGAACCCACCATGTTCAATCAAGATTCACCATATGGAAGCCAACACCCCCAAGACCCACAATATTACCCTCCACCCCAACCACAATATGAACCCTATGACCCACAATACTACCAATCACCCCAACCTTGCTACCAACATTATGATGCCCCACCCCTTGGGCATCATCAAGATTATCAAGGAGCATTACAAGACCCCAATGACCACCAATCGTCAAACTTGGAGTTGTGTCATTCGATTCTTCAATTGCGAAGGAGCACACAAGAAATGGCCATTCAAATGCAAAAAGAGCAAGATGAATTCATGGCCCGATTTCGAAGGGAAAACGAGGCGAGGGATGCTCGATTAAATGCAATAGCGGTTAAAACCGTAATGCTTTTATCCCGAACATCACAATTAGATGAAGGGTGCCCACTTGAGAAAGGGGAGCAACCTAGCCATGAAGCCGCCGATGTAGTTCCCTTTGGAGGAGAGATTTGCTTTGAAGAACCTCAATCGTCTACCCAAAATAAGACGAATGAGGATATGACCCTTGGTGAAGGCATTCTTGGTGAGGAGTTGGAGGAGGATAATGAGTTGGATGGGTTGGTGGAATTTGTGAGGATGTTGGGTGAGATTGTTAGCCTCGAGTTGCCCTTGTACGATAATTTGGACAAGCATCAAGAGCCCCTTGCTAGCACACCGAGAGGTGACTTGGAAGAGATTGAAACCGCCAGTAGAAGTTTCAATTCTCCTCTCCAAGATGATGTGGGGCCGAGTGATGAAGATAGGGAACCACAACTTGAGGCAAGTGTCGGGGTGTGCAATGAAGAGATGAGGCCAAAACCGCTCTTTATGCCTCGATTCTTGGAGATGAAGCTTGCTTGTGATTGGAGGCAATGCTTAGGGAGGAAGAGGTCGGTTAAGCTCGTAGGATGGAGAGACCCCGGAGAC
The DNA here is from genome assembly GCA_958450325.1 of Agrostemma githago. Lineage (NCBI taxonomy): Eukaryota > Viridiplantae > Streptophyta > Magnoliopsida > Caryophyllales > Caryophyllaceae > Agrostemma > Agrostemma githago. The sequence goes on along the minus strand of OY288254.1, from coordinate 29,531,415 downwards.
TACTTTGAAGATGATTTTGGGTCTTGGGATTCCTACTTCTTGACTCCTCCTTGGAGGCCGTGGAGGTCGGTTAAGCTCGAGCGCTTCTTGGGCCTTCACTACGATGTCGGTAGCGCGTTCGACTTGCTCCTCCGTGCCCTTGAGGGCTACGGTTGAAGAAGAATCCACCATCCTAGGTTTGACGGAGTTCCTAAAAGAACCGTCATGTTGTATATTCCCCTCCTCTCTTCTTTAGAATTCTTGTGCTTGTATTTGTGATTTTTGTTTTTAGGACTCCTTTGTTTTTGTGGGATTCTTGTAATTGATTTGGTATTTTGATGAGCGATGTGAGGGAGCGAATTTGATGTGTACTTTGAGTTATTTGTGATAGGTGAAGTGAAGGTGACTCCTAGAAAGGAGTGGTTAGTGATAGAGCTTGGATCGTGAGTAAGGGAGTCGGTTTTTGGGGTCATGGGAGTCATGAAGACCCTTCCCGACCGGGAAGGGTGTGTTGACCCGACCGGGATGGGGCCGTCCCGATCGGGATGAGGGTGCCAAAAATCGAGTCCACTGGAGTGTCATCCCGATCGGGAAGGAGGCTTCCCGACCGGGAAGGGTTTATCGACCCGATCGGGATCATCCATCCCGACCGGGATGATCCCCTACTCCTTTTTGGTGCTTCTTCTTCTTCGACATTTAAGCCCACCCAACCATTGTATACCCCCTCCCAACCTCCCTACTTCTCCTTACTCCTATCATATGACCCGTACACCTCACCTTACACCGAGATCCACATCAATTTCCACCCCCTCACACCTTTACCACCTCTACCATGCGATATTATCGAGAATGAAGCGAGATAGCAATGATGAAGACAAGCAAGTGCGTATATTGAACTATGAGACGATGGAGAGAGTGAGTTGCTAACCTATGGTACGGCAACTATCCTTTCTTTTCCGTTTTTGTTATTGCTTGTTTTCTTTTGTTTATTCCCTTCCCCTTGTACACTTCTGTGTCATGATGTCATGGTGGCCTTCGAGGCCTCGGTAGTGGTTGCTCCCGACTCCCGACGATGTGATTACGTCGAGAGTCAATCGAAAAATCCAAATTTTACAAGATTTTCACTTTCTTTTTTTTGAGGATTTAGTCGGGTTTAGCCGGAATCCGGGCTAGGTGACTTGATTACACCTAGCCCTCCCCTCCCATTTCCTTTTATTTCCTTCTTTTATTTCTTCCCCCATCCATATCTTTTTTCTCGTCTCGGCCCTTGGTGACTTGATTACACCCCGGCCGGACACCTTCTTCCATTTTCTTCACTTTATTTTTTATTTTTAGCTTTATTTTCGTAGTTTCCTTTCTTTTTCTTTTGTCTCTCCGCACCCTACGATCGAGCATGAGGACATGGCTCGATTTAAGTGTGGGGGAGCGATATTCTATCTTAGTTAGTTTTATTTTCCCTTTTTTCTAAAAAACCTTTAAAAATCCTAAAAATTTGAAGAATTTGCACAAAAATCAAAAAGATTTTCTCTTTTGTGTTTTCATTTTGTGTCTTTGTGTCGTATATTTGTTTGTGTGCGTGTTTTGCCTCCCTTTTTCCTTATAGGTCGCTTAATCACCGCTAGCTTTGGAGAGCTTTCAAGACACCCGGTAACATCTTTTCAACCATTTTTCCTCTTTGTTTCTTGTGGAGTTTGGAGGAGATATGTGTTGTGGTGTGCTCGAGTGGAGCTTTGTAAAGTTTGTGGATGATTGGTTGCTCATTTGGAAGTTCGGGGTGGTGTTTGTTTTGTATTTGTTCGTTTTGTTTTGTTCTTGTTTTGTTGCTTTTGTTTCTTTTTCTTTCGTTCGTCTTCGTCATGTCTTCATTTTGTGTTGTGTTTGTTGAGTCTTGTGTGTAAAAGGTTTTCGAAAACCCGGTTTAGAGGATAGTGTGTGAGTGTCTATTTTTCCCTTTCTAGTTGTATAAATCGAGTTTTGGACTTTAGCCTAGTAGAATGACCCTAAATCAATGAATTCGTTGGTCCTTTACCTTGAGTCCACCTAGCTTACTAGGGATTTACTACGGGATTTGCATTTTGACCATTATGACCACCCACGGTGTGAAAAGGCCTTGGTTACCGAGTCTCGTCCCTTAGGTGACCGTGTTTAGGATTGTTTGATTAGTCCAAGTTCTCCACTTTTTGTGGGTTTGAAGGGAAGGACGCTCCCCGACTCACCCATTACCCTACCTCCTACACATACCCACACAAATAAAATGCAAATTGTTGATTCTCTCTTTCTTGTTATACAATGAAAATGCCAACAAAGCCAAATCTTGCCAAAAAGGGCAAAGAAAAAAATGAAAGAAAGAAAAGAATGAAGAAAAAGAAAAGGCACAAATGCCAAAAAGAAAATAGAAAAGAAGAAAAAGAATGGCATGGCAAAACAAAGCAAATATGCCAAAAAGAAAGAAAATGCCAAAAGAAAACCCGTCTCACAAAAAGAAATCCCCACAAAAATAAGCCTTTTTCCGACTTTTGCCGTGAAGAGCCTACCAAAGGACCGATTCCCGAGGAAGGATGATAGCGGCATTAGTCGGTCTTCCCTCATTTTGCATGTTTTCCACCTTTTTACTTGGACTAGTTAGGCAGTCTTGGACACGGGACGACCCTCTTGGCTCACGCTAAAGGGGGCGGGGTCTCACTTACCTACAGTGTCGACTAACACCGTGGTTCTTCACTTTTCCACTCCGTCGATCGTCCCGTAGTTCGTTTTTAGAAAGTTAGGAGGACCTAGGTAAGTTATCAACGTTTTTGTTGCTTTATCGTCATACTATTAGGGTTTAGTTCACCTTGGTTTGTATTGCTAGCTTGGGAACGTTGTCACTTACCTCGAGTCCTAAACCGGTGTTTCTTTCACCGCTTGTTTGAGGGAAGCGGTATTTGTTTTTCTTTTGGGTGCAACCGATTATGTGTTTGTTTGTTTGTGTGTTTGTTTTTTTTGTGTGTTTGGTGTCCGGTTGCATCCATAGTTTTGTCGCAAGACCCAACTTGCCTTGCGGAGTGCACTTGTCCTCTAAGTGCACTCGCGTGAGTTGAAGGGGCGTAGGGTGCGCTAATACCCACTCGGATAGTTTAGTAGCTAGTATGTGCTTACTCGAGGGCGAGTAAGGGTTAAGTGTGGGGGGAGTTGATAAGTGTAGTTTGTAGTGTCTATTTACTGTGTTTTGGTCCCACTTTGCTTGTGGAATCGCTCCTTGGGAGCGATTTATGGGCTTCTTATGCTTCCTTTAGTTCGTTTTAGGTTCCCGAGACCGATTTGGGAGAGTTGGAGCGATTCCGACTCTATACATACACATTTTGGAGCCAACGGAGTAGAGGAACGATGACTCGATGCCTTGGAATCGACTCCGAGACCTCGGAACCCAATCCCGAGCTTCCGAGACCCGATCCCGAGTCCCGAGAATCGACAGGAAGCCCATGAGAAGCAAGGAGGGACCAAAGAGCTCTTAAGGGAGGCCTACAAAGACCCATCCCGTTCGGGATGGCCTCATCCCGTTCGGGATGAAGGGAGCATGAAGCGCGGCTACTGTGAGCCCATCCTGATCGAGAAGGTGGCGTCCCGACCGGGACCGACCTCGTCCCGACCGGGACCATCCCGTCTCGGCCGGGACGGGCCTGCTGCTGCACGCCTTGCTTTCTTTTCTTCTCCTTTCATTCTTAAAACCTATATATACCCTTCCCTTGTTATGTAAGGCATATGCACTTCATTAGACCTAAAACCCTAGACTAATTTAGGATAGATTAGATTAGATTAGTGTAGATTTGTCGGTAATTAGTTGTTAATCATAGATTAGCTCTTGTATTAAGGAATTCTTGAAGAATCCATTCAAGCTTGACAACATTGGTGGAATTATTTGGGTTTTCTTCTATACAAGTGTTCTCCTTTTCATCCCTTGTAGTTGGTATAATCTTTTCTTCCTCTTTTCCTTTAATCTTTTATGTTTAATAATCCAAGTTTTAATCTTTGATTGTTGTTTATCATTTTCACTAGTTTGTTTATGTTAGTTTTGTTTCTTATGTTGAATCCTCTTGATCTTGTTAGTATTAGTATGATTATGTTAGAGTAGTGTTCTCGCTAGGGTTAGTAGGGTGATTAGGGTGTTAATTGGGTGATTAAGGGATTGTTGGAGATGTTGGTGGAAGATTTGGGTTTCCTCTTGGTTGGTGCGCATCACATGTTTGTTGAAATGCTTGATTGACTAGTAGTTGCAAATACTTGTTTTTCTTGCCTTTCTCTTGTGGGTGTTAGTTTGTTTGCGGGTTCGGTTCCCTCACTAAGTTGCGAGAGCCCGGTGAGGACGACCCCTAGGTCGGTCTAAGTTGCGAGAGCCTGGATTCGACCTAGGCCTATAGCGTGCTAGTAACCCCGATTGTGTTGTGTATCGCCGAGATGGGTTCTAGGTGGAACCTCTAGGCGGGTCTAAGTTGCGAGAGCCCGGACCAACCTAGATCACCCTACTACCTCCTTCGCTCTAGTTCTCCCTTGACCGTTCCGTTACCCCATTGACCCTGACGTAATCCTAGCCCGTTTTCCTTGTTTGCTTTCTCCTTAGATATAGTCTTAGTCTAGCTTTCTCCCCTCTCTTATATATCATTCTCTAGTTTAGCTCGTTGACTTAGTCTAGTATTTGGGCCGACCTAGTCTAGACGCCTCTTACCGTCCCCGTGGATTCGACCGACTTACCCTATCTACCCTAGTTAGGATTAGCCGGTTATAGTATTGACGGTTGGGACGTGACGAATCCCTACCATCAACAAGTACACGAAGTGTGGTACCAAGAGATACAAAAGTGCGACGACTAATACGAGGGTAAAGAGAGTAGCAAGTAAGGTGTTGATCTATTTGCCGCTAGGGCCTAGACTACAACGACTGTACGCGACAAAGAAAATAGCGGAGCAGATGAGTTGGCACGACAAAAACTCTCGAGTAAGAGCAAGTGGTACCATGGCACACCCAAGTGATGGTGAGGCTTGGAAATCCTTCGACCGTAAACATCCGGAGTTCTCTAAAGAGCCGCGCAACGTTAGACTGTGTTTGTGCACCGACGGGTTTCCCCGTACGGGCAGTTTGGCAAATCTTACTCATGTTGGCCAGTGATACTGATCCCCTACAATCTTCCAACGTGGTTGTGTAATAATAGATAGTTCGTGTTGCTAACTCTGATTGTACCTGGACCTAGGAATCCAAAGTCCAATATGAACGTGTACCTCCAACCATTGATTGAGGAATTAAAAAGTCTGTGGGATGCTGGTGTTTACATGTACGACGTGTCAATGAAGAAGAGCTTCAATCTAAGGGCAGCACTAATGTGGACCATCAATGACTTCCCCGCTTACGAGATGCTCTTGGGTTGGAGTACAACTGGTTACCGTGCATGCCCGTACTGTCGTTCAAACGACACATGTTCTTTTTGGTTGACTAATAGTAGTAAGGTGTTTTGGTATGACTGCCACAGACAATTTCTTCCTTCCGATCATCAATTCAGAAGCAATTGTAGAAATTTTCTAAAGAAGACACTCAATGTGACCAGAACTGCCGCCAACCGGTTATCCGGGGATGATGTATGGGAAGAAGTACAAAAATTTCCTACAATCGTGAACGGTAGCCCCCACGAGTTGAAGAAACTGAAAGATAAGAAAGAGGGTTAGTGGAAACAAAGTATATTTTGGAAACTTCCGTACTGGAAAACATTGCTGATTAGACACAATCTCGATGTCATGAACATTAAGAAGAATTTTTTTGAGCATCTTATAAACACTATCATGGATGTACCTAACAAGACATCCTTCGGGCCCACAGGCAAAGGAGACGTCAAACTTCTGCTCCTACTTTGAGGATCATATCGACACTAAAACCAAGGATCTTGATGTAGCTGCGTCTAAAAATCAAGAAAGTAATAAGAATCTAGAACCTTTTCAGAATGACCTAGGCAGTACCATAGGTAAATACAAGGATAGATGGCTAACTGAGCTTGAGTACAATCAAGCGCACACCTACGTTCTTAGAAACTGTGGCGATATCATTAAACCTTACGAGGAGTAAGTGATTAACAGTGCCTCACGTTGTTGAAATTTTATCTCTCACGGATGTTGCTATATAACTAAAACTCGATACTAATTTAGTAAATTCGAGGAGCACATCATTAGGGAACACGCAGAAGTAAACACAAGTGACGCCGTATGGAGCAAATATAAGTCCATGTTCTGCATTTGGCTACAGGATTAAGTACGGTGAATTTTCTTTTTCCTGTATCAAAATACTGAATTTTCTTCCATTAATATTCATTTATATTAATTTCTTATATCAATATGTAAGCCTGAAGCATTGAGAGATCCCCTCGTCAAAACTCTAGTTACTGGCCCTTCCTCACGAGTGAGGACTTGGAAGCGATATTCAGTTAATGGGTACAAGTTTTGAGCTTTCAAGGAGACCGTCGATGTTCAGAAGACAACAATAAGTAATGGCGTCTGCGTGAGTTCAACCGATGGGTCTGATTATTATGGGACCCTAGATGAGGTGATAAAGCTGAACTACTTTGACAGCCAGACTTGTTGTAGGGCCATATTATTCAAATGTGATTGGATTGACAACTCTGCAGCTGCCGTCAATGTTCATAAGTTATACAAACTAGTGGATGTTGATCGGTCAAAAAAATTGCGAGGTCACAATCCTTTTGTGCTTGCATACCAAGTGGATCAAGTATGCTACGCCTCTTACCCAAATGGGAAAAAGGGTACCAACCGGTCAGCGGTGTTTAAGATCAAAGCGAGGTCAATGGTCGACGCTCCAATCAACGAAGAAATTGTGTACCAGGAAGACATAGCTACTAATAGTCAACCAATCTCATCTTGTGTTGTGATTGAAGACACTAATGTTAGTGGAGAAGAACCAGGAGTGAACATTGGTGTCGACGATGAGGACTCGGAATTTGAGGATTAGATTGCCCCTGAAGAAGATGTCGAGGAAGAGGTTGTCTCTGAAGAAGCAGGTTGGGAAGAGGTTGATATTGACTCAGATGACGACGACGATGATGATTAGGAGGGCTTCATTGAGGAAGACACAAATGGAGAAGATGAAGCTGATGATGATTAGTTACGTAGCACATTTTGTTTTCTTTGTAGTTTCAAACAATTTATGTAATCTTGGAATTATTCAATTTAATTTTAATGTACGGATCCCAGTTGCAAACAATTTATACCACTTGTCCTTTTGTTTCTCGTAGAACACTTGTAATGGTAGGTAACCATGAACATGTAGAAGAGATTATCGAGGAGATGGAACATGAACATGTTGGAAACGTAGGTGGAAACGCAGGTGTAGGAGGAAAAGCAGGTGGAGACGCATGTGTAGTCGGAAACGTAGGTGCAGGCGGAGCACAGAGGATATACTTGTCTCGGCTTCTCGGAGGTGTATGGTAAGTGATTTTGGCAACTGAATTACAGTATCCAACTTTAAGATATACAATTGCTTAAATGTGACATTGTCAATAAAGGTGGGAGGATAGGCCAATTTCGGATGCCTTACGCTATTCAGTGGTTGGCCCTTACATGGCCGCCACCGGCACCTACAGGAGTTGGACCGAGGCGCCCCAACGGGACAGGGACGCTATGTACGCCCACTTTGAGGTAAAGTGTAAATCCAACTCCCAAATCTACAGTTTTTACTATTTGCTTTGTAATTTCTAATTACATGATTTCTCTGTGTCGGGACAAAGTCATGATTAACGCCGAGTATGATCTACGGACTCAGTATGAGAAGAGGATCAACAAACGCGTGTCCGATATCTTCTACAATGCCTTGAAAGCTAGTATCAGGCCTCTGTGGATACCGCTGGGTAAGTGGACGAAGTTACAGAGGAGGAGAAGTGATCCGGAATTCAAGAAGAAGTCAGAAGTGAAGAAAGCGAACCGGCGATGTGGAGATAAGGACGGTATCGCAAAACTGACAAGCTGCCTCGGGAGTAAGAGGGCAGTGGCCCATTACAGAGCGATGATATGTCTTTTCAAGTTCAATTATTAAATGGTCATTTGTTTCGAATAAATTAATCCACTCAACTAAAGGCCTTTTGCATTTTTTAATTAAGGGGCCGGACGCTACCCCAATCCAGGTGTTGGAAAAGACAAAGAAGACCAAGAAGGGAACCTGGATTGAACCGAGGGCAAAGGCGGTGCATGTGAGTCATTTTACCATATAATCGTATTAGTACGTTATGGTTGTTTTTTTTTGGTTAAAATGTAAATATATTAAGATTGGAAACATTTACAACCAAAGCTCTTAAGCCATACAATTTTCAGCCAACAGAAACAAAGATAGACAATTACATAATTTTATTCAGCCAAGTCCTATCCTTGTTCGTAGTATCCCCTTTGAGATGTTGTCTTATTCTCGATCTCATTTCTTGTATAATAATGGCAACGCATTTTTCCGGACTAATAAGCCTGTGTTCCATTCTGCTCGTATTTCGTTGCATCCAAATATAATATATTGCCGCGGATATATTACTATTGAGTATCCCTACTTTCAGTCTCGAGTATCTCCTGTGTCGTCTCCACCCCTGTTCATTAGTGATTGCCAAGTCAGTCTCCGTCCAAGTTTTCAATCCATTTATCACACGCTTACTGTAAATGCAGGAAAAGAATAGGTGTTGGACCGATTCATCCCCCTGATCGCATATGCAGCAGCTAGAATCAGTAGCAATGTTGAGCTTATGTAGTTTGTCTTTGGTATTGAAGCCATTGCTGTAGTAAAGCCAAGAAACAAACCCGTGTTTATGGACAATCCATTTGCCCAAACAAAAGGATACCAAGTAACTGCGGGTACTGATTGTGTCAACCACGTATAGCCTTTCGCAACACTATATTCCTTACCCTTGCTGCAGCCCCATTCATTGTTCTCGTATGCATCAGCCAACAAAGATTTGAAGCTCGGTCTAAGTAGCGAGAGCCCGGATTCGACCTAGGCCACCATAGCGCGCTAGAACCCCGTTTGTTGTGTGTGTCGCCGAGATGGGTTCTAGGTGGAACCTCTAGGTGGGTCTAAGTTGCGAGAGCCCGGACCAACCTAGATCACCCTACTACTTCCTTCACTCTAGCTCTCCACAGAGCATATTTTTTTCCATGCCCAGTTTGCATCATTAGGAGGAAGATAATTCATCCATGGGGTGCCTTTGAGGTAGACGCAATGGACCCATTGGACCCATAGTTTGGACGGACAAGAGAAAATCCACCAGACTAATTTGCCAATAAGCGCTTTATTCCAATTGCTTTCGGTTTTGAGCCCTAGTCCTCCCTCTTTCTTCTCCTTGCAAATTCTCTCCCAAGATACCGTCGGGATCTTGGAGCTGTTCGAGTCACCATCCCATAGGAAATTTCTACATGTAGCTTCGATCTTTGTGATGATCCCTTTAGGCAATATGAAAATGGAAGCCCAGTACGAGTGGAGTGTTTTGAACACAGATTTGACGAGCACTAATCTCCCTGCGTACGATAACTTTTTCGTGCCCAAGCTTCTTATTCTCTCAAGAATTTTGTCTATGAGCGGTTGACAATCTCGAATGCTTAATTTCCCAGGTTTAATAGGAACACCCAAGTACTTAAACGGGAGTGTTCCTTCTTTGCATCCCGACACTTGAGTCACATCCTGTCTAACCGCCTGATTCACGCCATTAAAATAGACATTGGATTTGCCTTTACTCATTTGCAGTCCCGAGGCTTTAGAAAAAGTCGAGAATGTTCTGAGGATCACCATTATAGAATCAATATCTCCTTTGCAAAATAGGAGCAAATCATCTGCGAACATCAGGCTGCTCAATTTCATCTGCTTACAAAGCGGGTGGAATCTAAAATTCATAGTAGCAGTAGTATAGGCCAGTAGTCTCGAGAGGTAATCCATGCATATGGTGAATAATAACGGGGAGAGAGGATCCCCTTGTCGCAGCCCTCTTTTTCCCTTGAACCAGCCAAACATGTCTCCATTCAAACTTAGCGAATACGGGGCAGTCGTGACACATTCCTGAATCAGTTTAGTAAACTGGTCGGGAATGTTCATTCCCTTCATCATTTGAAATAAGAAATCCCATTCGATTGAATCGTACGCCTTTTGCAGGTCTATTTTGAATAAGCATCTAGGGGAAACGGCCTTCCTCCCATACAATTTCACGAGGTCCTGACAGATTAAGATATTCTCGATGATACTTCTTCCCTTGATAAAACCTCCCTGTAATGGTGAAATCAGATGAGGAAGAACACTTGCCAGTCTCGTGCACAAGATTTTTGAGATGCATTTGTATACCACATTGCAACAAGCAATAGGCCTAAACTGTTTCACAGAAGTAGGGCAATTAACTTTGGGAATCAATGTTATGTTGGTGGCATTCAGCTGTTTGAGGAGCTTGCCATTAGTGAAGAACTCCTTGACTGTCTCTATTACATCTCCACCCACAATGTCCCAGCTATTCTTGAAGAAATGGCTCGAAAAACCATCCGGTCCCGAGGCTTTGTCACTCGGAATGCTGAACATAGTTGTTTTTATCTCTTCCTCAGTAACCGGTGCTAGCAGCATCGCCCTATGGTTTTCGTCACATTTATTGCCCAAATCCATGATTTTCTTGCTGATTTTACTGATTGGATTACTTTTCCCAAGCAAATCTTCATAGAAGGTTATAAAGCTTTCCTGTATTCCTTCAGAATTCTTATGGACATTCCCATTTTGATCCTCAATTTGGAGCACCTGATTTTGTCTCCTTCTAGATTTCAAAATTCCATGGAAAAAAGCTGAATTAGAATCCCCGTCAATGCTCCACGCCAATTTAGCTTTTTGTCTCAGGAAATCAGTTCGTGCTTCATCTAATTTATTGTAGATTTCCCTCAATTCACACTCTTGTTGGATTAAAACTCTATTATCAGGATGAGTCCCCAGATGCTGTTGAACCTGAACCAGATGCTGTTGAGTCCCTAGATGCTGTTGAACTTGAAAGACAGTCGTTGTGGAATAACCTAATCAGGATAGCTCGATCTATTACAACTCCATGGGCCATTGGAGGGGATTTTAATTGTGTTATTCATCCGGATGAGAGAGTTGGAGGCTCTTTCACTAATACTGAGGCAGAACCTTTCAGGGACTGCATACACCAATGCGAGATGATTGACAGTCCAGCGATGGGGGCTATGTACACTTGGAATAATAAACGAAAACCTGAAGACCGTGTGTACAGCAGGCTTGACAGAGTTCTTGTTAATCATGAATGGTTGAACTCCTTCCCTGAGCTTATTGCCCATTTCCTGCCGGAGGGACAGTTCGATCACACTCCGTGCTTGATTCATGAAAATAAAAATTTGGACAGAAGACCAAGACCGTTTAAATTCTTCAATATGTGGTGCAAATCTCCTGATTTTGAGAATATTGTTCGAAATGGATGGCAAAATCATGTGGATGGCACACATGCTTACATCCTTGTGAAAAAGCTGAAGACATTAAAACCGCAGTTGAAAGCACTTAACAAGGCCCAGTTTTCAGATGTTGAGCAGAATGCTGAGCTAGCTTACGTTATGGTTGTTATCTAAGTACATTTTTGAGCTTTGTTGTTTCCCTAATAATATATTTTCTTATTGTAGGAGAAGTATGACAAAGCGAAGGAGGCAGCGTTAGCGTCAAATCTAGAAGAAATTGATGAGGCTGAGCTGTACCACAAGGCCACAGGTGGGTACGACGCGAAGAAACAAGTTTACGGAATAGGCAGCCTAGCTAGGGAGCTGTTCCGCCGCTGCACCGGCAAGAGCAGTGCCGCTGTCGAGGAGGACCCGTACATGCCTACTCTCGCCACACAGCTGCGTGTAAAGACCGACCATCTAACCAAGAAGCTGGAGAGATTAGCGGAATGTCAGCAGCTGGCGGAGAAGAAAATTGAGGATCAGTAGAAGATGATAGAGCTGCTGCAGGAGAGGTTGGCCATGTCAGATGAAGGCTGTAACATGGGGCAGCATTCACAGCGTCATGACGGTCATGGGTTCGGCTTAATTGATATTATGTGGCGTATTAGTACTAGTTTGTTGTAGTGTTTTACTTGACACGTTGTCATTTTTCGAGTAGCCGGATTTCGGACGCTCGATGTGAAGGGCCTTGACAAAGGCTTGATTCAACTAATTTTGCATCTATAAGAAGCACATTTTTTTATATTTTTTATGGTGGCTCGCAACACGATTCTTCATTTTGCCCGGAGGGCCCTTTCGGGTTTTCACTCCGTCCTCGGCTCACCTTTGTTTTTTTTCTTTGCCCGTTTTTTTTGCTCTTTTGTTTACGGCTCGCAACTCGATTCTTCATTTTGCCCGGGGCGCCTTTTCGGGTATTCACCCCTTCCTCGGCTTGTCATTTTTATTTTTCTTTCGTTCTTTATTTTTTTACGACGGCTCGCAACTCGATTCTTCATTTTGCCCGAGGCGCCCTTTCGGGTTTTCACCCCATTCTCGGCTTGTCATTTTTATTTTTCTTTCTTTCTTTATTTTTTTTACGACGGCTCGCAACTCGATTCTTCATTTTGCCCAGAGTGCCCTTTAGGGTTTTCACCACGTTCTCGGCTTCTTGTTTGTGCCTTGTCATTGAAATCACTCATTAATTGGAGCATATGGTGGCTCCGATTTGCATGTGAGTCAAGTAATCAATTTTGTTATTTTTGTTGGTTGTACCCTTGGAGAGGTTGCCAACGTATCCGTATTTAGACGGAATCAAACCATGTTCGTAGTTCAAAATAGATGTGAGTGATTTTTGCTTTAGACTCGTTATGCCAATTATCGATGCGAATTGTTGTTTAAGCGTTTTGTACGGGTTTTCACCTTAGCTTAGAGATCAGGATGAGGTTGTTTAGGATGTTAAGGATAGTATCGTTTAAGTTGATCCATGTTGGTTGGGGTCGAGAATTCTTGACCGTCTAGGTCAGTAAGAACCACGGCGCCCCCCGTGAGTATCTTCATGACGAGGTAGGTGCCCGCCCATTTTGGTTTGAATTACCCTCCAGGGTCGATGGGAAGGGGTGCTATAATGGATTTGACCACTAGATCTCCCTCATTTATGTTTCAGGATTTGAGTCGTTTGTTAAAGGCTCGTTATATTCTTTGTTGGTAGGCCTACACGTTGGTTGGTGCGTATATTCTACGCTCATCTAGGAGTACTAGCTCATCGTAACGTTTTTGGTTCCACTCTTCTTCGGGAATGCCGCTTTCGGCTAGTATCCTTAGCAAGGGTATTTCTAGTTCTATTGGTTGTACGGCTTCGGACCCATAGGTTAGGTAGTAAGGTGTGGCTTTGATGGGAGTTCGGTAGGAGGTTCGGTATCCCCATAATGCGAAGGGTATTTTGTTTGGCCTATCCCGGTAGTTGTCTATCATTTTCTTAAGGATTGTGACGATGGTTTCGTTTGCTGCTTCCACAGCCCCGTTTGTCTGAGGTCTGTAGGGTGAGGATTTGTGTCGTTGGATTTGGTATTTGTTTAGGAGTTTTTGGGTCTCGGCCCTATAGTGAGCCCCCGGATCGCTGATGACTTCGTGGGGTATGCCGTAGCGGCAGATGATGTTATTTTGTAGGGATTTGATTACTTGTTTGGAGGTTAATGTGGTGTAAGAGGCTGCTTCTACCCATTTTGTAAAGTAATCGACGGTTACTAGTACAAAACAGTGTCCGCCGGTTCCGGATGGGTGTACCTTTCCTATGATGTCTATTCCCCAGGTAGAGAAGGGCCAGGGTGTTGTTGTGGTGTGGAGTGGGTATGGTGGTAGGTGTTGGATGTTGGCAAATATTTGATGTTGGGACAGTGACGGACGTGACGTCGACTGTCTGCCTCTAGGGTTGTCCAGTAATAGCCCAGTGTCATTATTTTTCCGGCTAATAGATGTGCGCTCATGTGGGGTCCGCATTCTCCGTCATGTACTTCTTCCATGACTTTTTCGAAATGGGTTTTGTTTATGCATCTAAAGAGTACTCCCTGTGGGGTTTGTTTTTATATATAGTAAACCTTGGTTAGGACGTAGTGGGCGGCTTGTATTCTTAGGGCACGTTTGTTTTTGGTGTTTGTGTTGGGTGGGTATGATCCGTTGGTTTTGAAGTCTATGATTGCTTTGTACCAGAGTTCTTCGGGGGTGTCCTCGGTTTTGATGTCGTGGATGTAGGCGGGTTGCTCACTTCTCTCTACGCAGATAGGCATATAAAAAAAGGTCGTCGGGCTTGTTTATTAGCGAGCACTAGTAGAATTAATGCCATTGGAACCTATCAAAAGGAACCGGTTGTAAAAACAAGAGGTTCCTTAGATGACCAAAAAAATGGTTGACACCTGTTGTGAATTAAACCGGTTCCAAAGATCTTATCAATGGAACCGGTTGTTCATTAGAAGGGGTGCCAAAGATAGTGTCTAAAATTTTTAGACCATATTAAAATCCTTTGGAACCTATTGTACGTTCAACCGGTTCCAAAGACTTTATCAATGAAACCGGTTATCAATTAAAAAAAGGTGCCAAAGGTACATGGTAAAAAATGACCCATATTAATTTTTTTTTGCACCTATTGTAGTTCAATCGGTTCCAAAGATTCAATCAATGGAACATCTTTCTACCACAAAAGGTTCTAAAGAGTAAAACCCCAATACTATTTTCTAAAGCAGTGATTACCGTGATCCTCACGTGTCCCCACAAAACTGTTCACCCTTCCCTGCTCACCTTTTCCCTTTCACTCTCATCCTATGTCATCCATATCTTTACCAGTTACCACTTGCCTACTTTTCAGGCTCACATTCCGCTTTCCAAAATCTCCTCGCCCTTCCAAATCCCCAATCCCCAAAGTACGGAATGTAAGAGATGTTTATGTGAAGGTGATGGACAATGAGGAAATCTACGCCGTTGATTGATCTTTGTCAGTGCACACCGAACAACAACATCATCATCATTGTCGTCGTCATGCCATCTTAGTGCAGAAGGAGCAACATCATCTCCATGGTGAGTTAGGTCGGATGTTTATATCTAAACATTTTGCCCTGATATGATGTTTATGCGGGGAAGTAGTGATTGAACTCCTCTACTTTACTCAATTGTGAAATCAAACCCTAACTCTTGATTGGAGCAGTTAGACCCCTTAACTTTGCCAATACGTGAAATTAAACCCTTTTTTATTTATTTTTCGATTAATTGCTCAACTTCTCGTCAATTTCTCATACTAGAATACGAATAAGTACATTACGGTAAAA
The DNA here is from genome assembly GCA_958450325.1 of Agrostemma githago. Taxonomy (NCBI): domain Eukaryota; kingdom Viridiplantae; phylum Streptophyta; class Magnoliopsida; order Caryophyllales; family Caryophyllaceae; genus Agrostemma; species Agrostemma githago. The sequence continues at coordinate 29,516,171 of OY288254.1, read as the reverse complement.
TACGAATACGTACATTACAGTAGAATACGAATACGTGCATTACGGGATATAATATTTAATCGAACTACTTGGGATATACGGATACGAATAGTATTTTTTTTGTACTACTTCATACTTGGGCAGGGAATGTGTATTTCTATACGTATACGTATTATATTGGTGTATTTTGGGATAAAATATTTATTGATAGTAATGAGACATTGACATGAAATTGACGAGAAATTGAGCAATTGATCGAAAAAAATAAAAAAAGTTTAATTTCATATATTGGCAAAGTTAAGGGCCGAGGTCTAATTGCTCCAATCAAGAGTTGAGTTAAGGGGTTTGATTTCACAATTGAGCAAAGTAGAGGGGTTCAATCACTACTTTCCCGGATGTTTATGTCATTTTAATATTCCCTTTATTATTGATTGATTTCTAAAATTGTATTAGCTCCAATAATCATTCTGCTACTTAACTCTGAATCGGTTTTCAGTTAATTTTTGCTTCGACCTTGTGATGAATTTTTAACAATATCTCATTTGTTGTGGGTTGAATATGCAGGTGGTCACGGTAAACGATTTATGGGAATTTATGGGAGAAGGTGGAGTTGGAGCAAGCTCGAATGGAGGGTCATGATGCACCATGGTAAAGTAAGAGTCCACTTTTATCGGAATACTCTACATAATCCATCAATCTATTATTATTAGTTACCCCGTACTATTTTTAATGAGCTTATTACTAAATTACTAACGAGATAGGATTAATTTTCACTGGTTTTCTTAACTTGTATAGTTGTATACTAGTGAATTTGGATAAGAAAAGAAAAGAAAGATGCGTAAATACATTCATACATTGATGTACTGCTTACTGAGTTTGATATACTAAGTTGGGCATGACTGAATATGTTTGAACCGATTTGAAACTATTGGGGGAGTGCAATTCTAGCAACCCATGTTTAGGATGAATTACACCCTTACGGGTAAACTTAAAGCTCGTCACAAAATTGAACGCAACTGATACACAGAAAAACAAAATATTGGCATAGACAATTTGATTATAGTATTATTACAAAATATCAGTCATTATAGTTGTGACCATTTTTCTAGGGGCACAAGACAATTTGATTGATTCCGTGAAGTTTATTTCTTTTAAGGGTCGGTTGTCCAATAAATTAAAACGATTGTTTCTTTTAAGGGTCGTTTGTTCAAGAAATTTTTTGGTTCCATCCCAAAATGTTGCAGCCAATAGGTTCAATCCATTCCGTGTTTGTATTTGCCGCTAATTCTACTCGTAGACTTGTTTCTAGTCATGTATTGTGATAGCGGTATTGTAATAGTTAGTTGGTGTGAGAGATGAAGCCGTTTATACCTCTAAAATTTCACTAGTATTTTTTACTACCTTGCAATTGTATTAATGTTTTGGTCAGGTGGTACTCTATCGGCATCTTGGTACTGGAGCAGTAACTCAGAACTGTGTTTATTCAAGGTAATCTCTTCCAATTTGTCCGTGCTTCTCTGACTACCAATGAATTAAAAGATACTTGTATATACGTACTCCGTATGAAGCATATCTTCCCACTTTATGAATGGGCTTTGTTCATTACTAGGCTCATACATATATAGGTGGCAAATCTGGCGTTTCATTAATAAGTATGGAGTATATTAATTACGGGTAGTACATAATAATAATAATAATAATAATAATAATAATAATAATAATAATAATAATAATAATAATAATAATAATAATAATAATAATAATAATAATAATAATAATAATAATAATAATAATAATAATAATAATAATAATCGACAAAGAAAAGAGATTAATTAGCACTCTTTACTTTGTCTAAACGATTTAAGAATTTGGTAGAGAGGGAAGTACCGGCGCGAGCCGGTGATGGACGAAGCGGAAGCGAGAATGTCGGCTTCAGTAACGCAAACATTGGTGAGAATCCAATGCCCCAAAAACCTAAGGGTTCCTTTGCAAGGTTCGTCCACGGAGGGTGAGTCAGGGCCTAAGATCAGGCCGAAAGGCGTAGTCGATGGACAACAGGTAAATATTCCTGTACTACCCCTTGTTGGTCCCGAGGGACGGAGGAGGCTAGGTTAGCCGAAAGATGGTTATCGGTTCAAGGACACAAGGTGACCCTGTTTTTCAGGGTAAGAAGGGGTAGAGAAAATGCCTCGTGCCAATGTTCGAGTACCAGGCGCTACGGCGCTGAAGTAACCCATGCCATACTCCCAGGAAAAGCTCGAACGACCTTCAACAAAAGGGTACCTGTACCCAAAACCGACACATGTAGGTAGGTAGAGAATACCTAGGGGCGCGAGACAACTCTTTCTAAGGAACTCGGCAAAATAACCCCGTAACTTCGGGAGATTATAAAGTTACATCCATAACTTAAAGGACTTATAAACTATATATGCAAACATGCTTAACACTTGTTTTGGTAAAAATTTAACGGATCTACGATTTCGGTTGCGGGTTAAAGCGATCGTCCTATAACTACGGGTTGGCGAAGCGATATCGAATCTTGTAAACGGAGAACAACGAAATAAAGAAAATGACACACAAAGTTTTGGTGACACGGAAACTCGATGTGAGAAAAATCGCGGGGGGAGTCGGAATCCCGTCAAGATTCCACTATGGATGCAAAAGAGAACAAAGAGAAGGGTACAAGTACAAGTATTTAGACTCTAATTGTCGATAATTATTTTGTAAGATTTCCTTAGAGTTGTTGTGCGTTGATCGTGGGTTGAATAATGATTCCTCTTCTCTCTCCTTGCCTTTTATATGGCTGCTGACTTTGGAGCCTTTTTCCCCCCTTTATTGCCTGGAGTAATTGCCCTTATTTATTGACTGGAGTAATTGTTCTCCTTTATTGCCTGGAGTAATTGCTCTCATTTATTGTCTCCTAGCCGTTATAGCTAGGGGTGAGCAGAAAAATCCGATACGGTTTTATTATCCGTATACGATACGGTATGTGGTTGCAATTATACGGATTTCCGTATATCCGATACGAATATCCGTATATCCAATACGATTTTTCATAAAACCGTAGCGGATACGTATCAGCAAAATTGAAAACCGGATATCCGATTTCCGATCCGGTTTCCAAAAATACAAAAATAAAATAAAAATTAACAAACTATAATACTAAATGACTTAATGGATTAAAAACAAAAAAAAAAAGCCCAACACTCTCTCTTTCATTCCGCCACAACGCCACTCTCGGTCTCTCACATTCAGTCTCTCACTACTTCATATTTTAGGCCGTTGTTTCACGTTTAATGCTCATTAAGGTTGATTCTTTGTTTGATTGTTCACTCCTTCGTTTCCCTGTCAATTGTTGTTGTTTTGGGTTGATTTGTGTGGAAAAGATTTGATCTTCAAGCTTCTTGTTTGAAGAAAGCAGGTTGTTTACCTATGACTCTATTATCGGAAAATTATTAGTAGTATTCGAATATTCAGGATGATTGTGATAATTAAATTATTTTTAGATATTTTTCTTGTTTATTTACGTATTATTTTTGTATAACAATGAACGCAACGTTCATTACGACCTTAAAATCAAAAATCAGATTATGTGCACTTAAAGAAAAATTAAAAATAAAAGAAACCTCAAAACCGGATACCGGATATCCGGTTTCCGTATATCCGGAAAAAACGGATATCCGGTTTAATTTGGATCAGATCAGAATAGTAAAATTTCAGAATTTTAAAACCGGATATCCGATCCGGTTTCGCAAACCGGATCGGATATCCGATTTTGCTCATCCCTAGTTACAGCTGTTACACTTGCTTCCTGATTCTCCTCCTGGTCTGCAGGAGGGTTTCCTTGATTGTAGGAGGGTGGCTCTTTGACCTTTTCCTGCTGTCTTTCAGTTGAAGTAAGGGTGGGTTGCTATGCTCCATTGGGTTAGTTGGTTGTTCTGCCCTAGTTCAACCCATTGCCTTATTTGCTTTGTATTTTTGATTGGCCCATCGTCGTATATTATTTCGGATCTTTGTTTGATTTACCGAATTTTGATTATATTGACTTCCGTCTTTTAGTCTTCGACTTTTGACTATTGTCTTTTGTCCTTCTGACCTTTGACCTTTTGACCTTTGATCTTTTGACGTTCCACTCGTAATATGCCACGTCACATTCCGAGGATGCAAATTTTATCCCAAACAAATGCCCCCAAATTTTCGACTAAGCTCATCTTAGGCGGGAATTTCCGTTCGCTTGGATTGTAGACGGTTTGCGTGATGATTGATTCTTTGACCCGACTATTCGGCCTAAACCCGGAGCAGAGGACATTTCGCAATTTGCTCTATCCTTCCGCAAGTGGGCCTTCCTCTCCTCCCCCAGAAGGAGAAAAAAGATGGGTCTGGTGAGAACATGTCTTCGGGCAAGATACGTTCATGCTTGGCTAGGTTTACCTATCCTCAGATTTTAACGATACTCATTTTCGCTTGCTTCCTTCTTCAGGATCCACTAAACCTCGCGTGACCCTAGAGCAAGTTGTGGCTGCTAGAGGGCGGGCCGTTGCTACTAGGGTGGCCTCAAAGTGGAAAGTTGGTTCTGTTTCTGCTGGTTCTAGGAGAAGGCGTAACTCGTCCCCTCTCTCAGAAATTACTCCTGCAGAAAGTGAACCCCTAGTGATAGATCTTTCTGAGTCTCACTCTTATTCTGCCCCCAGATTCGTTGAGGATGTTCCTCCTGGAGTGGTGTTCAAATTTCCTGAAGGCTTTGGTACGTCCAAGTCTTCAGAGGACATGGCTTTTCTGGATCAGATGCTACTTCCTAGTCCCAGATCTGTGCTAGAAAAATTTCTCTAGAGGAGTTAGATTTGGTTCGCGGACTGCTGGCGGAGGAATCTGGTTGTAGAGACGAAGCGACTGTATGAGGTATTTCTTATGGCGCCTAGCTCGGATGCTCTCTCTGATGTGGAGGGGGAGGATCTGGAAGAGTCTACCGATTCTCCTATTGCTGACCAGGATGCTAATGGGCCAGAGGGTGTGGACCAGAAGGGTGCTGCTAAGCCTACTGTTGTGGAGATTCAACCCCTCGCAGTTCTCCCTCCAGAAAGAGATGTCTGGGATGTTAAACCTCCTTCTTGTTATCTTTTGAATCTGCTGCCCTGGGTGGCACAAGAAATATTTGTTAAATTTTAAACCTTGTTTCCGGATTCTGTTTACCTTTGTCCAAGGGGGCAAAGTGTTTGTTGAATGCTTTGTGGTACTCTTAGGTTTAACTGTTAATCGTATTCGTTTGTTGTAGTTTTGTCTCACTACCTTATGTTGTATGCATGCCTTATGTTTATATGGTCGACCTTTGATATGGTGGTGGCCTGGGATTTAGTTTGCCCACTAAGTCGGAGGCGCCACGCTTTGCGTGGGTGCTAAGTGGCGCGGGAGATTGTAATGTCCCGGTTGTAGGCAGTTAGTCACAGACGCACGCCTTCTCTAGAAATTGTACACTCCACCAGATTAGTTACCAGCTTCCCGAATTTTTGAAAAAACTGATGACACTTGACGGAAATGGGAGATGTGATATTTGAAGACATATGTTAAAGGAAAGTAAAAAATGTAAGATAAAATATCTGATTTTTAAATTTTGTAAGAAAGAAAGGAAGAAAGAAAGAAAGACAAGAGAATATTACGATGGAAAAAAAGATAGAAAGACGAAAGAAAATTACGATGGAAAAGAAAGAAAGAAAGACAAAAGAAAATTACGATGGAAAAGAAAGAAAGAAAGACAAAAGAAAATTACGATGGAAAAGAAAGAAAGAAAGACAAAAGAAGATTACGATGGAAAAGAAAGAAAGAAAGAAAGAAAGATGAAAGAAAGTTATGATGGAAAACACATGTTTGAAATGTTGTGTAACATTAAACCTTGGTTCTGGTGGAGGTGCATCTGGCAGAATAGATACAATGTTTCTGGCAACGTTGGCCCTGGGTTCTAGTGTAGGTGCATCTGGCAGAATGGATGCCATGTTTCTGGCGACGTTGGCCCTGTTAGAAGAAGTATTTCTTCAAATGTATGATGTTCCATAGTTTTTGGATGGTTTTCCCCTCCATGGTCATAAGTCGGTAAGCTCTGTTCCCTACTACCTTCTCCACTTGGTAGGGTCCTTCCTAATTGTAGGCGAACTTCCCTGCCTGCTGATTTCTGGTGTTCTGGAAGACTTTCCTGGGAACTAGGTCTCCTTCTTGCAGGACTCTGACTTTGACATTCTTGTTGTAGCTTCTGGCGACTGTTTGCCTGTAGGAGGCCATCCTGATTTGGGCATCAGTACTGAGTTTGTCTATGGTATCCAGGTTATTTGACATCTCCACCTGATTTCTTTCCTCTATTATGCAACCGTATCTGTGGGTAGGCACTCTCACTTCTGAAGGGATGCCCGCCTCAGCACCAAAGACTAAGCTGAAAGGCGTCTGTCCTGTAGCCACCTTGGGCGTGGTTCTGTCGGAACATAGCACCAAGGGGAGTTCTTCTGCCCATCTGCTCCCTGCTTCCTTCAATCTCCTTTTCAGGTTGTCTATCACAATTTTGTTACTAGACTCTACTTGTCCATTGGACTGAGGATTTCTGGGGGTTGACTTGCTTAGTGTGATATTCCACTTGGCACAGTAGGCCTTCATCTTATTGCCAATAAATTGGGATCCGTTGTCGCAGATGATTTCTGAGGGAATGCCAAACATGTAGATAGTGTTACGTCTAATGAAGGATATGGCCTGCTTCTCAGTCACTTGCGGGAATGCTTCTGCTTCTATCCATTTGGAGAAGTAATCTGTCATACCCAACATAAAGACTTTGTTTCCTGAGGCTCTTGGTAACCTGCCAACAATATCCATCCCCCATTTCATGAAGGGCCAAGGCGAAATTACTGGATGCAGTGGCTCTGCTGGCTGGTGGTTGACTGGTACGTGCCTCTGGCAGGTGTCACATTTCTTAACGTCCTCAACAACATCTCTGCGCATTGTTGGCCAGAAGTAGCTCTAGCGGAGTGCCTTGTTGAATAGACCCCTGCCCCCTGCATGATTTCCACATTCACCATTGTGGAGGTCATGCAAAACAACTTCTGCCTCCTCCTGACCCAGACACCTTAAGTATGGTCCAACAAGTGATCTTCTTAATAGGATGCCATCAATGAGGGTGAATTTGAAGCCTCTGATTTCCTTTTTTTTTGGTAAAGTGTAAGTATATTAGAAAAAGACTATACAGTCTTAATTACATCGGGTGCCTCACAAGGCTCTCTATGAATTTTCCATCCTTATCACTAAACGTTTGATTACATTTACTCTTGCAAAATTCCATAAAATCCTTCATGATTTGCCTAACCAGTTTTTCGGGTCGGATTAGCTGGTCCTCTACTCTAGCCTTGTTTCGTTGGATCCAAATGTTGTAGCATATAGAGTTAATCAATCCATTTTTAATTGCTCTTTGCATTTTGGTCCCTTTCATTCTCTTCCGTTTCTCATGCTGTATTTCGATATTAAGCGCCAACGGTATGCCAACGGTTTGCCTCTGATTTCCTTCTTGTCTGCTGGTAGCATGTCATGCTGTAGCCAGTCCTGGTAGGATTTCCTCCAGTCTAGGGTCTCTCCCTGGCTGGCTGTGGTGATGAATATTCCTGCCTCTTGCGGCCATTGGGTCTTGTCTTTGCCTCCTCCAGATGCTTCTTGATTTTTCTGGATTGCTGGCTCCAGGACGTGGACAATAGGTATGGTGGAGACTGCTTCAGGCTTGAATGTTGCCCCTAGGGTGGCTAGGGCGTCTGCTTCTGCATTCTCGTTCCTTGGGATCTGGCTGACTGAAAAGGCTACAGATCTGTCTGACTGAAAACGCCGTTCGCCCTTGTCCTCCTCCAGGATGTGGATGTCTTTCTCCGCCTGGGACTACAGTGCTGGGCTAAAGTCGGATACAAAGTCTACTAGTGCCTAGGACTTGATTGATGTTCTGGGGACGAATCTACAGGTCGAAGCCACTCAGGTGCATGGACCACTTGCTCATCCTTCCTGACAACTCAAGTTTTCTCATAATAGTTTTTATTGGATAGTTTGTTATCACAAAAATAGCATGTGACTCGAAATAAGGTCGCAGTTTACAGGAAGCAGTAACAAGTGGTAGTACAAGTTTTTCGAGAGATGTGTACCTGGTCTCTGTAGGAAGCAGAGACTTACTGACATAGTATACTGGATGTTGTGCTCCTTCATGCTCCCGTACCAATACCGCGCTGACTGCTACTTCAGTCACAGATAAATACAGGAAGAGGGGTTCTCCCACTACTACAAAACATCAAATAGACAACTCCTAATATACATCTTATTTTATTAACAACTGATGTATAATAATATATATACATCAGTTTTTTTTAGGAACGGATGTCTTTATAGGATAATAGACAACTGAGTTTTATAACAACAGTTGTCTATATATTATACAACTGTTTTTATTAATCTTAGTTGTCTATTCCACTAGGACCACTGTCCATTATCCCAACCCATATCAGCTTCGATTAACGAAATAAGAGAATTGAGCTTCTATCATCAATTGAGAAAAACCCTAATCTAAGTATCAGCTTCTGTTATCACTTATCAGGGACAAAATTCTACATAACACATTCCCCACCCTAATTTCAAAATCCCATCTTCAATTGCGAATCACTGATTCAATTGCGACTCGACTTAGTGAATATGCCTTCTACTTAATAAACCCTAATCACTACGCATGCAATCGAAACACATCCAATTAGCAGCACAATCAGCATATGTTGAGGTAGAGTAGATCTATACTCTTTCAATTTCTTCTCCATTTATGCTACTTCTTCTTCCAACTCCGATACATCTTCTTCTTCCTCTTCTTCTCCTTCTTCTCTCTCGTGTTCGTGTTCTTGTTCTTGAGCTTGTTTGTTAATGGAGGTGGGGCGAGTTGACTCAGCGAGTCTCCGACGAGTCGACATTAAAACGGTTGTAGGCGTCACTTTCTCTCTCCGGTTTGAATTTGATTTAAGGTATTTTGTTCTTTTTTGATTTTTTTTATTTGATGATGAATTGATGATGCCGCTCTTTACTGTTGTTTCGTCGAAAAATATGGACCGGATAAAAAGAAGGTACAAATATCTACAATTCAGTTAGGAGAACAAGCAGGTCTAGGTGGTGTAGTCGCTCGTCGTTAGTCGTTAGCCGTTCGACGTTCATCGCTCGTTGTTCGCAGTTCTTCTTCTTCTTCTGATCGGATTATTAAGTGATTTATCTGAGTTATGATGCGGATATTCGTCAAATTTTGTATTAACAGTGAAATTCGCGGAGTTATTACTATTTTTACTCCGTATTAGATTGATTTTTACCTTGTTGATTTGAGTTAATCAGATCTAATTTGCGTGATTTGCTGTACTTGCTGGATTCTGAATTGTAAGATTTGCCATTTTGTTACATAAATTCGAGTGTGATAGCTTAAAAATTGAGATTTATGGAGAGCTTCTTCGTACTTATCAATAATTATTCAGTTGAGAAGTGAAATGTGCAAGGTTTTTCTTTCATTGATGTTGCTGAATTTCTGAAATTAGACGCATTTTGGATTAATTGTTGTATCTGCGAGATTTTCGAAGTTTGATTGATGTTCTGTTGATTTTTAAGTTTGTTGATTCACGATAATCGGATCTAGTTTGCGAAATTTGCTGTTACTTGCTGAATTCCTGAGATTCTCAAGAACTTATGTTCATGTTAAGGAGTTACGATTCGAGATTCACAGAGGAACTGAGTATAGAGAATTGAAGATCATAGATCCCAAAATGAAATGTGCACGCTTATTATTACTCATTGATGATCCTGATATTAGACAGAGTTTGGATTGATTGTCGTATCTGCGAGTTTTTTTGAAGTTCTATCGATGTTCTATTGATTTTTACGTTTGCTGATTCACTATAATGGGATCCAGTTTGCGGAATTTGCTGTTACTAGCTGAATTTTTGAGATTCTTAAGATTTATCGAATTAAAACATCAAGAGATGATAATACTCTCCAGGCTACTGGACGGACACAAAGCGCTTCAAGAAATGGTTCTGATTCAAGGTCTCAAAAATCTGGACTGACCAACGGAGGATCAGACTTGTCTACCAGACAGGATGACTGGGCAATCGTCAAGAACACTGTAAGTCATTTCCCAAACCACGACTAACTTTTATTGTCGATGTCACTATCAGCTAGACATCTATATTGCTCTGATCCCTCACTTCAAGGTGTCGCTCCCATATCCGACACTTGACAATTCTCAGAATAATCTTAGGCTGATGTTTTTTTTTCTTCTGATTTTTCTTTTTTTTGGATTATAAAGGGCTATGTGGCCCTAAGGAAGAACAGGGTTCACTACTCGTGACCATTATTGCCTCCTGGAGGGAACCTAGAAGACATGCTGAAAGAGCATGAAAGGCAAATCCAACAGGCTGTCAGAAAATCGCGCATGGAGAAGGCACGGAGCAGGAATGCCAATGAAAAGGGAGGAAGAAATGGGTGGTGGTGTACCATCACGCAAAGTCGAGAAAATGAATTTGAGGGAATATTATTTATTTTAACAAGAGAGTTTTGTACAGAAAAAAGCGATACATGGAGAAGGGCAATTATAACTGTGCAAAGAGTGGCAAATTTGCAAACATCGGTTTTTGTCAACTCTGAACCCATAAGAGAAAAGCAGGTGCAAAATGCTATTAAGTTCTTATCTCACCCTAAGAGTAAGGGGTTCCCCTGTCATCCACAGACGAAATTTTCTTGAGAAGAAAGGTCTTACAAAAGAAGAGATTGATGAAGCATTTCGCCGTGTTCCTGTAAGTGACTACCTTATACTTCTAAATATGTCGTAATAATCTTGTCTTTATCGTTTAGATTCCCATAAAATTTTCTCTATAAGCTTTGCTGCTTAACATACAATAAAAAATTACAGGACCACTATCCTGCTGCAAGGAATGGTCAAACTAGCATACCTCAAGGTAATCTTGTTAATATCAAAATAAGTAGGCAAAACTATGAGTGGCTAACTTATGTAGAGTATATTACATGAATGTACTCTTTGTTATTTATTACAGATGCGTAGGTTGGGACTGCTACAAATGTAGTACAGGCACCTGTTCAGGCGATGCAACCAGTGGCAGCTGCGCCATCTGGTGTGATCTCGACGATGACGAGAAGATTTCACTGGTCACATGCAGTGTTTGCGATAGGATTCTTGACAATATCTGGTGTTGGAAGAGCAACAGTGTTGAAAGTATGGTTTTTTGAACTTGTTAGCGTTTTCATGAAGATCTCTCTTCCCACCTCTTTTATTTTCATATCATATTTCTTCCACTCACCAAAGAGGTGTCTTCTGCAGAATTCAGTTATTCCGAGGCTGAAGTCGTGGATCTGTAGGGTGGTCTTGGATGAAGAGGACTTGGGTGAAGGAAATGCTGTTCGGAAGCCGACATTGGCTGAAGAAGCTACAGCAGCTGCAAAAGCAGCAGCAGCTGCAGCAACGGACGTTGCCATGGCCAGTCAAGAAATGTTGCTTGTGAAGGTGACTTTCCTAATGGTCCTTCAGTTTTAGCTAAACATTTCCTTATCTTCCGTTGTCTCCGCCTTGATAATATTTCATTTGAATTTCAGCATACTAGGTGAATAATGTCAGCATACTAGGTGAGTAATGTCAGTATACTTTCTTAGCCTTGAATACATTTTGACGTATCTGCAGATTCTGTTCGATGAGATACCAGATAAAGTTATTGATTACCTTGTAAGCATCTTCGCCACCATTTCTTACCAGGAATTGAGTCTCATAAAACACAGTGCAAGTATAATTCTGAAACTACGTTCATCATCAGATATTGTTTTATGAATCAGCTTTAAGAGGGAGGTGTTCTTCATGTTGCGGGTGGATTAATCATCGAGCATCCTCTCATATTACCTTTAGTTAAAGAAGTGGTTGGTCTTTTGGATAATGATTGTATGTACCTGTAGACACCACACATTTGGCTGTTAGCTGTCTATAGCAGTTTCCAAAGAATACCCGATGATGATTGGACGCAAACATGCTTTAATATACTCGAATATGGGCTCAAAATCGTTAGTATTTGGCTTGGGCTTTTTACATAGTACAAATCTCACAAAACCAACCTTAAATTCAGGCTCAGTGGGTCATTTCGAGTCAAGTAAAACTAATTTGGGTCAAATCCGACACCAAGGCAAAACCGTCTTTTAGCGACCGAGTCAAACCCCGGTTAAAGACGTTTCCGAGGCATAAATATCCGCCGTGTCACCCCAAAAATCCAACTTGAAGTTAAAACTATAAAAAAATCAGCTACAAATATAATAAACAAATCCGTTAGAGATAGAATTCGATCTCTAAACAAGAATTCTACCCGAGCTAGACCCACTCGATCGAGTGGACCGGCCCACTCGATCGAGTGAGCTCACAAAACACGCTGAACCGGTGTCAAAACCGGGCACTCGGACGAGTACCAGACGTCACTCGGTCGAGTGACTCCTTCTCCAACCGGATGTGGATTTCTTTCCCACCAAGCAACGGAAACCTGTTTCCTCTCAAATTGTTGCTTTTCCTATCCAAAGCGGTGTTTCTTCTCACCCAAGCAAAGCTACCTTTCCTAGCCAAGGTCGGGAACCTCTCCTATAAATAGACGTCCTTGCACACACACAAATCAATTAAAACATCAATAACATCCACGACACAACACAACACACACAATTCTCGACAATTCACAACATCAATTCACAACCCGAAATTCTAGGCAATTTTAGGAAAACTACACACAAATACCGTCCCGATTTTCCTCTAGAAATCCCGTAGCCAACCCGAGATCAAAACTCGTCAAAGACCCGAGAGCAAAACTCGTCCAATCCCTTCCCTAACTATACACACCATAACTCACCTATATACATTTTAACGCTCCCGCGCCTAGGCCGCTATTACGAGTCTGTTTTCGAGATAATTAAGCATGTAGGTTGAGGGTGTTACAAATCCCGACTTCTCCCTTTTCTTCTCTTTTTCTCGTCCGTCCGTCTTTTTATACGGGTCGTCGTCGCGTCTTTTTTTATTTCTTTTCATCGTTTCTAATACTGATATTATCGCAACTATCTAATTTTTATACAAAAACGGTCATTCTTAAAATATGATGCCGACTCTATAGTCGAATATCGTATCTACAAGAATTAAATTAATATCGTTGATGCTAAGACAATCGTCACATAGTCCAAAAAATGAAATATGACGATTTCGACGCGGAGAGAATCTACATTGTTTTTTTTAGTTCGATTTTCAAACAATTTGCAAAATATCTTTTCTGAAAGAATCGCTCCGAGTATTCGACATTGATTTCATAATCAAGTGTCGAATATGACGAGAGTCGCAAGTTTAAATCGAGTAAAAAATCATATTATAATTTTACGCGGCTTTACAAAATTGTCGATTTTTCAAAAAACAATTTCGAGAGCAAAAACAAACCGGACAGCAGTCCGTACAGGGGGTACTCGATCGAGTGCCTAGCCCACTCGATCGAGTGGCACCCCAAAAACCGAGACATAAACTTTTTTCGAGGCCACTCGATCGAATCCCTCAATGACTTGACCGAGTGGTTCCTGATTTAGCAAAACAGCGAGCCTTTCAGCATGTTTCGAGTCTCGATAAATATTTTTTATGACTTCAATCAACACGTGTCAAGTCCATCACGTGATTCATCTTTTCAAAATCATGCATCTCATCATACTTACATAGTTTATTCAATTTGCAAACCGTTACTAACTCGTTTGTTCTTTGTCTTTGTATCTTATTTTAATTGTTTGTTTTATTGTACTAAAACAGACCTCACATGCTAATTACAACTTCGACATAGATTCAAAGATGCATTAAACGACGTAGATCAAACATAATTCACATGTTTAGTCTAAAATATTGTTTGCATATCATTTGACCGAACTACTAACGCGCGCATTTCAAAATCAAACGATATCTTAGTAGAGGCCGCTAATGTGCGGGCGGGGTTGGGTGTTCTTTGTGAACTTCCCAACACGTACCCTCACCCCTTACTCAGAACCTCGGTTTCCGGATGTCCGAAACCGTTGGCCCACGAGAGTCATTCAATACACGGTATCCGATAACACGTCGGTATCGGTATCAAAATGCAAAGGGACGAACCCAATAAACTCTGAGATCGGAATGGGGCGTATTTTGTACACAGCACACTAAGATATAGAGTGGGTTCGAATGGGCCCGAACTCCCACAAAGTTCGGTGGCGAATCCAACTTCGATTTAAATTTCAACTCGACCCATCTCATATGGAGATTTATTCGCCTCCCCAAACCCGCGCGTGGCCGCGTCGGGGTGGACCTATGTCATGTCCACAATTTGGCGACTCCGCTGGGGATTAACTGATGCGTGACTTACCATCGGCTTCTTCAGGGTGAGACTCGAATAGAAATCGTTTGATCTGAGTAGTACAATACGTGTTTTAGTTTTACAGTTCATGCATAACCCTATATTTTCCCGGGCCGATACTGGTGACCGACGTCCCACTATACCGTGATATACTCCAACATGGATATGTCAAAGGTGTTCATAGTCGATTCGTATGGGTTTCGCGGCATGTTCTAAGCTCAACTCGACTTAGGAAGTCCGTCCCGATTCTCGGATAGGCTATGTACACTGGTATAGACCCTATCTACACCGACCAAGACTTAGTGTAAAGCATACATGGTTTCCATAATGCTTGCGTGACTACCTGCTACTTGGTTTCCATGTCGTTTTCAAAAAAAAAATCTTCATTTCAAAAATACATCTTTTCAAAAATATTCAATTTTCAAAACTCGGAAAGCTGCCGAAAATTAGACTTAAGATTTGACTCAAAACAAGCCTATTTTCTAGCCGGCATGCTGCCCATTTCGAAATTCGAATTTTCGATCAACCACTCGATTTTCGAATTTTCAAAATTCAATTTCGATTTTAAAGTCTTCGAAATGCCATTCGCGATTTTTCAAATTTTAAAGATGCCATTTTGGATTTTCAAAATTTCCGAGATGCCATTTACAATTTTCAAATCTTCGAGATGCCGTTTTAAATTTTCAAATCTTCGGGATCCCGTTTCCAATTTTTCAAATTATCGGAAATTCTTTTTTTTTTTCGATATTCAAATTTCAAAATTCCAAATATTCAACTTTTTAAAAAACCGGAAAGCTACCGAATTTAGGACTTATGATTTTACTCAAAATAGCCTATTTCTAGCCGGTATACTGCCCATTTCAAAATTCAAAAATATTTCAAACCTTCAAAATTGCGGCCCGATGGCAGTTTTCCGATTTTCGAAAAAATCGGGCTATCCACCGATTTTCTCGGAATTCAAACTACCTTTTCGCAACTTTCCTCTTCTTAGGACTTCCCGTATTTTGCAGTGTCGGGTCTTGTCATAAGTCGTCGAAGGTCTTTAGCGTCGAAACTCCGTCGATCTTACGTCACGGGTTTCTCCCCTATCCCAGTTCGCATTATTTGACTAAGGCATGACCCACCTACATAGAACATACCCCTACCAAGGAAAGCCCGTTTACACACTCGAGTCCAAACTAGAAAGCCTCACGCGACCTTTCCCTCTAGCAAGACGGTCCCCACGACCTTTCCTAAGGGAATTTCGCCCGTCTTTCAATCCGTTAGTCGAGTCATCCTAAGTCGAGAATCCTTTAACTTAAGGGTCTACCCTAATCCCAGGGTCATCCTTATCCGAGTCAAGTTGAGGGTCTCTAGCGTCGAAACTTTGCCGATCTTACATCGCAAGTTTCTTCCCTTACCCCGTCTGCCTTTCCTCGAGGCTGAGTCAACCCTTTACAAGGCATAGCCCTATAACAAAAGGTTCGTGATCCTTACGTCTAAGGGTCACTCGTCCAACAGTCACCTAGGGTTAGGTCACCGCGTTTGGTCCAACCATGGGGCACGGTGAAACACGGTCGCCCCATTTTCGGGTTC
This sequence comes from Agrostemma githago, assembly GCA_958450325.1. NCBI lineage: Eukaryota > Viridiplantae > Streptophyta > Magnoliopsida > Caryophyllales > Caryophyllaceae > Agrostemma > Agrostemma githago. The sequence continues at coordinate 29,500,203 of OY288254.1, read as the reverse complement.
ACTCTTCTGCGGCCTAAGTCTAACTCGCGGTCTTACTTTGTCTAGGTCAGTGTCCGGGTTTCCTGATCCGAGAATTTTAGTCATTCCCGTCACCCCGAGCCGTGTCTAGTTTGACTCCCTCTCTTGCATTTGCGCAAAGCCGAGTTTAGGCGAGTCGCGGCACCTGTCGTTCTCTCCAATCAAAGACCTTACCAAAAAAAAGAAACAACCAACCGAGCATCCAAAAGTCCGGATTTGATTCGAGTCTAAGTCTGAGTTCGAGTCTAGGATACCCTACATCCTCTTTTCCAAATAAGAGTCAAAGTCATTTGCATTCTGTCCTCTTTTCAAAATTCAATAAAATCAGCTTTCAATATTCTATCTCTACTATATGCTTTCCTTATGTGTTTCCGAGAACATGATGAACACCATCATACACTGTGAGCACATGCACGTGACTATTATAGGCCCATCTATAACGACTGTAGGGAACTGAGACCTGTGTTTTCCTTTACCTGTTCCATGTCTGTAGACACCCAAATTTGGACCTGGTGGCTGCAGAAGTGCCCAATAATCACCCGATGACGATAGGACTACACCGCGACGCGAGTTCGCGATGTTTTAGATAGTTTTTCTATAGAACGGATCAAATAATTACTCGGAAAGATTAAATTAACATCAAGGCAAGCTTAGTCGTGTCATTACGGTCGCGTCGACACTAATTAGAGTCAATTCCGACACCGGGGCCCCGAATCGGTCCCGAAATATGAAAAGTCAAACCCGAGTCAACGCGTCGGGCCGAGCGAACCTCGGGACGCGCACCCGAAGCCCACCCGGCACTTGACATGCTAGGGTTATAGAGAAGCCTTAACCTCCAAGATAACCTAGGATATGCATCTTCTCCGTTTTGGAAAATTTTGATATCGAATCTTCAAAACTTCGACAGCCCCAGCTCACGCTCCTGAAGACTGAACTGCCCCACACCGGGCACCTGAAGACCGAGCCGCATGACCCCGGGCGTCCATATGGGTGACGAGGACCGGAAACAGCTATAAATACCCCCCACCTCATTCATTCGACACACAATCACGGGTTCGTGCCTACTTCTACACACATCATTCAATCCTCTCTTCTCCCTCTAAACTCTCGCTAAGGGCTCGCACTCCGACACCCGAGGCAAACGATCCACTCGATCGTAGTTCCGATAATAAAGCGACATAGACGCTACTCCTCACATTCGAGCACTCCACTCGATACCGAGGTGCCTGTGATCGACTAGCTCAAAACTAGTACCCAGGTTCTGTCGGATTAGCGGCAGAACTAGTCAAATTGTAACGAAGCTCTGTCGGAGTAGCCGCGGGAAGGTCAAACGTTAACAGAACTCTGCCGGAATATCTGGTCAAGCTAGGAGGATCCGCCCCGAAGTCGTATCGTCACTAGGTTGCAATCTAAACAAAACTTTCCATATTCGCACTTTCTATTATTATGCACTACGACTACACTAAATATGGGCGTTAGGCCCACAAACATCTACTAAAATACATAGCGTCCCAACTTCAACCGCAAACAATAAAACACACTAAATAGACCTGAGAAATTCCGAGATCCATTCTCAAACTATCTATGCATCGAATCGGAACTCTGCCGGAATAACTGGTCAAGCTAGGAGGATCCGCCCCTCGAAGTCGTATCGTCACAAGGTTGCCATCTAAACAAAACTTTCCATATTAGCACTTTCTATTATTATGCAATACGACTACACTAGATATGGGCGTTAGGCCCACAAACATCTACTAAAATACGTAGCGTCTCAACTTCAATCGCAAACAATAAAACACACTAAATAGACCCAAGTAATTCCGAGATCCATTCTCAAACTATCAATGTATCGTGTCCCGTTTAGTGTATACTTCGAGGATGCAACTCCTCAATATGTGATTTACTTACATTCGCATTTACAGTTTTTCGTATGATTTATTGCTTTTATGACCTTATAATCGCATGCTAAATCACTTAACACGGAATTCAAAACATAAAACAACTAAAATTGAACAAAGTGATGGTCGGGTTTCGTATTGGTCTCGGTGCTCACCTTACTAGGTTCGACGCATCTCTATTAATACCGAACCGACGCGTCTTAAGCAGAATACCAGGTAAGGTATACCACGAGAATGACTAATATCCGTATTATCACGTTAAAACTAATTTGCCAATACGTATAATACTAGTACTCTCTACTCTCCTACGTGCATCTTTTCATGGCCTGCTTGTCACGTGAAATCGCATGCAAAGAATGTAAACACAACTACTTTGACGACAAAACATACTTGTCCTTAAACAACCGACATAGCAAAAGGTTTAGGGTTAAAACAACAGATGTTACTGTACTTCCACCACAACAAAAGAACTAGGATATCGGCCCACCGATTGATTAGTAGAGGCCGCTATAGTGCGGGCGGGATTGGGTGTTGATATCTATCGGATGTTGGCTTCCCAATACGTACCCTCACCCCTTACTCAGAATCGACGGTTTTCGGATGTCCGAAACCATTGGCAATGAGAGTCATTCTAGGCATGGAGTGCTTAAGGGTACAAGTCTTTATCTTTAGGTCCCGTGCTACTCAACTTTAAGCCGACAAGGGATCAAAGTTGACTTGAACGGTTTCCGAGTCTCCATAATTGACTCAGCGGCGACTCCACAAATCAACGACAACTTTAGTTCACTAAAAAGGTCGCCTTACCAAACAAAACGGCCTTTAAACATTTACAACCACGACTCGATCGATTCCCAAACGGAAACATGGGTGCCCGCACCCGTCTAGTACAAGTCCGGATCTTCATCCAAATCGGGGTCCGACACTTCGCCCCGTACGTGAGATCGGACCGGCCCCCGGCAGGGAGAGGTCCGCGTGGGTGGCCGCCGCCACACGTTGAAAAACAGGGTCGGTCCCGCGCGGGGCGCCGGGCGGTGCGGACGGACGTCCACAGTTTGGCGACTCCGCTGGGGACTTGGAAACAAGTTTCCAGCGGTGGTGTAACTTGAACGAGGTCGGTGAAGCTCATATCTTATTTCCTAGTTGTGGGCACTATAGGTTTTGGCCCTAAAAAGCCCACCCTAACCGATATTAGGACCAGTCGACCTCTTCGCGGTAAGATCTCTAGGGACACGCGGAGAGATCCTTGATTGACGCTCCGACCGCCTAACGCGTACCCCGCGAGAATAATAAGCGGGTAGTTCCGAACGGACGGTATGGCACTCGTCTCCCCGGACCATTGTCAATACCTAAGTAAGGACTATTCGTGGGCGGTAGCCTACCCTAAACCTACCCGAGTCTGCATCCTGTATGAGTGTATGCATTCCTAGTTATGTGTAGCGTGTTTGAACAATCCAACCCAAATAAAACACTAAAATCCGGATTCAACCACGCCAACATGATCAACCACACCCAATTCCGTTTTCGAAAATATCTCATCTTTTCAAAACAACCTCTTAAAACGCCGATACTTCGGTCAAGTCACGATTTCTAAAAAAAAGAAAAAAAACAACATGTTTTGAGACGCCGTTGTCATGGCAAATTTTACACTCGATGTTTTAAAAAAAAAACATGCATTTTCGAACGCCGTCGCATGGCTAAAGTAAAACCCATCAAACAACAAGTACCGTTAATACTACTGAAACTCCCAATTAATGGGATTAAGGTCCACCAAACGGTTACATTTTATTTTAGAAAAAAAAAAGGTTTTTGCACACATACCGTTAACACAACCGAAACTTCAATTAATGAAGTCAAGGAATCCGAAACGGTTATTACATTCTCGAAATACCTTTTACAATACGTTCTTTCTCACCGTCGAATGCTAGTTAATGCAACCGACGAACGTGGACCACTCGTTTTAAAAGGCTTTTTCTAAAAGACACCTTCTGTCACCTAAGTTCTTTAATAAGAATTTAGTTGCACCCTTAGAACACCGTCATTTTACATTTTACACCACAAGTATCGAACTAGCTGATTAATAGTAGTCTCGATAAAAGCACCACGCATTCATTTTCAAAACTGGTTCTCCCTAAGAACCGCATCCCTTTAAAAAAAACGTTTTGCACCTTTGCTATCGCCGGATTCCCGGTGCACACACATAACAACACATTTTTACAAACGATGTCACCACACCATCGTTATCCTAGTTTTACGAAATCGTTTTTTCAAAAAAGGGAGAAGACCTTCCTCCGCGAGTGTCAATGTTTTCGAAAAAAAATATCAATTCTTTGATCCTGAGTCGGGATCGCGATCAACTCCTTACGTCGTACAACCGTGTGATTAACTGTCCGTGTTAGTTAGTAGGATCACCTCTACTCGAGGTCTTACATTTTGGGTCGTCTCATTTTGAGAAGTCCTCTTTAAACCTCACCTCCGAGGTTTGTGTCGAGTCATTTCGCCGCAGAGATCTAAAAATTCATTAGGCGTTTCGCCGTATACACCAGGAGTGTAAAGCACATGAGTCCCTAAACCAATTATCGCAAACACGCGTGAATCAAGGGTCTCATTCCCGTGCCACTCGATCGAGAGCGTCCCTCGAGTTTTTAAGTCGTATGGTAGACCCACCCTCATCAAAATCGTTCTTTTCCGCAGTCATGTCAGGAGATTCAAGCACAGGCACAAGTAACCATAGTGGGAACAACGCCGAACAATTCGGGGATAACACCGTAGGAACCCTAGCCAACATGATCCGAGACTTACAGGCCACCATCATTACCATGAATGCATCTATAAATAGCATTGACGCCCGTCTAGGCCACTTGGAAAATAAGGCCTCTGATGAACACCATAACCGAATCCTCAACGAGGTCCTTTTAAACTCCACACCACTAGGCGGTGTTCCCTCCAGAATTACCCCTAATAACCTCACTACACCACCTCAGAACGACATTCTACAGTCTGCCATGAGTCGCATAGAATTCCTTGAAAACCAAATGCACCTAAACCAAGGCAACAATGCCCATCTCGAAAATCACCGAATGTTTGAAATGGTGAACGACCGGCTACCAGAAAAATTTTCCTTAGCCGACATACCGAAGTTCAAAGGAACTGAGGACCCCCTTTACCATATCCGGGCCTTTAAGGATTACATGGCCATTAAGGAGATCAAACCCAGCCTTTTCATTAGGATATTCCCATCTTCTTTAGATGACACCCCACGATGCTGGTTTTATTCCCTCGACCCTAAAAACATATCCACCTGGGATGACATTTCCATAGAATTCGCAAAATAATACGCGGATAATTCCGAAACACAAGTTACCATCCGAAGCCTCGAGGTCCTTTCCCAGAACGAGAAGGAAGGCTTCTCCGAATTTCTGACTAGGTGGAGAAAGGTCAGCACCCAATTAGTGAACCGCCCTGACGAGGCCACCTTAGTAGGGAAATTTGTCGATACCTTAGACCCCCTTACGCCTCTCACCTTAGGTACCAAAACATCCATACCTTTAAGGAACTATCCACCCTAGGAATACGCCTAGAGGACGATATTAAAAAGGGAGTATTTTCCAAGATAATGGGGAAAGGCTATTAGGAACCAATCACTTCCACGGGAACCCGGCCTTATGGAACATCCGGAAATAACAAAGCCGAGGAAGTACACCTTCTTGAACCAACCACTAGAGGGATGACGAATTCCACCCCTAGAATATTTTCCAAGCTTGGCATCACATACGCCGAAGCCTTAAAAAGGCTAACTGAGCAAGGAAAGCTCGAGCCAATAGGTCGTACTACAGACCCACCCGCAAACAAGAGGAAAAGGGCATGGGATGATAATGAATATTGCCATTTCCATCGTGGCAATGGCCATAATACTGAATCTTGTTTTCGGCTCAAGCATACCATACAAGATATGATAGAAAACGGGACAATTCCTCTCCCTCCACCCCAGAAACCAAACAATACCACAAACCCCTTTAGTGTCCATGCCATCTTTGACGACACCATCGATTGTTCCCACCTCGACCCTAAGAGGAGAATGTTTTGAATATCGAGGAAAACCCCGGCTACCTACGAGCACCCGCAAAGACGAGTAAAATCTGTGTTCGAGTCAGAGTCTAGTTCGTCTTAAGGCCTAGACTTAATAGTATAACAAATGTCTTTTGTTTTTACTCCGAGTCAAGAGCTGCGACAGGATCTGTCCTCCATCTCCCTGAAAACAATATCTTGGACACATAGCCCGCTTATTACTATCAATAAAAAGAAATAAACTTTTCTTCCTTTATAATGCGCCTCTACAATCGCTTGATTTAATAATGTACTTTCTCGCTTACAACTCGGTACTATGCCATTTATCGATAACAATCAAACATACCTCGAAACAACAAGGATGTATAAGAACTGAGATCCCGTGTTCTTTTCTTTTACCTATTCCACGTCTGGTGTAGAAAGCCACATAACCATCCATTAGAACGAGTGTTACTAAGTCCTATGACAAACCTAGATAGTCTCTTAGCTTGTGATTAAAGACGGAAGACAAACCCATTTCCCACAATAAATATCCCTCAAATAAAGACCGACCAATTCCTACCATAGGTGCTAGTCTGACAAAAAAGAAAAAGAAGTCTGGAATGGCCAAAAAGAGCCCAAAGAAAAAATGAAACCATGGCCACACTAAACCGGCCCAATTCGATGATCAAAACCAAACTCAACGATCAAAACAAAACCCCTAATTATTCAACTCGACTTCAAATGCATGGTCCGAACAAAAAAGCGCAAAAAAAAAGAGGAAAAATGAACAGACTAGTCAACTAGCACCCAAATACTAGCCTCCCTACATTACAACCCTTAAGACCTTCCCGAGATACTTGTTAGGAGACAGTCCGGAATTTTGAGGATTCAAGCTCAATAGGATAACCCCAACCGTTAGGGCCAGACATGGAAATCAGATCCCACGTAATTCACAACCCACCCGATTGAAGTCTGAGTCATTTTTACTCAGCTTCCCCTTTCCTACCACATTACGAAACCTTAGCCCATTGCCCTAACTCCACAAAAATCAAAGCTCCAGATTTTGATCTATCGAAACCACTTACTACCTAGATCCACATTCCAAAACCATCCAAGCCAGTCACCCTGACCCGAAAACGGTATCTCGGTAATTATCACTTTCAAGAGGTCACACCCAATCACTCCACCTTAGTTCTTTAACTAGGGTGAATACACTCTAAACATCTCACATCGATAATTGGCATAACGAGTCTAAAGCAAAATCACTCACATCTGTAAAAGAACTACGAACATGGTTTGATTCCGTTTAAACACGGATACGTAGGCAACCCTTCTTCGGGTACAACCAACCAAATAACAAAATTAATTACTCGATTCACATGCAAACCGGAACCTTTTTCCACGCTCCGGTTAACGAGTGATTCCAGTGACGAAGCACAAACGACGAGCCGAGGACGGAGTGAAAACCCGAAAGGGCGCTCCGGGCAAAATGAAGAAACGAGTTGCGAGTCGTCGTAAAATATATATATATATATATATATATTAAAAAAAGAAAAAAAAAACAAAAGGTGAGCCGAGGACGGAGTGAAAACCCGAAAGGGCGCTCCGGGCAAAATGATGAATCGAGTTGCGAGCCACCACAAAAATAATAAATAACAAAAATGTGCTTCTCATTAATGCAACGTCAATTGAATCAAGCCTTTTTCGAGGCCCCTTACATCGAGCATCTAATATCCGGCCACCCCGAAAAATGACAACATGTCAAGCAAAACCCTACAAAAAGTTAGTACTAATACGCCACATAATATCAATTAATACAACATAGTACTAAACGGTTGGGCTCTACCGGTCAAACTTTTCCTTTCCCTCGCCATTCGGGTGTGCTTGCTTGGGTCTCTCACCGTCGACCCCTCCTAACGCAAGCTTGCACCTCCCAAGCCAAAAGCGAGCCTAGCCAATCTCACTTCTCCTCCTCACTCACATTTTCAATATGGGTCTTGTCGGTCTCGGCCCGTTTAGATGAACTGACGAATACTAGGATCGGTAACGCCGTCTTCGGTCGGGCGCTTAACGACATTAGCCCACACAACTTCCTAATCGTGTAGTACAATCATCTTCACAATCCTTAACCTTTTTCTCACACCTGACAACCCTGGACATCAAGAATGACATCCTGAAGTAACTAAACCCCTTTCCAAAAGCCAAAATGCCCGCACAAGAATGACAAGTCCACACAGACGGTACATTTCGTCCATCGGATCTACCAGACTTAGATGTCTTTTCATTTTTTTTTTCTTTTAGGGGGATAAGCTACCCCACCTACGCGTGTTGTAGCCTTTAACGGTTGTTGTCAAGTCGCGTCCGTAAGCCCAGTACGACATTGTCTTGAATATACAAAAAAGTGGTCTAACCTTTTTTTCAAAGGTAGCCTAGATTTTGGCTTCGGCCTCATTATGAATGTTGAAACAACTACATTTGCATTCTAGTACACTCGGTCATAGCACGTTGACCTCTTACATTTCGTCCGTCTCGAGTCAAAATGTTTTAATCGACGTACTATCTGATCCAACTCTCGGCTCAAACTAACCCATTTCAAAAACTCGAAAAAATGCTTTCGTACTCTCATGCAAGCCCAACGCATTTTAAAACGTCCTAAACTACGATGAAATCACGAATAAAACAGCCATGAAGTGATTACTTGTCAATTTAGGTCAGCATTTCACAAAGCAAAAACGCAAAGACTAAACTAAAATAACTCAAATACTAGAAAGTTAAATCGAGTTCACAAACCAGGGAGGACCCCTAGAAGCTGCGCCTATGGCTATCACAAGCCCACTAATGTTGTCGTCCAAACCTAGATCCGTTAAATCCAGGAGAGAAGACCTACTGCCGTCCATTCCAGACAACATATCTAGGGTAACTGTCTCGGTAACTTCTCCAACCTCCTCACTAGCACCCGTAGCACGACCTGTAGCCTCAGCCTCTCTCTCCCTCTCAACCCGATGCCTAGCCTCACCGTGCACGGAGATCTCGCCCTGAGACCGAGCCATCCGCTTCATAAGCTGAGCAATCTCATCGGCCCGAGATTGCAGGAGTTGTCGCGCCTCAGCCGCTTCCGCCTCAAGCTCGGTCACCCGAGTCTCCAGGTGTCCCACCATATCGGGAATGTCCTGCAAACATAACTCGCACTTGAGAAAAACACACAAACAATCTAAGAGCCAACCCTAGGTACACGCACTTACCGATCGAGGTCCCGAAGTGTCACGGGAGACCCTCGAGGCATTGACCCTGAAGAAGTTGGCGGCCTGCCACAACCACTGATGGCAAGCCGACGAAACCTGAAAGGTGAAACCACGCAAGTTAGCCAAACAAAACCTAACCCTTAGAATCCAAAATATAAACCGAAACTTACCCGGTATACCCGATCACGCCACTCCATCCCAGCCTCCATCTCCTCAGCAGAACATGGGAAAAGAGGCTATGTAAAGCCTAGCCCAGCCACATCGACCCTGAGCAGTGTCAAGGGGAAGTCTGGGGGCTGAACCACATCAGCCGAATCTGCCAGCTAAAAGAAAAGCGAACCAAACACTAGACCATAAGACAAAACAAGCGGTAAAACCAAAACCAACACTTCAATAATCCTAAACTTTGGGGGCTACTAAAACAAACTGTAAGAAAGAAACTTACATCTGCAAGGCGCAGGTAGTTCACCAGCACATTCTCCGACGAGTAGTGACTTATCGTGCTCTTAGCCCGAGCCAACCTCCATTCAATCCCCACTGGAAACCTAACCGGGCAAGCACACACCGTCTTAGATGCCAATCGAGGGAGTTAGGAGTAAATTCAATCTCGTAAAGCAAACCTTAAAACCTCCACTAGTCGAAATCGACCCCCAACAATAAACAAATCTACAATACGATTAATAAGAGTGCTCGCGCTTGACCGCGTGATAAGGCGAACAAAACAAATCTACAATCCCAAAGCACTCGAAGAAATCTGTTAGTCTAAAATAGGACCCGAAGCACTCGAAGCAATCTGTTATCCTAGCAAGTTCCTAAGAACACTCAATTCACATCCCAGGGGAATTATTATTCCCGGAATAATTCACTAAGCAAATGCAAGCCCAAGAACTAATGCAAGGATCTTACACATCAACACTAGTATTTTAAGGCGAAACAATCGCAGCCACCCGAGAGGGATAAATCTAAGGTAGCCACCCGAGAGGGATAAATCTAAGGTAGCCACCCGAGAGGGATAAATCTAACGTAGCCACCCGCGAGGGATAAATCTAACGCAGCCACCCGAGAGGGATAAATCTAACGCAGCCACCCGAGAGGGATAAATCTAACATAGCCACCCGAGAAGGATAAATCTAATTAATGCAGCTACCCGAGAGGAATATATCTAACGCAGCCACCCGAGAGGGATAAATCTAATGTAGCCACCCGAGAGAGATAAATCTAAGGTAGCCACCCGAGAGGGATAAATCTAAAGTAGCCGCTCAAGAGAGATAAATCTAAGGTAGCCGCCCGAGAGGGATAAATCTAACGCAGCCACCCGAGAGGGATAAATCTAACGTAGCCACCCGAGAGGGATAAATCTAAACGTAGCCACCCGAGAGTGATAAATCTAATGCAGCTACCCGAGAGAGCTAAATCTAACGCAGCCACCCGGGAGAGATAAATCTAACTTAATGCAACCACCCACCAGGGATTAAATCGAAAATAAGACACCAATAAATACTTAAACAAGAAGTCCGGAACTACTAAAACAACAAACCTGAGACGAGACGATAAGAAGGGTCCCGGGCCCCGACAGGTAACCACAAGCGAAGACATCAGGTATGATTTCTAAGCTTTGGCTGGCGAGCCTCACCACGTAGTCCAAGGGACTTAAAATGACCCAACCGGGCAGCCACCAGGTCGTAATCCTCGATTGACCTGGGTGGCTATACTTTGACTTTCGCCTTGTCCAAGCCTCAGTCAAAGTAGGGGCTTCTGTAGACACCCAAATTTGGACTTGGTGGCTGCAGAAGTGCCCAACAATCACCCGATGACGATAGGACTGCAACGCGAGCGAGTTCGCGATGTTTTAGGTAGTTTTTCTCTAGAACGGATCAAATAATTACTCGGAAAGATTAAATTAACATCAAGGCAGGGTTAGTCGTGTCATTACAGTCGCGTCGACACTAATTAGAGTTAATTCCGACACCGGGGCCCCGAATCGGTCCCGAAATATGAAAAGTCAAACCCGAGTCAACGCGTCGGGTCGAACGAACCTCGGGACGTGCGCCCGAAGCCCACCCGACACTAGACATGCTAGGGTTATAGAGAAGCCTTAACCTCCAAGATAACCTAGGATATGCATCTTCTCCGTTTTGGAAAGTTTTGATATCGGATCTTCAAAACTTCGACAGCCCCAGCTCACGCTCCTGAACACTAAACTACCCCACACCGGGCGCCTGATGACTGAACTGCATGACCCTGGGTGTCCATATGGGTGACGAGGACCGAAAACACCTATAAATACCCCCCCCCCTCACCTCATTCATTCGACACACAATCACCGGTTCGTGCTTACTTCTACACACATCATTCAATTCTCTCTTCTCCCTCTAAACTCTCGCTAAAGGCTCGCACTCCGACACCCGAGGCAAACGATCCAATTGATCGTAGTTCCGATAATAAAGCGACATCGACGCTACTCCTCACTTTCGAGTACTCCACTCGACACTGAGGTGCCTGTGATCAACTAGCTCAAAACTAGTACCCAGGTTCTGTCAGATTAGCCGCAGAACTAGTCAAATAGTAACGAAGCTCTGCCGGAGTAGCCGCGGGAAGGTCAAACGGTAACGGAACTCTGCCGGAATAACTGGTCAAGCTAGGAGGATCCGCCCGTCGAAGTCGTATCCTCACTAGGTTGCCATCTAAACAAAACATTCCATATTCGGACTTTCTATTATTATGCACTACGACTACACTAGATATGGGCGTTAGGCCCACAAACATCTATATAGTGGTAAGTATTCCTGCCTGTCACGCGGTTGACCCGGGTTCGATCCCCGACAACGGCGCCAAAATTTGGCTAGGCTTGTCGTGAGCCTCCAAATTACAATATTTATCCACTTCTAACACAAACTAGTAACCGTTTAAGTGTGTGTAAATCTGTATAATTTAGTAACCGAAAGGGGGAGATTTTAGTGTTTCGAGTCTAAGTCTAATATACTAATGAAATAAATTAACAAAATACAATAAACTAATATGAATGAACGATGCAACAATTATTAGAAAAAATACTTGGACTAAGCAATATCCACCACAAGTTTAACGAATTGATCATTGACTCTTCTACTTTACAATTTATATTAGAATACTTTACTATGAAGTTTAATCGACTTCCAATTCCAATTATTAATAGTTATAAGATATGAGAAGCATACTCAAATAACCCTTACGATATTGTCAATTTAATTCAAGCGTCTAAATCATATCAATATGTAGATTATAACGATGAAATTTAGCAAAGATGAAGAATGATTACTCAAACGGTATCACTTTGTTTCATACAAGTTTAATCCTTATAACTCAACAACGATGAAAAGCATACAAATTGGTGAATTATATTTGCTACTCGGATATAGTTAAACAAACAAAAGATTCATTTAACTATTCTAGCAATGGTTTATCAATAACAAAAACTAGGTGATCAAGCTAGAAGATGAATTAACAAACTAAGAAGTAATGCAAATTAAACTTGATATTCTAATATTAATGTAAAATAGAAACGAGTCTTACAATTCACTAACTTGAAAGGCTTCAACTACTTGTTCCAAGAATAAACATACAAAAGAAATATTTGCAAAATAAACTAGAAAATATGTGTGTTTTTGAGAATTACAAATGATACTTAATGTCTCGGATGATGAATGTGATGGTGAACTTCCCCTCTTTATATAGTTATCCTTGGAGCATCTTCATCAATGGCTCATAAAGCCTCATAAAATGCCTCATAATGAAGAAGAAGAATAAAAGAGGTGAGTAAAGAAGAAGAACAAAAGACTAGAGAAAGAATCCTATGCGAAAAAGAATCCAAGAAGGAATCCTATGCATAAATTTCTGAGAATCCGCTGGCAAGAAATTCCGCTGGCAGCGGATTTTAGAAATTCTCCACTTCTTCCTTTCACTTGGTCTGGGGTTCCACTTTCACTTTGGGCTTGATTTATCTTCACTTTCAAAGGATTGTTGACACTTTAACCCAATAAACATTTCAATTACAACCTATATTACTTTTCACCCTTTAATCCACCTAATTACACATTTTATTATATTAACCCAACAATTACGACATGCACACAATAATCCGTCAAAACACACCCAAATCTACGAAATAGTCAACTACGTGACCCTTATTAATCCCTGCTAAACTAGACTAATCACACTCCGACACCCGAGGCAAACTATCCACTCGATCGTTGTTCGGATAATAAAGCGACATCGATGCTACTCCTCACTTTCGAGCACTCCACTCGACATCGAGGTGCCTATGATCGACTAGCTCAAAACTAGTACCCAGGTTCTGTCGGATTAGCCGCAGAACTAGTCAAATAGTAACGAAGCTCTACCGGAGTAGCCGCGGGAAGGTCAAACTGTAACGGAACTCTGCCGGAATAACTAGTCAAGCTAGGAGGACCAGTCCGTCGAAGTCGTATCGTCACTAGGTTGCCATCTAAACAAAACTTTCCATATTCGCACTTTTTATTATTATGCACTACGACTACTCTAGATATGGGCGTTAGGCCCACAAACATCTACTAAAATACGTAGCGTCCCAACTTCAACCGCAAACAATAAAACACACTAAATAGACCCGAGTAATTCCGAGATCCATTCTCAAACTATCTATGCATTGTGTCCCGTTTTGTGTATACTCCGAGGATGCAACTCTTCAATATGTGATTTACTTACATTCGCATTTACAATTTTTCGTATGATTTATTGCTTTTATGACCTTATAATCGCATGCTAAATCACCTAACACGGAATTCAAAACATAAAACAACTAAAATTGAACAAAGTGATGGTCGGGTTCCGTATTAGTCCCGGTTCTCACCTTACTAGGTTCCACGCATCTTTATTAATACCGAACCGACGCGTCTTAAGTAGAATACCAGGTAAGGTATACCACGAGAATGACTAAGATCCGTATTATAACGTTAAAACTGATTTGCTAATACGTATAATACTAGTACTCTCTACTCTCCTACGTGCATCTTTTCATGGCCTGCTTGTCACGTGAAATCGCATGCAAATAATGTAAACACAACTACTTTCTACTTTGACGGTTGGCTTCCCAATACGTACCCTCACCCCTTACTCAGAATCGCCGGTTTTCGGATGTCCGAAACCATTGGCAATGAGAGTCATTCCAGGCATGGAGTGCTTAAGGGTACAAGTCTTTATCTTTAGGTCCCGTGCTACTCAACTTTAAGCCGGCAAGGGATCAAAGTTGACTTGAACGGTTTCCGAGTCCCCATAATTGACTCGGTGGCGACTCCATAAATCAACGAAAACTTTAGTTCACTAAAAAGGTCGCCTTACCAAACAAAACGGCCTTTAAACATTTACAACCACGACTCGATCGATTCCCAAACGGAAACACGGGTGCCCGAACCCGTCTAGTATAACTCCGGATCGTCATCCGAATTGAGGTCCGACATTTCGCCCTGTACGCGAGATCGGAATGGCCCCCGGCTGGGAGGGGGCCGCGTGGGTGGCTGCCGCCACACGTTGAAAAAACGGGTCGATCCCACGCGGGCGCGCGCGGGGCGCTGTGCGGTGCGGACGGACGTCCACAATGTCTGACATAGAAAGCCACATAACTACCCTTAGGGAGCGGTATCGAATCCTATGACAAATCTAGGTAGTCTCCTAGTCTGGGTTCAAGACGGGAGGCGAGCCCATTTCCCACAATAAAAACTCATCCAATAAGATCAGCCAATCTCTACCTTAGGTGTTAGTCTGACCGACAGGAAAAAGAGAAAAAAGATGGACAAAAAAAATAAAGTCCAAGAGAAAAAGCAAAAGGCCAAATTAAAACAAAAAAGCTGGCCATCATCAAAAAAAGGGCATCCATGACCGGGGCTAAGAGGTCAACCAAAATAAAAATCAAAAACCCATGATCGTGGTCAACGGTCAACCCTCAAGTGAAAGTCCTTTGACCGGGGTACGGTCAATTCAAAATTATCAACACCCGTACCATCGAATAGGGGAGAAGCAATCAAGTCTGTCAGCTAACACCACATCTAGCCTTCTGACGGTTGTGTTTGTCGTCTATCCTACCGGTCAAATAATAACCAACGAACCTAAGCTGGGTAGCTAGGGTAAGTCGGGTCGATCCACAGGGACGGAAATGCGTTTAGACTAATGGGTGCTACGGTCTAGGACTAGGTTCGAGACAAGTTAATCTAGGGGGAGGCTAAGGACTAGGCTAAGGTCTATAACATGGAAAAGGAAGGCAAAACAAGTAACTAATGACTAAGGGGAGCAAGAATAACAATAAAAAGGAAAACTAGGGTTAGGTCGGGTTCATGGATGCAAAGGAGATAAAAAGGGCAAAAACGGGGTTACTAGCACACTTTCGTAGCCTAGGTACCGCCGATCGGGCTCTCGCTACTTAATCGGCCTAGGGGTCGTCCTCACCGGGCTCTCGCTACGTAATGAGGGAACCAAACCAACCAACCAAACACACACATACAAAAGAAGATGCAAGAAAAACAAGGATTGATCGTCTCTAGTCTCACAAGCATTTCATCAAACATGTGGAGTGCAAGGTAAATGGGAAACAACAAAAACAACATCTAGTACCACCCATATCACCCTAATCATCCAAAATCACAACCAATCACCCTAATAACCCTAGCAAGAGTCTACTCAAACATAACTATGCTAAAACTAACACTAACAAGAGGAATCAACATAAGAATCAAAACAATCATAATGAAACTAGTGAAAACAATGAACTATGAACAATATAATGAACAAAGATTAAAACTTGGATGAATAAACAAGATTAAGAGAAAGGAATAAGAAGATTATACCTACTAGCAAGAGGATGAAAGATTGAAACTTGCATTAATAAGGAAAACCCAAAACAATCACCCAAGGTTGTCAATCTTGGTGGAGATCTTGAAGAATTCCCTTAATACAAGGATTAAACTAAGATTAACGATTTACTAAGAACTAATCTACACTAATCTATGCTAATCTATGATAAATTAGTCTAGGGTTTAGTGGATAATTGAAGGATATTTCATACGATTACAAGAGGAAGGGTATATATAGGGTTACAATGAATAAGGAGAAAGAAAGAAGAAATTACGGGCTACAGCACTTCTTCCCGGTCAGGAAGGAATGGTCCCGGTCGGGATGGGCCATCCTTCCCGGTCGGGAAGCTATCTTCCCGGTCGGGATCAAGCATAACATCGGGCTGTGTTATCAATAACACCAGGCGGTGTTATTGCTCTTCCTGGTCGGGAAGGGTTCTTCTCGGTCGGGACGGCCAGATCAGTAGCCTCTTCATTCATGCACTCCTTCCCGACCGGGAAGGCTACTCTTCATTCATGCACTCCTTCCCGACCAAGAAGGCTACTCTTCCCGCCCGGGAAGAGTCTTGTAGGCCTCCAATATGATCATAAAGGTCCCTCCTTGCTTTTCATGGGCTTCTCGTCGACTCTCGGTGCTCGGGATCGAGTCTAAGGGGCTCGGGAATGGGTCCCAAGGTCTCGGGATCGAATCCAAGGCATCGAGTGATTGTTCCTTCTCTTCGTTGGCTCCAAAAGTGTATGAAACGAGTCGGAATCGTTCCAATTCTTCATGAATGGTCTCGAGAACCTAAAACGAACAAAAGGAAGCATAAGTAACCCATAAACCGCTCCCAAGGAGCGATTCCACAAGGAAAACGGGACCAAAACACAACAAATTAGGCACTACAAACTACACTTATCAACTCCCCCACACTTAACCCTTGCTCGCCCTCGAGTAAGCACATACTAACTACTAAACTAGCCGAGTGGGTGTTAGCGCACCCTACGCCCTTTCAACTCACTCGAGTACACTTTAGAGGAAAAGTATACTCCGCAAGGTAAGTAAGGTCTTGCGACAAAACTGTGGATGCAACCGGACACAAAACACATAAATAAACAAACATACAAACAAACAAATAATCGGTTGCACCCAAAAAAAAACAAATACCGCTTCCCTCAAATAAGCGGTGAAAGAAGCACCGGTTTAGGACTCGAGGCAAGTGACAACGTTCCCAAGCTAATTATACAAACCGAAATGAACTAACCCCTAATAGTATGACAACAAAGCAATAAAAACGTTGGTAACTTACCTAGGTCCTCCTAACCTTCTAAGAACGTACTACGGGACGATCGGCGGGATGGAAAAGGGATGAACCACGGCGTTAGTCGACACTGTATGTAAGTGAGACCCGGCCCCCTTTAGCGATGAGCCAAGAGGGTCGTCCCATGTTTTAAACCGCCCAACTAGTCCAAGTAAAAAGGTGGATATTATTGCAAAATGAGGGAAAACCGACCATTACCGCTATCATCCTTCCTAGGGACTCGGTCCTTTGGTAGGCTCTTCACGGTAATAGTCGGTAAAAGGCTTATTTTTGAGATGTGGGGATTCTTTTTTTTTGTGAGACGGATTTCTTTTGGCATTTTTCTTTCTTTTGCATTTTTGCTTTACGTGTTGCTATGAAATTTCTTTTTCTTCTTTTCTATTTTCTTTTTCTTGGCTTTTTGTGCCTTTTCTTTTTCTTCAATCCTCTTTCTTTCTTTTTTCTTTCTTTTTCTTTTCTTTGCCCTTTTGGCTTGATTTGAGTTGTAGGCATTTCTTTTTGCAAAAAGAAAGAGAGATTTCAACAAATTGCAACTTTATTGTGTGGATATGTGTAGGAGGTAGGGAAATGGGTATGTCGAGACGACGTCTTCCCTTCATACTCACAAAAAGGGGAGAACCTGAACTAGTCAAACAATCCCAAACACG
The DNA here is from genome assembly GCA_958450325.1 of Agrostemma githago. Taxonomy (NCBI): domain Eukaryota; kingdom Viridiplantae; phylum Streptophyta; class Magnoliopsida; order Caryophyllales; family Caryophyllaceae; genus Agrostemma; species Agrostemma githago. The sequence goes on along the minus strand of OY288254.1, from coordinate 29,482,190 downwards.
GTTACCTAAGGGACGGGACTCGGCAACCAAGGCCTTTTCACACCATGGGTGGTCATAATGGTCAAAATGCAAATCCCGTAGTAAATCACTAGTAAGCTAGGTGGACTAAAGGTAAAGGACCAACAAAATCATTGATTTAGGTTCATTCTACTAGACTAAGGTCCAAGACTTGATTTATACTACTAGAAAGGGAAAGTAAACGCTTGCACATTAGCCTCTAAACCGGGTTTTCGAAAACCTTTTTACACACTAGACACAACTACACACACAAAAACAAAGACACGACGAAAACAAAAGAAAAAGAGACAAAAGGCAACAAAACAAAACAAGATAAAACAAACACATAAACAAAACAAACACCATCCCGAACTTCCAAACAAGCCACCAAATCAACCAGAAATATGCACAAAGCTCCACCCGCGCACACAACATCACAATCTCCTCCAAACTCCACAAGAGACAAAGAGGAAAAAGGGATAAAAGATGTTACCGGATGTCTTGAAAGCTCTCCAAAGCTAACGGTGATTAAGCAACCTATAAGGAAAAAGGGAGGCAAAACACGCACAACATAACAAATATACGAAACAAAAGGAAAAGACACAAAAGAAAATCTTTTTGATTTTTGTGAAATATTTCAAATTTTCAGGGTTTTTAAAGATTTTTCTCGAAAAACAACGAAAATAAAACTAACTACGATAGAATATCGCTCCCCCACACTTAAACGGTTGTAAGAACAAGAGGTTCCTTAGATGACCAAAAAAATGATTGGCACCTGTTGTAAATTGAACCGATTCCAAAGACCTTATCAATGGAACCGGTTGTTCACCAGAAGAGGTGCCAAAGGTAGTGTCTAAAATTTTAGACCATATTAAAATGCTTTGGCACCTTTCGTAGGTTCAACCGATTCCAAAGACTTTATCAATAAAACCGGTTGTTAACTAAAAAGAGGTGCCAAAGATAGATAGTAACAAAAATGACCCCTATTAAAATATTTTTGTACCTATTGTGGGTGCAACCGGTTCCAAAGCGTCCATTAATGAAACCACTTTTCACAACAAAAGGTTCTAAAGAGTATAACTCTTAAAAAATAAGATACTTGGCAACAGTGCCTTTCCTTTTCTTTCTCTCGCCTCACCTTCCATCTGCCACTGCCCCTAAAATTTCTTCTGTTCATCTCGATAATTAACCAAATCTCGATAAAGAACCTCAGAAACGTTCACCAAATCTCGATAATTAACCCATTTCATTTCCCCTTTCTCCTTTGATTTCACTCTACTTGTTCGTTTCTTTCCCTGATTTTCCCACAAACCCTAAATCAATGTTTGATCGCGCTTCAATTGATTCACGTTCTTTAGTTTATCAATGCTTGATTTCAGTTTCTCGAATTAGGGTTTTGTTAAAACAGAAAGCAGGATCAATTCACCTAGCTCCGGCCACCTTCAGTGTTCTCCTTCTTCCTCCGTTCTCTTTCCCCGTTCAATTTCCGGCCATCAAAGGAGACAAAAACTTAATGAAGTGAGGAAGGAAAGGAAGAACACGAAGAGAACAACGAATTGAAGAGACTGCAATTCGATTTATAAGTATACGAAGCAAGACCTTACTCTAATCCTAATTCGATTCAAGCTTTTTAATTCGTTTTAAGGTATTCGGTTCTCTCAATATTTTTTTCCTTAAACTACTAATGTAATGTGAGTGATATGTCAGTCTGCGACCCCATTTGGTATTTCAACAAATTTCGTGGTCTCGGCTAGTTCCGGTTCCATCGTAGTCTACTGTAGTTCTAGCTTAGTTTCGCTTTTATTTTGTTTGGTTTCTCGCTTTTTACATTTTGCTTGACGTTGACACTCCTGTCCACAAAAAAAAATCGATACGACCTAATGATTTGTGGGTAAAAGTATTATCATTCGTTAAATAGCAGTCGGGTTTTTATTCGTCGACACCTTTGTCTCTCACGTCTCAACAACAAAGTGTCGGGCCAGTTGATTGTGAGTCCAATTCTACCAGGCTCTGTACGTTTGCTTGATCAAGATGGCAGTACCGAGGTTTTGGTGGGCACTCATTTTACCCTCACAGAGTCTACGAATGTCTATAGAGTTTCTCTACAATGGCAATCCATTTGTGGACCTGTAGACGGTCTCTACTGTGTGATGAAGACTCTTCTACACCTGGCCTTGCTGTATGGAATCCCGCTACAGCCGAGCATTTCATCTTCCCCTTTCCAGAATTCTTGTTGCATTGACATCAATCACATCAACCTTGAGTATGATAGTAGTCACCTGCATGCGAGGTGATGAAGAATGTTACTCGTAGGTAATACGACGTACTCCGTACATCATACGAAGTATATTAGTTGATTGTGTTGGCTTCCTCAGGTGATTTTAATAGCTTTTATTTATTCTATTAGTAACACAGCCAATTTTCGATTAATTCTAGGTGATGTTACTTATCATTTGATTTTTTCCTTAAGCTGTCGGTAAAACAATCGAGTCATCATCTACATGGCGAAAGTACATGTTTGTGCATGGAGGGAGAAGCTCTGACTTAGTTAATTCATTTTTAATTTTGTTTTGTCACTGCCGGATTTATGTATAAGATTTGTTATTTCTGGTATAAGTTGTCCTAATAGTCTAATACCATGACCCTGGTTCTACATATCCACATCTCTCTCAAAATGGCATATGTGCTGATATGTCGATTGCAGGAGTTAATGCAGGCGATGTTTGGGTAGCTGTTGCTGCATCTGTTGCACGCAGAGAAGCAAACACCAAGCTGCAGGGATATATGGGAAAGGTATGCAATTTTTAGTTGTCATAATATTTTTGCAGTCATAAATTATGGACAACTCACTTATGTGATACTTTTGGTCAGGTGCTGGGGCTTAGGTTGACCCAAATGACCCTTCAAAGAGGATAGAATAATAAATCAAAGCTCCTTGTGGTCAGTGAACCTATTCTATTATTCTATGCTTGGAATATGTTGTTGAATTTGCGTAGATGCTACATAGTTTCATACTTTCATTACCTTAGTGGCGGTGGTGTGAGCATGTTACTCTGACACATGATTTTCGCTATGGTGTTACTTGTACACATGACAACTCTGTTTGACTTGACACTTGCACCTCATCTTTGGTCATAATATATATATATATATATATATATATATATATATATAGAGGAAGGATCAAGTGAGTCCTTTTATTTTTTTTGAGTCCATGAGTCCTATCTACAACCATTGATCTAGAGTGGGATGGATGGTGGTGATTGATTCTAGTAATTAAGGCAATAAATAACATATTTTGGTAAAAATAAAATCAAATCCTCTCTCCTCCCTTAATTATCTCCAACCAATACACGTTACTTCCTCACATTCAATTTTTTCCTCACATTCAATTTTTTCATTCACATCCTAACTGAAACCCTTCACCTTCATCATCCCAAACACAATCGCTCGACTTCTGTTTCTTTTCAAAACACACCCGCGCATCCTCCCGTCTTCAACTCAAGCAAGGCTACATTGAAGCAACTCTCTAACTTCAGCAAAGATAATCTTCAGGCGACATAATACAAGGTAACTCGCTAATTAATACTTGATTGTTGTACTAAAGAACTAGGTTTAGTTTATATTCGTATCTGATTTCATTAATTTTCTCGCTAATTATTGATTGATTTACATTGCTGCGTTTGTGCCCTATAATTAATTGGTTTCACTAAAGATTGTTGCGGTATCTGGGTATGAATCTGTAGAGTTTAATTGAATTCACCTACTTCATGTTATGATTCTACTATGCTTCTACTCTTCATACTTAGTCTAACATATATTGAATGTTACTCTAATGCGCATATTCAGTTGCTGTAATAAACTTGAGGTGTTACTGTAAGGGGTTGTTCAGTTAGTGTTACACATGTATGATGTTATTTTAAAGACGACCATGTGTTACTATAATGTACAAGACATGTTACTTTTAATCCCATCTTTGCGTTACTTTGAATGCTAGTAATCTGGTACATTTAATTGTGTAGACGTGTTACTCTAATTTGCACTACTATAACACTTTCTTTGTGTTACTTTAACGCGTATCAGCTTTACATATGGTATTTCTTTCACTCGTATCAGTTGTACTTTAATTTTATATACCAGATTAAACTGTAACAATAGTTGTACATAATTATTGTACTTTTCAGATGGCAAAAGGAGGAGACAAATCAAGGTGCGATCGCGGTTGTTGGATAAGGTAGATAAGTATGTGGACGCTAGGCAAAAGATCATCGATGGTCCCAAGAGCAAGCCAACAAAGTGTCGAAAAAAATAACGTGTCTAACGAATTATGTCATCTTTTTCTAATTACGAATAATGCTTTGTATCGTTTTCGAAACTTGTTATGTACATTAGTATTTTGATTATCACCAATGGAACAACGCTGTTAAACTCTGTTACCCTGACTAATTGTTCCTATCACTCTAATTAACGACCGGTGTTACTATGGGAATGAATGAAGTTTACCCAATATACAAATGTGGTCTCATAATCATTGTGTTACATTGACGCATTATAACTGTTACTTTAATGAACAAACGATGTTACTCTAAGTCATTAATGATGTTATTCTTTGTCTCATAGTTAAACAATGCTATTATCAATGACGCATTATATATGGTTCTTTAAAAAGTGAATGTTGTTACTTTGGTAATGAATGGTTCAAATCCAAGTTATCCTCAGTTACTTTGGTAATGAATTGTTTAAACAACGTTGCTGTCCTCAGTTACCTTCATGCATTATGTCTGTTACTGTAACTAACGAATGGTGTTACTCCAATAGACATGAGATGTTACTCTAACCAAATACACATGTATTAAATAAATATATATATATATATATATATAGTTAATTGCAACGTAGCACAGCGCTATGTGTAAAAAAATGTGTACAAAATCCAGTTCCTGTGTTTTGCCAACCCCCCCCCCCCCCAGAAATGGACTGTCTCTGCAACCTGAACTCCAGAATTAATCCGCACAAGCTTTTCAACATGAAAATTAATCCGCACAAGCTTTTCACATTTGCCTTGTCTTTTGCCCTTAGAAGTCTGTATCAATGAAGCTTCAGTGCCGTGTCTGCTTCAACAAAAAATAAAACAATAAGATCAGTGAAGCTTACGTAACTGTAACTCAGAAGGTATGTTACTTCAATGACGTTTCTGCGTTAATATAAAACAAGACAATAGTATCAGTGTATATTATGTGTGGACATGACGTAGGTCCACCCCGACGCGGCCACGCGCGGGTTTGGGTAGGCGAATGCACCTCCATATGAGAATTGATCGAATTGAAATTTAAGTCGAAATGGAGTCGCCACCGAATTTTATGGTTATTCGGAACCGTTCGAGCCCACTCTATATCGCTATGGGTCGTACACAAAGTATGGTCCATTTCGGTTTTAGAGTTTATTGGGCTCGTCCCTTTGCATTGCGATACCGATACCATCTATACCGGTAATCGTGTAAAGAATGACTCTCGTGCGCCAATGGTTTCGGGCATCCGGAAACCGAGGTTCTGATTAAGGGGTGAGGGTACGTGTTGGGAAGCCCACTAAGGACACCCAACCCCGCCCGCACATAGCGGCCTCTACTAAGACATCGTTTGACTTTCTAATATGCGCGTTAGTGATTCGGTGAAATGATATGCAAACAGTGTTTTAGCTAAGCATGTGAATTAAATGTGAGCTACGTCAATTTAATGCATCTAATTTATTGTCGAAGTGGTTTAGCATGCGAAGGTTCATTTATAAACGGTAAAACGTAAATAAATAAAGAAAAAGCAATAATAAATCGATTACAAGTTACACGGGCGGAATACAACTCAGAATTCACAATACGGCGAACAATAAATAATCGAAATGGATAATTGAAATGACGAGCAATAATTGTAAACGGACCCGTATATAAACTAGACCGTGAATTTGTATAGATGGACGAACCTTAATTAATTACGCATTATATTGCATATTAATCAAAGGACGGAGGTTCGAGGCCTAGGCGTGGTGCTAACCCGATCTCGAACCTCGATGCCTTGTCCCGACTTATCACTTCGAGAAATGGAGTCTAAATTAATTATACGTCGGATACGACTAAAGAATCGTCGACATAAAATTAATAGTGTGAGACCGTCGATCAAAGTCGTTTATGTGTCGTGCTATGTGTAAGTTTTGAAGAAAGGAGGGTCACGTGATTGTCTTTACACGTGATGACTAGAGTCATAAAAAGACGAGGCTCAAAATGTGTGTCGAGGCTCTCGGTTTTCTGGGTTACAGGACCCACTCGACCGAGTCGTGGTCTGACTCGGTCGAGTGTGTCATTAAACGTAGCTACTGTCCAGAGTTTTGGGTGCTACTCGGTCGAGTAGCCTATGTACTCGGTCGAGTAGCCCCTGTACGAGTAATGACTCGTTTAGTTTTTTGATTTAAAATCGATGATTTGCCAAATTAAATACAAATATCGCATTGTATTTAACTTGGTTTCCGGTGCTATAGTCGTGTATGCATACGATTATAATACCGTTATCGGAATTTGTAAAAATGTTTATTAGTTTGAAAATTTTGAATAGTGACGAAATTGGGTCCCTCTACGTCACGACATCGAAATTAATCCTTACGGATTATGAGATGTCGAATTTCGTGTCAACGGGTTCCGTACCAATCTTGGAAATGGATGTATACGCGTTCAACTACGAATGGTCGCGATCGTGTTAATAAACGAATCATAAAAATGACCATCGTAATTAAACGTGTTTGGATCCGAGTTTTGAAATTATTACGTAGAAATATATATATATATATATATATATATATATATATATATATATATATATATATATATATATATATATATATATATATATATATATATGTATATGTATATGTATATACACGGTACATACAAAATTATGATAAAATGTACATAACGATAATTGAATGCAAAAGGTAAAATATTAACGTTAGTAATGTCGTTACTATCGACTAAATATAATACTATAAGCATAAATATAAATGTATATATATAAAAAACGATAAAATGGATGTAGAAGGAAAAGTCGGTGTTGAATTGTCACACCCTCAACCTACATGTTCTTGCTTCTCGGGATACGGTTCGTCAAATGGCGGCAATGGCGCGGGAACGTCGAGATGTGTAGGAAGAGTTGACGGTGTGTATGCGTGGGGTTTGTGTGTATCGTGATGGTGCTTAAAGGTGGAGTTATGGCTGAAAATATGTATAGTAGAAGTAGTGTAAGTGCTCTTGGAAAAGTTGTAGGTGTGTAATTGTGTGTCAAAGTGTCAAAGGTTGACGGGTATTTATAGGGAGCCTCGATATAGGGTCACTCGACCGAGTGACGCGGGTGCACTCGATCGAGTGCCCTCGTGAATGAATCTAGACAGCCTTCTTGAGGCTCCACTCGATCGAGTGGGCAATCCACTCGACCGAGTGGATCAATTTGTCCGCATAATTTTAGGCTTGATTAGCCTTGATTTGATTTTAATTGATTGTGATTGATTTTGGCTGATTTTGGCTGATTTTTGAATCTGGCGCAAGTTTTGAGGATGCATCCGGTCGTTTTTTGTGTCGGGTTTGCCTTGACTGGTTTTGACCCGGTCGCTAAAAGACGGGAATTATTTTTGGTGTCGGTTTTGACCCAAATTAGTCTTATTTTGCTCAGAACGACCCACTAGGCCTGAATTTGGGGTTGGTTTTGTGAGGTTTGTATCCCGTTAAAAGCCCATGCCGGACATTATTGATTTCGAGCCCGTATCCGAGCGCGTTAGAACATGTTAGCGTCCGATCATCATCTGGTGTTTTTTGGAAACTGCTATAGACACCTGGCGGTCAAAATTTGGGTGTCTATAGAGCCCCCACTCTGACTGAGGCTTGGACAAGGCGAAAGTCAAAGTAGCTACCAAGTCAATTAAGACCTGGTAGACTTCCGGTCGGGTCGTTTATAGTCCATTAGACTTGCGTGAAAGGGCTCGCCAGCCATAGGATAGAAATCATACCTGGGTTGATGATAATAACTCCGTGGGGAATCGGACTTGTCGCATAAGTCCTGGGTGCGCCAATATGTGGGCCCATCCCGTACCATTCCGGGGAAAATGCCGCCTCGGGCTTTCCGCTGGGGAGATATGTGAGCTGCGCGGTCTCGAATTGTACCTGTATAAGTTACATAAAATTTTGCATGCAACACGTAGGTGAAACAAATATGACTCGCGCTGGGGAAAAATGTTTTTTTGAATTTTTGAAAGTTTTGAATTTTTTGAAATTGAAATCCTGAAAGCAGCTCACGGGCTAGGTTTTCAAAATGGAAAGGGGTAGAAAAGAAATTTGTAGTTCAAATAGATCGAAATTTGACCTTGTCGAAAAAGGATTTTCTCAAATGGCTAAGTTTTGCAAATTTTGAGAATTTGAAGAGAGGGGTATACTGACAGACTCGACTCTGGACGTGACCGGACGAGTTGACAGACACGACTGAACTCTCGAGGGGTTGGACCGTGACTCGGTAGGGGGGTGGGCCACCTAACAAGACTCTTAAGTTGCGCTATTCCGTAGCCTAGGCGAGTGGCAACATGGTCGAATCCTCGAAATGGGAAGGATGCGTTATCGGGGAATTGCAGTAGTCTGTAATGAGGCTGTAACTGCACAACAGGGCGTAGCAATGTTGTTGTCTAGTGCTCTTGAATTCTTGGTTTCGAGATATAGTCCCGAAGTGGGTGTTGTCTCGAGTCCTGACAGATTCTCGTCTTCGACTGAGCCGAGTACTAGGACATACTGTAGAAAGGAGGCTAGATTTTGAAAGTATTTTGGATTATGTGAGTGGATGGAGAACTTCTGTCTAAGAGAAGCCCCCAGGACGACAAAGCTAGCTGTTGAGAACATGATGGTGTCGTGACCGAAATGATAGCGCTTTTTGAATTTGTGTCAATGTGGGTGGTTGTGCCTTTGTTGAAAGGCTTCCTACGTATTCACGTGTAGTGAAATCAAACCATGCCGTAGTTCAGTGGCGGAAGATGTATTATGGTGCCTATTCTAATAGGACCTTGTGTGTAACTAGCCATAATGACGGTGTAGGCTAGGTGCATTCTCAGTGATGTCTTGATCAAAAGGCTTGAATGGTTAGGATATTATTCCTGTGACTGTGAGCGTTCTCCGGGGTAGCCCCCAGAGGTGGTGTGAACTATTTGGGCATGTTCTATGCCGACTGCAAGTTGAGTTCCCATGTTCGGGGTTGGTAACTGGTTTGGATGAGGAGAATTGGGACGGGATTTTAACGAGTTTTGCTCTCGGGGATTTTAACGAGTTTTGCTCTCGAGGATTTTAACGATTTTTGCTCTCGGGGATTTTAACGAGTTTTGCTCTCGAGGATTTTAACGAGTTTTGCTCTCGGGGATTTTAACGAGTTTTGCTCTCGGGGATTTTAACGAGTTTTGCTCTCGGGGATTTGATGTATTTGGGAATGCGGTGCTAGGAAGTAAATGGCCTTGATGACTCGAAATCTGGAGCTCGATTCTGTGGAGCTAAGGCTTCGAGAGCCGGTTTGATAATGAAGTAAACGACCTTGACGACTCGAAATCTGGAGCTCGGTTCTGTGGAGCTAAGGCTTCGAGAGCCGGTTTGATAATGAAGTAAATGGCCTTGATGACTCGAAATCTGGAGCTCGGTTCTGTGGAGCTAAGGCTTCGAGAGCCGGTTTGATAATGCAGGATCTGGTTTTGATGTCTGGCTCTAATTGTTAGGGGTATGCTATGGAGCTTGAATCCTCAAAATTCCGGGCTGTCTCTGGCCTGGGTCTCGGGAAGGTCTTGAGGGTTGTAATGTGGGAAGGCTGAGTGTGGTGTTAGCTGACCAGCTTGATTATTACTCCCTTATTGGATGACATGGATAATTTTGAATTTGACCGTACCTCGGTCAAAGGATTTTCACTTGAGTTGACCGTTGACCACGGTCATGGGTATTTGATTTTTTGATTGACCTCTTAGCCGCGGTCATGGATTTTGATAATGGGGCTTTCACTGGAATTGACCGTTGACCACGGTCATGGGTATTCTGAATTGTTTTTTTGATGATGGCCTGCTTTTTTTGTTTTGGCCTTTCGCTTTTTTTTTTCATGGACTTTTCGATTTTTTTTTGTGTCCAGTTTTCTTTTTTTTGATGGCCTTCTTTTTGCTTTGGCCCTTTTTTTTTTTTTGACTTTTGATTTTTTTTTTTTCCAGTGCTCTTTCTTTTTTTTTTGCCGGTCAGACTAACACCTAAGGTAGGGATTGCTCAGTCTTATTGGAGATGTGTTTTATTGTGAGAAATGGGCTTGCCTCCCGTCTTGAACCCCAAACTAGGAGATTACCTAGATTTGTCATAGGATTCGACATCGCTCCTGCTACGGGTAGTTATGTGGTTTTTCTATACCAGACACGGAATAGGTAAAAAGAAAACACGGGCTCGATTTCCTGCAGCCATTATAGATGTGCCTATAATAGTCACGTGCATGTGCTCACAGTGTATGATGGTGTTCATCATGTTCTCGGAAACACAAAAGGGAAGCATATATGAGAGATTGAAAAAAGCTGATTTTATTGGATTGAAAAAGAGGACAGAATGCAAATGACTCTGACTCTGATTTGGAAATTAGGATGTAGGGTACCCTAGACTCGGACTCAGACTTAGACTCAAATCAAATCCAGACTAAAGGATGCTTGGTTTTTTTTTGGTAAGGTCTTTGATTGGAGAGAACGACGGGTGCCACGACTCGCCTAAACTCGACTTTGCGCAAATGCAAGAGAGGGAGTCAAATTACACATGGCCCGGGATGACGGGTCGGCAAAGACTCTTGGACTGGGATACTCGAACGTTGACCTAGACGAGGTAACGACCATGGCTTGGACTCGACGATGAGACTCAAGCCGCACGAGGGTGAGTCCGAAAATGGGGCGACCGTGTTTGACCGCGTCACGTGTTCGGACCAATCGTGGGAACCTAAACCTTTAGGAGACTCGAGTGTTCGTAGCATAGGCACGACTCGAAGAAGGCATTATAAGGACGCCGGTGTATGATGAACGTAAGGTACCCCTTAAGGTGACTGTGGTCGAATGCTCGGGTGGAGGACAGCCCCCGGTTGAGACAAAAGACTCCGACAAGATTCAGATTGTGCGGCATCCGAATGACTCGAAAGTGACATACGTGAGACACCACGTGTAGGATCAGACCCTTAGAGCAACCGTGATTGATTGCTCTGCTGAAAGGGTAGCCCCCGAGTGAGACCGAGGACTCTAATGGGACTCAGATGGTGTGGCATCTAAGCGACTCGAAAGCGGGGTACGTGAGACAACACGTGTAGGACAAGACCCTTAGAGCAACCGTGATTGATCGCTCTGCTGAAGGGTAGCCCCCGAGTGAGATCGAGGTTTTGCTAAAACTCGAGTGTCGGACGAGTGACCCTTAGATGTAAGGATCACGAACCTTTTGTTATAGGGCTATGCCTTGTAAAAGGCTGACTCGGCCTCGAGGAAAGGCAGATGGGGTAAGGGAAGAAACTTGCGATGTAAGATCGGCAGAGTTTCGAGCTAGAGACCCTCGACTTGACTCGAATAAAGACAGCAATGTGATTAGGGTAGACCCTTATGTTAAAGGACTTTCGAATCGGGACAACTCGACTAACGGATTGAAAGACGGGCGAAATTCCCTTAGGAAAGGTCGTGGGGACCGTCCTGTTAGAGGGAAAGGTCGCGTGAGACTTTCTAGTTTGGACTCGAGTGTGTAAACGGGCTTTCCTTGGTAGGAGTATGTCCTACGTAGGTGGGCCTTGCCTTAGTCAAATAAGACGGACTGGGATAGGGAGGAAACCCGTGATGTAAGATCGACAGAGTTTCGACGCTAAAGACTTCGACGACTTACAACATGACCCGACACTGCTAAATACGGGAAGTCCTAAGAAGAGGAAAATTTTGAAAATGAATTTTTTGGAAAATCCGAGAGAACTCGGGGAAGGGCCCGATTTTTTCAAAAAAAATCGAAAAGTGCATCGTGCCCCAAATTTGAAAGTTCGAAAATATTTTCGAGTTTTGAAATGGGCAGAATACCGGCTAGAAATAGGCTATTTTGTGTAAAATCATAAGTCCTAAATTCGGTATGTGTCCCGGGTTTTAAAAATTGGATATCTTGAAATTTGAAAATTTGAATGTTGGAAAAAAGAATTTCCGACGATTTGAAAATTGAAGATGAGATCCCGAAGATTTGAAAATCGAAAATGGCATCTCGAAGATTTGAAAGTTGAAAATGGCATCACGAGGATTTGAAAATCGAAATTGAATTTTGAAAATTCGAAAATCGAATGGTGGATCGAAAGTTCGAATTTTGAAATGGGCGGCATGCCGGTCAGAAAATAGGCTCGTTTTGAGTCAAATCTTAAGTCTAAATTTCGGCAGCTTTCTGAGTTTTTGAAAATTTGATATTTTTGAAAAGATGCATTTTTGGAATTTCGGAATTTTGAATATCCAAAATGAATTTCCGAAGATTTGAAAATCGAAAGAGGATCCCGACTTTTAAATTTGGCGAAAATGCCGTGAGGCCCGAATATTTTGAAAAGTCGAAAAATTTTGAATTTTTGAAATGGATAGCATACCGGCTAAAAATAGGCTTGTTTTGAGTTAAATCGTAAGTCCTAATTTTGGTAGCACTCCGGTTTTTGAAATTTTGAATATTTTTGGAAAGATGCACTTTTTGAGATGACGGTTTTTGAAAACGACACGGAACCAAGTAGCACATAGTCACGTAAGCATTATGACGACACCATGTATGCTTTACACTAAGTCTCGGTCGGTCTATAGAGGGTCTATACCAGTGCTCATAGTCTAGACGAGAAACGGGACGGACTTCCTAAGTCGAGTTGAGCTTAGAACATGCCGCAAAGTCCATACGAATCAACTATGAACACCTTTAACGCATCCAAGGCGGAATACATCGTGGTATAGTGGGACGTCGGTCACCAGTACCGGCCCGGGAAAATAGGGGTTATGCATGAACCGTAAAACTAAAACGCATATTGTATTTATCAAACGATTTCTATTCGAGTCTCACCCTGAGGATGCCGATGGTTAGGCACTCATCGGTTAATCCCCAGCGGAGTCGCCAAATTGTGGACATGACGTAGGTCCACCCCGACGCGGCCACGCGCGGGTTTGGGTAGGCGAATGCACCTCCATATGAGAATGGATCGAATTGAAATTTAAGTCGAAATGGAGTCGCCACCGAATTTTATGGTTATTCGGAACCGTTCGAGCCCACTCTATATCGCTATGGGTCGTACACAAAGTATGGCCCATTTCGGTTTTAGAGTTTATTGGGCTCGTCCCTTTGCATTGCGATACCGATACCATCTATACCGGTAATCGTGTAAAGAATGACTCTCGTGCGCCAACGGTTTCGGGCATCCGGAAACCGAGGTTCTGAGTAAGGGGTGAGGGTACGTGTTGGGAAGCCCACTAAGGACACCCAACCCCGCCCGCACATAGCGGCCTCTACTAAGACATCGTTTGACTTTCTAATATGCGCGTTACTGATTCGGTGAAATGATATGCAAACAGTGTTTTAGCTAAGCATGTGAATTAAATGTGAGCTACGTCAATTTAATGCATCTAATTTATTGTCGAAGTGGTTTAGCATGCGAAGGTTCATTTATAAACGGTAAAACGTAAATAAATAAAGCAAAAGCAATAATAAATCGATTACAAGTTACACGGGTGGAATACAACCCGGAATTCACAATACGGCGAACAATAAATAATCGAAATGCATAATTGAAATGACGAGCAATAATTGTAAACGGACCCGTATATAAACTAGACCGTGAATTTGTAGATGGACGAACCTTAATTAATTACGCATTATATTGCATATTAATCAAACGACGGAGGTTCGAGGCCTAGGCGTGGTGCTAACCCGATCTCGAACCTCGATGCCTTGTCCCGACTTATCACTTCGAGAAATGGAGTCTAAATTAATTATACGTCGGATACGACTAAAGAATCGTCGACATAAAATTAATAGTGTGAGACCGTCGATCAAAGTCGTTTATGTGTCGTGCTATGTGTAAGTTTTGAAGAAAGGAGGGTCACGTGATTGTCTTTACACGTGATGACTAGAGTCATAAAAAGACGAGGCTCGAAATGTGTGTCGAGGCTCTCAGTTTTCTGGGTTACAGGACCCACTCGACCGAGTCGTGGTCTGATTCGGTCGAGTGTGTCATTAAACGTAGCTACTGTCCAGAATTTTGGGTGCTACTCGATCGAGTAGCCTATGTACTCGGTCGAGTAGCTCCTGTACGAGTAATGACTCGTTTAGTTTTTTGATTTAAAATCGATGATTTGCCAAATTAAATACAAATATCGCATGATTTGTATTTAACTTGGTTTCCGGTGCTATAGTCGTGTATGCATACGATTATAATACCGTTATCGGAATTTGTAAAAATGTTTATTAGTTTGAAAATTTTGATTAGTGACGAAATTGGGTCCCTCTACGTCACGACATCGAAATTAATCCTTACGGATTATGAGATGTCGAATTTCGTGTCAACGGGTTCCGTACCAATCTTAGAAATGGATGTATACGCGTTCAACTACGAATGGTCGCGATCGTGTTAATAAACGAATCATAAAAATGACCATCGTAATTAAACGTGTTTGGATCCGAGTTTTGAAATTATATATATATATATATACACGGTACATACAAAATTATGATAAAATGTACATAACGATAATTGAATGCAAAAGGTAAAATATTAACATTAGTAATGTCGTTACTATCGACTAAATATAATACTATAAGCATAAATATAAATGTATATATATAAAAAACGATAAAAAGGATGTAGAAGGAAAAGTCGGTGTTGAATTGTCACACCCTCAACCTACATGTTCTTGCTTCTCGGGATACGGTTCGTCAAATGGTGGCAATGGCGCGGGAACGTCGAGATGTGTAGGAAGAGTTGACGGTCGTGCTATGTGTAAGTTTTGAAGAAAGGAGGGTCACGTGATTGTCTTTACACGTGATGACTAGAGTCATAAAAAGACGAGGCTCGAAATGTGTGTCGAGGCTCTCAGTTTTCTGGGTTACAGGACCCACTCGACCGAGTCGTGGTCTGATTCGGTCGAGTGTGTCATTAAACGTAGCTACTGTCCAGAATTTTGGGTGCTACTCGATCGAGTAGCCTATGTACTCGGTCGAGTAGCTCCTGTACGAGTAATGACTCGTTTAGTTTTTTGATTTAAAATCGATGATTTGCCAAATTAAATACAAATATCGCATGATTTGTATTTAACTTGGTTTCCGGTGCTATAGTCGTGTATGCATACGATTATAATACCGTTATCGGAATTTGTAAAAATGTTTATTAGTTTGAAAATTTTGATTAGTGACGAAATTGGGTCCCTCTACGTCACGACATCGAAATTAATCCTTACGGATTATGAGATGTCGAATTTCGTGTCAACGGGTTCCGTACCAATCTTAGAAATGGATGTATACGCGTTCAACTACGAATGGTCGCGATCGTGTTAATAAACGAATCATAAAAATGACCATCGTAATTAAACGTGTTTGGATCCGAGTTTTGAAATTATATATATATATATATATACACGGTACATACAAAATTATGATAAAATGTACATAACGATAATTGAATGCAAAAGGTAAAATATTAACATTAGTAATGTCGTTACTATCGACTAAATATAATACTATAAGCATAAATATAAATGTATATATATAAAAAACGATAAAAAGGATGTAGAAGGAAAAGTCGGTGTTGAATTGTCACACCCTCAACCTACATGTTCTTGCTTCTCGGGATACGGTTCGTCAAATGGTGGCAATGGCGCGGGAACGTCGAGATGTGTAGGAAGAGTTGACGGTCGTGCTATGTGTAAGTTTTGAAGAAAGGAGGGTCACGTGATTGTCTTTACACGTGATGACTAGAGTCATAAAAAGACGAGGCTCGAAATGTGTGTCGAGGCTCTCAGTTTTCTGGGTTACAGGACCCACTCGACCGAGTCGTGGTCTGATTCGGTCGAGTGTGTCATTAAACGTAGCTACTGTCCAGAATTTTGGGTGCTACTCGATCGAGTAGCCTATGTACTCGGTCGAGTAGCTCCTGTACGAGTAATGACTCGTTTAGTTTTTTGATTTAAAATCGATGATTTGCCAAATTAAATACAAATATCGCATGATTTGTATTTAACTTGGTTTCCGGTGCTATAGTCGTGTATGCATACGATTATAATACCGTTATCGGAATTTGTAAAAATGTTTATTAGTTTGAAAATTTTGATTAGTGACGAAATTGGGTCCCTCTACGTCACGACATCGAAATTAATCCTTACGGATTATGAGATGTCGAATTTCGTGTCAACGGGTTCCGTACCAATCTTAGAAATGGATGTATACGCGTTCAACTACGAATGGTCGCGATCGTGTTAATAAACGAATCATAAAAATGACCATCGTAATTAAACGTGTTTGGATCCGAGTTTTGAAATTATATATATATATATATACACGGTACATACAAAATTATGATAAAATGTACATAACGATAATTGAATGCAAAAGGTAAAATATTAACATTAGTAATGTCGTTACTATCGACTAAATATAATACTATAAGCATAAATATAAATGTATATATATAAAAAACGATAAAAAGGATGTAGAAGGAAAAGTCGGTGTTGAATTGTCACACCCTCAACCTACATGTTCTTGCTTCTCGGGATACGGTTCGTCAAATGGTGGCAATGGCGCGGGAACGTCGAGATGTGTAGGAAGAGTTGACGGTGTGTATGCGTGGGGTTTGTGTGTATCGTGATGGTGCTTAAAGGTGGAGTTATGGCTGAAAATATGTATGGTAGAAGTAGTGTAAGTGCTCTTGGAAAAGTTGTAGGTGTGTAATTGTGTGTCAAAGTGTCAAAGGTTGACGGGTATTTATAGGGAGCCTCGATATAGGGTCACTCGACCGAGTGACGCGGGTGCACTCGATCGAGTGCCCTCGTGAATGAATCTGGACAGCCTTCTTGAGGCTCCACTCGATCGAGTGGGCAATCCACTCGACCGAATGGATCAATTTGGCCGCATAATTTTAGGCTTGATTAGCCTTGATTTGATTTTAATTGATTGTGATTGATTTTGGATTGATTTTGGGTGATTTTGGCTGATTTTTGAATCTGGCGCAAGTTTTGAGGATGCATCCGGTCGTTTTTTGTGTCGGGTTTGCCTTGACCGGGTTTTGACCCGGTCGCTAAAAGACGGGAATTATTTTTGGTGTCGGTTTTGACCCAAATTAGTCTTATTTTGCTCAGAACGACCCACTGGGCCTGAATTTGGGGTTGGTTTTGTGAGGTTTGTATCCCGTTAAAAGCCTATGCCGGACATTATTGATTTCGAGCCCGTATCCGAGCGCGTTAGAACATGTTAGCATCCGATCATCATCGGGTGTTTTTTGGAAACTGCTATAGACACCTGGCGGTCAAAATTTGGGTGTCTACATTATGGAAAACCTAAATAAGAAACATAAAACCCTGGAATCTATAAAAATCAATAGAGCAGCTAACCATTGATAGGAAACTATGATGAATGAAATAACAATGAAAGCAATATCAACATTAAAATTGACGGTTATATCAATTCATAAGTTGTGTTACTCTAACTATTACACTATGTTACTTTAACATCATCATCATCAAACCCTTTTTTCTAAACGTTCAGTGTGTTACTGTAATTGCAATTAAGTGTTACTGTAACTCAGAAGGTATGTTACTTCAATGACGTTTCTGCATATCATCAAACAACGTTACATCAATGCAAATAATGTGTTACTGTAATTCATAACTGGTGTTACCCTAACGTGTACAATACGTTACTCTAGCATATCAAAAAACCCTTTTCCTGAACGTTCATTTGTGTTACTGTAATTGCAATGAAGTGTTACTTTAACTCAGAAGGCATGTTACTTCAACGACGAATCTGCATTAACTGAAATCAAAAAAATAGAATCAATGGATATGAGGGAAAATCTTAATAATAAGCATAAAGACCTGTAATCTATAGAGATCGAGATATCAAAATACCATTGATACGAAACTGTGATATCAAAACGCAATGACATCAAAACAACGCAAATTGATACGAACTGTGATACGAAATGACAATGAAAGCACTATAAACATGAAGATCGACGTACAAAAAAACGCAATTCGACGCGATAAAACATTGATATGAAAACGCAAATTGAAAGCCATATGACTATTGAAATCCATGAAGAAAAAACGAATAAAAACGTGAATGAAATACTGAAACTCACCATTGTTATACTCGATTAGTTGCATATCAACCGTTGAAGACGATGATGCGGTCATTGAATCCATTGTAGCAGAATTTCGAGTTCAAAATCGATGAATGAGCGTGAAGCCGTGAATGAATCAGAGTTTTATTTTTTTAGGTGTGAATGAACGTGGAATGAAAATTGTGATAATGAACGTGAATGATAGGAAGTTATTATTTCCTAAATTCTTGTGAGTTATTTTAGGAACGTAAATCTTCCTTTTCTTTTCTTTTCTTTTTTTTTTAATGCAACGCATCTTGTCCATCCATCCTCATCTCATCCAATGGATGAGATGAGGACTCATGGACTCATATATAGAGAAGGATCTCTCTCTCTCTCTCTCTCTCTCTCTCTCTCTCTCTCTCTCTCTCTCTCTCTCTCTCTCTATATATATATATATATATATATATATATATATATATATATATATATATATATATATATATATATATATATATATATATATATATATATATATATATATATCAATTATCAATGTTTTTACATGAAAAGAGGATCCTGTACTGCAACATTTGCAGGCGATTATGAGTAACATATGGTCTATATGTATGAGTGTACTGACTCATGAGCATTGACATTGAAACTATTGTTTGAGTATTGTCCCGTGAAGAGAAGTAGGTCTTGATATATGTTTAGATTTTTTTAGGACATGGGTATTGGCCTTGTAAGCCATTCTCTTGTGCATACGTATAACCTGCCGACTCTTCATAATCACAAGTTCTTGTTGCATGTCCGACGCAAACAAAAAATGCTAGCACTCGGGATGTCAACGAACCTTTTATGTCCTTTTCCTTTTTTTTTTGTCTATATTATGATGGTGTCACTGCACGAATTATTTTAGAAAAATGTGAAGCGCACTAGCGAGGAAAGCAAGTTCCAGCAGCTGTAGTACTTGATCACATTGCTTCTTCCGATTTTTGAACAGATAAATCAGGAGCAAAATGTCGAGATGGAGACAGAAGAAAGATTTAAAGGTCATTATTTTTTTATAACATAAACAAATATTTTTGCATTTTATAGTTGTCTGTGATGTGTGCATTGAAGCATTGTTTCTCTTTCAATTTTATCGGTTTCTGAAGGTTAGAAGTAATGTCATGACAGGGCAGGACCTTTCCGTAGTCGAGATTCGACAAGCTGACGTCGGCTGCAGTGATCAGTTTGCTGGTAAGTCTCTTCTTTTTTTCTCTTTTTTTTTTCCTGAAGTTTAGTTAGCAATTCTTGAATTTCAACCATTTATTACAGCATGTCCTTATTTTTCCTCTATTCTGATTCTGCATCAGTAATTACTGGAAGACCCCGATATTGGATTTTCACAGAAGTTGGCCTAATTATTCATATAAGTTGTTGTCGAGAATATAACGAAGGTGGATGTCTTAGGGGTGTTGATAATTCTTATTCCCAACCTAACAATGTTATGAAAACCCGTCTTCCTGGCCTGAGAAATTGTTCAGACTTCAGAGACATACAAAATAGCAACTCTGTACACAGTATGGATTACGCTGCTATCTCCATGGCTCCTCCGATATCGGACTCGAAACCTTCCCTTCGTATATCTTTCCCACCTATGGAACTCGATCCTGTGCCAAGGTCTCTCAGTCATCCGAAGATAAAAATGAAATACAAGAATCACACGATATAAAAAGGGACTATGCGTGGCAATTCTCTTCCATTGTTTATTTTTCTACAAGCTGAAGAGACTACTAAGGTGTCGAGGGGAGAGCTTCCTTATTCCAAGGAAGGAAGCACAAATATAAAGAAGATTGTAATATGTATGATGTGTGAATGACCAACCAATCGATGTGAAGAAGATTGCAGTATTTACGATGGCGATATACGTTGTAATTTTAGTTTAATAAATATTAATAAAAATATTATTTTTTAAATTTTTCGGCGATATTTTATTTAATTAAGTTATCAAGTATGTAAATATATGGTTGACGTGCGATTATTATCTTTTGTATACTATTGTCGATTTGTCGTGGATTTGAATATGCAAATTTTTTTTTAAAAAAAAATAACACCCTTTAAACCGGTTGTGAATTACAACAGGTTCCGAAGTTATACCCTTTGGAACCGGTTGGTAATTACAAAAGGTTCCAATGGGACACTTTTGGAACCGGTTGTAATTACAACAGGTTCCAATGGGACACCTTTGGAACCGGTTGTAATTACAACAGGTTCCAATGGTACACCCTTTGAAACCGGTTCCACCAATCACCGGTTCCAAAGGTCATCTTTGGAACCTTCCTACAACCGGTTCCAAAGCTCCGGACCTAAGGAATCTGTGGCATTAGAACCTATGAAAAAAGGTTCCAAAGGGTAGTTTACAACCGATTCCAAAGGATAATTTTCTACTAGTGTCATGCCATGGTGCTCATGAATACTGAATAGTAAGAATAAAGCCTTCAGAATTTAATGATCATTGAACCAATGTGTTTCAGGCTACTCAAACTAGTGGGAGATCAAACAGTACATTAATGTATTCCAACCCACTAAATATGACTGGATAATCTTTTTCAGCTAGCATAGCTAGCAAGCGTCACTGAAACTCTTAAACATGATACCCCAAATCATGGTTCCAACTTGTCTGTACACCAAAGTGTTCTTAGTTAATACTCGGTACTTCTTTTTCATATTAATTTGAATTGTCTTTTTAGTATAAATGTGTATGTTTGAACAGGTTAAATGTATAAATGTATGTCTTTTGAGTATATTTGTGTTTACAGGTTCAATATAGGCTTGAGTATTTGAATATACTCCATAAGATTTTGGAACAGTGGGAGGGAAAACATTGGGAGCCAGAAACTTGATGCTTACGTTGCCAACAAAGACCACTTTAGTTATCCATAAACTTTAGAGTACCCTCGGATGCTTTTTTTATATCGAGCCCAAGGGGCCTGTAACTATTTGTGCGGTTTTGGTTTGATGTGTGTTGAACTACTCGGTGTTTTTATTATTATAATGTTTGACCAACTCATATATGTTTAATGATTGTATTTTTTTCCTCTGCTGTCCATGAATCTTATTGATAATTCTTTTCTTTGCCTGATTCCAGACAAAAGGTGTGTATGGTTTAACAGAGCTATTAAGACCTGAAATTCAGAATGCTCGATGATGGTAGTCGATATGGGTTTTATGAAATTCAGAACTATTATTATACTCAATTTTTTATCCCTTTCAAAACTTGTTGCAGGAGTGGAGAGATCTAAAGTAGTCGCTATGGGTTTTATTTAGTTCTTATGACAGTCCATGATGGTCGGACACATAACAATAGCAAGCTCCTGAATAGAATTCGATTTGCTAAGGTCTCTTAGTCTTCGTCTTTGTATCTTTATGTTATGATAACAAATTGCTTTTTGCTTTATGAAATATAATATTAAATTGTACTACTATTTTACAGATTATTTCTTATTTGTGAGATTAGGTTCTAAGATGTTTCATGTACATTTTTTACACAGGTCTTGAAAGGAGAATCTCGAACATGCTATTAAACATCAGTCAAGTGGAAATTCTTCTGTTCCATTAAGACGATATATTGTAGTTGATCTAATCAAAGTAGAAGCATTAACATAAACGAAAGTGAGTATTCGTCGCAATTCTCTTCCCTTAATTATTTTTCTACAAGCTGAAGACATTAGTAAGGTGTAGGGGAGGAGAGCTTCCTTATTTCAAGGAAGGAACCATGAATATAAAGAAGATTGTAGCTAGTATGTTTGATCTATGAATGACCGATTAATTGATGTGAAAAAGATTGCAGTATGTACGATGACGATATACGTTGTGATTTGCCGTTTAATATTAATTAAAATATTATTTTTTCAATTTTCTTGCAATCTTTTACTTAATTAATTTATCAAGTATGTAAATATATTGTTGGTGTGCGTTGATTATATTTTATATACTATTGTCGTGGATTTAAATATCCGATTTTTAAAAAAAAAATTAGCACCCTTTGGAACCGGTTGTGAATTACAACGGGTTCTAATGAAACACCCTTTGGAACCGGTTGTGAATTGCAATAGGTTCCAATGATATACCCTTTGGAACCAGTTGATAATTACAACAGGTTCCAATGAGACACCTTTGGAACCGGTTGTGAATTATAACAGGTTCCAATGGTACACCCTTTGGAACCGGTTGTATTTATAGTAGGTTCCAATAATATACCCTTTGGAACCGGTTTCACCAACAACCGGTTCTAAAGGTAATCTATG
Organism: Agrostemma githago; assembly: GCA_958450325.1. NCBI lineage: Eukaryota > Viridiplantae > Streptophyta > Magnoliopsida > Caryophyllales > Caryophyllaceae > Agrostemma > Agrostemma githago. The sequence continues at coordinate 29,459,548 of OY288254.1, read as the reverse complement.
GAACCTTCCTACAACCGGTTCCAATGCTCCGGACCTAAGGAATCTGTGGCAGTAGAACCTATGAAGAAAGGTTCCAAAGGGTAGTTTACAACGTGTTCCAAAGGGTAGTTTTCTACTAGTGGAGGCTAGCTTGGACAGGGCGTCAGTGAAATCTCGGGATATTGTCTCTATTTCGGTTTGGTACGGAGCTAGGCTTTGGCTATATTTCTTCCAAGTGACTGTGGCTTGGTTGACTACTAAGGATGAATCCCCGTGGACCCTAAGGTTTTTAACCCCTAGTGCTACGGCGGGTCTTAGCCCTATTAGGTAGGCTTCGTATTTGGCTGCGTTGTTGGTTACTGGGAAGTCTAGTTTGACTGATATGGGTGTGTGGTAGCCTATGTGTGGGTTTCCTATGTCGGGTTTTTTGGCTAGGAAGTCGGTTATGGGTTGGGTTTAGGATAGTCGTTCCTGATCTCCTTTTAGGGCGAAGTTAGGTGGGCCGTTAGTTGTAGCCCTTATGCTTTGATTGATTTTTTATCGATAAATGGCATAGTATCGAGTTTTAAGCAAGAAAGTGCATTATTTAAAAGTCAAGCAATTGTCAAGGCGCGTTGTAAAAAGAAGAATAATTGATTTATTGATTGATGATAAGCAGGCTATATACCCGAGATGTTATTTTGTGAAGGTGGAAGACAGGTCCTCTCCCACCTTCTGACTTGGTGTAACAAAAATGGAGAAAAAGGAGACATTTATTATTGTTTTTATTTAGCCTAGGCCATGTAAATGAACTAGGCTCTAACTATGACTGGACTCACTGCCCCTAAGAGCACCTTTGTCTTGATAAGACCGTTATGAGTTGACCGTATATTGACCTAACCCTGGGGACATAATTGTTCTCTGGGTCTTAGATTCTTAAATAGCCTTCTGGAGACGCTCCCCTTGGTGGGCGTTTAAGGCTGGTTTTCGTAGGTGGATCACTGAGGGATTTGAAATAACTTGTGACGACCACCGACGTCACTACTTCTTCCTCGGCGACCCTGAAGGTGAAGACTGCTTTTTGCCGTTTCGCGGGAGAGAATGTTCCTTCTTCAAACATGTTTTGGATGGCGTGCTTTAATGTAAAGCACGCCTCAGTATCATGCCCATTACCTTAATGGAATAGGCAGTATGCATTAGGACACCAATTTTTGCTTCACCTGTCGATTGGTGGGTCCAAAGTAGGACCCATGGGTAAGAGTAACCCCTGATCTACTAGGTTCTTGAGAATTTCAGTGTATGATGAATTGATTTTGGTAAATATTTTCCGTGACATTCTTGCCTCGTCGGGTATGGCCTTGTGAGGCCTCGAGGTTATTTCTGTATTGGCCTTAGGGGATTTTGCCCGTGCGAAGCACTAGAACGACCTACTTAGGGTAAGTTCATGGGTATGGTAATCGCCTGGACTGACATTTGCTTCGTTCTCCGTGCCCCCACTTTTGAGGAAACTGAGGCGCCTATCGATGTGACGAACGAAGTAGGTCAGACGGTCTATCGAGGTGCGGACATCGTGAACCACTTCGGTTAGGGTATTGACATTGTTGCAGATGTTTTCGATGACTCTTGGATCTAGGGATATGTTGGGGAGTGATTCTGCAAGAAAATGGCGGAGGTCAGGACGGATCCACCGGACGACTTAGAGACTCGGGGAACGCTCGTATGCGAGCGACACGAAATGAGACCCTCAATTCGTGCGTGTTCGCGGTTATCGATCTAGGGACTCAGATGCTTTAGACTCTCGGTGTATTCGGCGAAGCGCCTAATAGACTTATATCTCTAGAACGTGACGATTTGACACAAATCTGGGGAGTGAGATTTAAAGAGGAGGCCTTCTCGGGACAACCGACCCAAAATGTAAGACCTCGGCGGAGAAGGTTTGTAACCTGGTACGGACTCAACGTGGACTTGGAAGAAGGTTTGTAAAGTTAAATAGTTACTTAAGCCAGCATACATCGACAATGAATGGCAGACTGGTGTGGGTAAGAGTTACTCCATCAGGAAGGGTTATGAGTGGATCAGGGAGCAAGGAGAAGTGGTGAATTGGTGGAGTTTGATCTGGAACAAATGGACTACTCCTAAACACCGTATGATCTGTTGGATGTTCCATCATGATGCGCTATATACCATAGAAAAAATGCAAAATTTACAGCTGATTACGGATGCTGATTGCTGTATTTGTGCAGCTGCTGATGAAACATTAACACACCTTTTCTGTGAATGCGAGTACAGTAAGCGAGTGATACACCTGATTAATGACTGGCTGAATGTGGATATCTCGTGCTCAGGGCTGCAGGAGTGGAGATTGAAGAGAAGAGGATCAAAGATGCGTAGACTGGTGCTGAATGCTATCATAAACGCAGCTATATATAGCATTTGGCATGAGAGAACGAAGCGAGGACTGAAGGTGTCATCCATAGACCTGATTATGTGGTAGCTTGGATTAGGCATGATATGAATCATAAAATTCTCACTTGTAATAGTAGTGATCTCACTACAAAAGATAGGAATTGGATCGATAAAATTGCTATGTAACGCGTGACCTGCGGGTCAAAACATCATGTATACTTTATTTTTTATTCAATTTTTACCATTTAACAAAAAAAAGACCTTGGTAGAGGCGGCCCTAGTAACGAACAAAGACAGTTAATCACACAGTTGTACGACGTAAGGAATTGATCTCAATCCTACCTCGAAATCAAAGAGTTTTGATATTTTCGAAAATGAATGGATTTTGAAAACAAACTTTTTTGAAAGTTAGAGTTTTTGTGAAATCGGTATTACGATGGTTTAGTGACATCTCTTGTGGTGTGTCGAAAGGTGTTGCTATGTGAGCGTCGAAGATTTGACGATAGCAGAAGTGTAAGTTGTGATTTTGTAAAAGGAAGCAAGGCTTTTAGAAGAATCGGTTTTGAAAATCGTGGTGTCGCGTTATTTTATCGAGACTACTATTATTTAGTAGTTCAAAATTCGCGGTGTAGACGGTGTTCTTGAGAGACCGTGGTGTCTGCTGTGCAGCGCTTTGAAGGTGTGACCAAATCCTTATTACAGAATTTAGGTGGCGAAAGTTTTTTTCTTTTTTGGAACTTTTTTTCAAAACGTACGACCCGCATTTGTCGATTCCATTGATTGGAATTTCGACGGTGGCGACGGCACGCATGTGTAATTTTTTTTCGTGGGTATAACCATTTTGGTTTTCTCGACTTCATTAATTGAAGTTTCGGTATGTTAACTGTATGTGCTAAAAGTGTTTTGAAGACTAAAATGCAACCGTTTTACTCGCCTTCACTAGTAGAAAAATGTCAAATTGCTGCTACTTATTAGAGGCGTTTTAGGAAAATAGTAGCAAATAGTTTTCCTTTTTTCAAGTAAAAATAGTTGAATGAGTCATTTTTATAAAAAAAAAAATTAAAAAAGAATGGTGGTGCGGCGTCTCTCTTCCAAAACCAACGCCGCACCAATCTTGAAATGTTAATTTTTATTATTCTAATCAATTAAATCATCCAACACCTCAGTACACCCCCGCTCTCTTTATTCTCGCACTACACAATACACACTCCGTCCCCGTCCCCGTCCCCGTCCCCGTCCCCGTCCATTTCGATCTCCAAACTGAAACCCAGTACACGCCTCAACAGTTTGGATCTCCAGCCAGCGTAGTTCGCTCCTCCTTCCACCTCTGTCAGTTCCTTCTTCGCACATCTCAGTTCCGCCTGTCTCCGCTCTTCCTTTCGTCTGTTTTATCTGTGTTCGCTCCTCCTCCGCCTGTTTCCGCGTCTCCTTCCTATTCCCCACGAAATCTCGCAGGTCCTTGCTCAGGTTGTTGTTCCTTTGCTTCATTTCACCCCAGTTTCATTTTTCAGTTCCTTAGGTCACTAATTTATAGCTATTACTGTGTAGAGTTGTCGAGAAAGATCGAAACTTTACTCGTTGCAATGAAATTTCTTTATTACGTTATTAATTATTTGATGGATTTAAGGTTTACCAGTTTTTGTCACTAATTTAGGGGTTTTGTTACTAATTATAGGTTTGAAATTTGTTACAAGCTGAAAAACGGATTGAAACTGAGGGTTTACGATAATTTGATAGGGTTTTAAGTCCTCGTTGTTGATGCCATTTCCGGAAGAACAGAGTAAGACCTTAGTACAATTCCTTAAATTTTAACTATTACGTTTAGAATGATTAGACTAGTTTTAGAATTGGTAATTGTAACTGGTTTAGTATTGTTATTGCTCTTGTAATGTCGATTGTAAGGTTAAGATTTAGAGAAATTGGGATTTTGGTGAGTTTGTCATTTATTTGAAGTATGCTGTCAGTTGAAGGCTGCTGACTACCTTATCCTTAACACCTAAATTTTTTGGACGAACACCTTCCGAATCAAAGTCTGGAAGTAGTACATACAGAGTTTGTACCTTACTTGTCCTACTCTTTGATCATATTTAATCAGTTTTTATTTGATATACAACGTGTGTTTGATGAAGTAAACGAGGATCTTTTGACCAAGGGACGACGAGTATGGTAGAGAGGCCAGTAGCCTTATGGCAGAGCTAATATTTGGAGCGACTGAGTACACCACGGCTATCGACAATTCGTCTGGTGGTTGTGTTCTCGCGGAACTACTTCTCGGACAGGCAATTTATTTTTCCCAACATACATAAATGGTTTGATACGAATACTATAAGAAATTCTTCTGTATTTGTATTGTATATTAATGTCTCGTGTTCTTACAGCCTGTGTTTCCCCTAAGCTCATTGATTTTATCAAGACTGAAGAGTTAAGACCGCCCTTCAAGAAGAAGAAGAAGAGTGGACATGCTTATGGTTATTCTAGTCAAATACTTTATCCAATATGGGGTGATTATAAGTCTTAACTCTTGCTTACGTAATCAACATAATTGATTAAGTATTGGTCAATAGGTTATCTTTCAAAGTCAATATGTTAACCACACTCATCATATGCTATCCACTTTAGATTCCACTGTAGCTCTCCGAAAGTTTAATGTTAGACAGATTTGTCATCATTTACTCTCTTTTTTTCAACTTATGCAGATTATAAAATGGAGGGTGGTTACTCGAGTTCAAGCAATTGTGATGGCGACCTTTTCAACAATAATTGATTCTATGTCCTTTCAGGTGAATCATCCACACCTTACCCTTTCTTCTGAACAACGAAAACAATTAAAAAAATGACCCAAAACCAAATAACTCGGCCCGAACTGACGTGAACTCGTACAAACTTAGGTTAGAACCCAACACCATCCAGAACGCTACTTTAATTTGGTTACTTTAGTTTAGCTGATATATGCTACCTAACTTGTCTTACAACGTAACTTAGGCCTCTCTCGAAGTCATGTTGCTCAGTTTAACAAAGGGCTGACATGATTGCTTGTTCTTGTTGTTCTTATTCTTCTTTTTTCTAATTTCTTCGTCCTTTGTTCTTTCTTGCAGCTGAAACATATAGTCATACAGACTCGGAATTCCTTAAATATGAGAATAATCAAAACAACGATGTTTCTACTGTGATGGTATTGTAGTATCTCATAACATTTGTTTTAATTATGTCGTGGTGACTTTTATTTTTCAAAGTGACTGTTTCCATGCTATTTTTATTACAAGTTTCAAGTGATAACTTCTCTTAATACTCTTGAAATCGAGGTTTCATTTATAAAATTGTTACATTTTATCCACCTTATTGCAAATAAGCTGTCGGCTACTGATTTTTTGTTAAAAAAAACAGGAGACACGAACATCGATGGTAAACCCCAGTGGTGCACCGTATGGAGAGAGCTTGTACCATGATGTGACTGATAGGTTGGCTACTGATACTGGTCTTCCTGGTCTACACTTGATAGGAGGTCAAGAAAATCATCTCACTGTTCCTCCTGAGCAATTGGAAATTTCCAGTAGGGATACTGTTGTGAATAAGTATGAGAAGTTAAGCATGACGAGTAAATATGCATTGCAGCAGCCTAATCTCGCACCCCTGAAGAAGAGAATGCGAGATATTTGTTCTAAAAGCAAGAGGTCAATCATAAACAATGAAGATGCTATTGAAATTAGACTTTCATGGGAGGATACTCAAGACCTGCTTCGTCCTCCACCAAATGCAGAACCAAACATTGTCCTGGTTGAGGATATAGAATTCGAAGAATATAGCGTAAGTTGGACGAATTTCTTTCTAATGGAAAAATGTTTGCTTTATATGAAGAGGACGAGTCTATGGAGGCTGCTCTATGTTTGTTCTTGGAATATGAACCCATGAGCCTTATCTTTTTCATTGTCACTCCTATAGTCCTATTTGGGTAGATAAGTAGTGATATTATTTTATATTTGAGATCAGCAACATAATCATCAATTTTGTGCCTTTTAGGAACCTCCGATTTTTGGTAAAAAGAACATACTTCACTGCTGCTTGTCTATCATGGTAAGTTAACGTATGCCATTTATATTTAAATTTTCTACTCCATCTCATTGCAGCTAACAATTAGCTACAATTGCTTTCTTTTATTTTAAATAACATTGAATTTTCTTCTTTCTTTTGATTTTTTGTGGAATATTAATAGTACTTTAGAGAAGATATTTCCTGTGCTGCGTTAGAGAAGATGAGTTCGAAGGAACTTGAAAGTGTTTTCCGATTAAAAAAAGGTTTGTCATTACCCTATACCGTTTATCTTACAGGATAGCAAAATCTTACGCTATTGTCATTAACTCACTTAGCAGATTCTACAAAGTTAACTAATGAGAAGAATGTGGCATTCGAGACGGAAAATATTAAAACACAGTGGAAACCTCAGGTATCACTAAAATCAACTTTGCATTTGTCTGTAGACTCTGCAACGTCCATTTTTTTTAAGAAAGGAGCCCTACTACCTCCCAGTTATCTTCATCATGTGTGAGCCCGCTAAACTCACCCCTTCAACTAAATTGCACAACCCAAAGCATCGATCCTACAACAATCTCCATATATATAGATAAGAAAAATATACCAGTAGGCAGAACTAATGAATAGCCCCTCTTGCTGTCCATAGATGGTGCACAAAAAAACTGACACATTTTCAAGCCTGACATGGGCACTACTACAGAAAAAAGAACTACCTAACAGAAACAAGCCAATGAGAAAATGAACATACATACTAGTATCACGAATTTGGATCACTTAATGGTGCATCCAGTCTAGTAGTTGTGGAGATCGAAGTAGAGCATTAAGAAGAAGACATAATAAAGGGAAATGAGGTTTTTGGTGACATCCTTAATAGTCTTAGTGATTTGAGTGATTGCTTCACTTTGCACCAGAATTTGCTTCAATCGTGGCCCTTCTGCCAATCTGTAATCAATCCTCTACTTCCTTAACTTTATATGCTTGATTGATTTGTTCAAAGTTTTGATTTTAGATCGTTGATTTGATGTTATTGTCCCCTGCATTATGTTTGATGCCTCATTAATTCATTCAGTAATTCACTTGATTTTTTTTACATTCACTGATTTGTGATTGACTCGGCTTTTCAATGGCTAAATTAAAATCCAGAGGAAGAAGCTTCTTCTTTGTGCAATTATCTAGTCATCCAAGTATCACCTGACTTTGTATGTACAGTATATTGGTTGAAGAATTATCGAATTTAGAGGGTAGTTCTATATGCAAGGGAAAAATTGTTGAATTTATAAACCGAATTTGTATCGTCCATTTGCAAAGCTATTGTTGGGAGAGGTTATTGTTTCCTTGGTTTGGTTTATATGATATTCAATAGTACTAGTTTTAAATACACAGATTATATAAGTGGATTTGCTACCTTATTCGGTCCACTGTCAGTTACATTAACAATTTCACTTCATTTAAGCTGAAAAACAGATTGAAAAAAAAAATTGGAACTTAGGGTTTGTTTTATGATTAAGGTTTTTTAAAATGAAAATTGCTGCACATCAGTTAGTATTGTTATTTCAGGTGTGGGCTGGAGTTAAGATGGCGGATTGATGCACACTAGTAGAAAAAGGTCAAATTCCTGCCCCTCGTCTAATAGTTCCCATTTCGTAGTTCCATTTATGAAGAAGATTAAGATGATGGTGATTGATCATTCTTTGCTTGTTCAGGCCTTGCGTTCATCTACCAACCTAGTTGCAATAAAATACGGACTGTATCCGGAAGGGAATCAAATATGAGATTTAAGTGCAAGAAGGTTCCAATAAAATACCAAGGCTGCTACACATTCTAAGATGTTGCTAGTTGATGCAAGATGCTTGGTTTGAATGGAATACGAAGCTACATATCAGGCTCTATAAATTGGTGGATCTGCTGTGTTTAGATGCCCTCGTACTCATGTACGTATTAGCTCTCCCAGTGGCATTATCATGGTTATTTGCCTATGTATCTTTTAACTGCTATTACAGATCGAGAATGCACATATTTGAAATGTGAAGTTTGATTTAGTATTTGTGCAGGTGTTACAACGACGGTAAAGATGGGATGAATGGATTGCGAGACAAATGAGTTATATTTTACAAGTCGTACGTGAATTACACTAATCTAATTCTAACTTTGAAATATTTTATTAAGCTTATGAGTATTTGTAAATGTATCCATGTTACTTTTCTAGACTTAAATAAATGTCGTGTATGTTGATTGAAATAGATAATATTGAAAATGCATATGGAGGTCGTACAAGATGCCCCAAAATATATATTTTTTTTATTCAAAATTAGTCCTATTTGCGGCGTCATATCTTAAAAAACGCCTCAAATGGTGTCCTTATTTGCGGCGTTTTTTCAAAAAAAACGCCGCAAATACTGCTCTATTTGTGGCGTTTTTTAGACGCAACACAATATTTTTCTATCTGCGGCCCCGCCATATGAGGCATCAAGAAAAACGCCTCAAATGGGGGGTTTTTTGGAGCCGCAAATCAACCTTTTTCTACTAGTGCTTGGTCCCATTGGACGGGAATTTGGCGGTAGTAATGGTGTTCATGTGTATGAATGTTTTGAAAGCAAAATGTAGCCGTATGAGGCACCTTGATCCCATTAGTTGGGATTTTGGTAATGATAACGGTACGTCGTTGTTGTTTAAAAATGACGAGTTTTAATTTTGGCCGAAGTAACAGCGCTCAAAAGTGTTCTTTCAAAGCGATGAGTGTAAAATTAGCCATGGTGACGGCGCTAAAAGGCTTCTGAAAATAACTTTAGTTTGGCCGGATCATCGGCGCTTAAAAGGTGGTTATGAAAAGAAGATGTCCTTTTTCGAAAACAGAGTAGGGTGCAGTTGAATATGTTGTCATGGTTAAATCTGGATTTTAATGTTTTATTCGGGTTGTCAAACACGCTACGCATAACTAGGAATGCGTACACTCATGTAGGTTGCAGACACCGGTAGGTTAGGGTAGGCTACCGCCCACGAATAGCCTTTGCTTAGGTGACGACAGGTAACCTGGGGAGGTGAGTATCATACCGGCTGCTTAGCACCACTCGTTTGGTACATCCACGAAATGCGTGGCTACCATGGACGGCCGGAGCGTTAATCGAGGATCTCTCCGCATGTCCGAAAGGATCTTACCGGGAGGAGGTCGATTGGTCCTAATATTGGTTAGGGTGGGCTTTTTAGGGCCAAAACCTGTAGTGACCACAACGAGGAACTAGGAAATGAGCTTCACCGACCTCGTTCGAGTTACACCACCACTGGAAACTTGCTTCCAAATCCACAGTGGAGTCGCCAAACTGTGGACGCCCGTTCGCACCGCCTGGCGCCTTGCGCGCGCGGGTTCTCTGGTTTGTCGCTGCGGTCACCCACGCGGCCCCCTCCCGTCGGAGGCCGGTCCGATCGGCGATGTGTCGGACCTCGATTTGGTTGACGATTCGGATAGTACTAGACGGATGCAGACACCCATGTTTCCGTTAGAATCGATCGAGACGTATTGTAAATGTGTAAAGGTCGATATGTTTGGTAAGACAACCTTTTTAGTGAACCGAAATCTTTTCCGATTTGTGGAGTTGCCACTGAGTCAATTATGAGGATTTGGAAACCGTTCAAGTCAACTTTGATACTTAGCCGGCTCAAAGCTGAGTGGCACGGGACCTAAAGATAAAGACTTGTACCCTTAAGTACTCCATGCCTAGAATGACTGTTAAGTGCTATTTTAAGCACTATTTGTGAGTGCATATCATCATATTTGTAGTGTTTAAGAGTGGATTTGGGGCGATATAGTGATATTTGAGTGATTTCCGATGATCTTGCATGATTTAAGTGAATATGTGTTTTTTGATGACGATTCTAGCTATTTTGAAGAGCCGAGAAATTCATGTATTATGCCCGGATTATATTGGTGTTATACGTGTCAAATGCCGGGTTAGATCGAAGATCCCATGAAGAAACGAAAAGAAGAAAATCAAAGGAAAGCAAAGAAGAAGAATTGGAGTCTTTAAGTGCCGCTAGTAGCGGATGATGAAGAGTGAAACTGCCGCTAGTAGAGGCTTCATCAGAATTCATGCAAATTGTGAAGCTTCCAGAGTGCCGCTAGTAGCGAACAGCTACCCGCGTGTGACTTTTGATCTCCCTCTATTCTATCCTACTTATATCACATTTTGTTTTATTAGAAGAACATCATTATTTTTAGACTAGATACATCAAACTTATGCAGTTTTATTAGATTTCATGCAATTTGAGTTTTATTGTTCAAGACCTTTAAGAAACGATCGTTCATCTTTTGTTCATTAATCAAGACTTAGTTTTCCTAATTCCCTACTCTTTATTTTATTTGTTGATTATCATTTTGATTATGAGTTGTGAGTAGTTCTTTTATCTAGGGCTCGGTGAGCCGATAATATGGGTTATTGATGCTTTGATTTTAATCGCGCTTTGTTGAATTATTGAATTGGGTTTGTTTCGGTTGTGCTTAATAATTGATTGATTAGTTTGAATTGTTAGGTTTGAGTCTAGATTATCATAACAACGAGAGTTGGATGTTTTCATATGAATCATACCTAAAAGTTTGTATCTTTGTCGATTAATTTCTACTCAATTTTAATTACGGCGAGAGTCGGGTTTTAATTTAGAGAACCGAAACAAGGTTTGAATTTTCACATGAGAATAGTGAATTGGAATAATTGGGACATGTTAGCATCGATTCTTAATGCATCTAGTTTTGTAATTCGTGTCATGAGAATAGGAATTTGACAAAGCTGTGTCACATTTTGATTGCATCGATAATCCATGTTAATGGTGAACCATTGCCCTAGGTCTTTTAAATTATTGATTTCATCTCGATTTACTACATCTAGTTTGTTAAAGTTAGTTATATAATCACCATTTTGATCTATTCGACGTAGATAACTTGAGTAAAACATTAGCTAGTACTTAATCATCCACCTCCCTGAGATCGACCCGTATGCTACAGTACCCGTATGCTTGCGGTACTATAAAATAAAACGTAACAAGTTTTTGGCGCCGTTGCCGGGGAGGTAATGGACTAATATTGGCTTAGTTTTTTGATTTGTTAGACTACGTTATTTTTCTTTAATTATGTTTTATCTCGGTTTTCTACAATATGAAGATGAAGAATTTTTGGCTTACCTTGATCGACTTAAACAATATCCTGTCTCACTGGATGGTCATGGCTTTAGCGACGAAGAGCTATGTCTAACAATAGAGAAAGGTATCAACAGTTGTACACAATCAATGCTTAACTTTTCTAATGGAAATTTTCCTTCCAGGTCTGATGATGAAGCATTTAAATTCTATGACTGGCTATCTCGTGACAGTTGTAAGCCAAATTTCTCTTTTTCTTTGTGTGTTAAAGACAATATTTATGTGGAAACTAGTGATACTTGTGAGCTTGTAAATAATAGTATTGAGCATGATAGGAGCGTGAGTGAAATTTACCATCCTATTGAGGGGTTTTTGGCCGAGGAGGAAGTTAAGGATTGTGATTGGGAGGAATTTGTTCCTCACAACCATTCTAATATCACTCTTTATGGTTGTACTTCATATCCATCTTTCAAATATAATCCCCTTAATATGGTTCTATCTTTTCCTCTACTTTATCCTCTACCTTGTCTAAGCTCATTACCCTCTTATAATTCCATAAGTATGAAGGAGTTTCCTTGGTGTCGATCACCTTATCTTTGTGATAGTTTTGGAACAGATAAAAGTAAGCCTCCTAAAATTTCTAAGATGATTATTAATGATATTGTGCCTTTGCTTTGTGATATTGGGGATAATGTCTTATCCTCAAAATTTCATACTACAAAGTTTGATGGACTTAAGACTCTAACATGGATTGATATGTTTATGCATGATAATAGTTTCCCAAAATGTATGATAAGTTCCTACGATGTTTTGGTGGGGTCTTAGTCTATTGTTTAACATGTTATTCATAGTTATCTAAGTCGCATTCACAGGTTTATGATCGACTTCTAAGAGCTTTGACCGCATCTTCTTAAGAATCACACTACAAAAGCATGCATCAAGCTAATGATGTTAAACAAGCGCTTCTTGGGAGGCAACCCAAGTTACGTATGTATTTTTTTCCGTTTTATTTATGTAAAGAAAAAAAGGGAAAAAAAAAGAAAAAAAAAGAAAAAAAAAGAACAAACGAAAAAGGGAAAAGAAAGAAAAAAAGAAAAAGAAACGGAAAAAAATTGTGAAGGTGTGGGGAAACTGGAATGGCTTATTTGTGGGCGTTGATGCCCGAAGCTTCGATGGTGCCTGATTGGGTTGACCTGTTTGTATCGAGCTGCCTTAAGTGTAGGAAGAATGTCAAGGGAAAAATTAGTATGGGTGGCAAGGTGACATTGATACTTACACATTTGAAAGTCACTATTCCAAGCACAGTTACACCGATGACGGGAGGTGATTTGCTCGATTTTGATACATTGGAGCGTACATTTATGTTTCAAGATTCAGTGACCCGTGGTTATTTTTTATGGAGACGTGGTCCGAAAGCTTCACCTTACTTACGATTGCCTCGTTCTACGGAGCAATCTATTCCTACCGGGCCAAGGACCATCGATTTTTATATACCACGTGACCAACTTACTCTCTTGGAGCCGGGTGACAAAAGGGTAGCAAATCGAGTTGTAGAAAATGATGATGAAATGTTATATGATAGTGATATGGATGGTAGTGATGATGGAAATGCGACCGAGAGACCCTCTCCCTCATTCACACATGCTTCATGTGGACATGACGTAGGTCCACCCCGACGCGGCCACGCGCGGGTTTGGGTAGGCGAATGAATCTCGTGGTAAGATTGTTCTCGGGTTCGAAATTTAAGTCAAAGATGGAGTCGCCACCAAATTTTGTGGTTTTTCGGAAACATTCAAGCCCACTCTATGTTGTCATGGGCTGTACACAAAGTATGGTCCATTCCGATTTCAGAGTTTATGGGGCTCGTCCCTTTGCATTACAATACCGATACCATCTGCACCGGTAATCGTGTATAGAATGACTCTCGTGCGCCAACGGTTTCGGGCATCCGGAAACCGAGGTTTTGAGTAATTAAGGGGTGAGGGTACGTGTTGGGAAGCCCACTAAGGGCACCCAACCCTGCCCGCACATGGCGGCCTCTACTAAGACATCGTTCGTGTTCGTGTGCGCGCGCTAGTAAAACGACTAAATGATATGCAAACAGCGTTTTCGGGCTAGGCATGTGAGTTATTGGTTAACTACGTCATTTAATGCATCTAACTATTGTCGAAGTTGTTTAGCATGCGAGGTTCATTTATAAAGCGATAAACATCCAAATAAACAAAGCTCGTAAATAAATTACAAATTACACGGGCGGAAATACAACCCGGGCAATACAAAAATTACAACAATAAAATAGCGTAAACGGAAAATAAAAGAAGCGATAAATAGATAAATGACTCGAAACGGACCCGTATATAGTAAATACAAACTAGACCGTAAGTTGTGCAATTGGACGAACTTCGATTAGATACACATTATATTGTGTACTAATCAAAGGACAGAGATTTGGGACCTAGGCGTGGTGCTATCCCTATCCCGAATCTCGATGCCTTGTCCCGGCTTATCACCTCGAGGAATGGAGTCTAAATTAATCATGTGTCGGATACGACTAAAGAGTCGTCGACACAAAATTAATAGTGCGAGACCGTCGATCAAAGTCGTTTTAAGTGTAGTGACATGCATGGGTTTTGAAAAATAGAATTACGCGATTGACTTTGCACACTACGACTAAGTTGTAAAAAAAAAAAGACGAGGCTCGGATGGTAAAAAAAAAGCTCTCGGTTTTCTGGGCTACAGGACCCACTCGATCGAGTCGTGGTCTGACTCGGTCGAGTGTGTCCTCGAGGAGGCTACTGCCCAGGATTTGGAGTGCTACTCGATCGAGTAGCCTATGGTACTCGGTCGAGTGGCACCTGTACGAGTCATGGCTCATATTGTTTTTATGTTTAAAAATCGGTGGTTGGCCGAGTTAAATAAAAAATATCGTACGATTTAAATTTTACTCGGCTTCCGGTATTATAATCGTGTATTTATACGATTATAATACCGTTATCGGAATTTTATGTAAAATGTTGTCGTTAGATTGAACATTTTGGATTAGTGACGAAATTGTGTCCCTCTACGTCACGACATCGATATTAATCCTTACGGATTATGTGATGTCGGTTTTCGTGTCAACGGGTCCCGTACTAATCTTAGAAATGGATCCATACGCGTTCAACTACGAATGACCATGATCGCGTTACGCCCTTGAGTAAGTACATTGGGGCGACGCTCTTCGAAAGGGTGCCACCTCCGTCGTTGCTCGTAAAGGGATTAAACGGACCTCAAATGGACGTCGTAGTCAAACGTGTTTAGATCCGAGTTTTAATACTATTATATACGTATAAACGGTATTAATTAACGATAAAAAGGAACTAGAATTAAAGTACGAAAAATGTAAAAGTGTTAGTGTTAGTATACTAATGCGATTACAATATAAAAAACAAAAATGTAAATAAAATGAAATGAGATAGTAAGGATTGAGACGGGGTTTATGACACCCTCAACATACATGCTTAGTAAAAGCCTCGGTGATGGACTCGTAATGGCGGCACGTACGCGGGAGTATCGAGGATGTATGCAAGTTATGGTGTGTGTTTGTGTGTATCGGTTTTACAAGAGGTAATGACTCGGTTTTCGACTAAGGTTGCTTAGGGTTGTAGAGTAGTTTAGGTGTATGGATTAGGGTAGAAATGTAGGGTAGAATTGCATTTGACAAAGCTGAAAAATGAGAAGGGTTTGTGTGGTATTTATAGAGTTTACCCCACGACCTAGGGTCACTCGATCGAGTGTCCCTAGTGCACTCGATCGAGTGCCTTTGAGAACGGGCCTGGTCTGGTTTTTGAGGATCCACTCGACCGAGTGGGTCAACCCACTCGATCGAGTGGATAAGGTTGATGAGCATAAATAGGGAAGGAGTTGACTTTTGATTAATTTTGAATTTTGTTTTGGGCGCAATTTTCCAGAAACGCATCAGGCTAATTTATGTGACGGATTCGTCTTTGACCGGGTTTTGACCCGGTCGCCAAAAGACGGTTTTTATTTCCGGTGTTTGTTTTGGCCCAAATTAGTCTTATTTTACTCGGAACGACCCACTGGGCCTGAATTTGAGGTTGGTTTTGAGAGGTTCGTACTCGCTAAATGTCCATGTCGGATATTATTGATTCCGAGCCCATATTCGAGTATGCTAAGTCATGTTTGCGTCCGATCATCATCGGGTGTTTGTCGGGAACTGCTATAGACACTAGCAGGCAAAATGCGGGTGTCTACAGAGCCCCTACTGTGACTGAGGCTTGGACAAGGCGAAAGTCAGAGTAGCTACCAGGCCAATCGCAGATTACGACCTGGCAGCCTTCCGTTCGGGTCGTTTATAGTCCAGTAGACTTGCGTGAAGGGCTCGCCAGCCATAAGGAGAGGGTCAAACCTGTCCTGATGATGGTAGCTCCGTAGGGAGTCAAACTTGCCTTTGAAGGTGTAGGTGTACCCGTATGTCGACACATCAAATCTTGGATGTAGCATTCCGGGAGAAACATTGGCTTACGCTGGGGAGTGAAGTAGCTGGGCGGAGACTCGCTTCTGAATTCTGGGGTGTACCTGTATGCTGACACATAACAAACTGCATGTAACACATAGGCAAAACACCGACTCATGCTGGGGAAAATAAAATATTGATTTTTGAAAGTAAAAAAATTTTGAAAGATTTTTTTTATCACAATTTTAAGGAAAGCTCGGGACGACTTGATTCCTATTCTTGGTTCTTATCTGAAATCAGGCTTGCACGTGCATAAGGCCCAGGTTTGCGGAGGAGGCATGGTAGTTAGGGTTACAGTTGGGGTTTCCTACTATAAATATAGGTGTCCCTGCTTTAACTTTTGCATCCCAACTCAAATTCTCCTTCTTCTCCTCAAAATCTCTTATACTTTCAAGAAGACTCAAATTTCTGTCATGGGTATCGATCATCTGACAGCGATTCTTTTTGCCTGGTCCGAATACTTTCGGGATGAGGACAAAGTTCAACTGACCCAGATGGGAATTGTCAGTCTGTTCCCACTCCAGCGTCTGATAATCGACTCGCACTTTTTGGACGCTTGCCTGACGTTCTGGGATACTACCCATCACGTCTTCGCATTCCCGCGAGGAGAAATATGCCCTCTTCCTGAGGAGGTCGCGGCTATAGGTGGGTGGAGCCCTATTGCTCGTCCTGCTATTCCTTCATTCTATCCGGATCCAAGAAAGAGGCTGAGGGATTTCTTGGGTCTGTCCCACGCTGAGACAGATCGTATGGTGCGTGGAAATACTGTTTCCCTTTTCAACCTGGCTGACAAGTTTATGAACCTCCAAGACGTGAGGATTACTGCTGCTCATAGGCGTAGGGCCTTCGCCTTTTGCATGCTACACCGCTATGTCTTCGAGGGGATGATGGATGTTGACTCGTGCTTGGGTCAAATCAGGCTGATTGGTGTGGTAGACCAGATGGAGACTGGTCATAGCCCTGCTTGGCTAGTCACCGGGGAGATCATCATGGGTCTGGATGCTAGACGTCTTGACCCGGACCGACAGCTGACGGGGAGTACCCGTATTCTGCAGGTATACATTCCATGATTTTTTTTTTGCTTTCGCGCGAATTTCTGATGTCCGTAAGTCACTCGATCAAGTGGACCTGTCACTCGATCGAGTGACACTCTTAGCGAGCTACTGCCTGTTTTTGGAGGGCTTACTCGATCGGGTCAGCTGCTGTACTCGATCGAGTGGGCTGTAGCGGACCACTTACTCACGGATTTTGTGTATATTTTCAGATTTGGTTGTCGAAACGTTTCTCGATCATAAAGTCCCCTCCGAGTATTCCCAATTACCGTAGCAGCCAAATCAGCTCGAGGAGGCGACGTATAAGCTCGAGTCATCATATAAACCGAGCTTATTGGGATGAGAAGCTGGTGTTCCATGGTGGTCCTTTGATTAGGTGGACCGTCGCTTGGTGGTTCGTTTCGAAGTTGACTGGATTGGCCAAGAGAAACCAAGCCCGCTACCTGGTGATTCTGTCTCTCGACTGGACAGTTCACATTTACCCGGACCCCCTTCCGAGGCAGTTCGGTTCGTCTCAGCGCATTCCTGAGACTGAAGCCATCATTAGCGCCTCGCTCCAATTGACGGACGCTATGTGCGACACATGGTTGCAGAGGTGGTTTACCCGTCCCACGTGGACCATACCCAGTCCTTGCCAATCTGCTTGGGTTTCACGGGCTTACCAGAAGTGGACTTCCGAGGAGGCTCGCAAAGCTTTGAAGGTTGATGAGGCCTTCGAACTAGTTCGCCGGGAGACGGCGAAGGGCAACAGGGATTTCTTCGACGAGGGAGACACCCCTGCTACCTTAGCCCGATTAGAATCGGGTCTTAAGTCACATACTAAGACTCGATCTAAGGAGTCTGGTGCTAGCAGCACGCGGGGGCAGCCAAGCCCCCAGACTGATGTGGAGAGACGACTTGGGCCAAGACTGGCGGCCCGAGACTGACTAGGCCTGCGTGAACGACTTTCAGAGCCCGTTAGGGCCCGACTTGGGCCCGTCGAAGCGAACGAGGACTCGAGCTCAAAGAAGCGAGTCCGAGCTAAGGAGGTTCCAGTGGTGATTCGGGAACGCTCCCCTCCACGTCATCGTCAGTGGACGGCCAAGGAGGTCAAGGACAAGGGGAAGGGCAAGATGCCCTGAATATCGAGTCCTTAGTTTTATTATTTGGATATTATTACTATTTTTGTTGTGTCATGTGCTTTTTGTTTTTGCATTTTTGAATTCCTGCATTTTGTAATTTCCCGAGTTTATCGGGATTTTTTATTAATAAAAGAAGTTTATTATTAAACCGTTCTTGTCTTTTTTCGATTGCACTGGTTGTACCCTTTTGAGGGGTTGCCTACGTATCCACAAATAGCGGAATCAAACCAAACGTAGTTCAAGCTCAGTAGATTTGCAATCTCGAATTACACCAAGACTACTATTGGTTCAAGATGCTTGCGACAGTAGAATAAATAATTCTAGCTCATTGACTTGCATTTTGAAAAAATGATTTTGATAAATTTGCTAATGACATTGAGAAAGGCCTAAGGGTAGTAACGCTTCAGCTGGTCCAGTTTGGTTGGGTTGACGAACTCATTCCCGTCCAGGTCCGTCAGCATCATTGCTCCTCCTGATAGGATCTTCCTTACCAAGTATGGCGCAGCCCAATTAGGTTTGAATTTTCCCCTTGGGTCAACTGGTAACAAAGCTCGAACCAACATAAGGACTAGATCCCCTTCCTTAATGTTTCTGGGCCTTACCCTTTTGTTGAAGGCTCGTTGGATTCTCTTCTGGTAGATTTGAATGTTGTTGAGGGCACGAGATCGTTGTGCGTCTAGTAGAACCAACGAGTCATACCGTGCTCGAACCCAATCAGCTTCGGGTACTTGGCTTTCTACCAGAATTCTGAGGGACGGTACCTCCAATTCAACTGGTTAGACTGCCTCCATCCCATAAGTTAGGTAATACGGTGTCGCCCCGGTTGCGGTGCGAATTGACGTCCGGTATCCCCATAGGGCAAAAGGTATTTTGTCGGGCCAGTCCCGGTAATTATCAGCCATCTTTTTGAGTATGGTGACAATTGTTTTATTGGCCGCCTCTACTGCTCCGTTCGTTTGGGGACGGTAGGGCGAAGACGTATGCCTTTGAATTTTATACTTGGTCAACAGGGCTGCAGTCTCGGCTTGAAAATGAGTCCCGTGATCACTGATAAATTCATGCGGTATGCCATACCGACATATTATCTTGTTTTGGATAAACTTGGCGACATGTTTAGCATTGAGAATGCGATATGATTCAGCTTCGACCCATTTGGTGAAGTAGTCGATAGCTACTAAAATAAAACAGTGTCCGCCAGTACCAGAGGGATTTATTTTCCCGATTATGTCGATACCCCATGTCGAGAAGGGCCAAGGCGACGTCATGGTATAAAGCAATGATGGTGGCAGGTGTTGCACATTGGCGAAGATTTGACAGTTGTGACAATGTTTGACATATAACTGACAGTCGGCTTTCATAGTATTCCAGTAATACCTGAGCCTCATGATTTTCCGGACCAGCATGTAAGCATTCATATGTGGGCCGTTTTCACCATCGTGTATTTCGGCCGTAACTTTTTCGGCCTTATATTTATCAACACAAAGGATCGGAGGAGAGCCCCTGTGTTGTCTTTTTGTACTGTTGTCCGTCATTGGTACGGAGGAATTGGGTAGCAAGCCTCCGTAAGGCTTTCTTGGCTCGACCTTCTGTCCCGGGAGGATATTCTTCGTTTGTCAGGTACGTTAATACGGCCTGATACCATGGTTCGGGATCAGTTGTCTCAATATCTTCAATGTCGTGAATGTATGCCGGCTCGAACCGTCTTTCGACGCAAATTGGCATACTGGTCACGTGATCAGGAATGTTCAGTAAAGATGCCAATTTTGAGAGTGCATCTGCAAACTGATTTTCTTCTCGGGGCAGGTATATGTAATCTACCCTTTGGAATTGTTTCTCGAGATCCCTTACTTGTGCCTGGTAGGCCACGAGATTAGCATTCCGAGTCTTCCATTTTTGAAGTGCTTGGTTAATGACCAAGAATGAGTCACCATGTACCCGAAGATTTGTGATCACCAGATTGGCGGCGGCTTGTAGCCCGTAAATGCATGCCTCGTACTCGGCTGAATATAAGTAACATCAAAGTCCAATTTGATGGACACGGGAGTATGCTCTCCTTTTGGCGAGATTAGGAGGATCCCGACTCCGAACCCTCGAAAATTGGATGCTCCATCAAAGTATAAATCCGATGTTTTGGTATCGGTATGGAAGATATCTTCATCTGGGAAGGACCAGGTGTCGGTGTGTCCTTCTTCAGTTATCTGGCTGTCGGCGAGAAATTCAGCTACTAATCGACCTTTAATAGCTTTTAATGGCACAAATTTTAGGTCGAACTCTGCTAGCATTAGAGTCCATCTAGAAATCCGGCCATTGAGAATGGGCTTTTCGAAGAGGTATTTGATTGGGTCCATCTTGGATAGCACATGGACCTCATAGCTGAGCATATAGTGCCGGAGCTTCTTAGTGGCCCAAACCAGAACCAAACACGTCTTTTCTAGCATGGTATATTTGCATTCATACTCTAAAAACTTTTTGCTGATGTAATAGATGACTCGTTCTTCGGAGTCAACTGTTTGAGCCAGCATAGCCCCCATGGCTGTCTCTGTTGTCGTTAGGTATAATGACAGAGGCAAACCGGTTTGAGGTGGCATTAGGACTGGCGGAGCAGACAGGATTTCCTTGATCTTGTCGAAAGCAGCTTGGCACTTGTCATCCCATAGTACCCATTCCCCTACTTTCAGTTTCTTGAAAATTGGTTCACACACCATGGTTAGTTTGGAGACGAACCAACTGATGTACTGGACCTTCCCGAGAAATCCCCTTATTTCTTTTTCGGTTTTAGGAGGTTGCATCTCGGTAATGGCTTTGATTTTAGCTGGGTCGACCTCGATACCTCGTTGGCTAACGATATGACCCAGTAATTTGCCTGATGTTACCCCAAAACTGCACTTTTGAGGGTTTAGCCTCATGTTGTACTTGCGCAATCGGGTGAAGAATTTCCTTAGGGCGGTGATGTGACCATCCCGTTCTTTGGATTTGACGATCATGTCGTCTACATAAACTTCTACTTCTTTATGCATCATGTCATGCAATACGGTCGTAGCAGTCCATTGGTATGTGGCCCCAGCATTAATGAGACCGAATGGCATGACGGTGTAGCACTAAGTACCCCAAGGTGTAACACCCCTGATTTTTATAAATTAAACTAAATTAAAATTTTGTTCGTATTTTTGTTTTTTCGATTTAACTCGTAATTCTTAAATTTATGATAAAACGAATTTATCGTTTAATCGTTTCAAACTCCTAAAATTCTATTTGTCTCGAAAACTCTTCTTATATTTAAAACCTATTTTTATTTCTGTTTCGATTCATTTTATACATTTGATTTAATTCTTATCGAAAATCTATTTCGACGATTTAAATTCTAAATTCTTTTTATTTACTTATATTTAAGCTCGAATTTCTATTTTCGGCTTGAAGTTCATTTTATATTAAGTTTCGTCAAAATATTTATTACATTTCCTCGAGAAATCAATTTAATTTACTTCGTCGAAGATTTATTAGTTATCGGGAATACTATTTCATCGTCCAATTATTTATTTCTATAAATTTCATTTTAGTCTCGAACACTTTATTTACTTATTCTATTTGACGGCTCGATTATTTATTAATATTATCGAGTCATTTTTGATTCAACTTGTGGGTCAGTCAACTTCGTTACGGAATTCGTTTCCTAACCCGATTCATTTATTTAGTCCGTATACTACGTATATTCCACTTGTTTTACGTTCTTTCCCCTTTTTCTTTTCATTTCGTTTTCCCACTAATTACGTACACCTTACTTGCTTTGTTTTCTCCACCCATTCATTACGTTAATCCCCCTTCTTTTAATCCACCGTTCCACCTCTTCATTCCTCTTTCTTATTCTTTTGCTTGACTGCCAACTTACCTCTTTGCCCTCCTCTTTGTTTTCCTCCTTCTTTCTATCGTCCCCCCCCCTTTGTCCATTCACGCTCAACCATCTCTATTTCCGTCCTCTGTTTTTCTCTGTTTCGTGCTCCGTGCTTCTGCTGCCGTGTTGTTTGCTCACTGCTGCAATCTGTTTCGTGTTGATGCTGCTGACGTTCGTGGTTACTGTTGGCCGTTCGTTCTTCTTCTCCCTCTTTCGTTTTTGCCCCTGTTTTGACGGAAGGTAACGAACTATTCCGTACTTCCTTCTTTTCGTTCCGTCATCATTGTTGCTTCTCGTGTGCTGTTTGTATGCTTCCTCTTCAAACTGCTGCTGCTGTGTTTACTGCTTTGTTTGTCGATTTGTCTTCCTTTGTCCGTTGAATCGATGTTTCTGTCCTCGGTTCTTGGTTCGGGTCCTATTATTGCTGCCGTGTGTTGTTTTGCTTTCATCCTTGTCCGTTTCTTCACTTTCTGTTCTGCCCTTGCTGCGTGTTGCTTCTTCTTCTTCTTCTTCTTCTTCTTCTTCTTCTTCTTCTTCTTCTTCTTCTTCTTCTTCTTCTTCTTCCTTTCTTCTTTTTTTTCTTCTTCGTCCAATAACCTACTGCTGCTGTTTCTGTCGTTGTTGTTGTCGTGTTCTGGTGCTATATTCTTGATTGCTGTTCTGTGGTCTGATGTTGACGCTGTTGTCTGCTGTTTCACGCTGTTGTCTGCTGTTTCACGCTGCTGCTATTACGGTCTTGTTGTGCGTACTACTGCTGTGTTAATCGTTTTTCCTGCTGCTCTTCTTCGCACCTTTTCGTTTCGTCTTGTTCTCGTATTGTTGATCCGTTACCATCGTCCTATTCGTGTCCCTTTCTCTCATTCGTTTCTTCTGTTCTCCCTTGCTTTTGATGCCTCGTTTGACGTCGGGTTCTCTTCCGTCTCTTCTTCTTTCTTTCATTTCTGCTGCTATGTCGTCCTGTGATATTACTGTTCTGCCATTGTGGGTCTTATATCACGATTTTCAATTGCTTTCGGTTTCGTTTCTGCCCGTTAATGCTACTACTGTTAATTCATTCCTGCTGTTTACGATGTCCTTTATCTTCTCCTTCTTGTTCTTTCCGTTTAGCATTATCCCATTCTCGTTCCTTTCATTTCGTGAAGGCCTCGGAATTTTATTGGATCGACTTTCAAGTTCTAAGGTTCGAGCTTGGTCTGATCAAGAAAGGCAAGTACGTGATAGCTCGGATATCGGCTAAAGGTAACTTCAGGACGTTACTCGATTTTATATCGTATGTTTGAGTAGTAGTATGTAGTAAATATTTTAACTTCGTTTGTCTAATTCTAGCTATATATTATTGCTAGTTATATTCTTTTAATCGTATTTATAAATATTTTACAAGTTTTCGATATCGTTTTATAAATCGTTAATAACGATCGTTATAATATTTTGTTGGTTATCGTGACACTAGTAACTAAATAATATCGATTTCATATTTTCGTCATATTTTGTTAAGTTATAATTTTTGACTCAAAACCGTATTTTTATATTATAATCGAGATTTGTACACTTGTTTAATAAATTAATTAACGTTTTACGATTTATACTAATAAATGACAAGATAGTCGATTTAGTTTTAAATATATTTTTAATCGAGACTATTTTCACTAATTATTTCCGATTGACTATTTTTATTAAAATCCGTATTATTTATTAATAAAATCTATTTATTAAAAATAATTTGAAGTCCTTGTAATTATCATTTTATTTATAAAACCCGTTGATTCAATTAATTTTGATATCGTTTTTCTTAAAACATCTTTTTTCTAAAATCTATAGTTTTAACTCGATTTCCTAATTATTTATATAATACTCTATATTGACTTATTATATTTTCTTTATGTTTTGAGTAACGAATTTAGAAATATAATAAAGTTACGATAACGACGATAATAATAAAATGTTAATTTCGTTAGAAATGCTATTTTTATACATTTCACTTATTTTAATAACTTACGTATTATCTATAAGACTTTCTATTTTAAGTAAGTTTCTAAAATTAGTAAGTTTCTATTTATAGAAAGTTTCCATTTTTATATAAAATGTTTATTCCCTTTTATCTTCATATTATTCATATTGATTATATTTATTCTTGAATATCGATAATGGCTTGTTTTGGAGTTACGGAATAAGGACAAGTGTGAGGTTTAGAGTAATATATTCTGGGGTTTACGGTTTTGCCATCAACTATAAGGCTAGTGTATCAGGAATCGGTACATTAGTTGTTGAACTGGGTGACAGGTATCCCGGGAGTTGTGTACATTTTGACCTTAAGCTTAGGCCTCGCAGTAAGTCGCCGTCATAAGTTGAACTGGGTGACAGGTAATCCCAGGAGGGGTGTGCATTGTCCTAAACTAGGGCCACGCATTTATAAGTCGCCGCTCTATTATGGTTGAGTAGCCTTGTTAGAGACCGAGGTTTGATTTGTTTGAACTAAGTTCTCAAAGCTAGTTTTTGGTATTCTCCTAGTGAAAGTCTAGATTCTACACTACTCCTATCCATAACGCCATTTTGAATATTTTTACTATTATCGATACATTTTGGTTTGCAGGTTGGCAAACATTTGAAGTTTTCTTTTGAAAACTTGTTATGATTTTATTGTTCCAATAATTTAAGTTTTCTCCGAAAGCTTATTTTTATTATATCATTTAATGTTTTCCATTTTAATTATTTTGATATAGTAATACTATTATTTTTCCATATGGTATAATATGGCTGGGAGAACGTCCGAGTTACTCCCCACTGACGTGGCTGTTATGTTTATAACATGACAGGTATTTGCTGCTGGGTTTTGTGTGTGAGCTAGCGAGTAGCGTGGATCCTACTCTCTCTTTATTAATGTAATTTATGGATTTGTATAACCCGTTTGGAGAATTTTATTTTTAGCCCTTTTGTAAAAAGAGGCCTTTGTATTGACTTACCATTTCTTTTAAAAAGATATAGTTTGTCAGTGTGTTTTAATCCCAACTCTACAGTGTGTCCGCCACTGTATCGCGTTAGAATTTCTAGGGGATTACACAAGGTGTAGTGAAGGTAGTCTTAGCTTACTCATATCTTCTTCCGCCATCTTGATCTGATTATACCCGGCATACCCATCCATAAATGATAGAAGGGCATGATCGGTCGTGTTATCCACCAGTATGTCGATGTGTGGTAACGGAAAATCATCTTTCGGGCTTGCCCTGTTAAGATCCCGAAAATCCACGCATACCCTCACCTTACCGTCCTTTTTAGGAACCGCCACGATGTTTGCAACCCAGTCCGGATATTCGGACACTTGTATGAAGCCAGCTTTGAACTGTTTGTCGACTTCTTCCTTTACCTTGAGAGACCACTCGGGCCTCATTCAGTGGAGCTTTTGCTTAACCGGTTTGCACCCGTCTTTAATTGGTATGCGGTGCTCGGCTATTTCTCGGTCTATCCCCGGCATGTCTTTGTAGGACGACGCGAAGACATCTTTGAATTCTTGGAGGAGGCTCGTGAATTGCTGTTTCTCCTCGGGATCTAAAGATAACCCTATCTTAAGTATCTGGGGCTCTAAGGTTGTTCCCACATTAATGGACTCGGTCTCTTCGATCACCGGATTCCGGGATTCTCTTAGCTCTAACTGCTCGATCAGATGCGGAGGTAAGCGTGGACATGACATAGGTCCACCCCGACGCGGCCACGCGCGGGTTTGGGTAGGCGAATGAATCTCCATATGAGAAGGATCGAATTGAAATTTAGGTCTATGTGGAGTCGCCACCGACTTTTATGGTTATTCGGAACAGTTCGAGCCCACTCTATGTCGTAGTGGGCCGTATACAAAATACGGCCCATTTCCGATGTCAGAGTTTATTGGGCTCGTCCCTTTGCATATCGATACCGATGCCGACTGGAGCGGTTAATCGCATATTGAATGACTCTCGTTGCCAATGGTTTCGGACATCCGGAAACCACGGTTCTGAGTAAGGGGTGAGGGTACGTGTTGGGAAGCCCACAAAGGACACCCAACCCCGCCCGCACTTTAGCGGCCTCTACTAAGAATTCGAATGACTTACAATACGCGCGCTAGTAAAACGGGAAAATGATATGCAAAGATTTATTTTCCCTAAACATGTAAATGGAATTGAAAGGGTTTCTAAGTCAATTTGATGCAACCAAAATTAACGTCAAAGTTGTATTTTAGCATGCGGGTTCATTTAGTAAAATAAACGAATAATGATTAAATTGACAAAAGAAACAAAAAACGCGTTAGTAACGATATAACGAATAATAACGGTTTGCAAATATTGAATTGAATTGAAAAGGTGAAAATATGAGGATGCATGATTTGAGAAGATATTATACACGTGATTAATTATGCACATGTTGACCCAAGTCGTAAAATACTATCGAGTTTTGAAAAATAGAATAATGTACGACTCACGTTTTAGTCGTCATGGGGCTACTTGATAAGTGTAGTTTGTAGTGCCTATTTGTTGTGTTTTGGTCCCTTTTTCCTTGTGAAATCGCTCCTTTTGAGCGATTCATGGGCTTCTTATGCTTCCTTTAGTTCGTTTCAGGTTCCCGAGGCCGAATTGGAAGAGTTGGAGCGATTCCGACTCAATACATACACATTTTGGAGCCAACGAGATAAAGGAACGATGACTCGAGACCTTGGAATCGATCCCGAGCCTCAGAGACCCGATCCCGAGTCCCGAGAATCGGTGGAAAGCCCATGAGAGGCAAGGAAGGACCAAAGAGTATTTAAGGAAGGCATACAAGACCCATCCCGTTCGGGATGGCCTCATCCCGTTCGGGATGGGGTGCTACTTTGAGATGGCTGCTGTGAGCCCATCCCGGTCGGGACCATCCCGTCCCGATCGGGATGACAGAGCCGTCCCGATCGGGATGATCCGTCCCGGTCGGGAAGCTACAGAGGCAGCACGGGCTTCTTCTTTTCTTCTCCTTCATTCTTGTACCCATATATATACTCCCTTCTTGTAATTTTAGGAGATCTTATCTCAACCTATACTAGTTTAAGCCTCCAAAACCCTAGATTTACTCTCACTCATTAGCTTTAATCTTCCCCTAATACTAGCTAATCTTTAGTTAATTATTGTAATTAGTTCTTGTATTAAGGGATTCTTGAAGATTGTTCCAAGCTTGACAACCTTGGGATTGTATTTGGGTTTCTCATTTATGCAAGTTTTTATCTTTTTTATCATAGTGTTGTTGGTATAATCTTCTCTACTCTAACCCTTGTTTATTCATTCTAGTTTCAATCTTTTTATATTGTTCTTATCATTGTTCTCATTGTTCATAATGGATGTTTGGTTTATGAGTTTGTTTTCTCTTGTGATTGTTAGTTTCTCATTGATAATGAGTGAGTAGTTTCTTTGTGGGGTTAGTAGGGGGATTAGGGGTAGATTATGGATGATTAGGGTTGATTAAGGGAAAAAGGTTGTATCTTTGTTGTTAGTCACATTGTAGGCACTCTATGTGTTTGTTGATATGCTTGTGTGAGTTGTAGTGGCCATGCTTCCCATGCTTGTGTTCATCTTCTCATTGATTGCTTATTTTGCGGAAATGTTGAGAATAGTCATAGTCACGAGAGTGCCGACTAGGGTCTAAGTTGCGAGAGCCCGGACTCACCTTGACATCGGTCTAAGTTGCGAGAGCCCGGACCGACTCTAGCGATTAGGAGACACCTTTACCCTTGATCACCCCAATTACCCTTCTACCTCTATGAACCCGACCTACCCCACTTCTTTCATATTTGTGTTAATCCTCCTAGTTAGCCATCGTTTACTCTAGTTTATTAGTTAGTTTGATCATTAGCTTAGTCTTACCTCTCTTCCATCATTAGTCTTCCTTTTATTGCATTCTTTGTGTTCGTTTGGTAATCTAGTCTCGTTTTAGGCCAATCTAGTCTAAACTTTGATATACCGTCCTCGTGGATACGTTCCCGACTTACCCTAGCTACCCACTAGGTTAATCGGTGTTATATTGATTGGCTAGGGACGTGACGAATCCCTACCATCAATTTGGCGCCGTTGCCGGGGACGGTGCATTGTTTAGACTTAGTTTGCTTATTTCTAGACTTAGTTACCCTTCTTTGTGTTCTCCCATCTTCTCTTTTGAATATTCTCTAGTTTTTATTCTTTTTCTCTTTCTCTCTAGTTGTGTTTGTTATTGTCGTTGCCTAGTGCCCATAAAGTACTAGGTGTTCTCACGTTTGCTCTAGTGTGTAGTGTATGCCTAGGAGGGGAGGCGACTTCTATCTCTTTAATCCAGAGCCGGAGAGACTCTTTCGAGCCTTTCACCAACGGACGATTAATCGGGTTAGGATCTCCCAACCGAGTGCAAGCAATACTCATCAAGGGCAAGCCCAAGGAGCCGACTTGAGCATTTCACCTCGAGAGACGGCCGTAGGGACCTTCATCAATCCCTTCGGTGATTCTTCTCCTAGTTCCCCCTCCTCTTCTACATCAACACTCTCTACACCCCCATCCTCTCCCTTACATCCAAGAATGCCTAAGTTCTCCTCTCACTCCACATTCACCGAGGATGTCTTGCCGGGACCGAGTGCACTACCGGAAGCCTACACCGGAAATTTTGTGGCAAAGACCCAATTTATCCAACTTGTGGAGAGGAGCCCTTTTAGTGGTTTGCCCACCGAAGACCCGCACCAACATATGGAGACCTTCTCCGATTATTGTGACGCCATATCTCAAACCGGGGTTACTCAAGATCAAATTCGATGGGTACTCTTCCCGTTTTCTCTTATTGGAAAAGTGAAGCAATGGATCAAGAGTCTCGATAGGGCAACCATGGGGATCGATACTTGGAAAAAGCTTGCCTTGGCGTTCTACCAAAAGTTTTACCCTCCGGAAAAGACGAACTTTCTTAGGGCCTCCATCACCGGGTTTCAACAAAGGGATGAAGAGAGCCTATATGAAGCTTGGGAGCGGTTTAAGTCTTTGGTAAGATCGTGCCCTCATCATGGACTCTCACAATGGTTCTTGGTGCAACAATTTTGGAATGGACTTTATGAGGACTCGAGAGCCATTCTTAACATGGGCTCCAATGGTAGGTTTACCGAGGTCGATGACGACCAAACATGGACGAGAATCGAAGAGATGGCGGTGCATAATTCGCAATACTCTAGGCCTAGGAAGGCACACCGAGGAGGCATGCATGAGGTCGATGCTATCACTAAGTTAAGCATTGACCTTGGAGCTCAACTTAAAACACACATGGAGACTATTGACAAGAAGCTCCAAAGCCACCTCAACCAAGTCCAAGGCTCTAGTTCATCCCACCATCAACCGATTCAAGATGTGAATGCTTTGGGGTTCGTACCTCCTACACCTTACTTTGGGATGTGTGACACTTGTGGAATCATTGGACACGATCCTATGTATTGCCATGGAAGTATCGAGCAAGTGAACGTCTTTCAAGCATTCAAGCAAGGTACCTCTTACTCTAATCAATTCCAAGCTTCCCAACAAGTCCCCCAACAACAAGCCTTTCAACATCAACAACAACATCGTCCCTACGTTCCACGCCCCTTACGGGACAACAATGAAGGTTACCAAGGTTATGTGGGTAACCAAAGACCCTTCAACAATTTCAAGAAAAATAACCAAGGCAACTTCAACAACAAGCAAGGGTTCCAACAAGGGAACTTCAATCAAGGTGGTTTCCAAGGAAACCAAAATTTTCAAGGATATCAAAACCGCAACCATGGCAACAATCAAGGCCATCAACAAGGTAATTCTCATGGGTTCCAAGGGAACCGTCAACAAGCAACTCAAAATCAACAACAACAAAGCAAGCCTAGGAGCCGGTCTCCTACTCATGATTATGGCATTCCTCTCGCCATCACCGACACTCCACATAATCCATCGTCCCCACCTCGGGATTTTGACATTCAAAAGACAATGACGGAAATACAAAGGAGTAATCAAGATTTGCAACAAGGTCAAGTGGACATGTCAAGGCATCATCATGAGCTCTTCACTTATATTCAAGGGGAAAACGCAATGAGAGATACCCGTATGAAGATACTTGAGAATCAAATATCTCAACTAGCTTCGGGGAGCTCCTCGAGACAAAAGGGACAACTACCTCCTCAAGGCGAAACACCAAAATTTGAGCATGTAAATGCTATTACTACGAGGAGTGGTACGTCCTATGAACCCCCTTTTTCACCTAATGAGCAAGAGCCCAAACAAGAACCGACAATGCAAATGGCACCTCCAAATAAAGAAAAATCAAGCTTGGACAATCCAATTGAGGAGCAAGTCTCATGGGAAGCCGAAGAACCCCAAAAAGACGACCCTCCCCCTCTTCAAGAAAAAGACAAAGGAAAAAGGAAAGTGTCCTTTGAAGAGTCCACCCCAATCGAACAAAACAAGTACCAAATCAAATTGCCTTTCCCATCAAGGCAAATGAAGACTAAGGTGGACACTCAATACGACAAGTTCCTTAGTATTGTGAAAAAATTGGATGTTAGTGTCCCGTTTACCGAGTTACTTACCCAAATCCCGGCATATGGAAAATTCATGCGGGAAATCCTAGCTAGGAAGAGGTCCATCGACATGGAAGAGATGGTAGCGTTCACTAGGGTGGTGAGCGAGCTTATTCAAGGTTCCACGCTTCCGAAGTTGAAGGACCCAGGTAGGTTCTCTATCCCATGCACCATCGGCAATTACAAGATCGAGAGAGCTATGTGTGATTTGGGCGCGAGTGTGAGCATTGTTCCCTACATCATTTGTGAGCGATTAGGGATGACGGAGTTGAAATGTACTTCCATTACACTCCAAATGGCCGATAAGTCTCTTAACCGACCATTGGGAATGTTAGAGGATGTGCCGGTGCAAATAGGGAAGTTCTTCATTCCGGTCGACTTCATTGTGGTTGACATGCCGGAGGATGCTAACACTCCCATCATCCTTGGACGCCCATTTTTACACACCGCCGGTGCCGTGATCGATGTGAAGAAGGGTAGGATCACTTTTCAACTAGGCGACGAGGAGTTAGTGTTTGACCTCCAAGGCAACACCTCGCCTATGACCGAGACATGTAATATGGTCCATGCCACGGACGACATCGATCTAGGAGAAGGATCGGGACAAAGCTTGAAGGAGTACTCTTATGTACTTGAGGATGATGACTCCGATATGGAGGAAGATGAGTGCCCGAATCATGGGCTTGACGACAAGTTGCTAAGCAAGGAAGAAGATGAGCCTCCCTTGGGGCCGCATGATGACCGGTGGACGTTTGGGTATATCCCCAAGGACCAAAAGTACAAGTTCAAGTCGTTGAACTTGAATGAGCGGGATGCCCCGGGAACGTCAAGGCAAGGCCATGAGGAGCCTTGGGATGCGGTCGGTTATATGACATGCTTGATTGAAGACTTCTCAAGGGCCTTCGACTTGTTCTTACGTGCTCTTGATGGAGATGGAACCGGTAGGAGTATTGTTGAAAAAGATTGAAGAAGGCACCACCTTGGTTTGACGGAGTTCCACAATAACCGTCCCATTGTATATATCTCTTTCTTGTAGTTAGTTGGATTTTTGTGAATTCTTGTTATTTGGATTGGTTGATGAGCGTTGTGAGAAAGAGAGTTTGATGTATGTTTGAGTATTGCTTGATAGGTGAAGTGAGAATGCTCCTAGAGGAGATTGGCGTTGATGTACTTTGAGTTGTAGGCACGAGGATCGAGTTTTTGAAGCTTAGAGCAAGCTTTTGGGATCGTGGAGGTCGAAGAAGACCCATCCCGGCCGGGATGAGGCGTCCCGACCGGGAAGAATTAAGCTTCCCGATCGGGAAGGGTGTCCTCCCGATCGGAAAGAGCGCACCACATTTCGAGCTTACTGTGAGCTCATCCCGATCGGGATGAGGGCGTCCCGACCGGGACGGGTGTGGCATCCCGACCGGGAAGGAGCCGTCCCGATCGGGATGGGTGTGCCAAGATTGAGCCCACTGTAGGCTTCCCGACCGGGATGAGGTCGTCCCGACCGGGACGGGTGAGGGAACCCGATCGGGATGGTTCTCTGCCCCCCCTTTGTGATTCTTCTTCGCAAAACAAATCCACCCAACCGTTTTTATGCCCCCTCCCAACCTCCCTACTCCTCCTTGTCCCTATCATACTACCCATGCACCTCACTTTAAACCTTGATCCACATCAAATACCACCACCCTCACACCATTACTACCTTTACCACGTGTTTTAATCAAGAATGAAACGGAAAAGCAAGGATGAAGACAAGAAAGCGCCGTTATTGATCTATGAGACGACGGAGAGAGTGAGTAGCTAACCTATGGTATGGCAACTATCCTCTCTTTTCTGTTTTTCTTGTTGCGTGTTTTCCTTTGTTTATTCCCTTCCCCTTGTACACTTTTGTGTCTTGATGTCGTGGTGGCCTTCGAGGCCTTGGTGTTGATTGCTCCCGACTCTCGACGACGTGATTGCGTCAAGAGTCAATCGAAAAGTCCAAATTTTTACAAGATTGTTCACTTTCTTTTTTTGAGGATTTAGTCGGAATCCGGGCTAGGTGACTTGATTACACCTAGCCCTCCCCTCCCATTTCCTTTTATTTCCTTCTTTTATTTCTTCCCCCTTCCATATCTTCTTCTTGTCTCGGCCCAGGGTGACTTGACTACACCCCGGCCGGACACCTTCTACCCATTTCTCCATTTTTCTTTTTTCTTTTTAGCTTTATTTTCGTAGTTTATTTTCTTTTTCTTTTGTCTCTCCGCATCCTACGATCGAGCATGAGGACATGGCTCGATTTAAGTGTGGGGGAGCGATATTCTAGTATAGTTAGTTTTATTTTCTTAGTTTTTCGAAAAAAAATCTTAAAAATCCTTAAAAATTTGAAATTTTTTCACAAAAATCAAAAAGATTTTCTTTTGTGTGTTTTCCTTTCATGTCTTTGTGTCGTATATTTGTTTTGTTGTGCGTGTTTGTCTCCCTTTTCCTTATAGGTTGCTTAAATCGCCGTTAACTTTGGATAGCTTGCAAGACATCCAGTAACATTTTTATCCCTACTCTTCTTTGTCTCTTGCGGAGTTCGGAGAAGATTGTGATGTTGTGTGCTCGGGTGGAGCTTTGTAAAGTATGGTTGATTTGGTGGCTTGTTTGGATGATCGGGGTGGTGTTTATGTTGTGTATGTGTTCATTTTGTGTTGTTTTTGTTTTGTTGCTTTCACTTCTTTTTCTTTCGTTCATTTTCGTCGTGTCTTTATTTTGTGTTTTGTTGTGTGTGTGTAAACCGTTTTCGAAAACCCGGTTTAGAGGCTAGAGTGCAAGTGTTTACTTTCCCATTCTAGTAGTATAATTCGAGTCTTGGACTTTACTCTAGTAGAATGACCCTAAATCAATGATTTCGTTGGTCCTTTACCTTGAGTCCATCTAGCTTACTAGAGATTTACTGCGGGATTTGCACTTTTGACCATTATGACCACCCACGGTGTGAAAAGGCCTTGGTTACCGAGTCTCGTCCCCTAGGTGACCATGTTTAGGTGTTTGATTAGTCCAAGTTCTCCACTTTTTGTGGGTTTGAAGGGAAGGACGCTCCCCGACTCTCCCATCCCCTACCTCCTACACACATCCACTCAATAAGATTGCAAATCGTCGAATTCTCTCTTTCTTGTTACACAATGAAATGCCAAAAATGCCAAATCTTGCCAAAAGGGCAAAGAAAAGAAAAAAAAGAAAGAAAAGAAAAAAAAAAGAAAATAATGAAGAAAAAGAAAAGGCACAAAAGCAAAAAAGAAAATAGAAAAGATGAAAAAGAATGGAATGGCAAAACAAATTAAAACGTCGAAAAGAAAGAAAATGCCAAAAGAAAACCCGTCTCACAAAAAGAAATCCCCACAAAAATAAGCCTTTTTCTGACTTTTGCCGTGAAGAGCCTACCAAAGGACCGAGTCCCGAGGAAGGATGATGGCGGCATTAGTCGGTCTTCCCTCATTTTTGCATATATCCACCTTTTTACTTGGACTAGTTAGGCGGTCTTGGACACGGGACGACCCTCTAGGCTCACGCTAAAGGGGGCGAGATCTCACTTACCTACAGTGTCGACTAACACCGTGGTTCTTCACTTTTCCACTTCGCCGATCGTCCCGTAGTACGTTTATAGAAAGTTAGAAGGACCTAGGTAAGTTACCAACGTTTTTATTTCTTGATCGTCATACTATTAGGGTTTAGTTCACCTTGGTTTGTATTGCTAGCCTGGGAACGTTGTCGCTTACCTCGAGTCCTAAACCGGTGCTTCTTTCACCGCTTGTTTGAGGGAAGCGGTATTTCTTTTATTTTGGGTGCAACCGATTATGTGTTTGTTTGTGTGTTTGTTTGTTCATGTGTTTTGTGTCCGGTTGCATCCACAGTTTTGTCGCAAGACCCGACTTGCCTTGCGGAGTGCACTTGTCCTCTAAGTGCACTCGCGTGAGTTGAAGGGGCGTAGGGTGCGCTAATACCCATTCGGTTAGTGTAGTAGTTAGTATGTGCTTACTCGAGGGCGAGTAAGGGTTAAGTGTGGGGGAGTTGATAAGTGTAGTTTGTAGTGCCTATTTGTTGTGTTTTGGTCCCTTTTTCTTTGTGAAATCGCTCCTTTTGAGCGATTCATGGGCTTCTTATCCTTCCTTTAGTTCGTTTCAGGTTCCCGAGGCCGAATTGGAAGAGTTGGAGCGATTCCGACTCAATACATACACATTTTGGAGCCAACGAGATAAAGGAACGATGACTCGAGACCTTGGAATCGATCCCGAGCCTTAGAGACCCTATCCCGAGTCCCGAGAATCGGTGGAAAGCCCATGAGAGGCAAGGAAGGACCAAAAAGTATTTAAGGAAGGCATACAAGACCCATCCCGTTCGGGATGGCCTCATCTCGTTCGGGATGGGGTGCTACTTTGAGATGGCTGCTGTGAGCCCATCCCGGTCGGAACCATCCCGTCCCGATCGGGATGACAGAGCCGTCCCGATCGGGATGATCCGTCCCGGTCGGGAAGTTACAGAGGCAGCACAGGCTTCTTCTTTTCTTCTCCTTCATTCTTGTACCCATATATATACTCCCTTCTTGTAATTTTAGGAGATCTTATCTCAACCTATACTAGTTTAAGCCTCCAAAACCCTAGATTTACTCTCACTCATTAGCTTTAATCTTCCCCTAATACTAGCTAATCTTTAGTTAATTATTGTAATTAGTTCTTGTATTAAGGGATTCTTGAAGATTGTTCCAAGCTTGACAACCTTGGGATTGTATTTGGGTTTCTCATTTATGCAAGTTTTCATCTTTTTCATCATAGTGTTGTTGGTATAATCTTCTCTACTCTAACCCTTGTTTATTCATTCTAGTTTCAATCTTTTTATATTGTTCTTATCATTGTTCTCATTGTTCATAATGGATGTTTGGTTTATGAGTTTGTTTTCTCTTGTGATTGTTAGTTTCTCATTGATAATGAGTGAGTAGTTTCTTTGTGGGGTTAGTAGGGGGATTAGGGGTAGATTATGGATGATTAGGGTTGATTAAGGGAAAAAGGTTGTATCTTTGTTGTTAGTCACATTGTAGGCACTCTATGTGTTTGTTGATATGCTTGTGTGAGTTGTAGTGGCCATGCTTCCCATGCTTGTGTTCATCTTCTCATTGATTGATTATTTTGCGGAAATGTTGAGAATAGTCATAGTCACGAGAGTGCCGACTAGGGTCTAAGTTGCGAGAGCCCGGAGTCACCTTGACATCGGTCTAAGTTGCGAGAGCCCGGACCGACTCTAGCGATTAGGAGACACCTTTACCCTTGATCACCCCAATTACCCTTCTACCTCTACGAACCCGACCTACCCCACTTCTTTCCATATTTGTGTTAATCCTCCTAGTTAGCCATCGTTTACTCTAGTTTATTTGTTAGTTTGATCATTAGCTTAGTCTTACCTCTCTTCCATCATTAGTCTTTCTTTTATTGCATTCTTTGTGTTCGTTTGGTAATCTAGTCTCGTTTTAGGCCAATCTAGTCTAAACTTTGATATACCGTCCTCGTGGATACGATCCCGACTTACCCTAGCTACCCACTAGGTTAGTCGGTGTTATATTGATTGGCTAGGGACGTGACAAATCCCTACCATCACTACTCGATCGAGTGGTCGATGAACTCGATCGAGTAGGCCTGTAAAAAGCGATTCTGTTTTGCGTTATGTACCATACTCGGCCGAGTTATTGACCAACTCGGTCCAGTACATGGCCACTCGACCGAGTCACTGTGAGACTCGATCGAGTGGTGATCGTAATTAGCATTCTGACTTGATTTTGAGGTGTCACTCGATCGAGTGACTAAGGCACTCGGTCGAGTGGCACCTGTACGAACTTGGTTCGTTTGCAATTTAATTGTTGATTTTGAAATTGCTTTTGATTTTTTAGAGTTCGACGATTTTACCGAAGCGGACATAAATATTGCACAATTTATGTTCGACTTGGATTTTATAAATCGCGAATTTCGTTGAACCGAGTATAAATATTGTTGAATTTATACCTGATTCTAAATTTGAATACCCATCGTATCCCATATTCGATTATTGAATCGATATGGGATATTAGAGTGAAATAAAAAAAATCAATTTTAGTCGCTTTAAATTAATTATCGTGATATGAACAAATCACGTTAATTAATTCATATGACTTGATTGTTAGATTCGATATCCAATTATGGAATTGGTATCGAATCCAAAATCGACGCTTTACTTGAATAAATAAATTAAAAACTTGATTCCCTCGACTTCTCCGACATCGAAATAAATCCCTAGGGATTGTGATGTCGGATCCGTGTTAACGGGTTTCGACCCGTGTTAAAATTGATGTTTAAAGAAATTGATAGATGCAAAGTTGATGATGATGATAACGAGAAATAAAAGCGAATTGTTGTTAAGTTGATTTATCTCAATAATCAAATAATCGGGGTACCGGGATAAGCGACCGACGACGCGTGTGCAGTACACTTGTATATGCGGTTTTCCTTATCCCGGTATCCTTCTTATTCGACACAAATCGATAAATATTTTAATGATTTTATATTAATAATATTATCGATATTATGACGCAACGAACGAAATAAATAAAAAAACGAAAAAAAGACGGAGAAAAAGGAGACGGACGACGAAGAGAGGAAGGGAAGAAAAGAGAGGGTTTTGACACCCTCAACCTACATGTTCTTGTCTCGGTGCAGACTCGTAACCGTGGCATCAACACAAGAGTCTTCGAGGTTTTACGTAGGTTAAGTTGTGGTGGCTCGGGATTGATTCCTAAAACTAGGTTTAGGGTTTTTGCTAGTGTAGAATTGCTAGGGTTTGATTAGGGTTTGCAATTGACGTTGTATGTGTGTGTGTAGGGTTGCTCTAGGGTGTATTAGGGTTTTTGAGGTTGTAAAAAGTTGATTTGAGTGTTGCATGGGGTTGCTTATATAGGCAAGGCTAGGGCACCCGAATTAG
Source organism: Agrostemma githago (assembly GCA_958450325.1). NCBI lineage: Eukaryota > Viridiplantae > Streptophyta > Magnoliopsida > Caryophyllales > Caryophyllaceae > Agrostemma > Agrostemma githago. The sequence goes on along the minus strand of OY288254.1, from coordinate 29,421,963 downwards.
GGTTACTCGACCGAGTAAAGGGCTAACTCGGTCGAGTGGCCCGTGAAGCCTGCAGCCGGGCTCAAAACAGGCCCACTCGATCGAGTGGGTGGGTTACTCGATCGAGTGGCCCAGTCGGGTTGCACGGGTCCATTGTTTTGGACCTTGACTTTGAGTTTGATGGGTTTTGTGTTTGACTTGGACTTTTGAAGATTGTATGGCTGTTTTGTGTGTCTCGGAAATGACTTTGACCGGGGTTGACCCAATCGTGAAAAGTCGGTTTTAATTCCGGTGTCGGTTTTGGCCTAAATTAGTCTTGTTTGACTCGGAATGATCCATTGGGCCTGGATTTGAGGTCCGTTTGTTGAGATTTGTACTCCGTAAGTGTGTTAGCCAATGATTAATGGATTAGAGCCCGTATCCGAGCGCATAGAAACACGTTAGCGTCCGATCATCATCGGGTGTTTTTTGGAAACTGCCATAGACACCTGGCGGTCAAAATGCGGGTGTCTACAGTAAGGGCACTTGTTCGTCGGGTTTCTCAATGTCATTGCATAAAACATTTTTGAAAGCAGAATTTAAAAGAGACAAGTCGTAAGCAGAACGGTTGTTATTATTGATTGAGAATTTTAAAAACAGCTCGAAAAGAGTAGCCATCTGATCATTGGTCAGTGGCGGAATTGGTAAGGCACTCGGGAAAGACCCCGAAGTGCCAGCAGCAGGAATGACAAAAGGCAGAGGGGTTACAGGATTGACTCTAGCACCGACTTCCCTAGACTCGACCTCAGACTCTGACTCAGACTCCGACTCAGACTCCGACTCAGACTCAGGCATGTCTCTCTCTCCGGTGACCAGTTTGTAAATCTTTCCTTGACTGTCAGTCCATTTGACAGTCTTCCTCCAGGCCCAGTTTTCCGTCTCGGAGCCAACATCCGAGATTAGCTGGTCGGGTCAAACCTGTTGCTGCGGAGAATCAGGTTGACCAGGTCTTCCTTTGGAGTCAGGGCTATGGTGTCTTCCCCGAAGAGTGCCCCAGCGCGGGCTCAGCGTTTTCAGCTCCATCGGACTGGATGAAGGCGAACACATCATCCGGAATATAGTAGCAGTCCCGGGCCGATTGGGTCCTGAGGTGCACAGCATTGGGTTGGTATAGACCAACCTGAATAGCCCCAAACACTGGTGTGACAAAGTAGTCAGCCAACCGTGGACTTTAAGGGCTCAAGTGGATACCCTTAATGATGTTGCAGGCCTTTTCAATTCCTGCTCGGACAATGTTGCCCGGAGTGGTGGCATAACCAAGGCCGAAGTGAGAGTCTTCGTCCTTGAGGACCTCGATAATCTTCCCAGCTGGAAGATCGGGTCGAGAGGTAGCCCCCGGAAAGTACCCTAGGTTTTGGAGCATCATGTCAATACTCGTAGTGAAGTAGGGCCTAAAAAGATACTCTTCCTCGATCATCCCAACAAAATCAAACCCCCAGAGGTCCGTGCGGCCCGTGGCGTTACAGCTAGCCACGGTCATTGGGGTTGCCTCCAAAGTAATGACATTGTCGAGCAAAGGCATCTTGATCTTTCGGTGGAGGGTGGAGGACACCGCTTTGACCGCATGGATCCACGGCCTTCATTCCTAGGAGCAGGTTGAAGGATGAGGTGACATCGATCACCTGGAATTCAAGCTCCTTTTCTATTGGTCCAGTTATAATGGTCAGCTTTATGGCCCCAGCTACTGACTTTGGACTCCCATCAAAAGCTTGTATGGTCAGAGCAGTCGGAATATAATCGGCCTCTGTAATGCCGAGGGCTTTGGCGGTCCTTAAAGGAAGGACATTCACAGCAGACCCATCATCAACTAGGGTCAATGGGAGGTATTTTCCTCGGCAGATCACCGTAATACAGAGGACCAGATTATGGGAGGCCCCGAACGGCGATAGGTCGGCTTCCGAGAAAGTGGTCATTGGGCCTCCTTCCTTAGCTTTGCCCTTTAGATGGGGCGGGACGGTGGCTACCATTTCAGCAGGGGTAACCAGAGAGTCAATCTTGATTTGATCGAGAGCCTTAGTGAGTGCTTCTCGATGTTCTTGTGAGCTAACTAAGAGTTGACATATAGTGAGGTCAACTCGGGTCTTCTTTAGTTGCTTCACGAGAGCCGTTTCAGCAGTCGGCTCCTCAGGGGTGACTTCCGTCCTGAGGGGTTTAGTGACTGTTGTCGGGATAGGGGTGTCCCTAGAGCTAGTGGCTTGATAGGGACGACCAAGGTGGTTACTGGCTAAGACTCGGGATTTAGTCTTACGAATCTCCTCGGAGGTGATGGGGACAGTTCCCCCTTTAGCGAGGTAGACATCGTCCTCGTCGTCAAACCAGATCCCGTTCACTTGCGGAATAAATGGAGAGATAAGATGAGAGCAATCGATCACCTCCCCGACAAAGATGGCATGGGAACTGAAAGGATTCTCTTTGTTACTTGGCTTATCTCCGGGTAGCGGGATTTTACCGCTCTCAATCAAGTCCTGGATCAAATGCTTCAGCTTCCATCACTTTTCGGTATCATGCCCATTGCCTCGGTGGTATTGACAATAGGCCTGGGCATTGTAGTTCTTGGAGCGTCGCTCAACCGGAACTTCAGGAGTTGGGCCTATCGGTTGGATTAGGCCTTTTGAGGATAGCCTTTGTAAGGCATAGGTACAGGTGGTACCTATATCAGTGAAGACCCGAGGTGGGGTGTTCTTCTTAGACGGGGCATCCAGTAGATTAACCGCGTCAAAAATGCTGCGGCTTGCAGCCTGGGGTTTAGTAGTGGAAGAGGAAGCCCCTTGGTATCCCTTGCTAGAGGCCTTAGTGAGGCCCTCTAGTCTCAGGTCGTCTTTGATTCTCATACCCATTTCAGTATGGGTGGTGAAATTGGGTATGACAGCGTACCGGAGGTGAACCCGGTAGGAGGGGAGGAGATTCTTAACAAAAGCGTCCACTAAAGTTTTTTCACTGGGCTTATCGACCAGTTTCACGCTCTCGGCCCTCCAGAATTGAAGGTATTTGGTAAAACCTTCTTTTGGTTCCTGGGCCATAACTTTCAGAGATCGCATTGTGGTTTGGATCTCGGTGTTGTCGGCATAGTTCCGAGCAAACTCGGTGGCCACATCATCCCAAGTAGGGTATTTCTTCGGGTCTAGCCCGTAGTACCAGGCCCGTGGTTGCTTCTCAAGGGATGCAGCAAAGAGATTCTTGAACATTGTAGAATCTACTCCCTTGATGGCCATGAATTCTTTGAAGGCCCGTACATGTAGTAACCGGTCTTCGGTTCCCTCGAACATGGGTAAGCCGGTGAGGTTCAGGTTTGGAGGTAACTTGTCATTCACCGGGGCATACTCACGGCTGTTTTCCCAATGGATGTTGTTACTCCAAGCTAGGTGCACTTGTTCCTCTAGTCGGTGCAGTGCACTAAGTAGTTCGGTTAGAGACCCATTGGTCTTGGTATTAGGAGTCCTTTGCTCCACTGCAGCCATACGAGCAACGATGGCCACCTGACCAGCCCTCATTTCAGTCAGTTGGGCTTCAATGTCGGTCTGTTTGACGACCATGGCGTCCACAGAGGTCTTCAGATTGTTCAGAGCTGCTTCCATTTTGTGGGTGTGTCTGGTTGACGGCGGCCTGTCTGTAAGAACACCGTGTAATCAGAAACCGAACCCAGATCTTGGAATCATAAAAAGTACATCCCGAGCGACAAAAGGAAAGACTAAGTGAAAAAGACTCGAGGAGGACACCTAGACGGATGACTCGTAGGTGGTATGACTTCCTTAGGACTTGGCTTTGTGGGCCTAGTCCCATTCGAAGGAAAGTTCACGTGAGACTTTTCCCCAGACTTCTTGACTCGAGTGTATAGACGGACTTTCCTTTGTAGGGGTATGCCCTACGCGGGTTGGTCGTGCCTTGACAGATAAGGCGGACTCGGGAAAGGGGGGAAACTCGTGACGTAAGATCGACGGAGTTTCGACTCTATAAACCTTCGACATACTATGCAAAGACCCGCCACACGAATAGACGGTAGGTCCTATAATAAGGAAGATTTATTTTAGGAAAGTTAGATGTTTGATATTTGAAATTGAATGCACGAATGAGCGAATTTCCGAAAGTTTGAAAACTGAAAACGGAATTTCGAAAACCGAGATTAGAATTTTGAAAATTCAGAAAATTAAGGTGTTGGGGGGCGGAAATTCGAAAAGTCAAAACGGGCAGCATGCCGACTAAAGAAAAGGATATTTTGAGTCAAATCGTTGATCCTAAATTTCGGCGGCATTCCGAATTTTGAAAATTGGATATTTGGAAAAAGACGAGTCTCGAAACGGATAGCATTTCGGGTTTTTTAAAATTTTGGTTTTTTAGAAAAGATGGTTCCCGAAACGGACAGTATTTCGGGTTTTTTCGAAATGTGGTTTTTTTTGGAAATATGCAATTTTGAAATGATGATTTTTTGAAAAATGACACGGAAACCAAGTAGCACGTAGTCAAACAAGCATTATAACGACGCTTATGTATGCATTACGCTAAGTCTCGATCGGTCAAATAGGGTCTATACCAACAACGATGGCTTTCTCGTAAATCAGGACGTACTCCCTAAGCCGAGTTGGTCTTAGGACATGCCGCAAAACCCATACGAGTTCCACCATCGAAGTCTTTAGCGTACCCATGTAGGAATGCACCGCGGTATAGTGGGACGTCGGTCACAAGTAACCGGCCCGAGCAAAATGGGTTATGGATGAATCATTAAACTAACGCGCGCACATTAATATACGAACGATTTCTTTTCGAGTCTCACCCTAGGAACCCCGATGACATGTGGTACATCATGTATCCCCAGCGGAGTCGCCAAATTGTGGACATGACGTAGGTCCACCCCGATGCGGCCACGCGCGGGTTTGGGTAGGCGAATGAATCTCGTGGTAAGATTGTTCTCGGGTTTGAAATTTAAGTCAAAGATGGAGTCGCCACCAAATTTTGTGGTTATTCGGAACCATTCGAGCCCACTCTATGTCGTCATGGGCTGTACACAAAGTATGGCCCATTTCGATTTCAGAGTTTATGGGGCTCGTCCCTTTGCATTACAATACCGATACCATATGCACCGGTGATCGTGTATTGAATGACTCTCGTGCGCCAACGGTTTCGGGCATCCGGAAACCGAGGTTCTGAGTAAGGGGTGAGGGTACGTGTTGGGAAGCCCACTAAGGACACCCAACCCCGCCCGCACATGGCGGCCTCTACTAAGACATCGTTCGTGTTCGTGTGCGCGCCCTAGTAAAACGACTAAATGATATGCAAACAGCGTTTTCGGGCTAAGCATGTGAGTTATTGGTTAACTACGTCATTTAATGCATCTAACTATTGTCGAAGTTTTTTAGCATGCGAGGTTCATTTATAAAGCGATAAACATCCAAATAAAAAAAGCTCGTAAATAAATTACAAATTACACGGGCGGAAATACAACCCGGCCAATACAAAAATTACAACAATAAAATAGCGTAAACGGAAAATAAAAGAAGCGATAAATAGATAAATGACTCGAAACGGACCCGTATATAGTAAATAAAAATTAGACCGTAAGTTGTGCAATTGGACAAACTTCGATTAGATACACATTATATTGTGTACTAATCAAAGCACGGAGATTTGGGACCTAGGCGTGGTGCTAGCCCTATCCCGAATCTGGATGCCTTGTCCCGACTTATCACCTCGAGGAATGGAGTCTAAATTAATCATGTTTCGGATACGACTAAAGAGTCGTTGACACAAAATTAATAGTGCGAGACCGTCGATCAAAGTCGTTTTAAGTGTAGTGACATGCATGGGTTTTGAAAAATAGAATTACGTGATTGACTTTGCACGCTACGACTAAGTCGTAAAAAAAAAAAAGACGAGGCTCGGATGGTAAAAAAAAGCTCTCGGTTTTCTGAGCTACAGGACCCACTCGATCGAGTCGTGGTCTGACTCTGTCGAGTGTGTCCTTGAGGAGGCTACTGCCCAGGATTTGGAGTGCAACTCGATCGAGTAGCCTATGGCACTCGGTCGAGTGGCACCTGTACGAGGCATGGCTCGTATTATTTTTATGTTTAAAAATCGATTGTTGGCCAAGTTAAATAAAAAATATCGATGGTTGAACAAACGAAAAATGAGACAAGACTCGAGCCAGAAAAAATGACCGGGTGAAATTTCACCCGGTGAGACACCACCGGGCGAAATTTCACCCGACGGTAAAAATTGCCTCCTGAAGATTTTCCGAGCTTACCCACCGGGCGAAACTGACCGGGCGAAATTTCGCCCACCGGGTGAAATTTCGCCCGATGGTGAAGACGTACCGAAAACGCGAAAAAAGAAGAAAATCTCACCGGGCAAAAATTTCGCCCGATGGGAATTACTGACGAGTCCGCAGGGCGAAATTTCACCCCATGAAGATGCAAAGGGAGATTGTCTCACTAATGGAGCATCAAGATGGATTTGGGCTTTAGGTTAAGGATCCATTAAGAGATTACTATATATATGTTACCCTAATTCATTGCCTAAACTCACCTCTCCATTGTGCTAAGGAGGGAAGACATTACACCCTTCCACCATCTTATTACACCATCCATTAGTAGTAGTAATCTAGAAAATCACCAAAAATTCTAGTAGTTTAATAGTAGATCTACAAGTTTCCATCAACAATTATTTAGATTTCAAGGTTGTAAGAAGACTACTCAAGTTTTGTTTGAAGATTTGTTGGGTTTATTGGAGGATTGGTGACAAGTTCTCCATTTTATTCATCAAAGATTCAACCTTTATCTATGATATCTTCTTATTTCTTATAGATCTACATAGTTGGTACAATTCTCTTCCACTCTCTAATCTCTATTTAGTTTTTGTGATATTTTCTCATCATCATCTTGTTCAAATCTAATTAATATGCATGTTGTGATGAATTTCATAATGAATTGTGAGTAAATTTCTTGTTGGGGAGTTTAGGGATGAGGGCTTGGTTTATTTGAATATAGGGATGTTGGTGGGTTGCTTGCATGTTGGTTTATCTTATTTATGGTGGTATGTCATTGTTGTTTTAGTCCGGCCAACTAAACCGACCTTGACTAATTTCTATCAATATGGAGAAACTCGGGGTAGAAATTACCATGACTAGGGACTTGCCCTCACTCACCGCGAAAGCGGGATTTTAGGTAAGTTTATCGACATTGTGACAAAAACTCGATTCCAACCTTCTTAGACCCCAAGTACCGGATCCCGACTTCTCCCTAACGCCTTTCCCTAAATTGATCACCTCTAAACCATCATCGTACTAATCCCTCTAGTATAGACTCGACCTCTACAAACCCCACCCCCTCCCCCCCCCCTTCTAAGACATCGAACACGACACTTTAAACTTCACAACACACACCGTTCCCTGTGGACCGAGCTCGACTTACCACGATTACTTGTTTGTTTTTGTGATATTTCTGAGTCTATAAATATCGTTTGATCCCCCGTCCTTCGTTAACGACCGATCCGATTGGGAGGCGATCAAAATGGCGCCGTTGCCGGGGAACGACTAATTGTTGTGTTTTTAGTTGTTGTGTTTGATTCTTTTCCCTTCTCTCTTTTCCCTAGTATCGCGAGGTGCTAGGAGTCTCACCGTTTAATTGAGTTTTATGCCCAGGAACACGTCATCGCCCTTGTGGTTCGATCCGGAACCGGAAAGGACTTTTAGAGCATTGCGTTTTCGAGCAAATAAATCAACCACCATCATTCCACATCCTTCATTATCACCTCCTAACCTTAATCCCATCCTTCCACATTCACCTTCTACACCTTCTACATCACATAACCCCACTCCGAACAATCCTTCCATACCTTCTACTTCACAAAATTCACCACCACCACCACCATCACCGAAAACACCACCACCAATTCCATCCCCTCCAAATTCTCCAAACCCTCCAAATCCAAATCCACCATCACCACCAATCCAATCAATGGAGACTCTAGGTTCGCACTCTCAACTCACACATGAAGAAACACCTTCTCCCGTCGATTTCGGAGAAATTCCCGAAAATTACGAATTGAAAGCTTCTTTAACCAATGCGGTCCAACAAGATACATTTCACGGCTTTTCTCAAGAAGATGCTCAAGAGCACATCGCTTCATTTAAAGAAAAATTAGTAGGAGCACGTCTCAATGGGTTAACTTCATGCCAATTGCATCGCTTATTATTTCCGAAGACCCTAAGAGATGGAGCTCGTAGATGGCTTCAAGGCCATCCCGCTAATACGTTCACAACATGGGCTCATCTATCTAATGCCTTCTTGGAGAAATATTTTCCGCCGTCAAAGACTAATCAATACCGCATGGAGATACAAACCTTTAAACAAGATGAATTTGAAAGCCTAAGTGAGGCTTGGGAAAGATTTAGAGACTTGTTGCGCAAATGTCCACATCATGGAATACCCTATTGGCTAACTACCCAAACATTTTATAACACCCTTTCATCGAGAACCAAGGAAAACCTCAATTCGGCCGCCGGAGGATATTTCTCTTCTCTCACCGATGAGGCATCTAAAAATATTATTGAGAAGATGGCATTGAGTGATTCTAGAATGGGTCAATCGAGGGATTCTAGAAAGAAAGTTGAAGTGAATTCATCTACGAATTCTAATGAATTGAAATTCCAAACGGAACTTGAAGAATTGAAAAGGAGAATGGATGCCATGAATTCTAAGCACACTCCTAGAGGTATATACCAAATTCAAGGGAGTGTTCCTCCAAGGCAACCATCTCCTCCAAAGTTATTAACATGGGAAGTTCAATGTGATCTTGTGGCAATCATGGCCACGACTCTAGCTCTTGCATTTCTAATGAAGAAGTCTATGTTGAAGAGCCAAATGAAGTTCAATCTATACAAGTATATGGGCAAAGACCTCAATTTGATCCCTTTTCTAATACCTACAATGCCGGCACAAGGTTTCATCCTAATTTCTCTTATGGAAATCAAAATGTTCAAAACCCGATGCCGCGCACCCAAGGGAGTCAAATGAGGCCATTCAATCAAAGTCAACAAAGGCCTTTTAACCAAGGACCTCCAAAAATGCCCCCATATATGCCTCCTCATCAAAGGAGCAACTTCAATCAACAAGGTAGCAACTTCCATGTTCCTAACAACTACAACAATTACCAAAATCAACATGGTAATCACTTTAATCATGGATACAACCAAGGGTTCCAAGGAAATTCTCATGGTAACCAAGGTTACAATCAACAATCATTCAATCAACCCTCTCAACCTTATGGCCAATCAAGCAATTCTCAATTTGGTCAAGGAGGACCTTCATGGGAGAACTATAATGATTTGCAAAGAACCGTTGGCCAACTATGGAATGAACATCAAGATACCAAGGCAAGGCTAAAAGTTTGGGAATCACAAGAAGCAACAAAAGCCTTAGCCGCACCAATTCATCCACCCCATGGTTTGCCCGGTCAACCCCAAAACCCAAGAGATCCTTCACACCAAGCAAATGCCGTAATTTTGAGAGGTGGCAAAGAACTTGAGGACCCATACAAGAATTTGAACTTGAACACCAAGACTACCCCATCTAAGGTTAATCAACCAAGTGCACCACAAGAATCATCTCTCTCTTCCCCCAAACAAAACCGGGGAATACAAGCGGAGTTTAATATCCTCCAAAATGCGGAGAATGAACTAAGAGAACAAAGAAAGAAGAAAGAGCAAATGGAAGCCGAACAAGCCAAAAGAAAAGAGGCGGAGCGATTTGCCGAAAAAGAAGAAGAATCCAATGTTCCACCGCCTCCCACTTTTGTCCCTCCATTGCCTTTTCCCGAGCGAGCTAAGCCACACAAAGAGAATGATCAGTTTAGCCGTTTCGTGGATATGTTGAAGAAAGTAGAGGTAGCTTTACCTTTCACCGAGGTAATTTCTCAAATGCCCCTCTATTCTAAGTTTTTGAAAGATGTCTTGACTAAAAAGAGAACCATAGAAGACAAAGAATGTGTCTCTCTCACGGGTCATTGTAGTGCCATTCTTATGAACGAAATGCCAAAGAAACTAGATAATCCCGGTAGTTTTTCCATCCCTTGTCGGGTAGGAAATGTTGTTGTTAATCAAGCTTTATGCGACCTAGGGGCTAGTGTTAGTTTGTTACCCTATTCTATTGCTAAGAGACTTAGTGTGGGGGAGATGAGACCCACTAGCATGTCGATTCAACTTGCGGATAGGTCCGTCAAGTACCCACTTGGGATACTTGAGGATGTACCCTTTCAAGTTGGTAAGTTCTTCATCCCCTCCGACTTTGTTGTCATGGATATGCCCGAAGACACTATTACCCCAATTATCTTAGGTTGACCTTTTATGGCTACCGGAGGCACTATAGTTGATGTTAAGAATGGAAAGTTATCATTTAACATAGGGAACGAGTCGGTAGAGTTTTCCCTTTCTCAAGCTCTTAAACAACCAATGATTGAACAAATGAATTCCATTGAAGTTATTGATAGTTTGGTTGAATATAGCTTGATAGATGATGATAAGCAAGAAGATGAACCATTTGACTCTCCACCTCTTGAAGAAGAATGTTTGCATGATGAAAAGGTAGAACCACTACCGGTGGGTAAGAGTATGGTATCTTCTCCTCCTAATCTTGAACTTAAACCACTCCCCTCTTCCCTCAAATATGCTTTTCTTGAAGGAACTAATTATCCCGTTATCGTCAATGCTACCCTTGATGGACCTCAATTGGAAAAACTTTTAATTGTTTTGAGAAAGCACAAAAAGGCCATCGGGTATAGCATTGCCGACCTCCAAGGCATAAGCCCAAACGTTTGCATGCATAGGATCATCCTTGATGATGACCACCGTCCTTCGGTAGAGGGTCAACGTAGGTTGAACCCCACCATGAAAGAGGTTGTCATGAAGGAAGTCCTCAAGTTGTATGAGGCTAACATTATATACCCAATAACCGGAAGTAAATGGGTTAGCCCCGTACAAGTTGTGCCGAAAAAAGGAGGAATGACGGTTGTTAAAGGAGAAAAGGGTGAGTCAATATCTACTAGGACTATTACAGGTTGGCGCATGTGTATTGACTATCGTAAATTGAACATGGCCACCATAAAAGACCATTTCCCCCATCCCTTTATTGATCAAATGCTTGAAAGATTGGCGCATCATTCTTATTTTTGTTTCCTCGATGGTCATTCCGGATTTCTTCAAATACCTATTCATCCCGATGACCAAGAGAAACCACTTTTACATGTCCCTATGGCATCTATGCTTATAGAAGGATGCCATTCGGATTGTGTAATGCGCCGGGAACGTTTCAAAGATGTATGATGGCTATTTTCTCCGATTTTATTGAAAAATCCATGGAAGTTTTTATGGATGATTTTAGTGTCCATGGTACATCTTTTGATTCCTGTCTTGAAAATCTTGATCAAGTGTTAGCTCGATGTGAAGAGTATAGACTTGTTTAATTTGGGAAAAGTGTCATTTTATGGTTGAACAAGGTGTTGTCCTAGGTCATATTGTTTCTAATAGAGGAGTTAAAGTCGATAAGGTGAAAGTCTCCGTGATTGAGAACTTGCCACCACCTACGAATGTCAAAGGGGTGAGGAGTTTTCTGGTCACGCCGGTTTTTATAGACGATTTATTAAAGACTTTTCTAAGATTGCTAAGCCTTTGACTTCTTTGCTTATGAAAGATGCACCTTTTGTTTTTGATGACTCTTGTCTTGAGGCCTTTTGTAGGATAAAGACCGCTCTCACTACCACACCGATTATCAAAGCTCCCGATTGGAATCTTCCATTTGAAATCATGTGCGATGCATCCGATTTTGCCGTTGGTGCCGTTCTAGGTCAACGGGTTGATAAGAAGCTACATGTGATTTATTATGCAAGCAAGACCCTAGATGAAGCCCAATCGAGGTACACCACAACCGAAAAAGAGATGCTTGCCGTTGTCTATGCCATGGAGAAATTTCGAAACTATGTTACCGGTTCCAAAGTCATTATTCACACCGATCATGCGGCGATTCGTTACATCATGTCCAAAAAGGAGACAAAGTCCCGACTCTTTCGATGGGTGCTCCTTTTGCAAGAATTCGACATTGAGATTAAAGACAAAGCCGGATCGGAAAACTTGGTAGCGGATCATCTTAGTAGATTAACGGTAAGTAAAGAGAGCAATGAAGAAGAAGGTATCCCCATCAATGAAGCTATGAGAGATGAGGCCTTGATGGCCGTTGAAACTATTACACCTTGGTATGCCGATATCGTCAATTTCCTAGTATCTCATTTTATTCCGGACGATTATTCCAAGCAAGAGAGGAAGAAACTACGTTATGAAGCCCGACGCTATTATTGGGACGAGCCTTATTTATTTCGCCGATGCATAGATGGAATTTACCGACGATGTGTCACGGCCGAAGAAGGATATAATATCGTGAAGCACCTTCACTCGACATCTTATGGTGGACACTTGGCCAATCAAAAGACAGTTGCCAAGGTTCTCCAAAGCGGGTTTTGGTGGCCTTCCATGTTCAAAGACATTCGAGCTTTCATTCTCACATGCGATGCATGCCAACGAAGTGGCAATATAATAAGAAGAAATGAGATGCCCCTTCAACCTATCTTGGAGATTGAATTGTTCGATGTTTGGGGCATTGATTTCATGGGTCCGTTCACATCCTCTTTTGGTAACAAGTACATTTTAGTCGCGGTTGATTATGTCTCAAAATGGATCGAGGCCGTAGCTTCCCCCACCAATGACTCCAAGGTTGTAATCAAGCTTTTCAAGAACGTGCTTTTCCCGAGATTCGGTATGCCTAGAGCCATAATTAGTGATGGAGGCTCTCATTTTAGGAAAGATACCTTTGAACACCTTCTTAGGAAGTATGGTATCACTCACAAGATGTCCTTAGCCTACCACCCTCAATCAAATGGGCAAGCCGAGATCTCCAACCGACAAATCAAGGGAATTGTAGAGAAAGTTGTAAATAGACACCGAAAGGATTGGTCATTGAAATTAAATGACGCCCTTTGGGCATTGAGGACGGCTTACAAAGCACCGATTGGAACCACTCCTTATCGTCTTGTGTATGGTAAAGCTTGTCATTTACCGGTGGAACTAGAACACAAAGCCAAATGGGAAATCAAAGAGCTAAACTTCGACGAGAGTGTTGTAGGGAATAATCGCCTTCTCCAACTACAAGAATTGGAAGAACTAAGACTTGAAGCCTACGAGAACTCGAAGATCAACAAAGAACGAACTCGCCAATGGCACGATTCTCGAATTCTACGTAAGGACTTCTTCGTTGGTGATAAGGTATTACTCTTCAACTCTCGCTTTAAGCTCTTCCCCGGTAAGTTGAAATCAAAATGGTCGGGTCCATTTGAAGTGACCAGAGTGCAACCATATGGATCGATAGAGATATCTAGCCCAGAAACCGGGAAGTTTATGGTTAATGGGCAACGTTTGAAGATTTATCATCCCGGTCATATTCGTGAGACCTTTGCTACTATGAAGTTTGGTGAGCTCCCATCGGGGAGCGTTGTTTGACCCCCTCTCGAAATGATGTAGGTTTGGTGGTATCTTCAACAACCACCTTGTATATATGTATCATATTTCTCTGAGTTTATTAGTTTTGTTAGCTTGAGAAGATTGATTGAAAATTGGATTTCACCATGGAGCATAATTTGGATGAAGATCAAGCTTTTGGAGAAGTTATGGAGCTTAAATCAAAGACCACAAGCATGTTTGTGGGAATTATTGATTATGTAATGTGAGTCGAGTCATATATTTGAATCTCTAGGTGACTATTGAAGAGCCATGAAATGGCAAGGCGGAAAAACGCAGCAGGAAGACCGCCGGGCGAAACTTCCCCCGGTGAGACTCGACCGGGTGAAATTTCGCCCTACGGAAAAGTTGCCAGAATTGCCGAGATCGAAGAAGTTACCACCGGGCGAAATTTCGCCCGGTGAGATTTTGACCGGGTGAAATTTGACCCGGTGGAAAAAGATGGCAAAATTGATTTTCACGACGAAATGTCGTCGGATGAAATTTCACCCGATGGTGCCCGACCGGGTGAAATTTCACCCGGCGGTGTGACTTGGCCAATCACCTACACTTTTTACTCACTCACTACATTTTCATCTCCCTCCAACAATTTACCACAACATAACTTTCCCTCCAATCATTTTTATACCAAATTTTTACCACCAACTTTAAACTTTCACTTTCCCTCCTCAAACACCCTTATTTATACCACCTTTTTCACCTCACTCATCATTTCACCCTTTCAACCATCACAAATTCATTACACCACCTTCCATATACCATATTCAACCTTCATTCACAACTCCATTCCATACTTGGGTGAATATTTATTTTGGGTTTTTGAAGAAGAGGAAGCTAAGTTTCGGGATTATTCTTGCAAATACTTACTATGGAGACAAGAGCTCAACGAGCGGCGCGCAAACAAGGTATGGCCTCAACTTCTAAACATTCATCTTCTAGGCCTAAACTTTTACCGTGTCCAAATTCACCCCTTGCTCGTACCTTCTTCGAAAAAGACTTTCAGAGTACGAGATGGCCTTGTCCATTCACAATGAAAATTCTAGGAATTAAGAACGATATTATAGAGTTATCGTCGAGAATTGGTACTAGTAAACTCCTTGGTTTTGTGCCCGTCACAAACAAAGACTTGACTTGTGAGTTTCTAGGTAGTTTTACAATCGATAACCCGACCACACCTAAGGAATTCAAATTTAATTTTTTTGATAGAAATCAATGTTTAAATATTTCCGACTTTAGCTTAGCTCTAGGTTTGCCCTCATCGAGTACCGGACTAAGTAGACCCCTAAGTGATTCGCAAAGTAGTGCGACTAGGAGAGACTTGTGGAGGCGCATAGCGCCGGGTCAACGTGATTTCGAACCCAATTCTAATTTTACCGCTGAAATCCGTAACCCAGCCATTCGTTATTTCGCTGAATTTCTTTCCCACTGTCTTTTGCCATCTACCAAAAATATCATTAACCTTAATGTGCGTGTCTTACAATTGATATGTGACTCTTTACTCGGTAACCCTTATCCCCTTGACCTACCTATTGTCGTGGCGTTACACTTTCATCAAATTATCATTGACCAACGCCCCTCTGTCGACTGTGGTGGTCTTGTGACCATAATAGCAAGAAATTTGGTTTATTCGACCGACCATCTTAAACCACATGACCCCCGTGTCTGGCTTAACGAGGCTTATTTCCCTACTTGGATATTTAATGTGCCTGACCATCGCCTCGTTTCTCTTAGCCATGACCGAGCCTTAATTGTCCCCAGCAAAAACCGAACCAATATTTATAACCGTCACAATTGGGACCTACCTCCAGGTCCCTGTGAATTCCGACTGAACAACTCGGGGGATGTAGGAGTTTGGGAGTATGCCGGTGACGGAACTCCCACGGCCTCCTTTGCGTCCAATGACTATTCAGACTAGACCCCCTTACAAGAGTCGGTAGATAATTTGGTTTGTTTGTGTTATGGGTATACATGTGTGGTTTATGTCGGTGAGTCTTAATCATTTTCAATTGCATGTGAACTAATGTTGTTCCTTATTCCCTGTCCCATCATTATAATCATTGTGATCATTTTATCTTGAACAAAATCGCAAGTTATCCCACCGTTCCATTTAATGATTTTTGTGGCCGTCGCGGCCTTGGTATTGCTCCCGGTCTCTTGGCGATGTGATTACGCCATTGACCCTTTTGAAAAATCCAAATTTTTAAATCAAAATTTTCTCAATTTTTCTTAATCCGGGCTAGGTGACGTGACTACGCCTACGCCCAATTTTTCACCCTTTCATTTTATTTTCTTTCATTTTCATTTTCTTATCCACTTGGCTAGGGTCTAGGTGATGTGATTGCACCTAGGTCTGCCACTATCTTATCGTTTTCTTTATTTTCTTTTGATTTTCTTCTTCTCAAATTTTCGAAAAACACAAAAACATTCAAAAAATTTGAAAAACCCAAAAACATTTAAAAAGTATAAAATCCAAAAACATTTGAAAAAAAAATCATAAAAATCCAAAAAGATTTTTCTTAATTTTCTTTTCCATCTTTTTCGTTCTTCCCTACTCGTCCATTGAGGACAATGTACAGTTTTAGTGTGGGGGAGGAGTCTACTATCTTTTTTTTTTTTCAAAAATCTTCTCAAAAATCCATAAAAATTTGAAAAATTCGAAAAATCAAAAACATTTTCTTTTTTTTTCTTTTCTTTTCTCTTCTTGTTTCTTGTTATGTTTCCTGTCCCGTGTATGGTCTTGTTCTCTACTCTTACAGGTAATCACCACCTTAATAGCGCGAATTAAAGAGATTAAGAAAGCATCCGCTTGGTAACTTCCTTCCTTCTTTCTTCTTTAATTTTGTAGAGGAGTTAGGTTGTTGCTAATTGGAGGCTCTCGAAGTTGAGCATTTTGGTGTTGTGGTTTATGCTTGAATGTTGATGGAGTATGGAGTTCATGACTTTACTTGTGTTTTCTTTTATTTGTTTTTCCTTTTCGTATGTTTTGTTTTGTTTTGTTTTATTTTTGTATAGTGTGTCTAGGATTAAACCTTTTCGAAAACCCGATTACAAACTTATTACAAGAGTTTACATTCCATTATAAATAACCCATTGTAGATTTTGGACCTTAGTCTAGTAGAATGACTCTTAGGCAATGAATTTGTTGATCCTTTAGCTTTGAGTCCACCTTTTCTACTAGAGGTTTACTTCGGGGTTTGCATTTGACCACCTTAACCACCCATGGAGGAGTTAGGCCTTGGTTCCCGCATCCCGTTTTCTAGGTGACCTTGCTCGAATGACCATTGCACCTTTAGTCCAAATCTTTTCCATCTTTTGTGGGTTATCCGGAATGGCGCGCGTTCTCGATTACCTATTTTTCCTCTACCTATACATCATCACAATAAGTTAACACAAAAATAACCTCCAAGCTTGGTTACAAACCACATCAAAGAGCCAAAAAAGGGCAAACCAAAGCAAGAGAAAAAGGGCACAAAAATATGAAAAACAAGAAAACAAAGGAGAAGAAAAGGAGCTTCAAATGAAAAATCAAATTATCAAAAGTGTCTCCTTCAAAAAAAAAAAAAAAGAGCCCTTTGATCGATTCATCATCGTGAAGTGCCAACTAGAGGACCGAGTCCCGAGGTCGGAAGATAGCGGTGATGAGTTGATCCATCCCAATAATTTTAAACACTCCACCTTTTTATTTGGGCTAATTTAGGAAATTCGAGTTTTGGAACGACCTTCTTGGCTTAGCCAAAGAGAGCGGGACTGCACTTACCTACAGTGTCGAACGAATCCATGGTTCACTTTTTCCACTCCATTATACGCCCCGTAGTACCCCTTTAGAAGATTAGGAGGACCTGGCTAAGTTATCAACATCTATATTGCTTAATTGTCATAGTATTAGGCTTTGGTCCTTGTTTACGTGGGTGATTTATCTTGGAAGTCTATTGTCGTTTTAGGTAAGTAATCGGTGTCTTTCCCCGCCGTCTCGATGAGGGATTCGGTGTTTTATTTTTGCATTGGATGCGTCTATTCTTTCGTGTTATGTGTTTTTGTGTGTTTAGTCGCATCCACCATTTTGAGCAAGCCCCAACTTGCCTTGCATGGGAGTACTTTACCTCATGAGTATTTCGATGTGAGTTGAAGGGACGGAGTGGGCCCGTTAATTGCCCCGTATCAGCTTAGCATAGTCTAGCTAGTAGTAGTAGTTTGTAATTTCTTTTTGGGTCTTTGCTCGAGGACGAGCAACGGTTTAGTGTGGGGGAATTTTTGTGTGCTAAATTTAGACCGTTTTTCCCTTCATTTAGACCCGTTTTTCCCTCGTTTTGCGAGTTTTGAGTGCGATTATCGCCTTATTTTGCGTACTTCTCGCATTAGCGTCCCTCTTGTGCGTTTTACGTGTTTTTTGTAGTTTTTCTATCAATTTTGATAGGTTTTGCTACAAAAATCACGATTGAGCTTCCACGAGCACAAGAGAAAGGAAAACCGTCCAAAGAGCAAAGCACACAACTTAAAGTTTAAAGCCATCCGATCGAACAAATGAAGAATGAGACAAGACTCGAGCCAGAAAAAATGACCGGGCGAAATTTCACCCGGTGAGACACCACCGGGCAAAATTTCACCCGACGGTAAAAATTGCCTCCCGAAGATTTTCCGAGTTTACCCACCGGGCGAAACTGACCGGGCGATATTTCGCCCACCGGGTGAAATTTCGCCCGATGGTGAGGACGTGCCGAAAACGCGAAAAAAGAAGAAAATCTCACCGGGCGAAAATTTCGCCCGATGGGAATTACTGACGAGTCCGCAGGGCGAAGTTTCACCCCATGGAGATGCAAAGGGAAATTATCTCACTAATGGAGCATAAAGATGGATTTGGGCTTTAGGTTAAGGATCCATTAAGAGATTACTATATATATGTTACCCTAATTCATTGTTTAAACTCACCTCTCCATTGTGCTAAGGAGGGAAGACATTACACCCTTCCACCATCTTATTACACCATCCATTAGTAGTAGTAATCTAGAAAATCCCTAAAAATTCTAGTAGTTTAATAGTAGATCTACAAGTTTCCATCAACAATTATTTAGATTTCAAGGTTGTAAGAAGACTACTCAAGTTTTGTTTGAAGATTTGTTGGGTTTATTGGAGGATTGGTGACAAGTTCTCCATTTTATTCATCAAAGATTCAACCTTTATCTATGATATCTTCTTATTTCTTATAGATCTACATAGTTGGTACAATTCTCTTCCACTCTCTAATCTCTATTTAGTTTTTGTGATATTTTCTCATCATCATCTTATTCAAATCTAATTAATATGCATGTTGTCATGAATTTCATAATGAATTGTGAGTAAATTTCTTGTTGGGGAGTTTAGGGATGAGGGCTTGGTTTATTTGAATATAGGGATGTTGGTGGGTTGCTTGCATGTTGGTTTATCTTATTTATGGTGGTATGTCATTGTTGTTTTAGTCCGGCCAACTAGACCGACCTTGACTAATTTCTATCAATATAGGGAAACTCGGGGTAGAAATTACCATGACTAGGGACTTGCCCTCACTCACCGCGAAAGCGGGTTTTTAGGTAAGTTTATCGACATTGTGACAAAAACTCGATTCCGACCTTCTTAGACCCCAAGTACCGAATCTCGACTCCTCCCTAATGCCTTTCTCTAAATTGATCACCTCTAAACCATCATCGTACTAATCCCTCTAGTATAGACTCGACCTCTACAACCCTCCCCCCCCCCTTCTAAGACATCGAACACGACACTTTAAACTTCACAACACACACCGTTCCCTGTGGACCGACCTCGACTTACCACGATTACTTGTTTGTTTTTGTGATATTTCCGAGTCTATAAATATCGTTTGATCCCCCGTCCTTCGTTAACGACCGATCCGATTGGGATGCGATCAAGGGGAGGGGGGGGTCATACACTGACTTGACTCCTTGGTTTATCTTTTGTTGTTGACCATGCTAAGCTAGACAATTTTGGAGTAGGTAGTGAGGGCGATACAAGATGGAAGTTGTGAGGTAACCGGTTTGTGAGTGAGGGAGTTCACTGGACCTTGCATTGATATCGTCTTATGCCTTTTGAGTTTACTCGAGGACGAGTAAAGGTTTAGCATGGGGGAATTTGTTAAGTGCTATTTTTAGCACTATTTGTGAGTGCATATTGTCATATTTGTAGTGTTTAAGAGTGGATTTGGAGCGATATAGTGATATTTGAGTGATTTCCGATGATCTTGCATGATTTAAGTGAATATGTGTTTTTTGATGACGCTTCTAGCTATTTTGAAAAGCCGAGAAATTCATGTATTATGCCCGGATTATATTGGTGTTGTACGTGTCAAATGCCGGATTATATCGAAGATCGCATGAAGAAAAGAAAAGAAGAAAATCAAAGGAAAGCAAAGAAGAAGAATTGGGAGTCTTTAACTGCCGCTAGTAGCGGATGATGAAGAGTAAAACTGCCGCTAGTAGAGGCTTCATCAGAATTCATGCAAATTGTGAAGCTTCCGGAGTGCCGCTAGTAGCGAACAGCTACCCGCGTGTGACTTTTGATCTCCCTCTATTCAATCCTACTTATATCACATTTTGTTTTATTAGAAGAACATCATCATTCCTAGACTAGATACATCAAACTTATGCAATTTTATTAGATTTTATGCAATTTTATTATATTTATGCAATTTGAGTTTTATTGTTCAAGACCTTGAAGAAACGATCGTTCATCTTTTGTTCATTAATCAAGACTAAGTTTCTCTAATTCCCTACTCTTTATTTTATTTGTTGATTATCATTTTGATTATGAGTTGTGAGTAGTTCTTTTATGTAGGGCTCGGTGAGCCGATAATAAGGGTTATTGATGCTTTGATTTTAATCGCGCTTTGTTGAATTATTGAATTGGGTTTGTTTCGGTTGTGCTTAATAATTGATTGATTAGTTTGAATTGCTAGGTTTGAGTCTATATTATCATTACAACGAGAGTTGGATGTTTTCATATGAATCATACCTAAAAGTTTGTATCTTTGTCGATTAATTTCTACTCAAATTTAATTACGGCGAGAGTCGGGTTTTAATTTAGCGAACCGAAACAAGGTTTGAATTTTCACATGAGAATAGTGAATTGGAATAATTGGGACATGTTAGCATCGATTCTTAATGCGTCTAGTTTTGTTATTCGTGCCATGAGAATAGGATTTATAACATGTTAGATAGGCTTTTTATGTCTCGACGGATAATTTAAAGTATTGATTAAAACTGGAATGCTAGTCTTACCCAAGACGGTAATTTGACAAAGTTGTGTCACATTTTGATTGCATCGATAATTCATGTTAATGGTGAACCATTGCCCTAGGTCTTTTAAATTATTGATTTCATCTCGATTTACTACATCTAGTTTGTGAAAATTAGTTATATAATCACCATTTTGATCTATTTGACGTAGATAACTTGAGTCAAAAATTAGCTAGTACTTAATCATTTACTTCCCTAAGATCGACCGGTATGCTACAATACCCGTATGCTTGCGGTACTATAAAATAAAACGTAATAAGTTTTTGGCGCCGTTGCCGGGGAGGTAATGGATTAAAATTAGCTTAGTTTTTTATTTGTCAGACTACGTTATTTTTCTTTAACTATGTTTTATCTCGGTTTTCCACAATATGAAGATGAAGAATTTTGGGCTTACCTTGATCGACTTAAACAATATCTTGTCTCACTGGATGGTCATGGCTTTAGCGACGAAGAGCTATGTCTAACAATATAGAAAGGTACAGTTGTACACAATCAATGCTTAACTTTTCTAATGGAAATTTTCCTTGCAGGTCTGATGAAGCATTGAAATTCTATGACTGGCTATCTCGTGACGGTTGTAAGCCAAATTTCCCTTTTTCTTTGTATGTTAAAGACAATATTTATGTGGAAACTAGTGATAATTGTGAGCTTGTAAATAATAGTATTGAGCATGATAGGAGCGTGAGTGAAATTTACCATCCTATTGAGGGGTTTTTGGCCGAGGAGGAAGTTAAGGATTGTGATTGGGAGGAATTTGTTCCTCACAACCATTCAAATATCACTCCTTATGGTTGTACTTCATATCCATCTTTCAAATATAATCCCCTTAATATGGTTCCATCTTTTCCTCTCCTTTATCCTCCACCTTGTCTGAGCTCATTACCCTCTTATAATTCCATAAGTATGAAGGAGTTTGTTTGGTGTCGATCACCTTCTCTTTGTGATAGTTTTGGAACAGATAAAGGTAGGCCTCCTGAAATTTCTAAGATGATTATTAATGATATTGTGCCTTTACTTTGTGATATTGGGGATAATGTCTTATCCTCAAAATTTCATGCTACAAAGTTTGATGGACATAAGACTCTAACATGGATTGATATGTTTATGCATGATAATAGTTTCCCAAAAATGTATGATAAATTCCTACGATCTTTTGGTGGGGTCTTAGTCTATTGTTTAACATGTTATTCATAGTTATCTAAGTCGCATTCACAGGTTTATGATCGACTTCTAAGAGCTTTGACTGCATCTTCTTAATAATTACACTACAAAAGCATGCATCAAGCTAATGATGTTAAACAAGCGCTTCTTGGGAGGCAACCGAATTTACGTATGTATTTTTTTCCGTTTTATTTATGTAAATAAAAAGAAGGGAAAAAAAGGAAAAGAAAAAAGAAAAAAAACAAAAGAAAAAGGGAAAAGAAAGAAAAAAGAAAAAGGAAAGGAAACAAAATTGTGAAGGTGCGGGGAAACTGGAATGGCTTATTTGTGGGCGTTGATGCCCGAAGCTTCGATGGTGCCTGATTGGGTTGACCTGTTTGTATCGAGCTGCCTTAAGTGTAGGAAGAATGTCAAGGGAAAAATTAGTATGGGTGGCATGGTCACATTGATACTTACACATTTGAAAGTCACTATTCCTAGTACAGTTACACCGGTGACGGGAGGTCATTTGCTCGATTTTGATGCATTGGAGCGTACATTTATGCTTCAAGATTCAGTGACCCGTGGTTATTTTTTATGGAGACGTGGTCCGAAAGCTTCACCTTACTTACGATTTCCCCGTTCTACGGAGCAATTTATTCCTACCGGGCCGAGGACCATCGATTTTTATATACCACGTGACCCACTTACTCTCTTGGAGCCGGGTGACAAAAGGGTAGCAAATCGAGTTGTAGAAAATGATGATGAGATGTTAGATGATAGTGATATGGATGGTAGTGATGATGGAAATGCGACCGAGAGACCCTCTCCCTCATTCACACATGCTTCATCTTCTAGGGAGTCCGACGTGTGGAGATTAGAGGTCGACGATTGGCGGGCGGAACAAGGGTTAGCTATGCGGGAAGTCCTAGAGTTGTGTCGAGGTTTCGACAAGTTTTTATCGGCTAGACATCCTAACACATACACTTCCCCTTCGGAGGAATTCTATGCCGAGTTGGCAGCTGAAAGGAGCGATATTAATAGTCGTCGGGAGGCACGTAGTGGCTCTCGTCAACCTTCTGGAGACTCATCTGATTCTTCATGATAGGTGATTTGTCCCCTCTTTCCTATTTTATTTTTGTCTTTGTCGCATTGAGGACATTGCTCGATTCAAGCATAGGGGAGAGACATTTCACTTTTGTATATATTTATTTTCTTAAAAAAAAGAAAAGAAAAAAGAAAAGAAAAAAAGAAGAAGAAAAAAATCCCGCTAAGTCGAAAATCCGAAAGGGTGGCTTAGGCAAAAAATGGGAGGCCTCGCTAGAATGAAAATCCGTAAGGGCAGACGTTCTAGGTAACATTGAGGTTGTGAGTGGAAAAAGTGAGCTCAATAAAAAAAAGGCTAGGTTGAAAATCCGAAAGGGCGGCCTAGGCAAAATGAAGGATTAAAAAAAAATGAAAAAAATGATGAAAAAAAAGAATAAAGAGAAAAAGATAAAAGAAAGAGCCGCAAGAAAGAAAAGGGGTCATAATATCCCGCACTATGGGTAAATAGTAAACATCATGGCGATCGGCTATATAAGAAGACGGCGTACGGACGTAAGGGTAAGGATTAGGATCATTTTTTGGCATCGTAATTTTGTGTTGGGTATCGTTGGTTGTTGTGACCCCGTTTTTGGTTATGATTGTGAATTGATGTTTATTGATGTAGATATTATTGGCTCGTGGTAAGAGAGTGATTTTGCGCTAGCATGGGGGGGGGGTCATACATGGACTTGACTCCTTGGTTTATCTTTTGTTGTTGACCATGCTAAGCTAGACAATTTTGGAGTAGGTAGTGAGGGCGATACAAGAAGGAAGTTGTGAGCTAACCGGTTTGTGAGTGAGGGAGTTCGCCGGACCTTGCATTGATATCGTCTTATGCCTTTTCAGTTTACTCGAGGACGAGTAAAGGTTTAGCATGGGGGAATTTGTTAAGCGCTATTTTTAGCACTATTTGTGAGTGCATACTGTCATATTTGTTGTGTTTAAGAGTGGATTTGGGGTGATATAGTGATATTTGAGTGATTTCCGATGATCTTGCATGATTTAAGTGAATATGTGTTTTTTGATGACACTTCTAGCTATTTTGAAAAGCCGAGAAATTCATGTATTATGCCCGGATTATATTTGTAATACCTGACCCTGTTTACCCACGTTCCATTACGTATGTCAGTTATTGGTGATTAGTTGGTCCATTAAGTTGGCATAGTTAGTTGTTCCATGGCGGGAGTGAACTTCGGGACGAAGTTCCTTGTAAGGACGGTAGATTGTAATAGCCGTAATTTTGGTTACTTTAGGTGAGTGGTGAACTTCGGGACGAAGTTCCTTATAAGGGGGATAGATTGTAATAACCACATTTTAATACTCGTATTTTTATGTTATCTCGAATCTCTTTTATGGGTAGTAGTAAGTATTATTGTTTGACCCGTTTCTTTTACCCTTTACTAATACCCATATATATAACATGTATTATGATATTATAACTCATTTACGATATGGAGTATTATTTATCTTATTCTTAATCTAATACTATTATTATAATCACACTTATTATAATACTAATAACCTAATAATACTAGTAACATATTATTACTATTATTCTAATAACCTGTAGCCCAATAACCTAACCTATGCCCACACCCTCTTTACGTTTTACATAATCACGCCGCATGCCTACTTCAACCCTCAACTCCCATAATCTACTAGCCTTCTTCCACCTCGTTGTACCCTTGACGCCCCACCACCATTAACGACCTCCAGCCCACCTCCAATCGGAACCACCACCGTCAATCCCAACACCACAGTTAGCTTCGTCAGTGGCCATAGTTAACGACCCATACTCGCCCTGTTTCCTGTCTTTTCTCGTGATGTCCCGCATCCGATGTTTCCATATTCTCCTCGATATAGCACACTTGTTTAGCCTGGTACGTGGCCGTGTTGTTATTGTTACGATATTTGGGTCGGGTTGTTATAGTCATTATTATGGTAGTCATGTCGTGCTAATTATTGTCGGTGCAGTTCTATTGTTGATGGGCTAGTGTGGGCTGTCGAAGTAGAGTAGTCGGGCCGGATGTTTCGGGTTGATGCGTGTTGTTGTAGTGTTGAGTGGTTTGGTCGTAGTTGTGTAAGTTGCTGATCTTGTAGTTACGTAAGTGTTGATGGTATTGCATTGTTCCATGTGGTTCTTTCAGTGTGATAACAATAATAATAATAAGTTGGTAAAAAGTGTCGGCTTATGGGGGATAGGATGGCCTAATCTCATTGCGTTATCGATTGCATAGTAATACTTTATGACTAAGTCGGTGTCGGGTTTCGTTTCATAATTACATACGTTTGGATCGGTATTAATTTCACTATATAATATTTCATTAGGACCGGACTTCATAGAGTTTTCGTGGTGATTTGTACTATCGATGCGGTGATGACAGGTAAGGTTTTCCTTACTTCGAATACGTTAATATTATTATGCATGTATAAGTTACGAGTACGATGTGATATCGTGCTAATGAGAATAATGTTGAATAATGATGGGACAATGATTGATGAATATTTATATATTGGAGTTGGTGAGGCTAGCTTTAGACCTAGCCGGGGCCCTTGATCACGGTCCCCTCCCTGATTTCTCCTCGTGGCTTGCTGAACCTGCGGGGGGTGTGCACACTCGGAATGAAAGGGCCTGCCAGAAGAGTTGAGATGAGATTATTGATATGGTACCGTGGTGGTGCTGAATATTGAGATGAGATTATTGATTGGTACCGATGATGGTACTGAGACGGTTGAGATTGAATGTTTTATATTATGTACCTGTGTTATGATGTTAGCGTGTTCTAACCGTATTCTCTGTTTAAATTGTCACCCTATTTTATTGGGGACCTGTGACGATCCAATTGACTTTTCCGGTCTTTTGGGGAGCAGTGCTGGTGTGCAGGTTAATGATGTGTGATGGTTGTATTCTGGTTGTCTGTACGGGATGGGTCTGCGCTGTCACTGACCACATTTATAGGTTGCTGACATATTAGTTGTGCTTCCGCTACTGTAATTGTGTAACCATATTCTGTAGATACGAGCTTGTAATAATTCATTACTTAGTTTTAAATGGTTGGTTTCAGAATTGTATTGTAATGGACTACTTCCTCGGGTAATACCGAGATAGTAACACCTTTATTTACTTGGAAATGTCTTGATAAGACTTCTGGGTAAATGGGGGTGTTACAAAGTGGTATCAGAGCGATCAATCTTGGAGCCTGAATAAATGAACCTAGGAAAATAAAATGAACCCCGGTGATGGACCTGAAGGGTTCGTAACCCACTAATTAGACTCCTCTAATTAGTTACTAAATTACTTGTTAATTTAGTATATAAAGATCTAGTTACATGCATGACATCAAATGACAAAAACTAGATATAAGAAGAGATTTCCTTACATAAACAATGAGGAAATATTGGGCACAATAAGAAAACTCCTTTTCTTATTGTTCTTGAGCTAATAATAGTATGGATGATCCTCCAAAACCTTGAATCTCCAATGTAGAAGATCTCCTTTAAGTTGCACCAAGAATCAACCCAAATAATCACTAGTGATAAAACAATACTAATATTATTAATCTATTACTACTCTAGTAAAAGATGAATACTAGTATTTAGAGAGAGTTTTGGAGAGATGAGGTAAAAGCTCAAAAGCACATGCATGAATCAATGGGATGGAGTAAATAAGTGAACAAATAGTCCCCTTTTTAGCTCCCCAAAACCGGCCACCCCACATGGGAAGACCAATTAGCTTTTAATTTTATTTGCATGCTTATGTCAAGTGTCTAGTGTCATTATTACTATTATTTATGTATGTAGTAAAATAAGAACAACCACATTTGTCATTATATTTACTAGTGTGTCACACACACATGTACATAAAAATGGGTCCTTATTTATTGTCATTTGTCATACAAATGCAATGTGTGACATGATCAATTATCTCCATAATTGATCACATCAAATAATATACTCTTAACTCTTTAAGTAGTACATTACTATTATATCTATATATAATAGGTCCCATAATAATAATAATAATCAATTAGCTAAATTTACAACTCCTTGTAAATATATTAACGGCTAATTACCACTATCCATAAAAGCATACAAAACCTCAACTAATTTAGTAATTAACGTTTAAATACCAAATTAGGTCTTATTTAATCGTATTAAAATAAGACGTAAAATTTATTCAGTCAATTATCGTATAATAGACTAATAAACTTAATCGGACATAGTTCTAAACTCTATCTCCAATAAATAACTCTCATTACCAAACATATATCAAATATATACGCAAGGTGCTAATTAACTGTATCAGACACAAATAATTAGTCTTCTATTTGGGTCTCATCCTATAGGTGTGACCGAAAGGGATCAGTTGATCACCGCCGTCATACGACAATAACGTCTAACTCTAGTCAGCTGAGCGTTACCGATTTACGTTAATCAACCGACGTGAAGTATCCATGTACTAATTATCCCAAGTATATTCCGTCTATGAGATTTAATATATCAATGCACTATTGTGGAGGACACTCGCTCCAACAATCTCCCACTTGTCAGATACAAGTTGTGCATGTAGCCACTATATTGCGGAGTACTCCTACTCCAGCAATATCTCCCACTTGTCTACACAAGTTGTGCGTTACCGATTCTCTTGTCTCTTTGATGTCACATCCTCCCACTCATCACAAGGTGTCTTTCAGGTCGCACTTGTGATTTAAATATAATAAGAGTGGTTTTCTCGATCTGGAGAATAACTGTTTGACCGGAAAATCTACCATAGATCTATTTCCGAGCGTGGCCACGCATTTCCAGTTACTTCTCCTCGAGTGGCCCAAGGACGTATGTACCCGACGTGGGTGAACAATTCCTGTTGACCCAACTTATACTGTATAATGCAAATCACCATGACCCAGAAGATGCCCATCAGCCTCCTTTCACGGCACGACTTAGGACACCAACCTAAGCCAATCGGAAACTGCACCGACTCAGATAAATGGTCGCCAGTCTAAAGAATCGACTCATAGGAATAAAATAGAAATCCCCGCCACGACCAGGCTTCAACTAATTTGATAAGGGACTCTATTGTGGTCACTGCCCGACAGAGTGACAATCAGTCTGCCTATGTAAATGACCAGTCATCTACATGACCCCATGGTCTTGAACTAACCATCGATCAACTTACAATCTTGTCACTCCGAGTCGTCACCTCATTAAGTGACAAGGGGCAAAAATACTATGTTCAAACGTTCACTTGAATAGGGTTCAAGATTGTCTCACAATCCATTCGAATGAACAAAGTATGGGTTTAGTCAAACTAAACAAAAGAGTTCATATTGAAACTCGAACAATGAATGCTATTATCATAAATGTAAAAATTGCTACAATATTCAATTATTACATCTTAGATAACTTAAGGAAAATCCGGGACTTTTCTCAATCCCATTGCAACAACATGACCATCATGTTTAGCCTTTGAAAGAGGCTTGGTTAAAGGATCAGCGATATTCTCGTCTGTCCCAACCTTACATATATCGATTTCCTTCCTTTCCTCGAGATCTCTTATCACGTGGTATTTCCTAAGTACATGTCTAGACTTATTGCTAGACTTGGGCTCTTTTGCTTGAAAAATGGCCCCGCTGTTATCACAATATATGGTGATAGGATCTTCGACGGAGTGGACTACTCCTTGTCCTTCCAAAAACTGACGGATCCAAACAGCTTCCTTTGCAGCTTCCGAAGCCGCGACGTACTCAGCTTCTGTTGTAGAATCCGCGGTGACACTTTGCTTGGAGCTCTTCCAACTAATGGCTCCTCCATTCAACATATAAACATAGCCGGATTGGGATTTCAAATCATCCCGATCGGTTTGGAAACTGGCATCCGTGTAACCTCTTACACGTAATTCAGTATCCCCTCCAAACACTAAGAACGAATCCTTGGTCCTTCGCAAGTACTTAAGGATGTTCTTCACGGCTGTCCAGTGACTTTCACCTGGATTGGCTTGATAACGACTCGTCATGCTCAAAGCATACGAAACATCGGGACGAGTGCACGTCATGGCATACATGATTGATCCAACCGCGGAAGCATATGGGATCAACTTCATGCGTTCAATTTCTTCGGGTGTGGTAGGACACTGTGACTTGCACAAAATGGTACCTTGACTCATGGGAAGAAAGCCTCTCTTAGAGTCTTTCATTTTGAATCTATCAAGAATCTTATCTATATAAGCTTCTTGACTTAATACCAACGTCCTTTTGGATCTATCTCTATGGATCCGAATACCCAAAATACATTGTGCATTTCCCAAATCTTTCATTTGGAAGTGTTTTCCTAGCCACTCCTTTACGGAAGCAAGCATCAGAACGTCATTCCCGATAAGAAGTATGTCATCCACATACAAGACAAGAAAGGTTACCTTACTCCCACTAAACTTCATGTACAAACAAGGTTCCTCGACACTTCGAGCAAAACCATATTGTTTGATAACATGATCAAAGCGATGATTCCAACTTCTGGACGCTTGCTTAAGACCATAAATGGATCTCTTAAGCTTGCATACCTTCCTAGGATTAGATGTATCTACAAAACCTTCTGGTTGTGTCATATACACTTCCTCTTCTAGAATCCCATTCAAGAAGGCGGTTTTGACATCCATTTGCCAAATCTCATAATCATGAAATGCGGCAATCGCTAGGATAATCCTTATGGAGCGAAGCATTGCGACTGGAGCAAAGGTTTCGTCATAGTGAAGACCATGAACTTGAGTAAAACCCTTTGCCACCAATCTAGCTTTGTAGACATCTCTATGTCCATCTATGCCATTCTTGATCTTAAAGATCCATTTACACTGAAGAGGTCTCACCTTTTCAGGTAAATCAACCAAATCCCACACTTGGTTTTCGTGCATAGAGTCCATTTCGGATCGCATGGCTTCAAGCCATTGCATGGAATCACGACTAGATATGGCCGCCTTGTAGGTGTTAGGCTCGTCACTTTCGCAAAGCAACATGTCTAACGCATCTTTCTCGACAATACCAAGGTATCGATCAGGAGGATGACTAATCCTCGTGGATTTCCTAGGTTCAAAGGGAACAACAACCGTGTCCGAGGAGGAGGGAACGCTTTCCTCCACTTCATTTTCGGTTTGTGGCTCTTGGACTTCATCAAGTTCAAATTTTCTCCCACTCTGTCTTCTAGAAATGAAGTCATTTTCTAGAAAGACAGCGTCACGTGCCACAAACACTTTGTTTTCGTGACGATTGTAGAAGTAATAGCCTTGTGTTTCCTTTGGATACCCTACAAATAGACATTTGTCGGATCTTGGTGCGAGTTTGTTGTCAGACTTGTTCTGAACATATGCCTCACAACCCCAGATTCTCATGAACGACAAATAAGGAACCCTTCCCTTCCATATCTCATATGGTGTCTTATTGGCCGCTTTAGTCGGGCTTCGATTTAGTGAAAATATTGCGGACAAAATGGCAAAACCCCAAAATGAATCAGGAAGCTCAGTGAGACTCATCATGGACCGAACCATATCTAATAAAGTTCGGTTTCTCCTTTCGGCCACACCATTCAACTGTGGTGTGCCAGGAGGAGTCCATTGTGATACTATGCCACAATCTTTTAGGTGTGAATCAAATTCATTATTTAGGTATTCACCGCCACGATCGGATCGTAGTACTTTAATCTTTTTATCCAATTGGTTCTCTACTTCACTTTGAAACTCTTTGAACTTTTCAAAAGCATCGCTCTTATGCCTCATTAAGTAGACATACCCATATCTACTTAAGTCGTCGGTAAAAGTGATGAAGTAGTTGTAACCACCCCTAGCGGTGATAGTCATTGGGCCACACACATCGGTATGTATAAGGCCCAATACCTCACTTGCTCGTGTTCCTTTACTTGAGAAAGGAGCTCGAGTCATCTTGCCTAGTAGGCAAGACTCGCATACACCATAAGATTCGTAATCAAACGGTTTGAGAAGTTTCGTTGAAACAAGTCTCTTAATGCGTCGTTCGTTTATGTGCCCTAAACGACAATGCCAAAGGTAGGATTGATTAAGTTCACCCGTTTTGAGCTTCTTGTTCTCTACATGATATATATCATTAACATTATCTAGAACATAAATACCTCCGATAGACGTAGCTTTACCATAAACCATGTCATTAAATGAAAAAGTACAACAATTGTCCTTAATCATAAAGGAAAAACCTTCCATATCAAGTACGGAAATGGAGATAATGTTCTTAGTTAAAGTTGGTACGAAATAACAATTATTCAAATACAACTCTAAACCACTAGCTAGAGTGAGTACATAAGTGCCTACGGATATAGCGGCTACTCTAGCTCCATTTCCCATGCGTAGGTCCACATCACCCTTGGCTAGTGCTCGCACGTCCCTCAACCCCTGTAAATGATTACAAAGATGAGAACCACATCCGGTATCTAATACCCAAGTGGAAGTGCAAGTATAGTTAATGTCTATCATATAGAGGGAAGTGAGGACAATACCTGACGGAGTCTCACTCTCGTCTTTCTTGTTCTTCAATTCCTTCAAATATTTGGGACAATTGCGCTTCCAATGTCCCTTGCCATTACAATGATAGCAATCGGCGTCGGCATGTTTGTTAACCTTAGCCTTAGGTTTGCTATTCTCAATAGCTTTCCCTTTGTTCTTGTCTTTTCCATGTCTCTTGAATTTGGTCTTACCCTTGTTTTTACCCTTTTGAACCCCAAGGTTGAGATTCTTCATTTTCATGGAGAGCATGTCTCTCTTCTCACTCCCACTAGCCTCCATGTCCCTCTCCGCTTGGTTGAGGAGTGCATGAAGCTCTTGGAAACTCTTGTCCATGCCATGCATATTGTAGTTCACCCTAATTTGGGAGAACTTGGAGGGGAGTGAGTGAAGAATGCGACCGATCGCAAGCTTCTTGGGAATGCTACACCCTAGACGCTCTAGTGTGTCAATATGCTCAATCATCTTGAGCACATGAGGACCAACTTTTTGGCCCTTTTCTAGCTTACCCTCGAAGAATTTCATCATAGCCTCATACTGACGGATATCGGGTGATTTGGAAAAAGCCGTCGTAACCCTTGAGAATATCTCATATGCATTAAGGGTAATGTATTGGAGCTTGAGTTTTGGAGACATTGACCATATCAAGACATTCTTGATATCGTTAGATATCTTCAAATACTCCTCATAAGCGGTCCTTTGTGCCGGGGCGGCTCGAGGACCGGGTTCGTTGGGTGGTGGTTCGTTCAAGTAACGAAGGACGTTGTCGGACAACGCCGCACCTTTAATGGTAGACTCCCACTCGATGAAATTACTTCCATCGTCTTTCAAGATACATTTGTCCATAACGGACCTAAGCCAAGAATCCTTTCCGAGTTGAATGGTTGCATTAGTAGCCATAGCGAATTATAAACACTACAACAAAGTTTAGGAAATATTAACATTCATTGTTATATAATTTACTTGTAAAACAATTTTAACAAGTCACTCATATAATGACCCCTCACGAAATTATATAAGCGATTCCAAGACCCGTATCTAGATAAGAACTAACATCGCATGCAATCCTTATGTAAAAACGGTAAGTCATTACTTGACTAATTCTACCCTAGAACTCTCGGTCGACGGATTTCAACCAAATCCATCTCCTAGCCCCGAAATAACTTTTATCTCGTTGAGTCCAACCCAATCTTGGCATGTGATCTTATCACCCTATTTACCCTAGGTAAAAAGGGTCCACGTTGTGGTTGCCCTAATGAACAAGGGGTTCATAGGTGCTTTAATTGGTAAGGCTAAATCTCAATTCTTACGATGCATGTGAGAGGTCTTGTCAATATTAGGTTACTAATCACTTATAAGTGAACTAAGTTGGTGATTACGTAAATTGGTGAATTGACAATCGACGAATAAAATGCATGATTGGCGATTTTGGCATGAGCGAAAATAAAGCAAGCATCAAACAAATAAATCCTAGTACGGCCATCTAGCTAATCTAATTAACTAGACTATTACAAAATCGGAAACCAACTCCTTGGTCCCTGGCCTCTTCAATGGAACACCACCAAAAGGCACCGTCTTTTGTCCACCATCTTGTGTAATCTCCGTCTTCATAATAATTAATTACAAATGATACAAATGATACATAGCATTTCCTATTATACATTTGTATAAATAAAACTATTAATTATTACAAACGTGCGATACGAGATCGCAATTAATTACAATCAAATCGATATTCCCTTACATTACGGGTAATACCGATTAAAAGACTAGGCCATACTAGGTACAATCTTGCAAAATAAACAATAAATGACATTCATTCATTCAACAACATTAAAATAAATAAAATGCTGTAAAAATCATGCCAAAATCGCCCCATAATTTATCAAGTTCATCCTAGCTCGGTTTTATGGAATTTATCGATTTTTAACCATTAAAAATCATTAATCAACACTTAATTCTCAATTAAGCTCAAACTAATTTTTCCAAACCAATTTGGAATTTCAAGAATTAGTCTCCACTAATTTGAAAAATAAAAATTAGTTTGAATTGATTTAATTTGCTAATTTAATCGGTAAATGGTCAATTTTATGAAATAAATTCAAATTAAATCATAAAACGTCCAAAATTAAAAATGAATAATTTTGTTCATTCTGGAACATTTGCAGGAACTCCAAAACAAAAATTTGTCCACAAATATTCTCGAATAAAATAGGAACAAATAAATGCATGTTTATCGATTCTTATCTCATAAAAACAATAAACATCCCAAAAGGACAAAATAAATTTCAAAAATTTACAAATATGTCCTTCAACATATAATGATATGTACACCAAAAAAACATGCCCAAAAACAACATGCAACTATTTTTAGTTAACTTTTAACATCAAATAGGCATAAAAACTCGGTTTTTAAGGCATAAATGATTATAAATTAGCAAATAAATTCCAAAAATTACCAAACTCGACCACAACCATTTTGAGGTCATTAGGTATGCATGTACCCAAAAATTTCGTGTGAAACACCTTTTACACAAAATTTTCGGTTTTTACAAAGTTATCATATAACCCGAAAAAAATGTCAAAAATCGACATGCATGCAACAACAAAGCTCTGATACCACTTGAAGTGTTCGTAACCCACTAATTAGACTCCTCTAATTAGTTACTAAATTACTTGTTAATTTAGTATATAAAGATCTAGTTACATGCATGACATCAAATGACAAAAACTAGATATAAGAAGAGATTTCCTTACATAAACAATGAGGAAATATTGGGCACAATAAGAAAACTCCTTTTCTTATTGTTCTTGAGCTAATAATAGTATGGATGATCCTCCAAAACCTTGAATCTCCAATGTAGAAGATCTCCTTTAAGTTGCACCAAGAATCAACCCAAATAATCACTAGTATTATTAACTAGATAATAGTAGTGATAAAACAATACTAATATTATTAATCTATTACTACTCTAGTAAAAGATGAATACTAGTATTTAGAGAGAGTTTTGGAGAGATGAGGTAAAAGCTCAAAAGCACATGCATGAATCAATGGATGGAGTAAATAAGTGAACAAATAGTCCCCTTTTTAGCTCCCCAAAACCGGCCACCCCACATGGGAAGACCAATTAGCTTTTAATTTTATTTGCATGCTTATGTCAAGTGTCTAGTGTCATTATTACTATTATTTATGTATGTAGTAAAATAAGAACAACCACATTTGTCATTATATTTACTAGTGTGTCACACACACATGTACATAAAAATGGGTCCTTATTTATTGTCATTTGTCATACAAATGCAATGTGTGACATGATCAATTATCTCCATAATTGATCACATCAAATAATATACTCTTAACTCTTTAAGTAGTACATTACTATTATATCTATATATAATAGGTCCCATAATAATAATAATAATCAATTAGCTAAATTTACAACTCCTTGTAAATATATTAACGGCTAATTACCACTATCCATAAAAGCATACAAAACCTCAACTAATTTAGTAATTAACGTTTAAATACCAAATTAGGTCTTATTTAATCGTATTAAAATATGACGTAAAATTTATTCAGTCAATTATCGTATAATAGACTAATAAACTTAATCGGACATAGTTCTAAACTCTATCTCCAATAAATAACTCTCATTACCAAACATATATCAAATATATACGCAAGGTGCTAATTAACTGTATCAGACACAAATAATTAGTCTTCTATTTGGGTCTCATCCTATAGGTGTGACCGAAAGGGATCAGTTGATCACCGCCGTCATACGACAATAACGTCTAACTCTAGTCAGCTGAGCGTTACCGATTTACGTTAATCAACCGACGTGAAGTATCCATGTACTAATTATCCCAAGTATATTCCGTTTATGAGATTTAATATATCAATGCACTATTGTGGAGGACACTCGCTCCAACAGGACCATCAGGAGCCCCTCTAAAACTCGGTTGAGGAGACGTCCTTATACCAACCCTGGCCCTCCTGGTCTTGACCCGGTAACCACGTGTGAGATTGAGAGGGGTATATATTAGGATGGGATACGTTGTGATGCCATGGATGTTTTGTAATGACTGCATGTGATACTTGATTACGCTATATATTTGATGTGTCTCATGTAGTGAACAACGTTATAAGTTGAGGTGTAACAAGTACATAGTTATATATTGTGTTATCATGGTATAGTTGTTTGTTCGGTTACCTAAGATACTTAGAGTTGAAGTACGCGAGGTTATGGTAGGAGTCGATTGTCCGTGAACGAAGGAAGAGTCATAACTAAGGCTAATAGTAAGATTAAGATCACTGTCCAGGTGTTTGTAAGTAACAGTGTTCTGTGTGATAAGTGGTTTTAATTAGTCTATTTGGTGGTAATCTGTGTCTATCTTGTTGAAGTAGTATAATGGAGTCGTCTCACATTACCGGGAAGAGAGTTGTTATCTGGTAATGGGACATGTATCGTATTATGTTTAGAGGGTCGATAACTCACTTGTTCAAGTGTGTCGTAATGTGCATGTTATTCAAAGTACCTAGATATACTTGCGTTCCGCGTGGAATATTATATACTCCCTTCTCGTTGTAATTTATTAACTGCCTTCGCGTTACTTGATGAGGATTGATCGTTAGAAGTGTGATGGGTCGTATCGTGTCCATGAAATCGTCGTATGGGATTAAAGTACGAGTTAATTATAAGACTAATAGTCGAACAAAGTACTAATACTTGAGGTCCGTCTTGAGTTAATGTGAGTTACTTGCTTTATATCGATCTGAGTAGTCCCTATTGGCCTTCATTCTTCTCTCATAATGGCGTAGATGAACTTGTCTATTAATCGGTTCTTGAAATCGTATGTGGTATCTGGAAATATGTCGATCTGTTTGTATTATAGGGAGCAACAATGCATATATAAATACATCGTTTCTATTTCACCCTAATTAATACAATGTGATTGACAAGATAAAGTGTAAAATCGAGTTTTGTTTATTAATTGAATTTGAGCACAACGTGTTATTAAAATGATATATCTGTGGTGTCGTATTCATTAATGTGAATTTCTGCCCAGTCACTTGGATATTTGTGTTCGTTTCGAGTTTATATGCTTTCCTGTCAATGTGATAAGTTCCGAGTCGTACCTTGTTGTTGATTTCTATTCTTGATGGTTTTGTGTATTTATAAAAATCCGTGTTGAGTTAATGACATACACATTTACAGCACTTCATCTAACCTAGATAATGTGTTTACTGATTTCTGTTTTGATGTTATAAACAAAAATGCTTGCTAACCGTGTCGAGATAGCCAACTTAAAACACCCTCGTTAACATGAACAATCTGTTACTAAATTGTTCCACTTGTTTACAGTGCCTATTTAACAAAAGTTTGAAAAGAGACTCACGCTTATTTTTTTAAGTCTAGTTCTTCACTACAAAATTTCCATATTTACACCCAAATACTTCCACCTATTTGCTAGTGCTCAAGTTTCCATTATAAACCTTACTTAAAGATTAAATTATCATTGAGAATTTGTACCGACATCACTTTGAATAGTTTGGATAATGTTGGAACTTGGTTGGCACGAAAATATGATTTGAAACTCGTTATATCAATCGAAACTTTTTCAAAGTAAAACTTTGTTAGGTCAGGAAAATGATTGTTTAAATCACTTTTATGTTTGGAATTTGAAAATGGTTTTAACTAGAAAATTGTACAAGACTGTCTTGAGAGTCTAATACCACTAGTTTTACATTGTTTTGAAGTTATAATGATTTAATTATGATTTTTCTATCATGACGACAATGTTTTGAAAACGTGTTTAAGTCCATTGAATGATCATTGGTTCCTCTTGTTCAAGTGAATGCTGCACTAATTTGAAAATGCCTACCTTATCGTATGATGCAATTGAGTTAAACTTATATGTTAATTATGAATTCAGAGTAAATTCGGATCATGATGAGAGGTCATACTGGTTCATGTTGCATAACTGCCTTAACGTGAATCTTATAGATGAAATGTGTTGTTGTTTGATAAATCTGTCAGTGTCATGAGTGGCTCATTTGATAAAGAACATCAATGCACGTATCAAATAAATGTAGTAATTTCCATGAGAAGTCGGGAAAGGTCGAGTCGTTAAACTACGAACCGAGTACGCTGGTTGCATCTAAGTAATAAACAAGACGTCATCTTTCAGATTTGGTCGTAATAGACGAAAATTAGACATGTTTTGTAAACCAGTCAAAGTCATTCTTAATTGCTCCTGTATATGTGTGATGAGTTTTGTCTTAATTATCAGTCAATGAATAACATATGCTGAGATGGATGATGTCTACGGGATGAGTGATGGTCCTAAGTCTTATGCTAGTGTCTAAATGTAAAACTTATGTGAACCTAAGACATAATGAACTACTTGATTAATTATCGAAGTCTGGATAAATATATGTCACCTGCCATTTGTCTCGAATTTTGAAATTATTCACGTGGTCATCTAAAAGTGTTCAGTTGTCTTACTATCTTGTCGTGATGGTTATATTACTTGCCTAAATGATTCCCCCTCAAGTATGTATACATGGGAGTCCGAACCCGTTAAAGATGCAACCATGTCAACGGATTATCAACATAATATAGATTGTTGGTACGTGTCTTAATGATAAAACTGAGTCGTGGGATATATATGATGAAGAGATCAGATGTCATGAGTATGTGGTGTCGTTAAAATCACTTGTTAGAATGGCGCAGTAATGATGATTAATGAGTATGAGAGTATAAATAAAAGCAATAATACCAACGGGGTGGAAAGAGAGTCACGATGTTAAGGTTTAATAAAGAAGAATGATAGGTACAATGATAGTACGAGGGTCTGGAATAGTTAATAGTAAAGGGGTCTAAGGTATATACGTAAATTCGTTGCGTCATCACATATGTTATAATGTCAGTAGGTTGGGTTGTAGTATAAAGTAGTAACATCACGGTTACGAGTCCATGAAATATTGTAGAAGGTCACTGGGTATCAGGTCTCGGGGGTGGACAAACTGTTTGTGTCTGAACTAGTTGTTTTATTTGCATGATAGTCGTGTTGTCCATATATGTAAGAGTGTCTCAAAGTGAGGGTTCACCACTATGTAAAGTCAGAGGTATATGGTACCTCATAACAAGTATAATGACATGTCAACATGAGTCATGACTAGTATAATGAGTAAAAATGCAATGGTCTTAATAAGTGGCATGTTTTTATGAAACTGTGTGATATGTGGCATATGAGAATGGGTGTGCAATTAGTCTGTTGGTATTTATGTCGAACCATGAGGACAATATGAGTGATGTTTTCTACAGGTGTTACTAAAAAAAGAACTTAGTTTGTGAAATGTGGATAAATGTGGGAATAGAAACCCCTCGTGATCAGTCGATGGGTGAGTAAGTTGAGAAATCTAGTTGCAACAGGAACGACATGTTGTGTTAGTCATGATGCCAAAAGATTTGGAGGTCATAATGAAATGACCAAGTGATGTTAAGTATAAAAAAAAATTGAGTTGAGGAACATTGTTGATAACGCGTGAATTGATTCTGCATATTACTGACTTACTTACCCCTGGTGAGGGCTTACAAGTATATTCGTTTAAAAAGTTTACAGTGGCGTTCTATGATAAGTGAACAACGTGTTATATGATAAGGTTGAGATAAGAGCGATCTCACTAGTGTCAAGATAGTGTCATAATATATAAGATATGTTGGGGTAGCGTGAGTATGAGATCAGTGAACTTCGGGACGAAGTTCTCTATAAGGAGGGTAGGAGGTAATACCATTAAGTTATTGGTGATTAGTATGTCAGTTATTGGTGATTAGTTGGTCCATTAAGTTGGCATAGTTAGTTGTTCCATGGCGGGAGTGAACTTCGGGACGAAGTTCCTTGTAAGGACGGTAGATTGTAATAGCTGTAATTTTGGTTACTTTAGGTGAGTGGTGAATTTCGGGACGAAGTTCCTTATAAGGGGGATAGATTGTAATAACCACATTTTAATACTCGTATTTTTATGTTATCTCGAATCTCTTTTATGGGTAGTAGTAAGTATTATTGTTTGACCCGTTTCTTTTACCCTTTACTAATACCCATATATATAACATGTATTATGATATTATAACTCATTTACGATATGGAGTATTATTTATCTTATTCTTAATCTAATACTATTATTATAATCACACTTATTATAATACTAATAACCTAATAATACTAGTAACATATTATTACTATTATTCTAATAACCTATAGCCCAATAACCTAACCTATGCCCACACCCTCTTTACGTTTTACATAATCACGCCGCATGCCTACTTCAACCCTCAACTCCCATGATCTACTAGCCTTCTTCCACCTCGTTGTACCCTTGACGCCCCACCACCATTAACGACCTCCAGCCCACCTCCAATCGGAACCACCACCGTCAATCCCAACACCACAGTTAGCTTCGTCGGTGGCCATCGTTAACGACCCATACTCGCCCTGTTCCCTGCCTTTTCTCGTGATGTCCCGCATCCGATGTTTCCATATTCTCCCCGATATAGCACACTTGTTTAGCCTGGTACGTGGCCGTGTTGTTATTGTTACGATATTTGGGTCGGGTTGTTATTGTCATTATTATGGTAGTCGTGTCATGCTAATTATTGTCGGTGCAGTTCTATTGTTGATGGGCTAGTGTGGGCTGTCGAAGTAGAGTAGTCGGGCTGGATGTTTCGGGTTGATGCGTGTTGTTGTAGTGTTGAGTGGTTTGGTCGTAGTTGTGTAAGTTGCTGATCTTGTAGTTACGTAAGTGTTGATGGTATTGCATTGTTCCATGTGGTTCTTTCAGTGTGATAATAATAATAATAAGTTGGTAAAAAGTGTCGGCTTATGGGGGATAGGATGGCCTAATCTCATTGCGTTATCGATTGCATAGTAATACTTTATGACTAAGTCGGTGTCGGGTTTCGTTTCATAATTACATACGTTAGGATCGGTATTAATTTCACTATATAATATTTCATTAGGACCGGACTTCATAGAGTTTTCGTGGTGATTTGTACTATCGATGCGGTGATGTCAGGTAAGGTTTTCCTAACTTAGAATACGTTAATATTATTATGCATGTATAAGTTACGAGTACGATGTGATGTCGTGCTAATGAGAATAATGTTGAATAATGATGGGAGAATGATTGATGAATATTTATATATTGGAGTTGGTGAGGCTAGCTTTAGACCTAGCCGGAGCCCTTGATCACGGTCCCCTCCCTGATTTCTCCTCGTGGGTTGCTGAACCTACGGGGGGTGTGCACACTCGGAATGAAAGGGCCTGCCAGAAGAGTTGAGATGAGATTATTGATATGGTACCGTGATGGTGCTGAATGTTGAGATGAGATTATTGATTGGTACCGATGATGGTACTGAGACGGTTGAGATTGAATGTTTTATATTATGTACCTGTGTTATGATGTTAGCGTGTTCTAACCGTATTCTCTGTTTAAATTGTCACCCTATATTTTTGGGGACCTGTGACGATCCAATTGACTTTTCCGGTCTTTTGGGGAGCAGTGATGGTGTGCAGGTTGATGATGTGTGATGGTTGTATTCTGGTTGTCTGTACGGGATGGGTCTGCGCTGTCACTGACCACGTTTATAGGTTGCTGACATATTAGTTGTGCTTCCGCTACTGTAATTGTGTAACCATATTCTGTAGATACGAGCTTGTAATAATTCATTACTTAGTTTTAAATGGTTGGTTTTAGAATTGTATTGTAATGGACTACTACCTCGGGTAATACCGAGATGGTAACACCTTTATTTACTTGGAAATATCTTGATAAAACTTCTGGGTAAATGGGGGTGTTACAATAATGGTGTTATACGTGTCAAATGCCGGGTTAGATCGAAGATCGCATGAAGAAAAGAAAAGAAGAAAATGAAAGGAAAGAAAAGAAGAAGAATTGGGAGTCTTTAACTGCCGCTAGTAGCGGATGATGAAGAGTAAAATTGCCGGTAGTAGAGGCTTCATCAGAATTCATGCCAATTGTGAAGCTTCCGGAGTGCCACTAGTAGCGAACAGCTACCCGCGTGTGACTTTTGATCTCCCTCTATTCAATCCTACTTATATCACATTTTGTTTTATTAGAAGAACATCATCATTCCTAGACTAGATACATCAAACCTATGCAATTTTATTAGATTTTATGCAATTTTATTATATTTATGCAATTTGAGTTTTATTGTTTAAGACCTTGAAGAAACGATCGTTCATCTTTTGTTCATTAATCAAGACTAAGTTTCTCTAATTCCCTACTCTTTATTTTATTTGTTGATTATCATTTTGATTATGAGTTGTGAGTAGTTCTTTTATGTAGGGCTCGGTGAGCCGATAATATGGGTTATTGATGCTTTGATTTTAATCGCGCTTTGTTGAATTATTGAATTGGGTTTGTTTCGGTTGTGCTTAATAATTGATTGATTAGTTTGAATTGCTAGGTTTGAGTCTAGATTATCATAACAACGAGAGTTGGATGTTTTCATATGAATCATACCTAAAAGTTTGTATCTTTGTCGATTAATTTCTACTCAAATTTAATTACGGCGAGAGTCGGGTTTTAATTTACCGAACCGAAACAAGGTTTGAATTTTCACATGAGAATAGTGAATTGGAATAATTGGGACATGTTAGCATCGATTCATAATGCGTCTAGTTTTGTTATTCGTGTCATGAGAATAGGATTTATAACATGCTAGATTGACTTTTTATGTCTCCCATCTACTAGATTCGATACCAACTCAATAGTTGGATGTCGAATCTAAACAATTTAGTCAAATAATTTAACTAACACGGTTTTCCGTTGATGCTAAAATAGTTGTCATATAATTCGTTTGAATTACGACACTATAAACGCGGAGGAAATTAATATCGTTTTAGTTAATTTAAACGACTTATATTATTTTCTTCAAGTTTTCGCTCTAATATTCCATATCGATTCAATAATCGAATATGGGATATGACGAGTATCATGCATACGAATCGAGTATAAATCCTATAATATTTACACCCGATTCGACAAATTAGCGATTTATCAAAATCCGAATTGAGCATAAATTATATAATATTTATGCCTGATTCGGCAGAATCATCGAATTAGCAAAATCAAAAGCAATTTCGAAATCGATAATAAAATTGCACGCGAACCCTAGTTCGTACAGGGGGCACTCGACCGAGTGCCTAGCCCACTCGATCGAGTGGCACCCCAAAAACCGAGACAGAAAGGTTTTTTGACCTCCACTCGGTCGAGTCTCGCAATGACTCGGTCGAGTGGCAGCATACTCGGTCGAGTTCGTCAATAACTCGATCGAGTAGGGTCTAAGAAAACCGGACAGAAGCTCTTCTAGAGGTCCACTCGGTCGAGTCCTCCAATGACTCGGTCGAGTGGCCCTTTATCACGTCAAAAACATGAGTCCTATACCATCTTCTAGCTTCGGTAATACCTTTTTTATGACTTATGTCAACACGTGTCTAATCTATCAGGTGAAACACTGCTTTTCAAAACCATCATAATCTTATTTACATCGTTTCACTTTATTCTATATTATTCGCAAACCGTTATTATTGTTATACCGTTACTAACATGTTTGTTTTCATCCTTGTTGATTTATTTTGTTTATTTTATTGTACTAAAATGAACCCACATGCTAAATCTAACTTTGACGTTAGAATAAGTTGCATTTAATCGACCTAGAAAACCGTTCAATTTCTCACATGCTTAGGGAAAACAACGTTTGCATATCATTTAACCGAACTACTAACGCGCGTATTATAAAGTCATTCGATATCCTAGTAGAGGCCGCTAAGTGCGGGCGGGTTGGGTGTTATTTGTGAACTTCCCAACACGTACCCTAACCCCTTACTGAGAACCTCGGTTTCCGGATGCCCGAAACCGTTGGCGCACGAGAGTCATTCAATACACGATATCCGATAATGTCGGTATCGGTATCAAATGCAAAGGGACGAACCCAATAAACTCTGACATCAGAAATGAGCCGTATTTTGTACACGGCCCACTACGACATAGAGTGGGTTCGAACGGGCCCGAACTCCCACAAAGTTCGGTGGCGACTCCACTTCGATTTAAATTTCAATTCGATCCATTCTCATATGGAGATTCATTCGCCTCCCCAAACCCGCGCGTGGCCGCGTCGGGGTGGACCTATGTCATGTCCACAATTTGGCAACTCCGTTGGGGATTAACTGAT
The DNA here is from genome assembly GCA_958450325.1 of Agrostemma githago. Taxonomy (NCBI): domain Eukaryota; kingdom Viridiplantae; phylum Streptophyta; class Magnoliopsida; order Caryophyllales; family Caryophyllaceae; genus Agrostemma; species Agrostemma githago. Next base: position 29,378,112 of record OY288254.1, on the reverse strand, counting down.
GCGTTACTTACCATCGGCATCCTCAGGGTGAGACTCGAATAGAAATCGTTTGACTAGTACAATACGCGTTTTAGTTTTACGGTTCAGGCATAACCCCATATTTTCCCGGGCCGGTACTCGCGACCGACGTCCCACTATACCGTGATGTACTCCAATATGGATATGTCAAAGGTGTCCATAGTCGATTCGAGTGGGTTTCGCGGCATGTTCTAAGCTCAACTCGACTTGGAAAGTCCGTCCCGATCAACGTCTAGACTATGTGCACTGGTATAGACCCTTTATAGACCGACCGAGACTTAGTGTAAAGCATACATGGCGTCGTTATATGCTTGCGTGACTATATGCTACTTGGTCTTCGTGTCGTTTTCAAAAACCGTCGTTTTCAAAAATTGAATCTTTTCAAACTATCCAATTTCATAACCCGAGACGTATACCGAATTTAGGACTTATGATTTTACTCAAAGCAGCCTATTTCTAGCCGGGACTTTGCCCATTTCAAAACTCGAAAATATTTTCGAGCTCTCAAAATCGAGGCCCGGTACTTTTTTTTCGATTTTCGAAAAATCGGGACCCTTCCACCGTCTTTTTTCGGATTTTTTCTAAAAATCCTTTTCAAAACCTTCCCCTTCTTAGGACTTCCCGTATTTAGCAGTGTCGGGTCGTGTCTTAAGTCATCGAAGCCTCTAGCGTCGAAACTCTGTCAATCTTACATCACGAGTTTCTTCCCTATCCCAGTCCGCCTTATTAGGATAAGGCAAGGCCCACCTACGTAGGACAAACTCCTACAAAGGAGGGCCCATCTACACAATCGAGTCCAAAGTCTGGGGATGTCTCACGTAGACCATTCTTCGAACAGGACTTGGCCCACCCGCCGAATCCTAAGAAAGGCCCACCTTTCATAAGTCACCCGTCTAGGTGTCTTTTCCGAGTCATTTCCCTTTTCAGTCTTACTCGGGATGTACTTTTTATTCCGGGATTTGGGTTAGTTTCTGATTAAGTGGTGTTCTTACAGACAGGCCACCCATAACTCGCAAAATGCAAGATTCTCTGGATCAACTGTCCGCCGCGCTGGCCAAGATCAAGACCCAATTGACGTCTATCCGGACTGACCAAACCACTCTGGCCACCCGTCTGACTGCCGTGGAGAAAGGTACTCCCACTGGATCAGAGCCCACTGGGCCCATAGCTGAGTTAATCGGTGCTGTTCGCAAGTTTGAAGAACAGGTCCACCTGTCGACAAACAACTCGATCCACACTGAAAGTGCTCGTTCCTATTCGCCTTTGAATGACGAGCTACCTGCCAACCTCAACCTCATGGGAATTCCGATGTTTGAGGGTACTGAAGACCCGGTCCACCACATCCGGGCTTTCAAAGAATTCATGGCGGTCAAAGGGGTGAAATCCACCATGTTTAAGCACTTATTTGCTTCCTCTCTCGAGAAGCACCCCAAGGCCTGGTACTACAGGCTCGATTCCAAGAAGTACAAGACTTGGGACGATGTGGCTACTGAATTTGCTCGGAATTACGTTGATAATACCGAGATCCAGACTACAATGCGTACTCTGGAAGTGATGGCCCAAGAGCCCAAAGAAGGGTTCACCAAATATCTCCAAAGATGGAGGGCCGAAAGTGTGAAGCTGGTTGATAAGCCCAGCGAGAAGGTGCTAGTGGAGGCCTTTGTCAAGAATCTCCTCCGATCCTACCAGGTCCATCTCCGGTATGCCATCATCCCCAGTTTTGCCACCCTAACAGAAATGGGTACAAGAATTGAGGACAATTTACGATTAGAGAGCCTGACTAAGGCCTCTACCAAGGGATATCAAGGGTCTAGTTCATCTATGAGCAAGCCCACACCTGCAGCTGCAACCCACAGCATTTTCGATGAGGTCAATCTGCTGAATACCTCATCCAAAAAGAATACTCCAAATCGGGTATTCACGGATATAGGGACTACCTATACCTATGCCTTACAAAGGCTATCGTCAAAGGGCCTAATCCAACCAATAGGCCCAACTCCAGAAGTTCCCGTGGAGAAAAGGCCCAAAAGCTACAATGCCCAAGCCTACTGCCAATATCATCGAGGTAATGGGCATGATACGGAAAAATGCTGGAAATTAAAGCATCTGATCCAAGTTCTGATCGAAAGCGGGAAAATCCCATTGCCCGGAGACAAGCCGAGCAACAAAGAAAACCCGTTCAGTGCCCATGCTATATTCACTGGCGAGGTAATCGACTGCTCACACGTCATTTCCCCCTATATCTCACAAATTAACGGGATATGGTTCGATGATGAGGAAGATGTGTACTTGGCAAAAGGGGAAGCTGTCCCCATCACCAGTGAAGAGGTTCGAAAGTTAAGTCCAAGGCCTTAGCCACCAACCACCTCGCCACCGCTGGGCGCCTTACCCCAACAACCGTCACTGAACCTTCCAGGACGGAATCTACCCTTGAAGAACCAAGCAACGACACGGCCTTGGTCCAACAACTGAAGAGGGTTCGAGCTGATTTAACTATATGGCAGTTACTAGTTAGCTCCCAAGGACATCGACAGGCACTGACTAAGGCTCTCGATCAAATCAAGGTCGACTCCCAGGTTACCCCCACTGAAATGGTAGCCACTATCATGCCCTATTATGGACATGACGTAGGTCCACCCCGACGCGGCCATGCGCGGGTTTGGGTAGGCGAATGAACCTCCATATGAGAATGATCGAATTGAAATTTAAGTCGAAATGGAGTCGCCACCGAATTTTATGGTTATTCGGAACCGTTCAAGAACACTCTATATCGCCATGGTCCATACACAAAGTATGGCCCATTTCGGTTTGAGAGTTTATTGGGCTCGTCACTTTGCATATCGATATAGATGCCGACTTGAGCGGTTAATCGTATATTGAATGACTCTCGTTGCCAATGGATTCGGACATCCGGAAACCACGGTTCTGAGTAAGGGGTGAGGGTACGTGTTGGGAAGCCCACTAAGGACACCCACCCCGCCCGCACTTAGCGGCCTCTACTAGGACATCGTTTGACTTTTTAATATGCGCGTTAGTAATTCGGTGAAATGTTATGCAAACAGCGTTTTAGCTAAGCATGCGAATTAAATGTGAGCTACGTCAATTTAATGCATCTAATTTATTGTCGAAGTGATTTAGCATGCGAGGGTTCATTTATAAACGGTAAAACGTAAATAAATAAAGCAAAGCAAAAATAAATCGATTACAAGTTACACGGGCGGAATACAACCCGGAATTCACAATACGGTGTACAATAAAATAGAACAATTGAAATATACAATTGGGATGACGAGCAATAATTATAAACGGACCCGTGTATAAACTAGACCGTGATTTTGTGTAGGTGGACGAACTTTAATTAGTTACACATTATATTGCGTATTAATCAAAGGACGGAGGTTCGAGACCTAGACGTGGTGCTAGCCCGATCTTGAACCTCGATGTCATGTCCCGACTTATCACCTCGAGAAATTGAGTCTAAATTAATTTTACATCGGATACGACTAAAGAGTCGTCGACATAAAATTAATAATGTGAGACCGTCGATCAAAATCGTTTAAGTGAAGTGATATGCATGAATTTTGGAAAAGCCACGTGATTGACTTTACACGTGTCGACTAAGTCGCTTTTAAAAAGACGAGGCTCGAATGATAAAAAGAAGAGCCCTCGGTTTCTGGGCTGCAGGACCCACTCGGTCGAGTCATGGCCTGACTCGGTCGAGTGTGTCCTTAGACGTAGCTACTGCCCGTTTTTATGGGTGCTACTCGATCGAGTAACAGGTGTACTCGGTCGAGTGGCACCTGTACGAGTTGTGACTCGTTTGTTTTAATGTGTTTTAAATCGATGATTGGCCGAGTCAAATAAAAATATTGACGGATTTAGATTTAACTCGGTTTGTCGGTATTATAATCATGTCTTATATGATCATAATACCGTTATCGGAATTTTGTAAAGAAAGTTATTGTTAGATAAAAATTTGATTAGTGACGGAATTGCACCCCTCTACGTCACGACGTCGATATTAATCCTTACGGATTATGTGACGTCGATTTTCGTGTCAACGGGTTCCATACCAATCCTTGAAATGGATTTATACGCGTTCAACTACGAATGATCGGGATCGTGTTAATAAACGAACCTTAAAAAAATGATCATCGTAGTCAAACGAGTTCGGATCCGAGTTTTGATATTATTATATATATACACGGTACATACGATATTATAGTAAAATATAATAACGATGATTAAATGCAAAAAGTAAAATGTTAGTGTTAGTAAAAATGTCGTTACTATCGACTAAATAAAATACTATAAGCGTAAATAAAAATGTACGAATATATATATACAAAAAAGTCGAGAAAAAGGAGGGAAGAAGGAGAAGTCGATGTTGAATGTTACACCCTCAACCTACATGTTCTTGCTTCTCGGGATACGGTTCGTCAAATGGCGGCAATGGCACGGGAACGTCGAGATATGTAGGAGGAGTTGACGGTGTGTGTATGAGGTTTTGTATGGAGACGGATTTTAACGAGTTTTGCTCTCGAAGTGTGTATAAGCGTGATGATGTTTGAGGGTCGGATTATGGCTGAAAATGAGAGGTTTTGGATGTGTAAAGTTGGCTGAAAATTCTGGTTGAGAAGTTGTTGTTGAAGAAAGTTGTCTTTTGTGCTTAGGATTGACGGGTATTTATAGGGAGCATGATATAGGGTTACTCGACCGAGTGGCGCGGGTGTACTCGGTCGAGTGCCCTCGTGAATGCACCTGGACCAGTTTTTTGAGGCTCCACTCGATCGAGTGGTCAATCCACTCGACCGAGTGGATCAATTAGGCCGTGCTAAATCGGGAAGGATTGGCCTTGATTTGCTCTTGATTGATTGTGGTTGATTTTGAATGATTTGGAATGATTTTGGCCGATTTTCGAACCTGGTGCATGTTTCGAGAATGCACCCGGTCGTTCTTTGTGTTGGGTTTGTCTTGACCGGGTTTTGACCCGGTCGCTAAAAGACGGGAATTATTTTTGGTGTCGGTTTTGGCCCAAATTAGTCTTGTTTGACTCGGAATGACCCACTGGGCCTGAATTTGAGGTTGGTTTAGTGAGATTTGTATCCCGTTAAAAGCCCATGCCGGACATTATTGATTTCGAGCCCGTATCCGAGCGCGTTAGAACACGTTAGCGTCCGATCATCATCGGGTGTTTTTTGGAAACTGCTATAGACACCTGGCGGTCAAAATTTGGGTGTCTACAGAGCCTCCACTCTGACTGAGGCTTGGACAAGGCGAAAGTCAGAGTAGCTACCAGGCCAATCGAGGATTAAGACCTGGCAGACTTCCGGTCGGGTCGTTTATAGTCCATTAGACTTGCGTGAAAGGGCTCGCCAGCCATAGGATAGAAACCATACCTGGGCTGATGATAATAACTCCGTGGGGAACCGGACTTGTAGCATAAGTCCTGGGTGCGCCTATATGTGGGCCCATCCCGTACCATTCCGGGGAAAATGCCGCCTTGGGCTTCCGCTGGGGAGATTTAGAGGGTTGCATGTCCCTGTTTGAGTTGTACCTGTATAAGTCACATAAAATGTATGCAACACGTAGGTAGTAAAAAATATGACTCGCGCTGGGGAAAAATGTTTTTTGAATTTTTGAAAGTTTTGAAATTTTTGAACCTTGAAATCGAAATCCTGAAAGCAACTCACATGCTAGGTTTTCAAAATGAAAGGGGTAGAAATGAAAATTGCAATTTAAATAGACCGAAATTTGACCTTGTCGAAAAGGATTTTCTCAAATGGCCAAGTTTTGCAAATTTTAAAATGGGAATTTGAAGAGAGAGGTATACTGACAGACTCGACTCTGGACGTGACCGGACGAGTTGACAGACACGATTGAACTCTTGAGGGATTGGACCGTGACTCGGTAGGAGGGTGGGCCACCTAACAAGACTCTTAGGTTGCGCTATTCCGTAGCCTAGGCGAGTGGCAACATGGTCGGATCCTCGGAATGGGAAGGATGCGTTATAGGGGAACTGCAGTAGTCCGTAATGAGACTGTTGTAGTCTAGTGCTCTTTTGGAATTTTTGTTTTGGGGTATATTCCCAAGGTGGGTATTGCTTCGAGTCCTGACAGGTTCTCGTCTTCGACTGAGCCGAGTACCAGGACACACTATAGAAAGGAGGCTAGTTTGAAGTCTTTTGGATTATGTGAGTGGATGGAGAACTTCTGTCTAAGAGAAGCCCCCAGGACAACAAAGCAGACTGTTGAGAACAATACAGTGTCGTGACCGGAATGATGGCGCTTTTTGAATGTGTGTCAATGTGGGTGGTTGTGCCTCTGTTGAAAGGCTGCCTACGTATTCACGTGTAGTGAAATCAAACCAAGCCGTAGTTCAGTGGATTGGAAGATATATTATGGTGCCTAAGCTAATAGGACTTTGTGTGTAACTAGCCATAGCGATGGTGTAGTCTAGGTGCGTTCCCAATGACGTCTTGATCAAGGGGATAGAATAGTTAGGATGTTGATCCTGTGGCTGTGAGCGTTCTCCGGGGTAGCCCCCAGAGGTGGTGTGAACTATTTGGGCATGTTCTATGCCGACTGCAAGTTGAGTTCCCGTGTTCTTGGTTTGGATGAGAAGAGTTGGGATGGGATTTTAACGAGTTCTGCTCTCGGGGATTTGACGAGTTCTGCTCTCGGGGATTTTTAACGAGTTCTATTCTCGGGATTTTTAACGAGTTCTGTTCTCGGGATTTTTAACGAGTTCTGTTCTCGGGATTTTTGATGAATTTTGATCTCGGGTCTTTGGTGAGTTTTGATCTCGGGTCTTTGGTGAGTTTTGATCTCGGGTTTGTGTATGGTGATTGTGAATTCTGTTATGTAAAGGGGAAGTCGAGAAAAATAGCTCGAACTTCGATTGGGACAGGTTTCGATAATGCGGGATCTGGTTTCAATGTCTGGCCCTAATGGGTAGGGGTATCCTATGGAGCTTGAATCCTCAAAATTCCGGGCTGTCTCTGACCTGGGTCTCGGGAAGGTCTTGAAGGTTGTAATGTGGGAAGGCTGAGTGTGGTGTTAGCTGACCAGCTTGATTGAGTATTGATAACTTTGAATTTGACCGTTTTTACTACGGTCATGGGTTCTTGAATATTTGTTGGCTGACCTTTTAGCCCCGGTCATGTTTTTTTCTTTTTTGAATTTTATTATTTTTTTTTTTTGGGTTGACCTCTTAGCCCCGGTCGTGGGATTCTTCATTTGGATTGACCGCTTTAGCCTCGGTGATGGGTGCCTCTTTTTTTGACGATGGCCTTCTTTTTGTTTTGGCCTTTTGCTTCTTTCCTAGACTTTTTTTTTTTTGGCTACCCCCGATGGTGTTGTGGGCGGATATGGGGGTGGGCCCATCGGTTGGATTAGGCTTGTGGAGCTAAACCTTTGTAAGGTGTAAGCCTAGTTGGTGTTTGTGTGAGTGCAACTCGCGATGGAGTACTCTACGATAAGCATGGTGATTTGGATCTCGGTATTGTCATCATAATTCCGAACAGGCTTGGTGGGAGTATCGTCCCGAGTTGGGTATTTTTGGTCAGACTAACACCTAAGGTAGGGATTTGTCGGTCTTATTGGAGGGGTGTTTATTGTGGGGAGATGGGCTTGCCTCCCGTCTTGAACCCAAACTAGGAGACTACCCGGATTTGTCATAGGATTCGATACCGCTCCTGCTAAGGGAAGTTATGTGGCTGTCTATGCCAGACATGGAACAGGTAAAGGAAAACACGGGTCTCAGTTCCTGCAGTCATTATAGATGTGCCTATAATAGTCACGTGCATGTGCTCACAGTGTATGATGGTGTTCATCATGTTCTCGGAAACACAAAAGTGAAGCATATATGAGAGATTGAAAAAAAGCTGATTTTATTGGATTGAAAAAGAGGACAGAATACAGTTGACTCTGACTCTGACTTTGAAATTGCAAGAGATAGAACATCCTAGACTCGGACTCAGACTCGGACTCAAATCAAATCTGGACTCTTGGATGAGGTTGTCAGTAGTCTTCGGCTTCTAAGGACTCAAGTGGATATCCAGTATAGCCTTCGGTAGAAGCTTCACCCAGATCTTCATTATGTCGAAGATCGTCTTCAATCCTGATGCCCATTTCGGTAAGCACTGCAAAGTTTGAAATGCCGGCATACCTAAGATGGACGCGGTAGGAGGGTAGGAGGTTGTTGATGAACGCCTCCACTAGTGTCTTCTCGCTGGGCTTGTCTACCAGCTTAACACTCTCGGCCCGCCAACGTTGAAGGTATTTGGTGAAACCTTCTGTTGGATCTTGGGCCATGACTTCTAAAGTCCGCATGGTTGTCTGAAGTTCAGTGTTATCAGAATAGTTTTTAGCGAACTCGGTAGCCACATCTTCCCAAGTGGGGAATCTTTTTGCATTAAGCCTATAGAACCAGGCTTTTGGATATTTTCTGAGAGATGTGCCGAACAGATTGATGAACATGTCGGCTTTGACCCCCTTGATTGCCATAAATGCTTTGAAGGGTCGGAGGTGTAGTAATGGATCCTCCGTCCCTTCGAATATGGGTAACCCCTCTAAGTTGAGATCTGTTGGTAGTTTCTCACTGATGGGTGTATAGTCTCGGGAGTTCTCAATATAAATATTATTCCCTTGAAGGGCGTGGAACTGTTGTTCGAGCTCACGCACCGTGCTGATCAGTTTGGCAAATGGCCCAGTATTTACCAACCCAGAATCGAGGTCTTGCCGTTCAATGGCAGTTAAACGAGCATTTATGGCCTCTTGGTTGGTTTTCAGGAACCCTATATGGGTTTCGGTTATGGCCTGCTTACTAGCCATTTTCTCCAGCAAAGCCTTTATTTCGTTGATGGCGTCTTCCATATTCCGATTCCCGGTTGTGGGTGCCATACTCTGCGAGAATACCCACGCAATCAGAAATGTTGCTTCGGAACTTGACTACACCAAGGCATAGGAAATAGCGCGGGAGGAGAGACAACTCTGGTTTGACTCGGGTTAGACTCTCCTAAGACAAATACGTGGGGTGCGATTCTCGGAGTGACTGTGATTAATCTCCCCGTCGGAGAATAGCCCCCAAGTGAGACCAAAGACTCCGATAGGACTCAGATGGTGTGACATCTAAGTGACTCAAAAATGGGGTACGTGAGACAACACGTGTAAGACATGACCCTTAGAGCAACCGTGATTGATCGCTCTGCTAGAGGGTAGCCCCCGAGTGGGGTTGAAGATTTTGTTAAAACTCGAGTGTCGGACGAGTGACCCTTAGATGTAAGGACCGTGAACCTTTTTTATAGGGCTATGCCTTGTAAAAGGTTGACTCGGAAAAGACATCTAGACGGGTGACTCGTGAAAGATGGGCCTTTCTTAGGATTCGGCGAGTGGGCCGAGTCCCGTTTGAAGAAAGGTCAACGTGAGACATCCCCAGACTTTTGGACTCAATTGTGTAGACGGGCCCTCCTTTGTAGGAGTGTGTCCTACGTAGGTGGGCCATGCCTTAGTCAAATAAGGCGGACTGGGGTAGGGAAGAAACTCGTGATGTAAGATCGACAGAGTTTCGACGCTAAAGACTTCGATGACTTATGACAAGACCCGACACTGCTAAATATGGGAAGTCTTAAGAAGAGGAAAGTTTTGAAAATGATTACTTTTGGAAAGTCCGAGAAAACTCGGGGAAAGGCCCGATTTTTCAAGAAAAATCGGAAAGTGTATCGGGCCTAGGTTTTGAAAGTTCGAAAATATTTCCAAGTTTTGAATTGGGCAGCATACCGGCTAGAAAGTGGGCTATTTTGAGTAAAATCATAAGTCCTAAATTCGGTATGTATCCCGGGTTTTGAAAATTGGATATCTTGAAAATTGAGAAGATGGTCCTGAAATTGGACGTGGGCCAATAGGATCGGGCATTTTGAAATGTTAGAATGGTTGCGAGTAAATTCGCATTTTGAAAAATAGGGAGACGGTCCCGTTTTTTGAAATTGGCAGCATGCCGACAGGACCGGTTTTTTTGAAAAGTTGAATTTTTGAAATTTTGAATATCGAAAATAAATTTCCGAAAATTTGAAAATAGAAAATAAGATCCCGAAGATTTGAAAATCAAAAACGGCATCTCGAAGATTTGAAAATTGCGAAGGGCATCACGAGGATTTGAAAATCGAAATTGAATTTTGAAAATTCGAAAATCGAATGGTGGATCGAAAATTCGAATTTTGAAATGGGTGGCATGCCGGCTAAAAAAAATAGGCTTGTTTTGAGTTAAATCTTAAGTCTAAATTTCGGCAGCTTTCCGAGTTTTTGAAAATTTGAATATTTTTGGAAAGATGCATTTTTTTTGAAATGACGGTTTTTGAAAACGACACGGAAACCAAGTAGCACATAGTCACGTAAGCATTATAACGACACCATGTATGCTTTACACTAAGTCTCGGTCGGTCTGAATAGGGTCTATACCAGTGTTCACAGTCTAGTCGAGAAACGGGACGGTCTTCCTAACTCGAGTGGAGCTTAGAACATGCCGCAAAGTCCATCCGAGTCGACCATGAACACCTTTAACGTATCCAAGGATGAATACGTCGTGGTATAGTGGGACGTCGGTCACCAGTACCGGCCCGGGCAAATATGGGGTTATGCATGAACCGTAAAACTAAAACGCATATTGTACTCATCAAGCGATTTCTATTCGAGTCTCACCCTGAGAACGCCGACGGTAAGCCACACATCGGTTGATCCCCAGCGGAGTCGCCAAATTGTGGACATGACGTAGGTCCACCCCGACGCAGCCACGCGCGGGTTTTGGGTTAGGCGAATGCACCTCCATATGAGAAGGATCGAATTGAAATTTATGTCGAAATGGAGTCGCCACCGAATTTTATGGTTATTCGGAACCGTTCGAGCCCACTCTATATCGCCATGGTCCATACACAAAGTATGGCCCATTTCGGTTTGAGAGTTTATTGGGCTCGTCCCTTTGCATATCGATATAGATGCCGACTTGAGCGGTTAATCGTATATTGAATGACTCTCGTTGCCAATGGATTCGGACATCCGGAAACCACGGTTCTGAGTAAGGGGTGAGGGTACGTGTTGGGAAGCCCACTAAGGACACCCACCCCGCCCGCACTTAGCGGCCTCTACTAGGACATCGTTTGACTTTTTAATATGCGCGTTAGTAATTCGGTGAAATGTTATGCAAACAGCGTTTTAGCTAAGCATGCGAATTAAATGTGAGCTACGTCAATTTAATGCATCTAATTTATTGTCGAAGTGATTTAGCATGCGAGGGTTCATTTATAAACGGTAAAACGTAAATAAATAAAGCAAAGCAAAAATAAATCGATTACAAGTTACACGGGCGGAATACAACCCGGAATTCACAATACGGTGTACAATAAAATAGAACAATTGAAATATACAATTGGGATGACGAGCAATAATTATAAACGGACCCGTGTATAAACTAGACCGTGATTTTGTGTAGGTGGACGAACTTTAATTAGTTACACATTATATTGTGTATTAATCAAAGGACGGAGGTTCGAGACCTAGACGTGGTGCTAGCCCGATCTTGAACCTCGATGTCTTGTCCCGACTTATCACCTCGAGAAATTGAGTCTAAATTAATTTTACATCGGATACGACTAAAGAGTCGTCGACATAAAATTAATAATGTGAGACCGTCGATCAAAATCGTTTAAGTGAAGTGATATGCATGAATTTTGGAAAAGCCACGTGATTGACTTTACACGTGTCGACTAAGTCGCTTTTAAAAAGACGAGGCTCGAATGATAAAAAGAAGAGCCCTCGGTTTCTGGGCTGCAGGACCCACTCGGTCGAGTCATGGCCTGACTCGGTCGAGTGTGTCCTTAGACGTAGCTACTGCCCGTTTTTATGGGTGCTACTCGATCGAGTAACAGGTGTACTCGGTCGAGTGGCACCTGTACGAGTTGTGACTCGTTTGTTTTAATGTGTTTTAAATCGATGATTGGCCGAGTCAAATAAAAATATTGACGGATTTAGATTTAACTCGGTTTGTCGGTATTATAATCATGTCTTATATGATCATAATACCGTTATCGGAATTTTGTAAAGAAAGTTATTGTTAAATAAAAATTTGATTAGTGACGGAATTGCACCCCTCTACGTCACGACGTCGATATTAATCCTTACGGATTATGTGACGTTGATTTTCGTGTCAACGGGTTCCATACCAATCCTTGAAATGGATTCATACGCGTTCAACTACGAATGATCGGGATCGTGTTAATAAACGAACCTTAAAAAAATGATCATCGTAGTCAAACGAGTTCGGATCCGAGTTTTGATATTATTATATATATACACGGTACATACGATATTATAGTAAAATATAATAACGATGATTAAATGCAAAAAGTAAAATGTTAGTGTTAGTAAAAATGTCGTTACTATCGACTAAATAAAATACTATAAGCGTAAATAAAAATGTACGAATATATATATACAAAAAAGTCGAGAAAAAGGAGGGAAGAAGGAGAAGTCGATGTTGAATGTTACACCCTCAACCTACATGTTCTTGCTTCTCGGGATACGGTTCGTCAAATGGCGGCAATGGCACGGGAACGTCGAGATATGTAGGAGGAGTTGACGGTGTGTGTATGAGGTTTTGTATGGAGACGGATTTTAACGAGTTTTGCTCTCGAAGTGTGTATAAGCGTGATGATGTTTGAGGGTCGGATTATGGCTGAAAATGAGAGGTTTTGGATGTGTAAAGTTGGCTGAAAATTCTGGTTGAGAAGTTGTTGTTGAAGAAAGTTGTCTTTTGTGCTTAGGATTGACGGGTATTTATAGGGAGCATGATATAGGGTTACTCGACCGAGTGGCGCGGGTGTACTCGGTCGAGTGTCCTCGTGAATGCACCTGGACCAGTTTTTTAAGGCTCCACTCGATCGAGTGGTCAATCCACTCGACCGAGTGGATCAATTAGGCCGTGCTAAATCGGGAAGGATTGGCCTTGATTTGCTCTTGATTGATTGTGGTTGATTTTGAATGATTTGGAATGATTTTGGCCGATTTTCGAACCTGGTGCATGTTTCGAGAATGCACCCGGTCGTTCTTTGTGTCGGGTTTGTCTTGACCGGGTTTTGACCCGGTCGCTAAAAGACGGGAATTATTTTTGGTGTCGGTTTTGGCCCAAATTAGTCTTGTTTGACTCGGAATGACCCACTGGGCCTGAATTTGAGGTTGGTTTAGTGAGATTTGTATCCCGTTAAAAGCCCATGCCGGACATTATTGATTTCGAGCCCGTATCCGAGCGCGTTAGAACACGTTAGCGTCCGATCATCATCGGGTGTTTTTTGAAAACTGCTATAGACACCTGGCGCTCAAAATTTGGGTGTCTACACCTATCTCAAGGGCAAATCCAAAGAAGAAGGCCCACTCATAACCTTCTCTAAGTCCAACCTACCACCGTTTGAGGCCGCCCATAACCTGGCCCTATACATCACGGTCATTTGCCAAGGGAAATACCTCCCGATGACCCTAATTGATGACGGATCGGCCGTAAATGTCCTTCCCCTAAGGACCTGATAAGTGTAGTTTGTAGTGCCTAATTTGTTATGTTTTGGTCCCGTTTTCCTTGATGAATCGCTCCTTGGGAGCGGTTTTTGGGTTACTTATGCTTCTTCTAGTCGTTTTAGGTTCCCGAGACCATTCATGAAGAATTGGAACGATTCCGACTCGTTTCATACACTTTTGGAGCCAACAAAGAGAAGGAACGAGCACTCGGTGCCTTGGATTCAATCCCGAGACCTTGGGACCCATTCCCGAGCCCCTTAGACTCGATCCCGAGCCCCAAGAATCGATGAGAAGCCCATGAGAAGCAAGGAGGGACCAAAAAGATCATATTGGAGGCCTACAAGGCCCTTCCCGGGCGGGATAGTGGCCTTCCCGACCGTGAAGGGGTACACAATTAAGAGGGTTGCTGTTTTGAGCCTTCCCGACCGAGACCATAGGCCGTCTCGGTCGGGACCAGCCTTCCTGGCCGGGACCAAATCCCTCTCGGTCGGGACAGCCATGCTGTAGCCCGCATTTCTTTCTTTCCTCTCCTCTACTCTTGTAACCTTATAAATACTTCCCTCTTGTATTGTTTAACTATCTTTAGATTATCCTAGATTATCTTAGGCCTCTCTACAACATTCAAACCCTAGATTTAGTGTTCCTCTCATTAGTTTAATCTTCCTTTAATCTTTAGTTAATCGTTGTTTAATCTAGTAATTAGTCTTGTATTAAGGAGATTCTTGAAGACTCTTCCAAGCCTGACAACCTTGGAGATTTGTTTGAGTTTCTTATTAATTCAAGTTTTCATCTTTTTCATCCCCTTGTAGTTGGGTATAATCTCTTTTCTCTTGTTCTTTGTTTATCCATCAAGTTTGAATCTTTACATATTATTTATTGTTCTTGTTTGTTCATTATGGATGTTTTGATTATTATGTCTATTTCTCTTGTTAGTCTTAGTTTTATTTCCATCATGATTGAGTAGATTCCTTGTGGGGTTAGTAGGGGGATTAAGTGTGGATTTTGGGTGATTTGGGTTTGATTAGGGGAAAAGGTTGCATCTTTGTTGCTAGTCACATATTGAGCACACCATGTGTTTATTGAATTGCTTGTGTGGGTAGTAGTGGCCAATGCTTCTCATACTTGTTCTCATCTTCTCATTGTTTGGCTAGTATGTGATTGTGTTTGGGTTTAGTCTTAGACACGAGAGTGCGGACTTAGGTTTAGACGCGAGAGCACAAACCGACCTTGACTTAGGATTTGACGCGAGAGCGCAAACCGACTCTAGTAACTAAGAGACACCTACACACTTAAGAACCCGACCTAACCCCTTTTTTTTTTTTTTGGGAAAGGTAAGTATTATATATAAAGAATGATAATTACATCAATTGCTCTTGTAAGCTAGTAATGAAATTTCTATCCTTGTTACTAAACTTTTGATTACATCTGCTTTTGCAATAAACAAAAAATTCTTTACTAATTTGAGTAGCCAACTTCTCGGGGTGAGTAAGTAGGCCCTCAATTCTCGCGACATTCCTTTGCAACCAAATATGGTATGAGATCGAGTTGATTACTCCATTCTTTATGGCTCTCTGAAGCTTAGTTCCTCTCATTTTCTTCCTCCAATCGTCCCCCATTTCTATCTTAAGCGAGTGTGGCAACTTCTCACAAGTAGCAGCCAAAACCCACTTAGCATAAGCACAATCAACGAGTAAGTGCTGCATCGTTTCAGCACTTAGTCCACAACAGCAGCACCTATCGTCTTCAGTAACTCCGAGCTTGTTTAGTTTATCTTTTAAGTTCAGACCACCGCGTTGAATAAGCCAAGCCATCATTCTATGCTTCGGTACAGACCACCTGGACCAAACAGCAGTACACCAGTCCACAGGCTCGTATTTGTTCCTCAACAAAGCATAAACTTTCGATATGGAGTATGCTTCCACCTGCTGCACATCACTACCGCATACCTGATTCAATTTGTCACGGATTCGACAAATTTTTTTCCAGTACCAACATGTATCCAATCCTGGCGTGTACTCCTCCCAATCTTTCCCTTTTAAATAGACTTGATGAATCCAACGAACCCAAAGTCTATCTTGCTTACTAGTAATCCACCACGCCATTTTCCCAATTGCAGCTTTGTTCCATATTGAGTTTTGATTTAAGTTCAGTCCCCCTTCTTTATAAGGTGCACAGATTTTCTCCCACGAGACAAGCGGCACTCGATGATATTCAGCATTTCCATCCCACAGAAAATTTCTACATATATTGTCAATCTGCTTTATCACCGCTGAAGGTAGAATAAAAATAGTGGCCCAATAATTGTGGAGCGTGGAGAGAACACTCTTGATCAGGATTAATCGACCCGCATATGATAATTTTTTCGCTCCAAGTCTCCTAATCCTCTCTACTATCTTATTAACAATCGGCTGACAATCAAGTAGAGTCAGTCTCGTTGTTTTAATAGGGACTCCCAAGTATCGAAAAGGGAATTTACCTTCAGAACAACCAGAGACCTTGATGATATCTGTCTTCAGGGCCTCCGTAAGTCCATTAAAGTACACACTCGACTTCCCCTTACTCATCCGTAAGCCTGATGAATAAGAAAAAGTCGAGAATGTGCGCAACAGGACCATTATGGAATTAACGTCCCCTTTTGAGAATAGAAGCAGATCATCCGCAAACATAAGATTAGTCAGACGTAATTCCTTGCATAACGGATGAAACTTGAACGACATATTACTAGATGTATATTTCAATAATCTAGTGAGATAGTCCATACAAATAGTGAATAACCCGACCTAACCCTACTCCCTTCCATATTTGATTCATCCTTCTTGTTAGTTATCATTTCTCTAGTTCATTGTTTAGTTTGTTTTAGTTATTTCATTTAGCTCTCATCATACATAGTACATTGTTAGCCACTTTCATCACCACCAACCACCATAGTTTGTCACTTATCCTCTTCTTAGTGTTGTTTTGGTAGCCTAGTCTTGTTTTTAGGTCGACCTAGTCTAGACTTTACAATACCGTCTCCGTGGACATGACCCGCCTTGCCCTAGCTACCCACTAGGTATAGTTGGTTAATATTGATCGGTAGGACCCACGGCAAAAGCCTGTCATCAATTTGGCGCCGTTGCCGGGGAAAAGGTTGCATCTTTGTTGCTAGTCACATATTGGGCTCACCATGTGTTTGTTGAATTGCTTGTGTGGGTAGTAGTGGCCAATGCTTCTCATACTTGTTCTCGTCTTCTCAATGTTTGGCTAGTGTGTGATTGTGTTCGGGTTTAGTCTTAGACACGAGAGTGAGGACTTAGGTTTAGACGCGAGAGCGCAAACCGACCTTGACTTAGGATTTGACGCGAGAGCGCAAACCGACTCTAGTAACTAAGAGACACCTACACCCTTGACCACCCAATTATCCTTCTAAACTTAAGAACCCGACCTAACCCTACTCCCTTCCATATTTGATTCATCCTTCTTGTTAGTTATCATTTCTCTAGTTCATTGTTTAGTTTGTTTTAGTTATTTCATTTAGCTCTCATCATACATAGTACATTGTTAGCCACTTTCATCACCACCAACCACCATAGTTTGTCACTTATCCTCTTCTTAGTGTTGTTTTGGTAGCCTAGTCTTGTTTTTAGGTCGACCTAGTCTAGACTTTACAATACCGTCTCCGTGGACATGACCCGACTTGCCCTAGCTACCCACTAGGTATAGTTGGTTAATATTGATCGGTAGGAGCCACGGCAAAAGCCTATCATCAATTTGGCGCCGTTGCCGGGGAAAAGGTTGCATCTTTGTTGCTCGTCACATATTGGGCTCACCATGTGTTTGTTGAATTGCTTGTGTGGGTAGTAGTGGCCAATGCTTCTCATACTTGTTCTCATCTTCTCAATGTTTGGCTAGTGTGTGATTGTGTTCGGGTTTAGTCTTAGACACGAGAGTGAGGACTTAGGTTTAGACGCGAGAGCGCAAATCGACCTTGACTTAGGATTTGACGCGAGAGCGCAAACCGACTCTAGTAACTAAGAGACACCTACACCCTTGACCACCCAATTATCCTTCTAAACTTAAGAACCCGACCTAACCCTACTCCCTTCCATATTTGATTCATCCTTCTTGTTAGTTATCATTTCTCTAGTTCATTGTTTAGTTTGTTTTAGTTATTTCATTTAGCTCTCATCATACATAGTACATTGTTAGCCACTTTCATCACCACCAACCACCATAGTTTGTCAATTATCCCCTTCTTTGTGTTGTTTTAGTAGCCTAGTCTCGTTTTTAGGTCGACCTAGTCTAGACTTTACAATACCGTCTCCGTGGACACAACCCGACTTGCCCTAGCTACCCACTAGGTATAGTTGGTTAATATTGATCGGTAGGACCCACGGCAAAAGCCTCCCATCAATTTGGCGCCGTTGCCGGGGAAGGGGCATTGTTTAGACTTAGTTTGCTTATTAGCTAGACTTAGTTACCCTTCTTTGTGCTCTTCTTCTATCACTTGTGCATACTTTAGGCTTTTTCTTTGTTTTTATCGTTTTCTTTCTTCTTTGTCTCCCGTTGTGCTTGTTTATTGTCTTTGCCTAGTGCCCATAAAGCACTAGGTGGTCTTACGTTTGTTCATGTGTGTAGTGTATGCCTAGGAGGAGAGGCGACTTCTTTCTCTTCGATCCAGAGCCGGAGAGACTCTTTAGAGCCTTTCACCAACGGACGATTGATCGGGTTAGACACTCTCAACCGGGTACTAGCAATACCATTGAAGAGCAAGCTCAAGGATCCGACTTAAACGAGTCACCTCGAGAGACGGCCGAAGGGAATTTCATCAATCCTTTCGGTGCTTCTAGTCCTAGTTCTCCTTCTACATATTTTTCAACACCGTCTACACCATCATCTCCCTTACATACAATTATGCCGAAGTTTTCATCTCACTCCACTTTTACCGAGGATGTCTTGCCGGGACCGAGTACTTTACCGGATACATATACCGGAAATTTCGTGGCAAAGACACAATTCATCCAACTTGTGGAGAGAAATCAATTTAGTGGTTTGCCCACCGAAGACCCGCACCAACACATGGAGACCTTCTCTGATTATTGCGATGCTATCTCCCAAACCGGGATTACTCAAGATCAAATCCGTTGGGTACTTTTCCCGTTCTCTCTCATTGGAAAAGCGAATCAATGGATCAAGAGTCTCGATAGGGCCACCATGGGTATCGATACTTGGAAGAAACTTGCATTGGCGTTCTACCAAAAGTTTTACCATCTGGAGAAGACAAATTTGCTAAGGGCCTCCATCACCGGTTTCCAACAACGGGATGAGAAGAGCCTTTATGAAGCTTGGGAATGGTTCAAATCTTTGGTTAGATCATGACCACACCATGGACTTTCACAATGGTTCTTAGTCCAAAAGTTTTGGAACGGTCTATATGAGGACTCAAGAGCTATACTCAATATGGGCTCCAATGGTAGGTTTACCGAGGTCGATGACGATCAAAATTGGGCAAGAATCGAGGAGATGGCGGTGCACAACTCCCAATACTCAAGGCCTAGAAAGGCGAATCGAGGAGGTAGGCACGAGGTCGATGTCATTACACAACTAAGCATTGATCTTGGAGCTCAATTAAAAACCCACATGGAATCTATTGACAAGAAGCTCCAAAGCCACCTCAATCAAGTTCAAAGCACTAGTTCCTCCAACCAACACTCGATTCATGAAGTTAATGCTTTGGGAGTTGTATCTCCTACACCTTATTATGGGATGTGCGATATTTGCGGGATAGTTGGACATGAGCCTATACATTGCAGAGGTAGTATTGAGCAAGTGAACGCCTTTCAAGCGTTCAAGCAAGGTGCCCCTTATCCTCATATGTTCCAAGCTTCCCATCAAACTTCCAATCAACAATCTCTACAACACCGTCCATATGTGCCACCTCCCTTAAGGGACAACAACCAAGGTTACCAAGGTTATATGCGCAACCTAAGGCCATTCAACAATTTCAAGCAACATAACCAAGGTAACTTCAACAACAATCAAGGGTTCCAACAAGGGAACTTCAATCAAGGTGGTTTTCAAGGAAACCAACACAATCAAGGATATCAAAACAACCAAGGTAACACTCAAGGCCTTAATCAAGGCAACTCTCATGGGTCCAAGGGAACCGTCAACAACAACAAGCAACTCAAGGCACCCAACAACAAAGCAAGCAAAGGAGCCGGTCTCCTACTTATGACTATGGTATTGCTCTAGCCATCACCGATACTCCGCACAATCCACAATCTCCACCTCTAGATTTCAACATGCAAAAATCAATGATGGATGTGCAAAAGAGTAACCAAGAAATGCAAAGAAGCCAAATGGAGATGCTAAGAAACCAACAAGAGTTCTTTGCTCATCTTCAAAGGGAGAACATAGCAAGAGATGCTCATATGAAGATGCTTGAGACTCAAATAGCTCAAGTTGCTTCGGGAAGCTCTTCAAGACAAAAGGGGCAACTACCTCCTCAAGGTGAAACGACGAAATTTGAGCATGTGAATGCTATTACCACGAGGAGTGGTGCATCTTATGATTCCCCCGTATTTCCTAGTGAGCAAGAACATGCCATGAAAGAAGTTGTATCTCCATCTCAAGATAAAGCAAGTTTGGGAAATCCAATGGAGGAGCAAGTTTTGTGGGAGATTGAGAAACCCCATGAAGACAAGTTTCCCCCACTTCAAGGAAAAGATAAGGGTAAAGGGAAAGTGTCATTTGAGAAGTCCACCCCTATTGAGCAAAACAAGGTTCATATCAAGTTGTCTTTCCCAACAAGGCAAATGAAGACTAAGGTGGATGTTCAATTTGACAAGTTCCTAGATATTGTGAAGAAATTGGATGTGAGTGTCCCGTTTACCGAGCTACTTACCCAAATCCCGGCATATGGAAGATTCATGAAGGAAATCTTGGCTAGGAAGAGATCCATCGACAAGGAAGAGACCATAGCGTTCACAAGAGTGGTGAGCGAGCTTATTCAAGGTTCTACGCTTCTCAAGTTGAAGGATCCGAGTAGTTTCTTGATCCCGTGCACCATAGGCAACTTCAAGATTGAGAGAGCACTATGTGATTTGGGTGCGAGTGTAAGCATTATTCCCTATTCCATTTGTGAGAGACTTGGGATGAAGGAGCTCAAGTGTACTTCCATTACACTCCAAATGGCCGATAGTTCACTCAACCGACCATTAGGGATGTTAGAGGATGTGCCGAAAAGAATCTGTTCTTCATTCCGGTCGACTTCCTAGTGCTCGACATGCCGGAGAATGCTATCACTCCCATTATCCTTGGGCGCCCATTTCTACATACCGCCGGTGCTATGATTGATGTGAAGAACGGTAGGATCACATTTGAGTTAGGCGAAGAAAAGCTCGTGTTTGACCTCCAAGGCAACACCTCGCCTACTAAGGATGAGTCTTGTAAAATGATCTACGCCATGAATGACATCGATCTAGGGGATGAGTCGGGTAAAAGCTTGAAAAATTACTTCTATGAGCTTGAGGATGATGATTCCGAGCTTGGGGCGGATGAATGCCCATATCATGAGTTTGAAGACAAGTGCCAAGACAAGAAGAAAGATGAGCCTCCCTTGGGGCCACATGAAGATAGATGGACATTTGGGTATATACCGAAGGATCGAAAGTACAAGTTCAAGCCATTGAACTTAGTAGATCGGGATGCCCCGGGAACGTCAAGACAAGGTTGTGAAGAGCCTTGTAGTGTGGATGGTTACACCACAAGCTTAATTGAAGACTTCGCAAGAGCCTTCGATTTGTTTCTTCGTGCCCTTGGTGGCGATGGAATTGGTTATAGTGTTGTTGAAAAAGAATTGAAGAATGCACCATCCTTGGTTTGACGGAGTTCCAAAAGAACCGTCTTATTGTATTTATTATCTCTTTCTTGTAGTTCTTTTGAGTTTTGTGAATTCTTGTAATTTGGTATTTTTGATGAGCGGTGTGAGGGAGGGATTATGATGAATATTTTGAGATTATTTGATTGGTGTGAAGTGAAGATGAACCAAAGAGAAGAATGGTGGTGGATAAAGCTTGGACTTTGAGTTAGGGAGTCGGTTTTTGAAGCTTTGGACAAGCTTTTGGGGTTATGGAAGGTTAGAAAATCCATCCCGGGCGAGAAGAAGGCTTCCCGACCGGGAAGGATGATCCATCCCGACCGGGAAGGAGCCATCCCGACCGGGATGAGGGTACCAGAATTATGGTTTTCTGGAGTGTCTTCCCGACCGGGACGAGAGCTTCCCGACCGGGACGAGTGTGTCATCCCGACCAGGACCATCCATCCCGACCGGGACGAACCCTGCTCCTCTTTTGGCCTTTTCTTTGTCATAAGAGTCCACCCAACCACTTTATACCCCCTCCCAACCTCCCTACCTATCCTTGCCCATATCATATGACCCTTATACCTCATTTACATACCCTCACCTCATTTTCTATTCACTTTGCACCGAGATTCACATCAAATCCCACCTCCTCACACCATTGCAAGCCTTTGTACTTCAACCATGGAACCGTATCAAGAATGAAGAGGAATAACAATGACGAAGAAAATCTACGTGCCGATATCGAACTATGAGACGATGGAGCGAGTGAGTTGCTAACCGATTGGTACGGCAACTATCCCTTCTTTTTCGTCTTTTATTGCTTGTCTTCCCTTGTTTATTCCCTTCCACTTTTGTGTCATGGTGGCCCTCGGGGCCTTGGTATTTATTGCTCCCGACTCTCGATGACGTGACTACGTCGAGAGTCATTTCAAAATCCAAATTTACAATATTTTTCACCCTTTTTGTAGGATTTAGTCGGATTCGGGCGGAATCCGGGCTAGGTGACATGACTACACCTAGTCCTCCCCTCCTATTTCCTTTTATTTCCTTTTTTTTATTTCTTCCTTCGTCCATATCTTTTCTCGTCTCGGCCCATGGTGACTTGATTACACCCCGGCCGGACACGTTCTACCCTTTTCTCCGCTTTTCTTTTTGATTTTTAGCTTTATTTCCGTAGTTCCTTTTCTTTTTAGTGTCTCCACACACTACGATCGAGCATGAGGACATTGCTCAGTTTAAGTGTGGGGGAGCGATATTCTAGTATAGTTTGATTTTATTTTCGTAGTCCTTTTGCAAAAAAAAAAAAAACAAAAAAAATATTAAAAACCCTAAAAATTTGAAATATTTCACAAAAATCAAAAAGATTTTCTTTTGTGTATTTTCCTTTTGTGTCGTTATGTCGTGCTTTTGGTTGTGTGTGTGTTTTGCCTCCCTTTTTCCTTGTAGGTCGCTTAATCACCGTTAACTTTGGAAGGCTTTCAAGATATCCGGTAACGCTTTTTATCCCTTTTTCCTCTTTATCTCTTGTGACGTTTGGAGGAGAAGTGTGATGATGTGTACTCGGGTGGAGCTTTGTGAAGACTTGTGGTTGATTGATTGCTTATTTGGAAGTTCGGGGTGGTGTTTGTTCCCTTGATGTGTTTGTTCTGTTTCGTTTGGTTTTGTTGTTTTTTTTTTGTCTCTTTTACTTTTGTTTTTGTCGAGTCTTTGTTTTGTGATGTGTAGTTGCGTCTAGTATGTTAAAAGGTTTTCGAAAACCCGGTTTTGAGGCTAGTGTGCAAGTGTTTACTCTCCCTTTCTAGTAGTATGAATCGAGTCTTGGACTTCAGTCTAGTAGAATGACCCTAAATCAATAGTTTCGTTGGTCTTTTACCTTGAGTCCACCTAGCTTACTAGGGATTTACTACGGGATTTGCATTTTGACCATTATGACCACCCACGGTGTGAAAAGGCCTTGGTTGCCGAGTCCCGTCCCTTAGGTGACCATGTTCGGAATTGTTTGATTAGTCCAAGTTTTCCACCTTTTTGTGGGTTTGAAGGGAAGGACGCTCCCCGACTCACCTATTCCCCTACCTCCTACACGTATCCACAAAATAAAGTTGCAAATTGTTGAAATCTCTTTCTTAGTCGCAAAAAAATAAAAATAAAATATATGCCTACAACTCAAATCTAGCCAAAAGGGCAAACAAAGAAAAAGAAAGAAAATGAATGAAAGAAAGAAAAAGTTGAAGAAAAAGAGAAGGCACAAAAAGCCAAGAAAAAGAAAATACAAAAGAAGAAAAAAAAAGAAATGGCATAGCAACACAAAAAGCAAAAATGCAAAAGAAAGAAAAATGCCAAAAGAAAACCGTCTCACAAAAAGAACCCTCACCCCTAAAAAAAATAAGCCTTTTTCCGACTATTACCGTGAAGAGCCTACCAAAACACCGAGTCCCTAGGAAGGATGATAGCGGTAATGGTCGGTCTTCCCTCATTTTGCACTCTTATCCACCTTTTTACTTGGACTTCTTGAGCGGTTTTGGGCATGGGACGACTGTCTTGGCTCATCGCTAAAGGGGGCGGGGTCTCACTTACCTACAGTGTCGACTAACACCGTGGTTCATCCTTTTTCCATCCCGCCGATCGTCCCATAGTGCGTTCTTAGAAGGTTAGGAGGACCTAGGTAAGTTACCAACGTTCTTATTGATTTGTTGTCATACTATTAGGGTTTAGTTCATCTTGATTTGTGTTATTAGCTTGGGAACGTTGTCACTTGCCTTGAGTCCTAAACCGGTGCTTCTTTCACCGCTTGTTTGAGGGAAGCGGTATTTGTTTCTTTTTTGGGTGAAACCTTATGTTAGTTTGTTTGTATGCTTGGTTGTTTATATGTTTTGTGTCCGGTTGCATCCACAGTTTTGTCGCAAGACCTTACTTGCCTTGCGGAGTGCACTTTTCCTCTAAGTGTACTCGCGTGAGTTGAAAGGGCGTAGGGTGCGCTAATACCCGCTCGGCTAGTTTAGTAGTTAGTTTGTGCTTACTCGAGGGCGAGTAAGGGTTAAGTGTGGGGGAGTTGATAAGTGTAGTTTGTAGTGCCTAATTTGTTATGTTTTGGTCCCGTTTTCCTTGTTGAATCGCTCCTTGGGAGCGGTTTTTGGGTTACTTATGCTTCTTCTAGTTCGTTTTAGGTTCCCAAGACCATTCAAGAAGAATTGGAACGATTCCGACTCGTTTCATACACTTTTGGAGCCAACGAAGAGAAGGAACGAGCACTCGGTGCCTTGGATTAGATCCTGAAACCTTGGGACCCATTCTCGAGCCCCTTAGACTCGATCCCGAGCCCCGAGAATTGATGAGAAGCCCATGAGAAGCAAGAAGGGACCAAAAAGATCATATTGGAGGCCTACAAGGCCCTTCCCGGGCGGGATAGTGGCCTTCCCGACCGGGAAGGGGTACACAATTAAGAGGGTTGCTGTTTTGAGCCTTCCCGGCCGAGACCATATGCCGTCTCGGTCGGGACTAGCCTTCTCGGCCAGGACCAAATCCGTCTCGGTCGGGACGGCCCTGCTGTAGCCCGCATTTCTTTCTTTCCCCTCCTCCACTCTTGTAACCTTATAAATACTTCCATCTTGTATTGTTTAACTATCTTTACATTACCCTAGATTATCTTAGGCCTCTCTACAACATTCAAACCCTAGATTTAGTGTTCCTCTCATTAGTTTAATCTTCCTTTAATCTTTGGTGTTATGTTTTAAAATGGCGTTATGGATAGAGTTAGTGTACAAAAGGCTAGACTTTCACTCGGAATATACTAAAAACTAGCTTCGAGAACTCAGACACCAACTTCACACGCAGCGAAGATCCAAGGTCTCTAACTAGGCAACTCAACCATAATAGGACGGCGACTTATCATCAATGCGAGGTCCTAGCTTAAGTAATATACACCCCTCCTAGACACCAAATGTATCCAGTTCAACTGACGGCGACTAACATGCGATATCTAGCTTAAGGGCACAATGCACATATACTTTTTGATACCAAATGTATCGAGTTCAACAACCAATGCATCCCAAATAGATACACCAACCTTATAGTTGATGGCAGAATAGTAAATCCTAGTGTAATCCCCTAGAAAATCTAACGCGATACAGTGACGGAGACACTGTAGAGTCGGGATTAAAACACACTGTAACTATGTCTTAGTAAAATTTAAATGGTAAAGTCAAACAATATGCCTTAAATAAAATGGCCAAAATTTAAAACAATTCATAAAAAGGGGGGTTTGAACAATCCGTAAGACATAATTATAAAAACAATAAGCAGGATCTACACTGCCCGCTAGCCCACACCCGTAAACAAGTATACCTGCCATGTTAAAACATAACAGCCACAATCAGTAGGGAGCAACGTCAACGTTCTCCCAGTCGTATAACAAGATTTTAAAACTTTAATTACTACTATAGAAAAATAGTAAAAAATGAAAAACAGTATAACATGAAAATAAGTTTTCAGTGAAAAAATTCACGTATCGAAACAATATAATAAAAACCAGTTTTCCAAAGAAAACATAAAACATTGCCAACCTGCAACCAAATTATATCGATAATAATAAAATATTAATAATGGCGTTATGGATATTTGGTTGGTGTGCACAAGGCTAGACTTTCACTAGGAGAATACTAAAACTAGCTTCGAGAACTTAGTTCAAACAAATCAAACTTCGGTCTCTAACTACGCTACTCAACCATAATAAGACGACGACTTATAAATGTGTGGCCCTAGTTTAAGACAATGCACACCCCTCTTGGGATTACCTGTCACCCTGTTCAACTTATGACAGCGACTTACTGCGGGGCCTAAGCTTAAGGTCAAAATGTACACAACTCCCGGGATACCTGTCACCCGGTTCAACAACTAATGTACTGATTCCTGATACACTAGCCTTATAGTTGATGGCAAAAACGTAGACTCTCGAATATTACTCTAATCTTACACTTGTCCTTATTCCATAACTCGAACACAAAGCATTATCGATATTCAAAAGATATAATCATTATAAACAATAAGAGAACAAAAGGAAAAAGGATCATTTCCAAAAGAGGAAACTCTATTGTAGGAAACTTCTACTTTTAGAAATTTTACTAAAAATAGCATCAAATCAAAATAGCGAAAATATTAGTTCGTACTAATACAACATTTTTAGTACACGATATAGATTTATAAAACTAATACTTTCGGCCTTAACGATATTAATTGATAAAGTGAGAACATTTAGATTTATGAAATTATTGAAATATTATACGAGTGTTTATAAAATGATTAAAATGTCTTAAAAATTTTAATACTATTAATCATGGTGTTTTCAAAATTTATAAAATTAAAATTCCCTAATTTTTAATAGTTTCGACAATACGAACATAAATAGGATTTTACGGCAAATGTCAAAATAAATCATTTAACTTCTTTCATTTATTAAACCATTAAACAAATTTAGAATATGATAAGAGATGATTTAACTCTCAAAGTTTGAGATTTAAATATTTCAATATTGCTGGAAAAACAATCCATTTATGTGAAACGGAGCATTTTAACGATAAATTGTAATTTTGTCAAAAAATCATTACTATTAATTAAAGACTTTGATAAATAGTAAAAAAATCACGTAAAATAGTTAAAACACATTTATGGACATTCTTTCCAGAAAATAATTTTTTTCCGAATCCTTAAACTTGGTTTTTAAAGGGTTTTCTCGTTAATCGTCTAATCTCGACAATAACGATTAATAAAAATAGTAATTACAAAACGATTTAGGTATTAATACCCAAAAATTATCATTAAACTTAAAAATCATGATTTTCCAGAAATTATTAATTTTTCCAGATTTCCAAAATTCCGGATTTAATCAATTCCGTCAAAACCTTCATTAAAACTCGTTTCCACAATTAACGATTTCATTAATAAAACTTATCGTTCTTAACATTTTATTAAAGCACAAAAAATCATAAAATTACTTTTTATTATGAAAGCATCAGAAACAATTTTTTTTCCAGAATTAAACAAAAGACCAGAAATCGAGAATTTAAACGACAAACACGGTTTTCATGATAAACGATTATTTAAAGTGATTAATTAATTCACCCACTTAACAATTCCGAAAAATTATGAAAAAATTCAGAAACTTCTATTTCACCAGAAAGTTTAACCAAGTTAAATTGCAGATTAAAATAAAATGTTTAAGTGCTAGAACTAAAAATCGACTTTTAATCATTTGTATCCGTAAACGGTAATAATTCGATAATCGATAACTAAAATATCAGAAATATACTAAATTATTAAAAATCATCAAAAACCTCATTTTTATAGAATATAATCATATATTAAAAGTTTCGGCTGAATATTACGATTTTACAAATTAATATGCCAATTCAATCGTTAATCTCGTAAAAGCGATAAAAATACCGAAACATATAAATTTTCAACTTTTAAAAAATTTCCAGGTTATATGACATACACATATTGTCAAAAATGAAATATAAAAATATACATGCAAATACACAATTAAAATCATGAAATACCGAGTAAGATCGACGTTACCTCTAGTCCAAATCGGAGTCGATAATATACTCGCCAGCCTCGGGATTGTCCACAAATCCTAAAATATACGAAAATCATGGCAGAAAAATACCATGAGAAAAACTCACAAAATCAAGGTGAATAACGATCGAAAACAACATCGATTATTACCTTAACGAAAGGATCGGAATAACGAATTATTTGACGATGAAAACGAGACGATTATGACTCGATTTTGAGACAATAATGCTGCACTTGGCTGCTGGTCAGAAGTGACAAATGAAGAAGGAAAGGGAGAGTTTTGCCTTGATTAATTTGGTATATGAATGAATAAAAATGTGAAGGGTTTGTTGCATGAATGTATAGCCTCTTAAAGTTGATAAAAACAAGTTCAAATACACAAGGGAAACCAGCCAAATGAGGTGAATGTGGAGTATGAAGAGTTTGGTCAATTCATCACAATAAATAAGAAGAAATAAAATATCCATGGCTTAATTTATTTGTAAAATAAAATGTATAAAAAGTTGTAGCGTAAAAATGTGACATGGGTCTGTCACGGTCCAAAACATGGGGAAAATGTCCCAAATAATTTCTAAGTTGATAAAAAGATGAATCGTAAAATTATTAAAGGTATTTCAAAGTAGTCCAAGTAAACCGCGCGTTGGAAAATAATTATTTACGAAACTTCGTAATAAAATCGTTAAAGGTCAAATATTCTTAAATAAAAATATTTCTTAGTTGGAAATATCATATAAACGTGTTTTGATATTTAGGAAAAATAAATAACTCAATTCGAAGCTTAAAACGTTAGTTCGTAGAAAAATGGAACTCCACGCGCAAAAATAAATAGTTTACAATGAAAATCAAATAAATAGGTTTAAAAGAATTAAAATCTTTTAAAATAAAAATAAATATTTTTTGACTCAAAAATAATAAGAATTCAGAAAGATGAAGGAAACAGAAGGCGAAATTGACATAGAGTCATGACGGAGTCATAAAGGAAATGATAAAAACGCTAGGAAAATAGCGGGTGTTACACGTAGACTATATTACTCTAACCTCACACTTACCCTTATTCCATAACCCCAAAACACGCCATTATCGATATTCAAAAGATATAATCATTACAATAATAAGAGAACAAAAGGGAAAAATGACCACCTTCCAAAAGAAGAAACTTTTTATTTTAGAAAACTTCTATATTTAGAAACTTTACAAAAATATTATTATATTAAATTATCAAAATTATTAGTTCATACTAATAAAACAATTTTAGTAAACGATAATGATTTATAAACCTAATAATACTTTCGGCCTTAACGATATTAATTTCTAAAATAAGGTTAAATAGGTTGATGAAATTATTGAAATACCATACAAGTGTTTATAAAATGATTAAAAATGTCTTAAACATTTTAATAATACTAATTAGGGTGTTTTCAATATTTATGAAACCAAAATTCCATAATTATTAATAATTTCGACAAAACAAACATAAATAATATTTTACGTCAAATGTGAAAATAAATCATTTAACGTCTTTTATTTAATTAAACCATTAAACAAATCTAGAATATGATAAGGGGTATTTTAACTTATAAATTTCCATATTTAAATATTTTCAAAATTGCTGGAAAAATAATTCATTTAACTGAAACAGAGCATTTTAATGATAAATCGTAACTCTGTCAAAAATTAATACTATCATTTAAAGGCTTCGATAAATAATACAAAAATTATGTAAAATAGCTAAAATACATTTTTGACATTCTGTCTAGAAAAATAAATTTTTCAGAATCTGAAAACTCGGTTTTTAAAGGATTTTCTCATTAATCGTCTAATCTTGACAATAACGATTAATAAAAATAGTAATTACAAAATGATTGAAGTATTAATATCCAAAAATTATTATTACTACTAAAAATTATGATTTTACAGAAACTATCATTCTTTTCAATATTTCTAAATTCTCAGATTTCACAAATTCCAACAAAGCCGTCTTTAAAACCTATTTCCATAATTAACGATTCTCTTAATAAATTTGTCGATCCTAATAATTTATTAAAGCACTAAAAATTATAAAAATACATTTTCATCAAGAACTATCAGCAACCGTTTTTTCCAGATTCAAAACAAAAATCAGAAATCGGAATTAAAATGACAAACACGGTTTTAACGATCAACGACGATTTAAAGTGATTAATTAATTCTCCACTTAAAACTTTCTAAAAATTATGAAAACATTCAGAAATTTCTTTTTCACCATAAACATTACCCACCCCAAATTTCAGATTAAAATAAAATGTTTATGTGCTAGAACTAAAAATCGGCTTTTAATCATTTTTGTCCGAAAACGATATACGTAAATATCAGAAAAATACCAAATTATCAAAAATATCAAAAACATTATTTTTAAAGAATATATATTAATATTGTACATGTTTAGGCCAAATACGACGATTTTAAAAATAATATAATAATTTAATCGTTAATCTCGTAAAAGCGATAAAATTACCGAAACATGCAAATTTACGACTTTTAAAATTTTTACAGAATATGAGATATACATATATTGTCAAAAATAAAATTATAATTATATACATCCAATTACACAAATAAAATCATGCAATACCGAGTAACATCGACGTTACCTTCAATCCAAATCCGAGTCTATAATAAATTTGTCGGCTTCGGGGTCATCCCAAAATCCTACATCACACGACATACACGGTACAAAAATACCATGAGAAAACTAAAAGAATCAAGGTAAATAACGATCGAAAATAACGTTGATTATTACCTTAACGAAGGGAAAGGAAAAACGATTAATTTGGAGATGAAAATGAGACGATCAAGACTCGATTTTGAGACAAATCTTGGCTGGAATTTCTGATGGAAACCATGGCCAAAGGAGAGGAAATGAAGAGTATTTGCCTTTAATATTTTTATGAAATGATTGAATAAAAATGTGAAGGGTTTGTAGCATGAATGTAGCCTTTTAAACTTGATAAAAACAAGGCCAAATGCACAGAAAAATCTTGGCCAAAGTGGATGAATAATGGGAATGAAAAGTTTGTATGAGTCATAAGATTAAATGTGAGGAAGAAAATATCTAAAACCTTAAACTATATGTTTATAAAATGAAATGTTATAAAAATGTAGTGGTGTGTGTATATGTGTGTGACAAGGTCATGGTTCAAATGAGTAAACATGACTCCCAAAATAATTCTAAGTTAATAAAAATAAGGATCGTTAAATAATTAAAGGCATTTCAAAGCAATTCGAGTAAACCTCGCGTTAGAAAATAATTATTTACGAGATTTCGTAATAAAATTATTAAATGATAAATTTTCATAAATAAAAATACTTAGTTAGAAATATTATATAAACGTGTTTGGACATTTTTCGAAAAATAAATAAATCAAATCCAAGCTTAAAACAATAGTTCGTAGAAAAATGGGATTCTTCCTGAAATAAATGAATAATTTGCGATGCTTAATAAATAGATTTAAAATAATTAAAATCTTTTAAAATAAAAATAAATGTTATTTGACTTGAAAATAAAAATAAAGCACGGAAAAATAATGAAACAGAAGGCCGAAACGTGATAGGGTTATGACGAAGTCATAACGGAAAAGATAAAAGCTCTATGAAAATAGTGAGTGTTACAAAGGTGTGAGGGTATGTATTGGGAAGCCAATGACCGCTAGACATCGACACTCAATCATGCCCGCACGTAGCGGCCACTACTAATCAATCAGTGGGCTGATAACTTCGTTCATTAATTATGGCGAAAGTACGATAACATCTGTTGTTTTAACCCTAGATTTTTGCTAAGTCGGTTGTTTAAGGACAAGCAAGCTTTTGTTGTCAAAATAGTTGTGTTTACATTCTTTGCATGCGATTTCACGTGACAGGCAGGCCATGAAAAGATATACATTGGAGAATAGAGAGTACTAAGTATTTGCACGTATAAGCAAACCAATTTTAACGCTATAATACAGATATTAGTCGTTCTCGTGGTATACCTTACCTGGTTTTCTGCTTAAGATGCGTCCGTTTGGTATTATTGAGGATGCGTTGAACCACGTGTGAGGGGTGAGCATCAGCATTAGTGCGAAACCTGACCACCACTTGTTAGTTTTAGCTTTGTTTACGTTTTGAATTTCGTGTTAGATGATTTAGCATGTGATTATGATCATAAAAGCGGTAAATCATATAAAAGTGATGAATCATACGAAAGCGATAAATGCGAAATGTAAGTAAATCACATTGTGAGGAATTGCACCGTTGGAGTGTACACTAAACGAGACACGGTGCGTAGATGGTTAAGAACGGATCTCAGAGCTACTCGAGTTTAGTTAGGGTGTTTTAGTGCATATGGTTGAAGTTGTGAATGTTACGTATGTTGACGACGTGCCATGGACCTAGTGTCCATATGAGTCTGTTTCGATGTTATCGAAGTGCATGATAAAAGGGACGGAATGTAAAGTTTTGTTCAGATGACAACCTAGTGATGATACAACTTCTTAGGCGGATCCTTCTAGCTTTCCTTCCGCGAACCCGGCAGAGCCTCGCTACTGTGTCTAGAGGTGTTTAGTCGAATACAGGTGCCCCTTTTTGTTCGGATCGAGCCAAGGACTCGAGGAACTATCAGAAGTAGTGCCGATTCGCGTAATGGAAGCAAATGATCTAGTGGATCGTACTTAGAGTCGGAGTGCGACGCTAAATTAGAACGAGGATGGAGAAGCGAGAATAATTGGTCGAATTCTCAAGTTATTGTAATGTGTTGAAATGAGCGGAGAAGTGGGGGGTATTTATAGTTTTTTTCGCAGTTCAAATCGACCACTCAGGCACCTAGAGGCGTGCGCACTAGGATGGAGGCGCCTGAGTTTGAGGGCATCAAGATTGAGACGCCTGGAGGGGGGCGGTTGGAGTTTCGAAGGTCCGATTTCAAAAGATTCCAAAACGGAGATTATGCATATCTTAGGTTTGCTTAGGCATTAAGCTTCTTCCGTGACCTAGCGCGTCAAGTGCCGGTTGGCCTTGGGCGCGCGTCTTGAGGTTCGCCTGGCCTGACGCGCTGACTCGGGTTTGACTTTGTGTTTTTCGGGACCGATTCGGAGGTCCGATGTCAGAATTGACTCTAATTAGTGTCGACGCGACCGTAATGACACGACTAGGACCGTCTTGATATTTTTTAAATTTTTCTGAGTAATTATTTGATCCCTTCTATAGAAAAAAACATCTAAAACCGTAAACGCGCGTCATATTACAGTTCGATCGTCATCGGGTGTTTGTCGGTTACTCCTGCAGCCACCAGGTCAGAATCTGTGTGTCTACAGAAGCACTTACTTTGACTGAGGCTTTGACGAGACGAAAGTCAAAGTATAGCCGCCTAGGTCAATCGAGGATTATGACCCGGTGGCTGTCCGCTCAGGTCGTTTTAAGGCCGTTGGACTACGTGTTGAGGCTTGTCAGCCAAGGCTTAGAAATGATACCTGACCTTCAAGCCTGTGGTTGCCCGTTGGAGCTCGGGTCCAGGCTTGCTCGTCTTGCTTTGGGTTGCTTAATGTTAATTAGTGTTTCGGTCTTTGACATGGACCTTTTGTTTGAGTCTTTTAGTGGTAGTTTAGTTCTGATTTAATCCTTGGCGGATGGTTGCGTTAAGTTAGATTTATCCCTCTCGGGTGGCTGCATTGGTTTTGGGTATAAGTTCTTTAGAATAGGACACTGTCTATTCCTAGTCTTTTGCTTTCTTTGGGATAGTTTCCGACTATCCATGGACTGTTGATTTCTTTGAGACAGTTTCTGAATGTCTCTGGCCTATTGATCTCCTTGGGATAGTTTCCGAGTATCGCTGGACTATTGATTTCTTCGAGATAGTTTCTGACTATCTCTGGCCTATTGCTTTCTTTGGGATAGTTTCTGACTATCCCTGGTCTATTGCTTTCTTCGAGACAGTTTCCGACTGTCTCTGGCCTATTGCTTTCTTTGGGATAGTTTCCAACTATCCCTGGTCTATTGCTTTCTTCGAGACAGTTTCCGACTGTCTCTGGCCTATTGTTCTCTTTGGGATAGTTTTCGAATGTCCCTGGACTATTGCTTTCTTCGAGATAGTTTCCGACTGTCTCTGGCCTATTACTTTCTTTGGGATAGTTTTTGACTATCCCTGGTCCATTGCTTTGTTCGAGACAGTTTTCGACTGTCTCTGGCCTATTGCTTTCTTTGAAATAGTTTCCGACTATCCCTGGTCTATTGCTTTCTTCTAGACAGTTTCCGACTATCTATGGTCTATTGCTTTCTTGGGGATAGTTTCCGACTATCCCTGGTCTATTGCTTTCTTCGAGATAGTTTTCGACTATCTCTGGCCTATTGCTTTCTTTGGGATAGTTTCCGACTATCCTTGGTCTATTGCTTTCTTCGAGACAGTTTCCGACTGTCTCTGGCCTATTGCTTTCTTTGGGATAGTTTCCGATTATCCCTTGTCTATTGCTTAGGTGAGTGATTGTTCAGGCTTGGTGATAGTTTTGCTTTGGATTCTTGTTAAGGTCGTTCCATAAACTCTTGTCGAGTGCATAATGGTGTTTGCATTGTTTCTTCGGTTTGCGTTTGCTTTGGGAACTCCTCTGGGGTGTGAATTGGGTGCTTAGGGACCTGCTAGGATTATGGATTTGCCCTTGAATTTTGGTTATTCCGGGTTAATGGGTGTCGCTGGGTATTTTCATGAGTTTGCGTGACAGGCTGTGCCGGTTGGTGGGAGGTGCTCTGGTTAGATAGTGTATTTGGGTAGTCGTGGGTTTTAGCACGAGTTGTCGTACTAGCTGGAGATTTTGTGCTTACTCCACCGAGGGGAGGTCGATTGACTTTAATCGTCCCGTTAGAAGGGGTACTAAGGTTTTCTTAATCTGATGGGGAGAAGTAAATTGTCCTGTCCTTGCTTAGCACGTGAAGGTGTGCCTCGTGGGTATTGATTATTGTGTTTGGGTCACTTTGTTTTCGCTTTAGACTATGGGGTCAGACGCTTTTCTTGGGGCGCCTTAAAACTCAGTCGCCAAACCCCAGCGGTCTCAACCTTAATCGCTGGAGCCTCCACGAATCGAAATTTGAACGCCAGCCTTGAGGCGTTTTGGGTTTTGTTTGTCGGATTTGTTTAAAGTCAGCGAAGGAAGGGGAAGGGCGATTCATTCGTCCCAAAAATCGAACGCGGCCCTCCCATCGTCTCAGCTTCGCTCTTTCGACTTTGCTCAAATGATTCCCGACTCTATTTTTGTCACATTCGATCATGTCGACTCTGGGTAAGTGTTCCTTAAGTGTCGAAGTTTACTCTTGGTCCCATCATTGAATTAGGATAGAATAGAGCTTGATAGGTAGTTATTAGCTTGAGATGAAGCTTGGAGGTGCTTTAATGGCTCTTTATGAGTAAAAGTTGGAACGTTAGGGTTTAGGGTTCGATTTCCCATTCGTTCCCGTACTTGATTATCGTAACCTTGCTCGATTACCGCTCATGGTGTTATGGGTAGCTCATATGTCGATTACCGTGTGAGTTTGTAAAGTTTATGACGGTCCAAATGATACCGTAACGATGCCGGATTTTCCCGAAACACTTTTATTGTGATCGGGGTCGAAAATGAGTGCTAGTGGGTCTTTCGGAATTTTGATATCACTATCCGAAATTTTGAGCTTATTTTGACCTGTTTAGGGTGTCTTGACCTGACCCGAGGTGCGTCTTTTGTTTTGTTTTACGGCTAGAGATGGTGCAAGACGTCTCGAGGGAGTCCCTATTGCAGGTACTAGCAGTGAGGCTGCCGGGTCAAGCTCGGTGATTCCCCGGGTGGCTCGTAAGAGGCGACGAAGCGTTCCTTCGCAGGGCCTTGAGCCTGGAGTCGCGGACGAGGCTAACTTTAACAGAGTCACGAGGCGCCGGTTGCCTATGATAGTTTCTAGGAGGGCGCACGTCCCTAGGCCCGTTGAGGAGGGTGAGGAGGCTGTCTACGAGGATCTCGTTTGGGCTCGGGATTGGAACGGTCAACAATTGTTGCTACGTCCGGACTTACACATATCCAGCCTTGTCGTAAATGGCTAGGTGAGTGCCTCGATATATGTTATTGGCTCAGGTTTTGGCTTTAGTTTATGCTAGCTGGTTTATTTATGCCTGTATCGCCTCATTTTGCAACCCCCAGGTCCTCATTAGACCTTCTCGGGCTTTACGACATGCTTGGACATTTATGCGCAGAAGCTTAGCCCCGAGGCTAAGAAGCTAATCATGGGGACGACTTTGGGTCCCTTAGTTTGGCACTGGGTCCATTTGGTAGGCTGCAAGACCAAGTGCAACCTAAAGGTGATTAGAGCGATTGTAGATCGCTTTCATGATACGACCTCGACATTCCATATGTCGTTTGGTGAGGTCGGTATGACTTTAGAGGACTTCAGGGTTATTACGGGTTTGCCTTGGGGTCCTTAGAGGATTAGGTAGGCTTCGGAGGGCTCTAGGTTAGATAGTGTAGAGGTTAGGGGATGGATCGGGGACTGTTTAGAGCCCTCGGCTTACAGTACAACCCATGCTTTAGTGAGTTCATGTATCACTGACAACTTTGAGAGGGTGGCGGTTTTAGAGGGATGAGTGCTGAACACGGCGGCGCAGGACGCCCGTCTGGGGTTGTGGTACTTCCTAGGGTCGACTCACTTCTCGGATAAAGATCACTACAAAAATCGAGCCCGAATTGCGTCGGACAAATCCGACGCAAAATGGCAATATCCGACGCAAAATGCAAATTGCGTCGGATTAGCCGATGCAAACGACCGCCGTAATATTTTGACGCAATTTTTTTTTTTTCATCGGTTAATCCGACGCAGATGAGTTGCGTCGGCTGCTCCGATACGAACACATGGAGGTCAACGCCCTGTCAACGGGACTTTGCGTGGGATTAGCCGACGCAAAGTCAACGTTTTTGTTGACTTTGCGTCGGCTAATCCCACGCAAAGCCGTTGACTGAAATCTGACTTAAGGACTTTGCGTGGGATTAGCCGACGCAAAGTCAACAAAAACGTTGACTTTGCGTCGGCTAATCCCACGCAAAGTCCCTAAGTCAGATTTCAGTCAATGGCTTTGCGTGGGATTAGCCGACGCAAAGTCAACGTTTTTGTTGACTTTGCGTCGGCTAATCCCACGCAAAGCCATTGACTGACATTTGACTATGGGGCTTTGCGTGGGATTAGCCGACGCAAAGTCAACAAAAACGTTGACTTTGCGTCGGCTAATCCCACGCAAAGCCTATTAACAAAAAGAAATCGTTTCTTTGTTTTCAGCTCCCCATACGCGCGAAATAAAACAACCTGCAAATAAACAACCCACTCCTACAACAAACCACAGCAGCACATCCTAAACCAAAATCCATCAATAGCTCCAATCAAAGCTCTCTTCTTCACAAATCTCCACAAAACGACACAAACATAAACTAATGTAATGTTATAGAAAATGAAAATATTACAAAGACAACCGTTTCTAGGTTCAGAATTCAACCAGAGTGTAAAATATTACTAATCCGACGCTATTTCCGCTGTTTTTAGTCATCGATGAGAGGTTTAGTACTAGGATTTTGCCTTTCCTGGCTGACTTGAGTCAGTTGGGATATTTTGACTGCGTGACCGCAGCTTTCGCAGTGATGACCCGCTGCCTACAGGTCATGGTGAGGCCACAAAGGGTGGACTCTGGTTCTGCTATACCCATCGTTGGTCCAGGTCTCGTACTGGAGGTAATTCATTGGTTTCATATTTGGTTTCGGGATTTTGCCTAGTTTGGTTTTGTTTGCTGATGGTATCTCGGGCTTTGCAGGCTTGGATCTACTCTTATTTCCCACCTTTGGCACCTAAGACGGTGCCTGTTTCTCCGGCTAGGTTCCCGGCAGGGATTGAGTGGAGGTTGGCTCAGGCTAAGAGTACAACGAGCCACTACTCGTCGGAGAACGTGCTGGCGAACCAGCTGCGCCTCGAGGATGTGAGTTTCCATCTTACCATCTGTTTTCTTAGATAGCCCCCGGGGATAGGAGTCTTAAGATGTTGGCTTGTTTATGCAGTTGGTGGCTCGTCCTTGGGCCGACTAGGAGGATTTGCCCGAGTACGTGTCTCATGTCTGCCAGTGGCTAGCTTGCCATCGCCTCGTGGTGAGTACTTGGTTTTTGTTTGCTTTGGTTTCATGGTTTTGTGTCTGTTTGTATTTTGAGTGGTTTGCTTTCCTTTAGCTGGCCGACCCGGCTGATGCTGTTCAGCCCCCGGACTTCTCTTTGAAACTGTGATGCGAAATACAAACTGGGATATTTAATTTTTTGGACAAAGATTAACGTAACCTTGAAGTTTATTAACGAACGGAAATAAACGATAAACAAAATGGAATATTTAGCCCGTAGTTCGACCTTGAACCCGAAACTAATCACGAAAGAGATTGGAGCCCAATCTTTTATCGCCAATTCGAAGTACCTTCTCGAATTTAGTAAACACCATGGTCACAAGATCAAAATGCAACCGTTTTTTTTTCATTTCATAATTCATATTCTTTCTCTTTATTCAATGATTAACGTGACTTTAAATAGCCTACAATACTCGAGTATCCTAACAATATCTCGGATAATATTCTAGTCAATAATACTTATGATAAATGGAAACAAATCCTAAGATATAAGTATCAACTTAGCAAATCCTTGCCAAAATTGTGAGATGTTTGATTTCTTTCCATTTCTTGATCAGATCACGACATCTTCATGATTAAGGAAATATCCACTTGATTTTATTCTTCATGTATTAGGGAAGATCTCGTCATTTCCTCTAATTTGGCAAACAATCATTTTGCTTCATCTTTGCCACTTATTTAAGATTCATAATCTCCTAAAATATTAGCCATATCTCCCTTTTATTCTACTACTACATTTGTGAAGATTACAAGATTCTCCACAATTCACTTCTGATAGACGTCAATTTGGTAGTCACTTTACCCGCATTTATATCTATATTTGTCCCGATTTTATGTTCTTAAACCGTCATTTAGCTCATTTTAGTAGTTAATTAGTGTTGTGTGTCAAATTTGGACCGTTTTTCCTCCCATTTAAGCCCTTTTTTCCTCCTTTTTGCGAGAATAAAGTGCGATTATCGCCGTATTTTGAGTAATTCTTAGCATCTCTGTTTTGCATTTTACGTGTTTTTGGTAGTTTTCTGTCTATTTTGATAGGATTTTCGACAAAAAATGTGTCTGAGCTCCTATGAGCATGAGATAGAGAGGGAAATCGTCCGAAAAGCAAAGCGCACAACTTAAAATCCGAAGTCCAAACCCAAGAGGTGAAACCTTGAGCAAAAAGGAAAAAGTATAGTCCGTTGGGCATCTTCACCGGAGCGGTCGAACTTCAAATGGATATATCTAGAGTTATAGACATCGTATTGAAGCGATTCAAGTTGGAGGTGAAAGCTTATCTTCTTAGCTTTCCAACGACATATCACACGCCCCAATCGGAGATCAAACGAGAGAGTTATGGCCCTCTGAAGTCACAGGGCAAAATTTCACCCGATGAGAATTTGACCGGGCGAAATTTCGCCCGACGGTGTTCCTCCCCAGATTGCCATTTTGGACAAAAGTTCATAGGGTGAAATTTCACCCTATGAGATGACCGGGCGAAACGGCCGGGCGAAATTTCGCCCACCGGGTGAAATTTTGCCCGATGGAGAATAACGCCAAAAATGGCGATTCGAGAAGAAAATCTCACCGGGTGAAATTTCACCCGGTAGTGCTAATGTCGTTAACCGCAGGGTGAAGTTTTGCCCCATGAAGATGCAAACGGTGAAGGTCTAGCTTAAAGAAGAGGAATTGGTTTATGGGCCTTAAGCTTGTGTGACCCATTAAGAAACTCTATAAATACTTAACCTAGGGTTTTGTGCCACTCTTGTGCCTTAAGTGAGCCTCTTAGGAGTAGGAGTAGGGTAGAAAATCTCCATAGTAGTAGTAGTAGTTTGTAGTAAGCTTTCATAGTAAAAAACTCTAAAAACTTAGTAGATATTATTGGTATTAGATTAAATTACTCTATAATTTGTAATCAAGCTTCCATCTTTGTTGAAGATTTGGGTTTATGTTGAAGATTGAAGAGTTTTGCAAGAATTGGTGACAAGTTCTTATATTTTCTTCTCCAAGATTCAATCTTTATGTTAATCTTCATCTTCCTCCTTTAGTTTCTCCATTGTTGGTAGTTTCTTTCTTCTCCCTTTCTCCATTAATTAGTTTTATTTTTAGTATGTTTAGTCTTTCTCCTAGTCTCCTTAGTGTTAGTTTTATTATGAGTAGTGAGTAGATTTTAGTTAGGGGGCTAGGGGAGGAGGAATTCTAGATAAAGGTTTTATCTTGTGAGAATATTGCATTTTTTTTTGATAAAGGGTAAGTATATTAATAAAAGAATAATAATATCAATTACATCGAGTGCCTTACGAAGCTCATGATAAAAATTCTATCCTTATCACTAAACTTTTGGTAACATCTACTCCTGCAATACTCAATAAATTCCTTGACGATACGCCCAGCTAATTTTCCGGGTCTAACTAATTGATTATCTATTCTCACATTATTCCGTTGCATCCATATGTGATAGACTATCGAATTTACCAAGCCATTCCTAATGGCTCTTTGCATTTTAGTACCTCTCATTCTCCTTCTCTGCTCTATCCGTGTACCAGCTTTGGCATCATAGGTAGCTCTTGATTAACTGCATTCAACACCTTCTTACTGTAAATACATTCCTGAAACAGGTGCTGCGCTGTTTCAGAGTCTGCATCACAGGTTATGCACCTGTCGTCACCGGTCACTCCAATTCTATGGAGTTTGCTCTTCAAATTCATTCCACCTTGCTGTATTGTTGGAGTTTTAAATACCTCGCAAGCGTACGATGTAATCGTAGCACAATAGAGGGTCGATCCCACAAGGAGCAAAGTGATGCCTAGTTGTATTTACCCTAAATGTTTATCTAAGTCGATAGAAGTGATTGATGGTAGACTAAAACTAGATTAATAAGTGATAACTAATATGGAGAATGACTAAAAGAAAATTAAAGCTAAAATAAACTAAGATGACTAAAGTAGTAACGATTGATCAAGAATAAAAAGGACTAGGGAACGATGTCGCTTCAATTCACCTAAATCGTACCAAGGTATATCAAGTATCGACGGAATTGGGATCAAGGGCGAAGTTGTATGCGTTTAGGTCGGCCACCTCCCTCCCGGGTTCGTGTCCGGCTTAATTTCCCGTTTACCTCCCTCCCGGGTTCGTAAGACGGAATCCCTAAGTCAAATCCGAGGGTCACTCCCGTGATAAACCCCAAACCGACTCAAGTCAAAAAGGTACGTATACTAGTGTGAAGGATACCACGCTAGACACCACTCCTGTGTTCGATCTAGTACGGTAAGGCAAGATAGAGGGGTCAAACCGGTTACCCATCCTAATCGACTCCCATCGATGACCAAGGGATTAGGACCGTCTCAAACCCCTAAACCAAGATAATCCAAAATCCCTAACACCACTTCACCCGATTACCCAATTCAATCAATACAAAACATACAAGGGGCACAATTTAGGCGAATTTAGGCTTCATCGACCCCTAGTGGGTGACTACTCACTAATCATGACTAAATTGATGGAATTAAGTATAAAGGTGGAGTCTTTAACTATGAACATTGTTGTAAATTGAATTATACTATCAATTATAATAAAGAGGTCAAATTGGAATAATCTAATTGAGGGTTCCTAATACTAACATGAAATTCATAAACATGAACCAAGTGAGAGAAACTAAATTAATATCAAAGTATAGTAATAAACAAAGAAAAGGGAAGACTAAGATGAACTAACAACAATTTAACAAGAAAAACTAGAAATTAACTAGTAAAGCTAAGATCTTGAAGAAACAAAGAAAAATCAAAACTAGAGTAACAAAAATGAGAAGATAACAAAATTAAAGCAAGAAGAAGTAAAAATTACCCACTTAAAGAGGATGGAGAGATTAAGAAGAAGAAATGATAATAATCATAAAAAACTTGAATCTTTGACAATGAGGAAGATGAAGATCTTCAAAGCTACAAACCCTCTCTAAAACCCCAAATAATTGAAATGTATGACTTGTGTAATAGAAATTTTCAGCTCCTAAAGAAAATGATAAAATCGGATATTTATAGTTCTAATTAGGTTACACAAAACCGGGCCAAAAACAGGGGAAAAAAACAGAGCCGGACTTGCGCACGGTCGGACCGTTACGCACGGTCCGATACGCACGGTCCCTTCTTCCTGCTTGGGTTACGCACGGTGGATCGTGCGTAACTCGATCTTCCGTTATTTTCCCTTTTTGGTCCTCTATGCGCTTGTCTAGGCTCGAACTCGGGTCACTTGCTCCCTTTTACTCGGGCGTGCTCGATTTCATCGTTTTTGACACGAAAATGCCTAAAAACACAAGAAAACCGAGTAATACAAAATATAGCCAAAACGAGCCAAAATGCCTAAGAAAACACGATTAATCGAGGCTAAATAAACGTCAAAGTAGTGTGAAAATACGGTCAATAACGGAGTTATCAACCTCCCCACACTAGACATTTACTCGTCCTCGAGTAAACGCGACAAAGGCAAAGACAAACACCTAGGACAAAAAGGAGTGAATGCACAATATAAGCATCCCTCAATCACTAAAATATCACTAACCGCATGAGTATTAGCGCACTCAACGCCCCTTCAACTCACAACGATATACCATGAGGATAAGCATGCCGTTGCAAGGCAAGTTGGGTCTTGCACAAAACTTTTGACACAAACAATCAATTAAGCACACAAATACATGACATGTTTGCATCACAAAAAGGAGAACACCGTCACCCTCATCAAGACGGCGGGGAAAAACACTAATCATCCACCTATTATGAAAACTAACATTCTCAAACTAGTTAACCTACAAGACATGGGCAAAAATCTAATACTATAGCTATAAATTACTATGAATATCGATAATCTAGCGAATTTCCTCCCAACCTTCCAAATAAACTACAAGAGGGCGTAAGATGGTGTGGAAAGGTAGAACCGTGGCGTTATAAAACACTGTAGGTAAGTGTGCCTCGACCTCTTTATAAAATAAAGAGAAGGGTCGTCCCAAAACTTAATATGACCAAATAATCCAAGTAAAGAAAAAGGAATAGAAAAGTGATAATTCCAATGACCGGTTTACCACCGCTATCTTCCTTCCTCAGGAACTCGGTCCCTCGGTAGGCCCTTCACGATGGCTCCCCAAATCAACGGAAAATTTATTTATTTTGATGTGTGGTGATCTTTTTTTTTTTTTTTTTTTTTTCGATTTTCATAGTTTTTCATTTCTTTCTTTCTCCCCCTTGCTTTCTTTTCAATTTCCTCTTTTTCTTTGTTTCTTT
Organism: Agrostemma githago; assembly: GCA_958450325.1. Lineage (NCBI taxonomy): Eukaryota > Viridiplantae > Streptophyta > Magnoliopsida > Caryophyllales > Caryophyllaceae > Agrostemma > Agrostemma githago. Next base: position 29,334,708 of record OY288254.1, on the reverse strand, counting down.
TTCGATTTTTTTTTTTTTTTTTTTTTTTCTTTTTTCTATTTTTCTTTTCTTTTCTCTTTTTTTTTTTTCGAAGTGGGGAGAACATTACACATTAGAATCACCAATAAGCGAAAAGCAAAAATTATTGTGGAAAGTATTTGTGATTTTTGATAGATAATCTTGGATTATAAAAGCGGTCACAATGAATAATGGTCACCTAGGGACACGAGGCACGGTAACCAAGGAGTTTTCACACCACGGGGGATCAAAATGGTCAAGTGCAAACCCCCGAGTAATCTATTTGGTAGGGAGGGTGGACCTAAGCTAGAATGTCGATAAACCTAGTATTTTAAAGCTATTCTACTAGATTCAAGTCCTACATCAAGGTAAGTAAAACTAATAAGAGAATGTAAGCTCCAAAAATAAGCTTCAAGACTAGGTTTTCGAAAAGTTTTACACTACTCTAAGACACACTAAACTAGACACTAATCACACAAAAATAAAGAAAACAAATAAAACAAAACACAAATGAATCAATTTCCACAAGCAAGCAAACAACCAACAACCCAAATGTTCATCCAAGAACCTCCAATACAATCAAAATCCCATCCTCCTTCAACAAATGCAAGGAAAAAAAAGGAATAAGGTGGAAAGAATATACCGGGGCGGTCTTCATCCATCTACCTCGGATTTTGATTTTTGGCGTCCGACGGGTTGTTTACCTACACAAGGGAAAAAGAGGAAACAACACAAAAACAAATATATGTACACAAGCTACACTAAATCAAACTAGACACACTAAAAAAAAACTAGAAACAAAATCTATTTGGATTTTTGAGATTTTTGAAATTTTTATAGTTTTTAAATTTTTTTGAAGAGAGCAAAAATAAGACTCCTCCCCACACTTGAACCTTGCATTGTCCTCAATGCAAAACTCAAGATGGAAAGTAGAAAGGAAGTAAAAAAAATTAGGAATGAAAAAGAAAAAAAAAACTAAGGAAAGATTAAAAGAAACTAAGAAAATCTAATAAAAAAAATGAAAGAAAGAAAAATAAATAAATTAAAAAATTTGGATTTTCAAGTGGTGCTTTAGTGTAATCAAGTCACTAAAGCACCGGGAGCAAACACTTTGGATTTTTCAAAGGATTTTCGGTGTAATTACGTCACCAAAAATCCGGGAGCAATAATTTGGATTTTTCAAAAATGGAAATTCGGTGTAATCACATTACCGAATATCCGGGAGCAATAGTCTTACCCTCATTCATCACTAGCCAATTACAAATTCATCAAATTCACCGTCACAAAATTTCACCAAATCATGAATTATCACCAAAAAAAATCACCAAATCATGAATATAAACTCACACCCTAACCATCACCACTAACACCCTCCAATTCTCACTACCACCATAACTCGTCAAAATAGCAACCAAGATAGTAATTGACTAATCCGGAAGCAAATGTTTATACTTGTATTGGCTAATTGGTTGACGAGTTAAACTCGGATTAGAGGAGGAAGATGGTTCATTACCTATCATCCGTGGACATTTTAGAGCCATTGGAGGAGGAAAATAAACCAGATGGAGGAAAAAGAACCCGAAAATATACCCGTCTTCAACCCGAAATTTTTTTCAAGTGCCCGGAATTGACCAAAAATGGTCTCAAAAGATTCCTTGTTGCTCAATGAGTTATCCTGCAGAAGATGAGTCGATTTGGAGTGGTAGAAGTGGGCGAAAAAGTAGATCTAGGGTAATTTGGTAGGGGTAAAAAGTAGCTAGAAATTGGATTTTGAAAAGAAGAAAATGGTGAAGATGAATTATGGAGGAGAATGGTGGAAAAATGGAGTGATTTGGATGAAGTTTGAGCTGTTAAAGATGAGTTTTGGTGAGATGTGTTAATGGAGATATGAAGGTAGTAAGGAAGAAGATGAAGATGGGTTTGAAATTAGTAAATGGAAATTAAGAAGATGGAGGAATAGGGAAAAAAAATCCCGGTTTAGGAATGGTCCGTTTTTTTTTTTTTTTTTTTTTTTTTAAAATTTTTTTTTTTTTTTGGAAATTTAAGTTAAGCACGGTCAGTGCTTGCCTGACTGAGTTAAGCACGGTGGACCACGTGTAACTTTTTTTTTTCAATTTCTTGCGATTTTTGGCTCCCATATACCCCCATGTCGACTCCAATTGTCCCCAAACTCTCATATCAGCTCCACTTAAGAAAAATTTGATCTAGAAATGCTCACTCTAAAAAAAAATCCAAAGTAACAAACAAACACGCAACACATAAAAACGATGAAACTAACAAAAACACAAAAACAAAAGAATATGTACAACGGATGGACTTGGGGTGCCTCCCAAGAAGCGCGGTTTTTTAGGAGTCCCGCCAAACTCTCAAGAGGAGGACCTTCTAATCAACCGGGATCGTGCACACGACGCGCTTGATGAACAACCGCATTTCTAACCTTTGCATTCTCGCCAAGTCCACTAAATATTGGAGGGTCATACCCTTGAATGAGTTTAAAAACAAATTGGGTCATGTTTATCCTTTCTCGATTCTCTTGATTTTTGATCAATTTCATAGAACTTGAGTTATCACATCCCTTTTTACCAACTAACTCAAGCTCCCTCACAACTTCAATAAAATCATCTTTCAACAAACCATTACACTCTCTAAAGACACTTGGTCTAACAAACTTATCATCATCTACCAATAACAACCCAAGATCAACATCAAAGTGCATACTCTCATATTCATATGCTTCTTCGCGATATGTCTCACTCGGACCTAAAAAAGCATATTTAAGAGATAAGGGAAAGGGTTTCAACTCCACTTGAGGAGGCGTAGACCTCTCCTCATACAATCCCTCTTCGGTCAAGCTTTCTAGGGACCTCGTGGTGCATTGCTTCAATATAGAATCCATGGCGAGAGCATACTCCATTGCATCCATTTCCGGATTCAATAAGTGAGATGGATTGGTGAAAGTACAAGAATTTGCCTACTCATGCAAAAACACTTCAAACACTAAAGAGAAAGAGTTAGATCACGAGCAATTGCACACCGGAGTGTGCAAAGTTACCAATGACTTAGTCTAAACGCAAGAATAAAAACTACTAGTACCGCTAACACTCCCCGGCAACGGCGCCAAAAACTTGTTGGAGTTTTAAATACCTCGAAAGCGTACGATGTAATCGTAGCACAATAGAGGGTCGATCCCACAAGGAGCAAAGTGATGCCTAGTTGTATTTACCCTAAATGTTTATCTAAGTCGATAGAAGTGATTGATGGTAGACTAAAACTAGATTAATAAGTGATAACTAATATGGAGAATGACTAAAAGAAAATTAAAGCTAAAATAAACTAAGATGACTAAAGTAGTAACGATTGATCAAGAATAAAAAGGACTAGGGAACGATGTCGCTTCAATTCACCTAAATCGTACCAAGGTATATCAAGTATCGACGGAATTGGGATCAAGGGCGAAGTTGTATGCGTTTAGGTCGGCCACCTCCCTCCCGGGTTCGTGTCCGGCTTAATTTCCCGTTTACCTCCCTCCCGGGTTCGTAAGACGGAATCCCTAAGTCAAATCCGAGGGTCACTCCCGTGATAAACCCCAAACCGACTCAAGTCAAAAAGGTACGTATACTAGTGTGAAGGATACCACGCTAGACACCACTCCCGTGTTCGATCTAGTACGGTAAGGCAAGATAGAGGGGTCAAACCGGTTACCCATCCTAATCGACTCCCATCGATGACCAAGGGATTAGGACCGTCTCAAACCCCTAAACCAAGATAATCCAAAATCCCTAACACCACTTCACCCGATTACCCAATTCAATCAATACAAAACATACAAGGGGCACAATTTAGGCGAATTTAGGCTTCATCGACCCCTAGTGGGTGACTACTCACTAATCATGACTAAATTGATGGAATTAAGTATAAAGGTGGAGTCTTTAACTATGAACATTGTTGTAAATTGAATTATACTATCAATTATAATAAAGAGGTCAAATTGGAATAATCTAATTGAGGGTTCCTAATACTAACATGAAATTCATAAACATGAACCAAGTGAGAGAAACTAAATTAATATCAAACTATAGTAATAAACAAAGAAAAGGGAAGACTAAGATGAACTAACAACAATTTAACAAGAAAAACTAGAAATTAACTAGTAAAGCTAAGATCTTGAAGAAACAAAGAAAAATCAAAACTAGAGTAACAAAAATGAGAAGATAACAAAATTAAAGCAAGAAGAAGTAAAAATTACCCACTTAAAGAGGATGGAGAGATTAAGAAGAAGAAATGATAATAATCATAAAAAAACTTGAATCTTTGACAATGAGGAAGATGAAGATCTTCAAAGCTACAAACCCTCTCTAAAACCCCAAATAATTGAAATGTATGACTTGTGTAATAGAAATTTTCAGCTCCTAAAGAAAATGATAAAATCGGATATTTATAGTTCTAATTAGGTTACACAAAACCGGGCCAAAAACAGGGGAAAAAAACAGAGCCGGACTTGCGCACAGTCGGACCGTTACGCACGGTCCGATACGCACGGTCCCTTCTTCCTGCTTGGGTTACGCACGGTGGATCGTGCGTAACTCGATCTTCCGTTATTTTCCCTTTTTGGTCCTCTATGCGCTTGTCTAGGCTCGAACTCGGGTCACTTGCTCCCTTTTACTCGGGCGTGCTCGATTTCATCGTTTTTGACACGAAAATGCCTAAAAACACAAGAAAACCGAGTAATACAAAATATAGCCAAAACGAGCCAAAATGCCTAAGAAAACACGATTAATCGAGGCTAAATAAACGTCAAAGTAGTGTGAAAATACGGTCAATAACGGAGTTATCATGTATCAGCCAAGTTAGAAAATTATGTTTAGGAATGGACCATTTCGACCACACTATAGGACACCAATTGACTTCACCAAGCTTAGTCCGCAACCATTCATACACTCGCGCCACAGAATAGGATTTAACACCATGGACAGTAATAGCATTTGCAGTATACACGGATTTCAGAAGGTCTCTAACCTGGCAAATCTTCCTCCAATACTAACATGAATCAGGCTTTGGTTGGTAATCATCCCAACTCCGTCCCTTTAAATACACATGATGAATCCATTGCACCCACAGTCTATCCTGATTGCTGGTTATCCACCAGGCCATCTTCCCAATCGCGGCCTTGTTCCAAGTAGCTAATTGATTTAAATTCAATCCCCCTTCCTTATACAGAGTACATACTTTCTCCCAAGAGACCAGCGGTACTCTATGAAAATCGACATTACCATCCCAGAGGAAATTCCTACAGATGCCATCTATTTGTTTGAAAACCGCAGAGGGCAATATAAATATCGTTGCCCAGTAGTTATGTAGGGTGGCCATAACACTCTTAATCAGCGTCAACCGACCTGCATAAGACAATTTCCTTGCTCCCAGTGTTCTGATTCTCTCCACTACCTTGTTCACTAATGGCTGACAGTCTAGGATGGATAACTTCGATGTTTTGATCGGGACTCCCAAGTATCTAAAAGGGAGAGTGCCCTCAATGCATCCTGATACCTGTATAATGTCAGACCTGAGGCTAGAATTAACTCCATTGAAGTATACGCTCGACTTTCCTCTGCTCATTTTTAGACCAGATGCTTCAGTGAAAGTAGCAAACGTTCTCAAGAGCACCATCATGGACTTAGCATCCCCTTTGGAGAAAAGGAGCAGATCGTCCGCAAACATGAGGTTAGTCAGCTTCATATTTTTGCACAAAGGATGAAAATTGAAAGGCTTGGAACTTGTTGTATACTTCAGTAATCTCGATAAATAATCCATACAGATGGTAAAGATAAGAGGGGATAGGGGATCCCCTTGTCTGAGACCTCTTTTACCTGAGAAAAATCCAAAGCAGTCTCCATTCAAGTTCAGTGTGTATGTAGCTGTTGTAACACATTGGATAACAAGCTCTCTGAAATGCTTCGGGAAGTTAAGGTGCACGAGCATCTGGTGAATGAAGTCCCATTCTACTGAGTCATAGGCTTTTTGTATATCGATTTTGAAAAGGCACCTCGGGGAAGCACTTTTCCTGCTATACAGTCTGATGATGTCTTGGCAGATTAATATATTCTCGATGATGCTTCTCCCCTTAATGAATCCACCTTTTGAGGGTGATTTGTCTTGATTGGAATTGTTGTGTCTTGATTGACTTAGCTTGATCACCTAGGATGACTTGACTCACCCGGATCAATATGGGGAAACTCAGGGTTTGGGTAGTTCCATCTAGAGACTTTGGTTTATCCGTCGCGAATGCGGGTTTAGACTTGGTTGGTAGCTAGGGAAACCGAAAGGTGGCACCTCCCTTATATATCTTGTGATAATTCTTGCAATGGCACCCTTACCTTAATTCCGACACCCCGACTCTCCCTAACGCCTTTCCCATTAATAGTTTCTCGCCTTAGTTCCATAGCTCGTTTAGTTAGTCTAGTTCAACTCGTCCAAAAACCCCCTTCTCGACCCAATCACTCCTAGACTTTGACTTGACCGACTACCCCTCGACCGTCCCTGTGGATCGATCCCGACTTATCGCTACTACGTAGTAGTATTTCGGAGTTTATAAATATTGTTTGACCGCGTTGGATAGGCGACAATTCGACGCGCATCAATTAGTAATTAGTAATAATTATTATACTTATTTGTTAATAATGTTATATTTCGAGAAATCGGTACTGCTTTTTGTTAATTTGATTTTGTAGGATTTGGAGCGAGGATTAGCGGGAAGAGACAGATCAAGGAGCAAGACATGTTAAAACGAATTGGGATTGAAAGGTCAAAGAAGGGAATGAAAAGGGCAAAGTCAAGCAACTCAACTCTACTTTAATTTCATCTAATTTCTGAGGATCCAATTAACCACCACTGAAATCATCCTCCAACACTATCACTATCACTAACTCCAACTCCATCACCATAATCAATCATGCTCCATCATCGTCACCTATATCCACCATTTTCAATGAAATCAAGCTCCATTGCCTGACCTTGCTATTCGATCTATAGCAGCCAGTTCCGACATGACCTGCTACCCCATACTCGGAGCCACCACCTCGACTCATCTCATCCTCTTCTTCCTCCATACCGAGCTCCGGCCAGGTCCGACAGTTCCAGCCACCAGACTCGACCTCCTCTGCTCCACCGCGCACCAGCAACACCACCGGAGTCCACCGTCATCTTCCACAACCTCCATCCTCGACACCACCTTCCGCCCAGAACTCCGGCGAACTTACCCTGCTCCGACGACCACCACCGAGCTACCCAAATTGCCTCCGTCATTTACCCAGAAACCGGCGAAGATGCGGTAGCTCCTACACCAGTCCAGCACCGCACCTCCGGCGAACCTTCTGTGCTCTGATGACTCGCGCCGCATCACCTGTGTATGTGTCTCCGTGAGCCATATCGGCTAATTGAGCTTGGGTCGGTTTAATTGATTGAAAATAGAGAAGGGAAATGACTGACTTACCCTTCATTTAAGTGAGTTCGTTTTGTCTATACAGAGGTGTCGTTTTATTTCATGTGAGTTGTGAAGTGTGGGCCTTGGTTTTGATTTACTTGAGGAACATTATAAGAACAAAACCCTGATTCATTGAAAACGGGGGGTAGAACAGCAGCAGGCAGCCGTGTAGTAGAGTAGGAGTAGCAGTAGTTTTCTCTCTTTTTCCATTTCCTTTTTCGATTTATTAGATAATCTAGTTTATCTAGATTGTAGGAGTAATAGACTATTAATTAGTTCGGGTTAATTTTCTACATTACATTTCTTCCATTTATGCAATTCTTCTTCAAGTTTGGTATAATTTCTTCTCCCTTTCCTTCATTGTTCATCTTTATGTTTATGAGTTTAAAATTCTTTTATGCTTAATTAATTTAAAGTTTTCATCTTTATTAGTTTTTCATGGTTAACATTATGATTAGAGTAGTGGGTAATTTAATTAGTTTACTTTTAATCATGTTAGAGTAGTTATTTTCTAGGGTCGGGGAAGACTCGGTTAATTTGTCTCGGATTGTGGGTTTTGTTGTGTGTTTTCGGATTTTGTCGACTTATTGTTGGTGTTCTCCATTGATTGCGATTTTTGTATGCTTTATTTGTCTTGGCCGCGATGGGTGAATTGTTTTTCGTCGAGCTTTCTTTGGTGTGGGTTGACCTAGTAATAAGTGCGAGAGCCCGTTATTAGGACCGTCCCAAGGTATGTAGATATAGACTCGAGAGAGTCTTTCTCACGCTAATTACCGACCATAAGTGACTCATTTGTGAACCCCGACACTTCCCTTGAGGCTACCTCATTGACTTGACCCTAGTACTTCCTTATCGTCGTTCACCTTGTACTTCTATGGCTTATTTATTTCTCTTAATTATTCTAGTGCGTTTAGTAGACCTTAGTCTAGTTTGCACTCGATCTCTATATTTTTCCTTTCATTGTTCGCCTAGAATTTAGTCTAATTCGTGGCATTCTTAGTTTGGAACTCCCGTCCCTGAGGATCGAATCGATTTACCCTAGCTACCTAGCTTAGGTTCGTTGATTATTATTTTGGTCGGTAGGACAGACGACAAGCACCTACCATCAAATTGGCGCCATTGTCAGGGACGACGTAGTTTAGACTTTTGTGTGCTTAGTTTTAGACTTGGTTCTTGGTTTTCGTGTTTTCTCCTTCTTGTTCATCTTTGTTCTTTTCTCTCTTTTCCTAGTGCCTCAAAAGCACTAGGACTCTCATGTTTGCTCAAGTGCCTACAGTTGATTTCTTTTCTCCCTCTATGAATCAAGGTGATGCCAGGATGTCTCCTAACTACTATCAAGCTTCATGGGGTAATAAAGAAACCAGTGGGTATGAGTTTCAAGGACATGGAAACGACTTCCATCAAGTGAGTGCTTATCAACCTTATGATCATGGTGGTCATTACTCAAATTATCATCGTGAACCCACCATGTATGTTTAATCATAATTCTTCATATGGAAGTCAATCTCCCCAAAACCCACCATACTACCCATCATCTCAACCTCATTACCAACCATATGATGCCCCACCCCTTGGGTATCATCAAGGTTTTCAAGGAGCAATCCAAAACCCAAATGACCATCAAATGCCCAACTTGGAGTTATTTCAACTGACTATTCAAATGGAAAAGAGTCAACAAGAAATGGCCATCAAAATGCAAAAAGATCAACATGAATTCATGGCCCAATGTCAAAGGGAAAATGAGGCATATGATACTAGATTAAATGCTATAGCGGCCAAAACCTTAATGTTTTTAACTCGAACTTCCCAACTTGACAAAGCATGTTCATTTGAGCAAGAGGAACGACCCAATCATGAAGTCGCTAATGAAATCCCTTTGAGAAGCGAGACTTGCTATGAAGAACATCAATTGTCTACCCAAAATGAGACGAATGAGAAAATAATCCTTGATGAAGGCATTGTTGGTGAAGAATTGGATGAGGTTAGTGGGAATTTGAAGAGTTTCATTGATGAAAACACAATTGGGTCCCATCTTGTCTTTCCTCAAGAAGAAAATGAAGTTGACAATGACCTTGTTGAAACCGGATACAACGGACTCGAGGTTAATGTGGGTGATGAAAACACCGATAAAATAGAGGAAATTCAAGAGTACTAGTCTACCCCCTCCATTCTTGTTGAACCTTCAATCCCTTTCACTTGCCCTCCTCTTGACCTTCCTACCACTTCTTATGAGCATATTATTGTGGAAGAAGGAGTTGGGAAAGAAAATCTTTGGGATGAGTTGAGTGGGGTATTAGAAGTTGTGAAGTCATGGGATATGAATGCTGAAATCAAGTCGCCCATATGTGAAAAACCAATAAAATATTGTGAACCCCTTGTGTGTAGCTTGGATCTTGGTTTAGAAGAGATTGAAACCGCTTGTATGAGTTTTACATCTCTTCTTATTGATGATGTGGGGAAGAACGATGTTTTAGGATTTGGGGATATTGGGCCGGAACTTGTTGATGACTTGAGATTGATTGATGAAAAGAAGAGGGCTAAACCCCCTTTTGACTCTTGTGCTAGAAACTCGAGCTTTGGTTATGCTAGGAGAAGGTGTTAGGGGAGGAGATGTTCTATCAAGCTAGTGGGTTGGAAAGACCCGGGAGACCACATGAAGCATGATAATGAGTCTTTCGATGCTTGCGTCTCGCTTCCGACTTGGAAGCTATTCATGATAGCTTGGCTTGGGTACTCAATGAGCCTTCATGAAGATGTGGCTTGAGCCTTTGACTTGCTCCTCAGAGCCCTTGAGGGTTATGGTGGTAATTGAGATAAACAAACTTCAAGGTTTTGCGGTCCTAGCCAAAACCGCGTTTCTTGGGAGGCAACCCAAGCCTTTTTGTGCATATTTTACGTTTTTGGTGTTTGTTTGTTTTTGTTTGTAGGAATCTCCAACAAGAACCGACATGGATTGAAGATGAAGTACATGGAAGCAATCAAGTGTGGGGGGAAGACATTAGCTATTTATGGTATTTTCTTTCCCTCCCTTCGCTCCCTTGTTTTGAACATTGAGGACAATGTTCGGTTTAAGTGTGGGGGAGTTTTTCCTTGATTGCTCCATTGTGGTTTGTGGATTGAAGATGTTTGGTTGATCTTGTTGGAGTTTGGAGGTGTGTTTGTGGTATATTTATGGTGATTGTTGTGGGGTGGTAGTGTGTGCTTGTTTGTTGTGTTTGTGTTTTCTTTTGTTCAATTGTTCAAAAATCCATAAAAATTGAAAATTTCAAAAAATCCAAAAAGCTTTGTCAAGAGTTTGGAAGATGATAGTTGGCGAATGATGATTCTTGCCATTGTCCACTTAATGTCTTTCATCATGTTTGTGACTCCCCTTGGGTGGTTGTTTACGATCACTCGGGATTGGTTGACCCTTTGAACGAGTCTTGACCGCTTAGGTGCGACCTTGCTTGACTCTTGACTTAACCTAGAACCCGAGCATAACTACATATATTGTGAGGATTAGAGCCTTTTGTGACCGGCACATTCATAACCGGTCACCATTTAGGTTTTTATGAGTAGGTCTCCTGGCTTGGTATGTTTCATATTCACGCACTTTTGTGGTGTCATTCCTGGTTATGCTTTGGTATGCGATTTCATTTGAGCATTGTTGTTGAGGTTGCACAATATATGAACTCCACATAGCCAAATAGCCATGTTTTTCACCTTTTAGACTAGGTTCCCTTTTCTTCACCCTTATTGTGCCTTTGTTTGCCTCTCTTTCTTCATTTACCGTTGACTAGCTACATACCTAAATTTACCTTACCCTACCGAGTTGGTCATTGGTTGGTGTTAGATTGATGTTGTTTTAAGGAGTTTGGGGTGTTGATCTGAGAAGCCTAGGTGCATTTGAGAATGTAAAGCTTGATGGTTAGTTGTGTTGTTCCAGCTTTGTTCCCTATGTTCACATGAAAACAAAAACTTAAAAATAAATAAATAAATAAAAGCCAAGCAACATGCCCTCATTCATTAAAAGAGGAGAAAAGGCGTTGCTAATAAAAGGGACCAAGAAGATGATTGTTGTGTAAAGGAAGCAAATTTGGGTTGTAGAGATGTGATACTAAGTGTTTACATTTGGCATTTGATTGAGGATCGTTATATTTTTGAGAGAAGGTTGTTTCTCTAGAGTTTTTGCCGTTCACTTGACTTATAGAGTTGCTTAGTCAATGTTTGATGAACTCTTATGTCATGATTATTCAAGCTTTGAAGATTAGGGAGTTTGATTCATGGTTTCACCCTAGGTTGACAACTCGGTTTGAGCCTCTCATTCCCAAAATGCGCCGAGCGCACCCCCCTTTCTTCCCTTTTACCTCTTAGCCCCATTACAACCTTTACCTCTTCGACTTTGCTCATTTGTTTGTTGTCTGCTATTTGTTGTACTTGGATGGAACCCCACTTTGGTTGCGGGCATGCCTTGTGAGTCGTAGTAGGTGAGTGATCTTGGTTACTTATTTACACATACTCACCCTTACATTCATGAGTGTTGAGCGTTACCGTAAGAGTCTCGGTGTTCTAGGGTTTACTTAGTCTTTTGTCCAAGTAGTTGTGTAATCCCCTATAAATTCTAACGCAAATACAGTGGCGGAAACACTGTAGATTTGGGATTAAAACACACTGATGTTCTATATTTTACAGAAAGAACGGTCAGTCAATACAAATGCCACTTTTAAACATGATTAAAGCAGAGTAGGATCCATGCCACTCGCTAGCACACACCAAACCCCAGAACAAAGAATACCTGTCATGTTATAAACATAACAGCCAAAATTCAGTGGGGAGCAACTCAGACAGTTCTCCCAGCCATATTACATAATATATAAGAAATAGAAGCATAATATACGAAAATAGATTAAAACTCAAAACATTATATATATCAAAATAGATTCAAAGCCAGAAAACAATTCAGCAGCCTGACGGCGTCAAAACGAATAATGGAATATAAAACCAATGATAAGTACAGCTTTTACTAATAGAGATATGTCAAAACAACACCGAAGTGTAACTTAGTGCCCACGAAGCGACCCCTAAGCCTCACTGGTTAAGGAACTCAGTGCCCACGAAGCGACTCCTAAGCCCTCTTACCAGACAACTCAAACTATAATAGAACTGCGTTCAGCGAGGTCCTAGCCTAAGTACATGCGCATGACTCCTGAGCATAAACGATACCCAGTTCGACAATCAATGTATCCCTGACGCAAATACACTGACCATATAGCTGATGACAACAAACAACATATCCTAGACTTATATACTGTACATTCTCATTTCCAACATTATTTCATATTCAACCAATAAATATTTTATCCGAAGATATCTTAAATATTCTCAAAATAGTAACCTTTCAAAGATAGAAACTTTCTTCAAATAGTAACTTTCCAAAATAGGTGTTATTATAATTAGAAATCGTTAAAATATGAATTATATAAAATATTTAATATTAGGCTTTGAGACATAAACATTATATTTATTAGATAAATGTATAATTAATGATTAAAAGTCAAAGATAGTAAAAATCATAATTATTTCTAAAAAGGTTGAAGTTTAAGTAATTAAAAGTAATAAATTACAAATTTTACAGATTTTTCAGATTTGCACTGTCTTACTATAAAATTCATAATTAAATCATTGAAAATCGAAACGCCGTAAGATTAGTGAGGTTGAAAACAATAAAGGCTTATCTACAACTTTCGTTTCTGGAGAAAATTGAAATTCCTAACTTAACATGGGTTTTTATTCGTAGTTTTATAAACTATCAAAATCCGACACCCGATAGTATTTCTTTAATAATATACGTTTAAAATTTTATTTTAAAACAAATCCAATTAGAAACATTAACTAGACTCTTTAAAGTTAATTTACATAAATTACCAAAATTACATTCAAAGTTTATCATAGGTTTTAAATTAGGTTTTACAACAACTGACAGATTCGCGAGCTAATCCGTCACAGTTTGATAAACGATTTGTTTTGACGAAACTACTTGGAATTACTTTACGAAATTTAACAGACGTATAATATACTTAAAATAAACAGAAGTCTCTTTTCAAACGTTTTGAAAATAAAGTCTTTAAACAAGAGTAATAAATCGTACAAAAGTAGTAACAGATTTGAAAACATGCTGTAACTTTCCTAAAACAATAAAACTTTTAATTTGATAATTCATATTAAAAATCACGAAAAATTAAGAAATTAATTCTTATTTATACGTTTTAGTCTCGGCCTTATAATAATTTTAGAAGATTCGAAACATATTATCATAATATAGTTCAAACACGTTTACTAGTATAAGAATTCGATTTAAAACGATACTACAAGCAACTACAACATATATATCATGCAATACCGAGTCATGCCATCATGTGTTACCTTCATCGAGATTCGAGTTAATAAAATAACCGTCTTCATCGGATCTAGCACGTAGCCTACGAAAAATTAAAACATATGGTATTAGAACCATATAAGTTAATAAAAAGTGGAAACGAGACGAGGATAAGAGTAAATAAATTACCCTTGAGATTGAACTGAAAACAAACGGATTTAAGAATCAGATTGATGAACGAAATAAGGTAAGCACCGGCTGATTTGTGTGAGAAACAGCAGCAGCACGGCAGCAACGCATCAATGAAGGAAGACTAATAGAAGAGAGTTTGTGTTTGGATGGTTTACAAGACGTGATTAAAGAGGAATAGAAGTAGGAAAATTAAGAATGCTATTAAATAATAAGAGTAGTGTTTTGGTTGTATAACACGATTGAAATCGAGGAAAACTAGAAGATGTAAAGTTTTATGAAAACTAGGAAATCGATTGCAACAAAGATTTTGATAGCCACTAGAAGGATAAGTTTTATGTAAAGTGATAGAACTAATAGAATTGGAGAGGGAGTATAAAAAGAAAGAGTTGGAGAAGTAACGTAAAATAACCAAAATTGGAGTTGTTGAATAGAATTAGGATGAATGAATAAATAAATAAATAAATAAATAAATAAATAAAACATGTGATCAATATAAATAAAATATCTTAGTGACTCATCTAGTTAGTGACGAGGTAACAGACTCGATTTGGGTCAGGAAATAATTTACGGTGTGCTCGAAATCATTAGTAAAAATAAAATACGGGTACAAGAAGAAATCGGATCAAAAACGCATTAGAAGAGAATTAGGCCCAAACTTCGAGATGACCTAAAAATATCATTCTTTCGTAACACTAAATATTTGGGCCAGGTTCGAAGTTGATAAAAATAATCAGTTGACTCAAGAAATCAAATGGGTCAATCTCGAGTTTGAATAATTGTTTGCAAAGAAATAAGGTTTCTAGACGAATAAATAGTTTTCAACGAAAATGAATTAAATTGATATCTCGAAAGCAAAAAGATGATTTTTCAACGAAAGTTTAATAAAATGATTTCTCGAAGAAATAATAAAATGTTTTAACGAGTCTCGAATTGAAAATAGAAATTCGAGCTAAAGTAAAGATTTTAGATGATTAAGATGAAGTCAAAGTAAATCCGATCAAGTTAAATCGCAAACAAAATAAAAATATGGATACTAATTTAATTTATAAAAATTAGGGGTGTTACAACCTTCCCCACTAAAAAAAAGTTTCGTCCCCGAAACTTACAGGAACACGAAAATATAAGAGAAAACAAAGTTATTTCACTTGGAAAAATTAGAATGCTTAATTAACTCGCATCAAAATCTTGGTTTAATAGGAATTTTTAAATCTTCTAATGTGATATGAAATCGAGTGCAAAATTTATTACAAGAAGAGTTGGGCTAAGCTACCCGAAGTTTAAAACTTTTCAAATTATTAAAAACGCAAGGTACTGTTATTTGATAAAATAACGACGTTAAATTATATTTAAAAACGAATTTGAGGGAAAGAGGGTACCCTAAACATTTTCAAAACGACCTTAACTCAATTTGGTTAAGAAACTCTTCAACTTTTTGAGTTAAGACAAAACAAAATCAAATTTGAGAAATCGAGTTTAGCATTGGGAAATCTCGAACCAGTCATCAGATGCTTCTAATAACAGATCCAAAAGTCCACCAACAAAAAATAAAATGAAAGCTTGAATTTATGAAATTAGTTTCAAAATTTAAATTTTGTCAGACAATATTTGTATGTTATGAAAATATTCGTAAAATTTTGATCATTTACAAACAAAGATTTGAAATACTTATGAATTAATTTCAAAAAGGTTTTTAAGATATTTTAAAAATAACTAAATATAACTTCAACAAAAAATAACAAAGCAAAACAAGGTTGTTAAAGCTTAAAATTGTAACTTAAAAATGATAACTCAAAAGTTTAAATTAGTCAAATATTTTTCAAAACGGGGAAATTGGTGAAAAGGCCAAAGAATAAACCAAAACAAAAAAAAAATTCAAACTCGTTAAAAAGGTAGATCAAGAGGGATACCAATAGCGATTGGAGGAGCAGAATTCGAGAGAATCGGAGGGATGAACGAAAACGAGAGTCAATCAGAGCTCTCAAGGATTACAGAGGAGTTAAGGGTTCTCGAGATTCCTTAGTACGACTCCCACAAACTCAGGTTCCTAATTCCATAAAATAATACTAAGTCCATTAATATCAGAAAACTGGGTTTTCCTACACAGTCTACAACCTCCAAAATCACTTGCTATAACTTTCAAGCTAAGACTATCAATCGTTACAACCCCCAATACAAGGCTTCAATTGCTCATACAATCACTCAATCAATAGGGTAAGTATCCACCAAATGACAACAAAATCAAATCATGCTACCAAAATTCTAAAAACTGCCACAACACTATCAAACCAATTAACCAACAAAGCTCTAAAACTGTTTGAAGCTCGCCAGGTTGTACTCGAGGTGTATTCCAAATTTCTCGAGTAAGAAACAAGAAACAAGAAACAAGATCCAACAATTTAACAAATCTCGGGCACTAAGTCTTCAAAATGATCCCATTACAAGGGAACAAAAGTTATTAGTATAATATATCAAACCTTAAGTACACTCAATCTTACAGGTGGCACACGTTTTTCCCAACACGTCATTCGAGTATGGTTCCTTAGAAGTCCATCAAATTTCAAATCGCAACAGCGCCACCACAATACATTTAATATTTCCACGAAGCCATAATCATGCTTGTCTAAGGGTTCTGAACTGTAAATTCCATTAAGGTGGTTGGTATTAAAATATTCCTCAAAACAGTAGTGTAAATCCGAATCGTGATTGTGCATGACCTTTCTCTTCCTTAAAGTTAACAAGGATTCACTCATGAATTTTTAGATCACTCTACTCAAAAGTTTATAGGTCACGGCCTTGCGGGGAGCACTTTTAGTGTTCCGGCGTGAGTTGAAAGGGCGTAGGGTACGCTAATACCCGATCGATTTCTTTTTATTAGTGTATTTTTATTTGGTAGTTTATTTTTGAGCTTACTCGAGGACGAGTAAAGTTTAAGTGTGGGGGAGTTGATAGACGTCATTTTGGTAGTCATTTTACCCGCTTTTATATCTATATTTGTCCCGATTTTATGTGCTTAAACCGTCATTTAGCTCATTTTATTAGTTAATTAGTAGGGATTTTCTACGTGGTACCCGTATGTTTTTCACTTTTCTACATGGTACCCCTACCTTTTCTATGTCTATAGATGATACCCTTGAAGTTTACTATTAAGTTAACTACCGCCCCAAAAGTTTTTTTCCATGAAGTTTAGTCGTTAGATTATGTTATTAGCTTAGGATTAAGACTTCAATATCATTTAACATAGATAATTAACAAGTAATTGAGCTTAATTTAAGTGTTATCATTTGATTTGACAATATAACGTCAAAAATATAATCCTTTTAGATTCGGAGTATAACTACAAATACGTACAAAATTGTTAGTTTAAGTTCAATTATCGGTTAAGTAGGTATGTTAAATGACGTTTTAACTTTTAATCTTGAACATAAAAAGGTAATTTGTTGCCAAAACTTGACGGGAAAAAGTTTAGGTGTACCAATAAAGTTAATAAGAAAGTTTAGGGGTACCAAAGAAACTTTTACTAAAGTACAAGGGTACCATGTATACATGTAAAAAAGGTAGGGGTACCAGGTAGAAAAGCAAAAAGTTCAGGGGTACCACGTAGAAAATCCCTAATTACTAATTAGTAATAATTATTATACTTATTTGTTAATAATGTTATATTTCGAGAAATCGGTACTGCTTTTTGTTAATTTGATTTTGTAGGATTTGGAGCAAGAATTAGCAATATTGGCTTTGTAGGATTTGTTAATTTGATTTGATTTAATTTAATTTGTAGGCTTTGTAGCAATATCGGCTTTTAATTTGATTTAATTTAATTTGATTAGAAATAGGATTTGTTAATTTGATTTTGTAGGTTCACCTCCGGCGAACCTTCTGTGCTCCGATGACTCGCGCCGCATCACCTGTGTCCGTGTCTCCGTGAGCCATATCGGCTAATTGAGCTTGGGTCAGTTTAATTGATTGAAAATAGAGGAGGGAAATGGCTGACTTACCCTTCATTTAAGTGAGTTCGTTTTGTCTATACAGAGGTGTCGTTTTATTTCATGTGAGTTGTGAAGCGTGGGCCTGGGTTTTGATTTACTTGAGGAACACTATAAGAACAAACCCCTGATTCATTGCAAACGGGGGGGTAGAACAGCAGCAGGCAGCCGTGTAGTAGAGTAGGAGTAGCAGTAGTTTTCTCTCTTTTTCCATTTCCATTTTCGATTTATTAGATAATCTAGTTTATCTAGATTGTAGGAGTAATAGACTATTAATTAGTTCGGGTTAATTTTCTACATTACATTTCTTCCATTTATGCAATTCTTCTTCAAGTTTGGTATAATTTCTTCTCCCTTTCCTTCATTGTTCATCTTTATGTTTATGAGTTTAAAATTCTTTTATGCTTAATTAATTTAAAGTTTTCATCTTTATTAGTTTTTCATGGTTAACATTATGATTAGAGTAGTGGGTAATTTAATTAGTTTACTTTTAATCATGTTAGAGTAGTTAATTTCTAGGGTCGGGGAAGACTCGGTTTGTCTCGGATTGTGGGTTTTGTTGTATGTTTACGGACTTTGTCGACTTATTGTTGGTGTTCTCCATTGATTGCGATTTTTGTATGCTTTACTTGTCTTCGCCGCGATGGGTGTGATATCACGGTCGTAGTAGAAGTAGGGAGAGAGAAGGGTTAGATCTTATCTGGAACCAATAACAGAAGCTGTGTCGCGACAAGAACGTCACTGTCCTAAAGTTGATTTATGCCCCGTCTGCTACACACGGCCTCAATGGCACTCAGTTCCCAGGATTCCACAACTATTCTGTAACTTCAGTGTAGGTGAAGAACGGTTGAATACAGCCAAGAACGTTTGCCAAAAACTTAACCGGAACAGAGATGAAGATATGAAGTATGAGAGTGTATGAGTGTTGAGTATGTTTGATGTGCGACTGAAGTGAAGAGAAGGGCAGTTTATAAAGTGGAGCAAGGGCAAGAGTTCAATGTACAACAGTAATTGCACACTGGACACCAAAGCCCAAAGCCCGGCTCGTGCTCGACTCGACTCGGCGCGCGCGCACGTGTGTTGTGTACGTAATCCTCTCTTGTACACAACTAGTAGAGCATTTTAGTGGGTCATATATAAACACAATTTAGTAGTCATAAATGATCCATGTGGGATAGTTAATACCACTAAATGAGCTTCTTTTGAAGCATTAACTCTAACAGGGTGAATTGTATTTCGTCGAGCTTTCTTTGGTGTGGGGCGACCTAGTAAAAAGTGCGAGAGCCCATTATTAGGACCGTCCCAAGGTATGTAGATATAGACTCGATGGAGTCTTTCTCATGCTAATTACCGACCATAACTGACTCATTTGTGAACCCCGACAATTCCCTTGAGGCTACCTCGTTGACTTGACCCTAGTACTTCCTTATCGTCGTTCACCTTGTACTTCTATGGCTTTTTTAGTTCTCTTAATTATTCTAGTTCGTTTAGTAGACATTAGTCTAGTTTGCACTCGATCTCTATATTTTTCCTTTCATTGTTCGCCTAGAATTTAGTCTAATTCGTGGCATTTTTAGTTTGGAATTCCCGTCCCTGAGGATCGACTCGACATACCCTAGTTACCAAGCTTAGGTTCGTTGATTATTATTTTGGTCGGTAGGATAGACGACAAGCACCTACCATCGAATTGGCTCTAGGATTTGTGTGATTTGATTGTTTGATTCTAGGATTTGTTTTGTTTTGTGTGATTTGATTGTTTGATTCTAGGATTTGTTTTGTTTTCTTGAATTCTTGTAATTTGGAATTTTGTTGAGTGATGTAAGGGAGGGGATTCTAATGATTATTATGAAGTTGTGTAGGATGATTGAAGTTTGATGGGTGATTATCTCTAACAGGGTGAATTGTATTTCGTCGAGCTTTCTTTGGTGTGGGTCGACCTAGTAAAAAGTGCGATTAAAGAACTTCTCACACATAATTAAAGAACTATCAACACTAATGATATGGCTAAAGTCGTATTACCAAATCAAGATTATCCTAGTACTACTAACAAGATAGTCAGTGGTAAGTAGGGTATCGTATCCGCAGGGAGAAGGTCAAACTATTAGAAGCTATGGCGATTCTTAATTGCTCAAACGGTTGGTTTGATTGGTTAACTAAGACTAGAAGTACATAATCAAAATATGAATTATTCAATTAAAAGAAAATCTAGGGCTATGGGTTCACAATGAGTAGACAAATGATCATGCAAGAATAATCAATAAACACACAAACATGCTAGTTGGCTATAATACATCCTCTCGGATCGAAATCAACCTAGGAAGACACTAACGGGCTCTCGCTACTTATTAGGCTTCCTACCAAATCACATGCGGGTCTAATCTCAACTCGGCTCTCGCACATGAACTGAAATTTTCCTAGTTCGATTAACAAGTTATGGCCTTTAACAAACTAATCGTCTTTTAGAGCATGTTAACAAGGCACTAGCATATATATGAATTCATCAAACATTCAACAAGAACTTAAATTCTACCCATCGATCCCCCTTGACCCTAGTAACAGAATTAGCTACTCATAATTAAATTCACACGAAATAAACAATTGATAATGAAATGCATAATGATTGATATGGAAAAAGGAAAACTAATAAAATCAATAGTAGAAATGAAAACAGACAATCAAGAACATAAAAGATGAATAAGAATTGAAACTAATTGAAATGATTACCGATTGGAAATTGTAGCAAGAACAAGAGTAAATCTTCCAACTAGAGAATGAAAAGAGTAATATTACTCTAATACTAGGCTTATGGTTCTTAGGAAATGAAAAAGGTCTGTTCCAATCAAATACAAGGCGTTCCCATATAGCAAAAGAAAGAAGAAGCTGAAAAGACACTACAGCTATGTCGTCCCCAATCGGGATGGGGTCCGTCCCGAATCGGGATTAAAGTCGTCCCATGGGATGAGGGCCGTCCCGATTCGGGACAGCTGAAAAATCCATAATTGCTCAATTTTCTTCATTTTGCCGTGAGTGAGGCAATAGGGACGGCCCTCGGGACCAACAAAAAGGACTCCTCTAGTCTTCCAAACTTCATGATATGGTTCCATCTTGACTCGGGATCACTTCATGACATCCACGCAACCTCGATAGCAACACCTAGCTTGTGGATAAATTGTCACCGACCTCCATGTGAGCTACGATGAAAGGGAAAAAGGCGCTCATATCGCCTATTTCCTAAAAAACCAACAAACCTCTACAAAACACACTAGAGGAGAAGATTAGTTCCCAAAACCGCTCCTAAGAGAGCATTTAACCCGATAAATACATGGGAAAACGAGGATAAAAGAATATAGAATATCAACACATCAAAATCCCCCAAACCGAACTCTTGCTTGTCCTCAAGCAAGCATCGTGAAACATGACAAAACAAGAGCGGTGAACAAAACCAAGTATCCCCGAAATGACAAATCCCATTGACAAGCTCTAGCAAGTTCACAATTCAATCTCAATTCAAACACGAGATGCAAGATAAGCACACATGGTTTAGAATTACATGGCAAGAATATGGGGGAGACAAGTACTAAGACATTTCAACTCTTTTATGACCCTTATTGACATCAGACTCCTCACGGGTACACTCTTCACTCATTTTGTGAACGGGTAGTATATTGTGAGAACACTGACCTACTACGACTCATAAGAATGCGCCCGCGACGTAAGATGGTAAACATTTCAAATTCCAATGACACTTTAAATCAACTCGCACAAAGAAGCTAAGAAAAGGACAGGAGAAGGATCGGGTGAAGGGTAGAAGGTGGACAAACGTTACTGACATGTGGAGCTAAAGGTTAAACTAGCAACAATCCAAACGCGCTAATAATGCTCAAACCACGACAAACACCACTTAGTCATTATTACATCAATACAAAACATCATATGTATCAGAATATAACTTCAACTAACATCACTTCCCAATTCAGTAACAATTATAAACAACTTGGAAGTAACATTATCTTTTCTTTCACTTTCTCTTCTTATTTTTTTTCTTTTTTTTCAAACTTTTTTTTTGAACATTTTCCTTTTTTTTTCTTTTTCCTTCAACTTCATTTTTCATTTTTCCACAAAAGAAACCTCGGGAATCAACAATCCCGAAAAAAACAATTCTCACATTATTATCAACATTCACCACAATAACCTTAATGAGCACTCATAACGCATCCGACAATTACTAGATTAACAAGGTAGGCATGATATTTGTAGCTAAATATTGTGGGATATAAAAATAAGCATGTGGGCTCAAAAGGCTAAGAAATATTATGTGAGAAGACAACGAAATAGCTTCAATTGCAAACTGATCAAAAACATCAGCGAAAATGGAACAAAAACCATACATATGCGTAATTATGCAACGCATACTACGAGGAGGCCTACTCTCACCTAAAAACGATCGATTAAACATGAATCAATCCAAAAGGCTCTAAAACTCACATTTCGTAGCTTACCAACGTCAAGGATCAAGTATACTTTGTCTTAGTCTCATCATCACACACAAAAATGCCAAAACATCACCAAAATGTACAAATCCTGATAACCAAGCTTAAAAGGAGATATGAACGGAAAACCGCAAAGCTATGCAAGGGGATAAGCACAACGAGATAGCAACAAACCCAACAACTAATTTTTTTTTTTGAAACTAAATATAATACAAGACTCGACACAATTTCCCCCCCAAACCGGACTATACAATGTCCTCATTGTAGCTTAAAACATTGCGTCCACAGCACCACAAAGCCACAAGAGAACCAAGTCAAAGGAGAGAGTCATAAACTGAAATAAAATAAAGAAAATAAAAAGAGAAATACCTATTTACCAAGCTGGGTCTCCTCCAAACCAGCAACAACGGGGGGAGGATGGTGACAAAATGATCTCGGACTGAGATTGATTTTCTTCTTGAAAGGACTGATTCTCACCTACGAATTCGGTATGAGTAGCTTCCAAAGTCTCGAGATCAGGAGTTGCAGAAATCTCACTCCAAAATTGTCGTCGCCTGCGAAAGGTTTTCTCGGGTTCAGGATCGAACGAAGTAAGCTCTGATGACCGGAAATACCTGGGCATAAGCAAAACTACAATAGGAAAGTGAGATCAATCTCAAGGTGTTTTACTTCCTTGAGACGAAAGAGAGCAAAAAAGAAACAAGCTAAAAAACATGAAAAACCGTCTCCCCGGCAACGGCGCCAAATTTGATATGGCTAAAGTCTTATTACCAAATCAAGATTATCCTAGTACTACTAACAAGATAGTTAGTGGTAAGTAGGGTATCGTATCCGCAGGGAGAATGTCAAACTATTAGAAGCTATGGCGATTCTTAATTGCTCAAACGGTTGGTTTGATTGGTTAACTAAGACTAGAAGTACATAATCAAAATATGAATTATTCAATTAAAAGAAAATCTAGGGCTATGGGTTCACAATGAGTAGACAAATGATCATGCAAGAATAATCAATAAACACACAAACATGCTAGTTGGCTATAATACATCCTCTCGGATCGAAATCAACCTAGGAAGACACTAACGGGCTCTCGCTACTTATTAGGCTTCCTACCAAATCACATGCGGGTCTAATCTCAACTCGGCTCTCGCACATGAACTGAAATTTTCCTAGTTCGATTAACAAGTTGTGGCCTTTAACAAACTAATCGTCTTTTAGAGCATGTTAACAAGGCACTAGCATATATATGAATTCATCAAACATTCAACAAGAACTTAAATTCTACCCATCGATCCCCCTTGACCCTAGTAACAGAATTTAGCTACTCATAATTAAATTCACACGAAATAAACAATTGATAATTAAATGCATAATGATTGATATGGAAATAGGAAAACTAATAAAATCAATAGTAGAAATGAAAATAGACAATCAAGAACATAAAAGATGAATAAGAATTGAAACTAATTGAAATGATTACCGATTGGAAATTGTAGCAAGAACAAGAGTAAATCTTCCAACTAGAGAATGAAAAGAGTAATAATACTCCAATACTAGGCTTAGGGTTCTTAGGAAATGAAAAAGGTCCGTTCCAATCTAATACAAGGCGTTCCCATATAGCAAAAGAAAGAAGAAGCTGAAAAGACACTACAGCTATGTCGTCCCCAATCGGGATGGGGTCCGTCCCGAATCGGGATGGGGTCCATCCCGAATCGGGATTAAAGTCGTCCCATGGGATGAGGGCCGTCCCGATTCGGGACAGCTGAAAAATCCATAATTGCTCAATTTTCTTCATTTTGCCGTGAGTGAGGCAATACGGACGACGTCCATCCCTAGGGACGGCCCTCGGGACCAACAAAAAGGACTCCTCTAGTCTTCCAAACTTCATGATATGGTTCCATCTTGACTCGGGATCACTTCATGACATCCACGCAACCTCGATAGCAACACCTAGCTTGTGGATAAATTGTCACCAACCTCCATGTGAGCTACGATGAAAGGGAAAAAGGCGCTCATATCGCCTATTTCCTAAAAAACCAACAAACCTCTACAAAACACACTAGAGGAGAAGATTAGTTCCCAAAACCGCTCCTAAGAGAGCATTTAACCCGATAAATACATGGGAAAACGAGGATAAAAGAATATAGAATATCAACACATCAAAATCCCCCAAACCGAACTCTTGCTTGTCCTCAAGCAAGCATCGTGAAACATGACAAAACAAGAGCGGTGAACAAAACCAAGTATTTCCGAAATGACAAATCCCATTGACAAGCTCTAGCAAGTTCACAATTCAATCTCAATTCAAACACGAGATGCAAGATAAGCACACATGGTTTAGAATTACATGGCAAGAATATGGGGGAGACAAGTACTAAGACATTTCAACTCTTTTATGACCCTTATTGACATCAGACTCCTCACGGGTACACTATTCACTCATTTTGTGAACGGGTAGTATATTGTGAGAACACTGACCTACTACGACTCATAAGAATGCGCCCGCGACGTAAGATGGTAAACATTTCAAATTCCAATGACACTTTAAATCAACTCGCACAAAGAAGCTAAGAAAAGGACAAGAGAAGGATCGGGTGAAGGGTAGAAGGTGGACAAACGTTACGGACATGTGGAGCTAAAGGTTAAACTAGCAACAATCCAAACGCGCTAATAATGCTCAAACCACGACAAACACCACTTAGTCATTATTACATCAATACAAAACATCATATGTATCCGAATATAACTTCAACTAACATCACTTCCCAATTCAGTAACAATTATAAACAACTTGGAAGTAACATTATCTTTTCTTTCACTTTCTCTTCTTATTTTTTTTCTCTTTTTTCAAACTTTTTTTTTGAACATTTTCCTTTTTTTTTTTTTTTTCCTTCAACTTCATTTTTCATTTTTCCACAAAAGAAACCTCGGGAATCAACAATCCCGAAAAAACCAATTCTCACATTATTATCAACATTCACCACAATAACCTTAATGAGCACTCATAACGCATCCGACAATTACTAGATTAACAAGGTAGGCATGATATTTGTAGCAAAATATTGTGGGATATAAAAATAAGCATGTGGGCTCAAAAGGCTAAGAAATATTATGTGAGAAGACAACGAAATAGCTTCAATTGCAAACTGATCAAAAACATCACCGAAAATGGAACAAAAACCATACATGTGCGTAATTATGCAACGCATACTACGAGGAGGCCTACTCTCACCTAAAAACGATCGATTAAACATGAATCAATCCAAAAGGCTCTAAAACTCACATTTCGTAGCTTACCAACGTCAAGGATCAAGTATACTTTGTCTTAGTCTCATCATCACACACAAAAATGCCAAAACATCACCAAAATGTACAAATCCTGATAACCAAGCTTAAAAAGAGATATGAACGGAAAACCGCAAAGCTATGCAAGGGGATAAGCACAACGAGATAGCAACAAACCCAACAACTAATTTTTTTTTGAAACTAAATATAATACAAGACTCGACACAATTTCCCCCCCAAACCGGACTATACAATGTCCTCATTGTAGCTTAAAACATTGCGTCCACAGCACCACAAAGCCACAAGAGAACCAAGTCAAAGGAGAGAGTCATAAATTGAAATAAAATAAAGAAAATAAAAAGAGAAATACCTATTTACCAAGCTGGGTCTCCCCCAAACCAGCAACAACGGGGGGAGGATGGTGACAAAATGATCTCGGACTGAGATTGATTTTCTTCTTGAAAGGACTGATTCTCACCTACGAATTCGGTATGAATAGCTTCCAAAGTCTCGAGATCAGGAGCTGCAGAAATCTCTCTCCAAAATAGTCGTCGCCTGCGAAAGGTTTTCTCGGGTTCAGGATCGAACGAAGTAAGCTCTGATGACCGGAAATACCTGGGCATAAGCAAAACTACAATAGGAAAGTGAGATCAATCTCAAGGTGTTTTACTTCCTTGAGACGAAAGAGAGCAAAAAAGAAACAAGCTAAAAAACATGAAAAACCGTCTCCCCGGCAACGGCGCCAAATTTGATATGGCTAAAGTCTTATTACCAAATCAAGATTATCCTAGTACTACTAACAAGATAGTCAGTGGTAAGTAGGGTATCGTATCCGCAGGGAGAAGGTCAAACTATTAGAAGCTATGGCGATTCTTAATTGCTCAAACGGTTGGTTTGATTGGTTAACTAAGACTAGAAGTACATAATCAAAATATGAATTATTCAATTAAAAGAAAATCTAGGGCTATGGGTTCACAATGAGTAGACAAATGATCATGCAAGAATAATCAATAAACACACAAACATGCTAGTTGGCTATAATACGTCCTCTCGGATCGAAATCAACCTAGGAAGACACTAACGGGCTCTCGCTACTTATTAGGCTTCCTACCAAATCACATGCGGGTCTAATCTCAACTCGGCTCTCGCACATGAACTGAAATTTTCCTAGTTCGATTAACAAGTTGTGGCCTTTAACAAACTAATCGTCTTTTAGAGCATGTTAACAAGGCACTAGCATATATATGAATTCATCAAACATTCAACAAGAACTTAAATTCTACCCATCGATCCCCCTTGACTCTAGTAACAGAATTTAGCTACTCATAATTAAATTCACACGAAATAAACAATTGATAATTAAATGCATAATGATTGATATGGAAATAGGAAAACTAATAAAATCAATAGTAGAAATGAAAATAGACAATCAAGAACATAAAAGATGAATAAGAATTGAAACTAATTGAAATGATTACCGATTGGAAATTGTAGCAAGAACAAGAGTAAATCTTCCAACTAGAGAATGAAAAGAGTAATAATACTCCAATACTAGGCTTAGGGTTCTTAGGAAATGAAAAAGGTCCGTTCCAATCTAATACAAGGCGTTCCCATATAGCAAAAGAAAGAAGAAGCTGAAAAGACACTACAGCTATGTCGTCCCCAATCGGGATGGGGTCCGTCCCGAATCGGGATGGGGTCCATCCCGAATCGGGATTAAAGTCTTCCCATGGGATGAGGGCCGTCCCGATTCGGGACAGCTGAAAAATCCATAATTGCTCAATTTTCTTCATGTTGCCGTGAGTGAGGCAATACGGACGACGTCCATCCCTAGGGACGGCCCTCGGGACCAACAAAAAGGACTCCTCTAGTCTTCCAAACTTCATGATATGGTTCCATCTTGACTCGGGATCACTTCATGACATCCACGCAACCTCGATAGCAACACCTAGCTTGTGGATAAATTGTCACTGACCTCCATGTGAGCTACGATGAAAGGGAAAAAGGCGCTCATATCGCCTATTTCCTAAAAAACCAACAAACCTCTACAAAACACACTAGAGGAGAAGATTAGTTCCCAAAACCGCTCCTAAGAGAGCATTTAACCTGATAAATACATGGGAAAATGAGGATAAAAGAATATAGAATATCAACACATCAAAATCCCCCAAACCGAACTCTTGCTTGTCCTCAAGCAAGCATCGTGAAACATGACAAAACAAGAGCGGTGAACAAAACCAAGTATCCCCGAAATGACAAATCCCATTGACAAGCTCTAGCAAGTTCACAATTCAATCTCAATTCAAACACGAGATGCAAGATAAGCACACATGGTTTAGAATTACATGGCAAGAATATGGGGGAGACAAGTACTAAGACATTTCAACTCTTTTATGACCCTTATTGACATCAGACTCCTCACGGGTACACTATTCACTCATTTTGTGAACGGGTAGTATATTGTGAGAACACTGACCTACTACGACTCATAAGAATGCGCCCGCGACGTAAGATGGTAAACATTTCAAATTCCAATGACACTTTAAATCAACTCGCACAAAGAAGCTAAGAAAAGGACAAGAGAAGGATCGGGTGAAGGGTAGAAGGTGGACAAACGTTACGGACATGTGGAGCTAAAGGTTAAACTAGCAACAATCCAAACGCGCTAATAATGCTCAAACCACGACAAACACCACTTAGTCATTATTACATCAATACAAAACATCATATGTATCCGAATATAACTTCAACTAACATCACTTCCCAATTCAGTAACAATTATAAACAACTTGGAAGTAACATTATCTTTTCTTTCACTTTCTCTTCTTATTTTTTTTCTCTTTTTTCAAACTTTTTTTTTGAACATTTTCCTTTTTTTTTTTTTTTTCCTTCAACTTCATTTTTCATTTTTCCACAAAAGAAACCTCGGGAATCAACAATCCCGAAAAAACCAATTCTCACATTATTATCAACATTCACCACAATAACCTTAATGAGCACTCATAACGCATCCGACAATTACTAGATTAACAAGGTAGGCATGATATTTGTAGCAAAATATTGTGGGATATAAAAATAAGCATGTGGGCTCAAAAGGCTAAGAAATATTATGTGAGAAGACAACGAAATAGCTTCAATTGCAAACTGATCAAAAACATCACCGAAAATGGAACAAAAACCATACATGTGCGTAATTATGCAACGCATACTACGAGGAGGCCTACTCTCACCTAAAAACGATCGATTAAACATGAATCAATCCAAAAGGCTCTAAAACTCACATTTCGTAGCTTACCAACGTCAAGGATCAAGTATACTTTGTCTTAGTCTCATCATCACACACAAAAATGCCAAAACATCACCAAAATGTACAAATCCTGATAACCAAGCTTAAAAAGAGATATGAACGGAAAACCGCAAAGCTATGCAAGGGGATAAGCACAACGAGATAGCAACAAACCCAACAACTAATTTTTTTTTGAAACTAAATATAATACAAGACTCGACACAATTTCCCCCCCAAACCGGACTATACAATGTCCTCATTGTAGCTTAAAATATTGCGTCCACAGCACCACAAAGCCACAAGAGAACCAAGTCAAAGGAGAGAGTCATAAACTGAAATAAAATAAAGAAAATAAAAAGAGAAATACCTATTTACCAAGCTGGGTCTCCCCCAAACCAGCAACAACGGGGGGAGGATGGTGACAAAATGATCTCGGACTGAGATTGATTTTCTTCTTGAAAGGACTGATTCTCACCTACGAATTCGGTATGAGTAGCTTCCAAAGTCTCGAGATCAGGAGTTGCAGAAATCTCACTCCAAAATTGTCGTCGCCTGCGAAAGGTTTTCTCGGGTTCAGGATCGAACGAAGTAAGCTCTGATGACCGGAAATACCTGGGCATAAGCAAAACTACAATAGGAAAGTGAGATCAATCTCAAGGTGTTTTACTTCCTTGAGACGAAAGAGAGCAAAAAAGAAACAAGCTAAAAAACATGAAAAACCGTCTCCCCGGCAACGGCGCCAAATTTGATATGGCTAAAGTCTTATTACCAAATCAAGATTATCCTAGTACTACTAACAAGATAGTCAGTGGTAAGTAGGGTATCGTATCCGCAGGGAGAAGGTCAAACTATTAGAAGCTATGGCGATTCTTAATTGCTCAAACGGTTGGTTTGATTGGTTAACTAAGACTAGAAGTACATAATCAAAATATGAATTATTCAATTAAAAGAAAATCTAGGGCTATGGGTTCACAATGAGTAGACAAATGATCATGCAAGAATAATCAATAAACACACAAACATGCTAGTTGGCTATAATACGTCCTCTCGGATCGAAATCAACCTAGGAAGACACTAACGGGCTCTCGCTACTTATTAGGCTTCCTACCAAATCACATGCGGGTCTAATCTCAACTCGGCTCTCGCACATGAACTGAAATTTTCCTAGTTCGATTAACAAGTTGTGGCCTTTAACAAACTAATCGTCTTTTAGAGCATGTTAACAAGGCACTAGCATATATATGAATTCATCAAACATTCAACAAGAACTTAAATTCTACCCATCGATCCCCCTTGACCCTAGTAACAGAATTTAGCTACTCATAATTAAATTCACACGAAATAAACAATTGATAATTAAATGCATAATGATTGATATGGAAATAGGAAAACTAATAAAATCAATAGTAGAAATGAAAATAGACAATCAAGAACATAAAAGATGAATAAGAATTGAAACTAATTGAAATGATTACCGATTGGAAATTGTAGCAAGAACAAGAGTAAATCTTCCAACTAGAGAATGAAAAGAGTAATATTACTCCAATACTAGGCTTAGGGTTCTTAGGATATGAAAAAGGTCCGTTCCAATCTAATACAAGGCATTCCCATATAGCAAAAGAAAGAAGAAGCTGAAAAGACACTACAACTATGTCGTCCCCAATCGGGATGGGGTCCGTCCCGAATCGGGATGGGCCGAATCGGGATTAAAGTCGTCCCATGGAATGAGGGCCGTCCCGATTCGGGACAGCTGAAAAATCCATAATTGCTCAATTTTCTTCATTTTGCCGTGAGTGAGGCAATACGGACGGCGTCCATCCCTAGGGACGGACCTCGGGACCAACAAAAAGGACTCCTCTAGTCTTCCAAACTTCATGATATGGTTCCATCTTGACCCGGGATCACTTCATGACATCCACGCAACCTCGATAGCAACACCTAGCTTGTGGATAAATTGTCACCGACCTCCATGTGAGCTACGATGAAAGGGAAAAAGGCGCTCATATCGCCTATTTCCTAAAAAAACCAACAAACCTCTACAAAACACACTAGAGGAGAAGATTAGTTCCCAAAACCGCTCCTAGGAGAGCATTTAACCCGATAAATACATGGGAAAACGAGGATAAAAGAATATAGAATATCAACACATCAAAATCCCCCAAACCGAACTCTTGCTTGTCCTCAAGCAAGCATCGTGAAACATGACAAAACAAGAGCGGTGAACAAAACCAAGTATCCCCGAAATGACAAATCCCATTGACAAGCTCTAGCAAGTTCACAATTCAATCTCAATTCAAACACGAGATGCAAGATAAGCACACATGGTTTAGAATTACATGGCAAGAATATGGGGGAGACAAGTACTAAGACATTTCAACTCTTTTATGACCCTTATTGACATCAGACTCCTCACGGGTACACTCTTCACTCATTTTGTGAACGGGTAGTATATTGTGAGAACACTGACCTACTACGACTCATAAGAATGCGCCCGCGACGTAAGATGGTAAACATTTCAAATTCCAATGACACTTTAAATCAACTCGCACAAAGAAGCTAAGAAAAGGACAGGAGAAGGATCGGAAGGGTAGAAGGTGGACAAACGTTACGGACATGTGGAGCTAAAGGTTAAACTAGCAACAATCCAAACGCGCTAATAATGCTTAAACCACGACAAACACCACTTAGTCATTATTACATCAATACAAAACATCATATGTATCGGAATATAACTTCAACTAACATCACTTCCCAATTCAGTAACAATTATAAACAACTTGGAAGTAACATTATCTTTTCTTTCACTTTCTCTTCTTGTTTTTTTTCTTTTTTTTCAAACTTTTTTTTTTGAACATTTTCCTTTTTTTTTCTTTTTCCTTCAACTTCATTTTTCATTTTTCCACAAAAGAAACCTCGGGAATCAACAATCCCGAAAAAAACAATTCTCACATTATTATCAACATTCACCACAATAACCTTAATGAGCACTCATAACGCATCCGACAATTACTAGATTAACAAGGTAGGCATGATATTTGTAGCTAAATATTGTGGGATATAAAAATAAGCATGTGGGCTCAAAAGGCTAAGAAATATTATGTGAGAAGACAACGAAATAGCTTCAATTGCAAACTGATCAAAAACATCACCGAAAATGGAACAAAAACCATACATGTGCGTAATTATGCAACGCATACTACGAGGAGGCCTACTCTCACCTAAAAACGATCGATTAAACATGAATCAATCCAAAAGGCTCTAAAACTCACATTTCGTAGCTTACCAACGTCAAGGATCAAGTATACTTTGTCTTAGTCTCATCATCACACACAAAAATGCCAAAACATCACCAAAATGTACAAATCCTGACAACCAAGCTTAAAAGGAGATATGAACGGAAAACCGCAAAGCTATGCAGGGGGATAAGCACAACGAGATAGCAACAAACCCAACAACTAATTTTTTTAGATTTTTTTTTTGAAACTAAATATAATACAAGACTCGACACAATTTCCCCCCCCAAACCGGACTATACAATGTCCTCATTGTAGCTTACAACATTGCGTCCACAACACCACAAAGCCACAAGAGAACCAAGTCAAAGTAGAGAGTCATAAACTGAAATAAAATAAAGAAAATAAAAAGAGAAATACCTATTTACAAAGTTGGGTCTCCCCCAAACCAGCAACAACGGGGGGAGGATGGTGACAAAATGATCTTGGACTGAGATTGATTTTCTTCTTGAAAGGATTGGTTCTCACCTACGAATTCGGTATGAATAGCTTCCAAAGTCTCGAGATCAGGAGCTGCAGAAATCTCTCTCCAAAACTGTCGTTGCCTGCGAAAGGTTTTCTCGGGTTCAGGATAGAACGGAGTAAGCTCTGATGACCGGAAATACCTGGGCATA
The DNA here is from genome assembly GCA_958450325.1 of Agrostemma githago. NCBI lineage: Eukaryota > Viridiplantae > Streptophyta > Magnoliopsida > Caryophyllales > Caryophyllaceae > Agrostemma > Agrostemma githago. The sequence goes on along the minus strand of OY288254.1, from coordinate 29,301,742 downwards.
AGCAAAACTACAATAGGAAAGTGAGATCAATCTCAAGGAGTTTTAATTCCTTGAGACGAAAGAGAGCAAAAAAGAAACAAGATAAAAAACATGAAAAACCGTCTCCCCGGCAACGGCGCCAAATTTGATATGGCTAAAGTCGTATTACCAAATCAAGATTATCCTAGTACTACTAACAAGATAGTCAGTGGTAAGTAGGGTATCGTATCCACAGGGAGAAGGTCAAACTATTAGAAGCTATGGCGATTCTTAATTGCTCAAACGGTTGGTTTGATTGGTTAACTAAGACTAGAAGTACATATTCAAAATATGAATTATTCAATTAAAAGAAAATCTAGGGCTATGGGTTCACAATGAGTAGACAAATGATCATGCAAGAATAATCAATAAACACACAAACATGCTAGTTGGCTATAATACGTCCTCTCGGATCGAAATCGACCTAGGAAGACACTAACGGGCTCTCGCTACTTATTAGGCTTCCTATCAAATCACATGCGGGTCTAATCTCAACTCGGCTCTCGCACATGAACTGAAATTTTCCTAGTTCGATTAACAAGTTGTGGCCTTTAACAAACTAATCGTCTTTTAGAGCATGTTAACAAGGCACTAGCATATATATGAATTCATCAAACATTCAACAAGAACTTAAATTCTACCCATCGATCCCCCTTGACCCTAGTAACAGAATTAGCTACTCATAATTAAATTCACACGAAATAAACAATTGATAATTAAATGCATAATGATTGATATGGAAAAAGGAAAACTAATAAAATCAATAGTAGAAACGAAAATAGACAATCAAGAACATAAAAGATGAATAAGAATTGAAACTAATTGAAATGATTACAGATTGGAAATTGTAGCAAGAACAAGAGTAAATCTTTCAACTAGAGAATGAAAAGAGTAATATTACTCTAATACTAGGCTTAGGGTTCTTAGGAAATGAAAAAGGTCCGTTCCAATCTAATACAAGGCATTCCCATATAGCAAAAGAAAGAAGAAGCTGGAAAGACACTACAGCTATGTCGTCCCGAATCGGGATGGGGTCCGTCCCGAGTCGGGATTAAAGTCGTCCCATGGGATGAGGGCCGTCCCGATTCGGGACAGCTGAAAAATCCATAATTGCTCAATTTTCTTCATTTTGCCGTGAGTGAGGCAATAGGGACGGCGTCCATCCCTAGGGACGGACCTCGGGACCAACAAAAAGGACTCCTCTAGTCTTCCAAACATCATGATATGGTTCCATCTTGACTCGGGATCACTTCATGACATCCACGCAACCTCGATAGCAACACCTAGCTTGTGGATAAATTGTCACCGACCTCCATGTGAGCTACGATGAAAGGGAAAAAGGCGCTCATATCGCCTATTTCCCAAAAAACCAACAAACCTCTACAAAACACACTAGAGGAGAAGATTAGTTCCCAAAACCGCTCCTAGGAGAGCATTTAACCCGATAAATACATGGGAAAACGAGGATAAAAGAATATAGAATATCAACACATCAAAATCCCCCAAACCGAACTCTTGCTTCTCCTCAAGCAAGCATCGTGAAACATGACAAAACAAGAGCGGTGAACAAAACCAAGTATCCCCGAAATGACAAATCCCATTGACAAGCTCATGCAAGTTCACAATTCAATCTCAATTCAAACACGAGATGCAAGATAAGCACACATGGTTTAGAATTACATGGCAAGAATATGGGGGAGACAAGTACTAAGACATTTCAACTCTTTCATGACCCATATTGACATCAGACTCCTCACGGGTACACTCTTCACTCATTTTGTGAACGGGTAGTATATTGTGATAACACTGACCTACTACGACTCATAAGAATGCGCCCGCGACGTAGGATGGTAAACATTCCAAATTCCAATGACACTTTAAAACAACTCGCACAAAGAAGCTATGAAAAGGACAGGAGAAGGATCGGGTGAAGGGTAGAAGGTGGACAAACGTTACGGACATGTGGAGCTAAAGGTTAAACTAGCAACAATCCAAACGCGCTAATAATGCTCAAACCACGACAAACACCACTTAGTCATTATTACATCAATACAAAACATCATATGTATCGGAATATAACTTCAACTAACATCACTTCCCAATTCAGTAACAATTATAAACAACTTGGAAGTAACATTATCTTTTCTTTCACTTTCTCTTCTTGTTTTTTTTTCTTTTTTTTCAAACTTTTTTTTTTGAACATTTTCCTTTTTTTTTCTTTTTCCTTCAACTTCATTTTTCATTTTTCCACAAAAGAAACCTCGGGAATCAACAATCCCGAAAAAAACAATTCTCACATTATTATCAACATTCACCACAATAACCTTAATGAGCACTCATAACGCATCCGACAATTACTAGATTAACAAGGTAGGCATGATATTTGTAGCTAAATATTGTGGGATATAAAAATAAGCATGTGGGCTCAAAAGGCTAAGAAATATTATGTGAGAAGACAACGAAATAGCTTCAATTGCAAACTGATCAAAAACATCACCGAAAATGGAACAAAAACCATACATGTGCGTAATTATGCAACGCATACTACGAGGAGGCCTACTCTCACCTAAAAACGATCGATTAAACATGAATCAATCCAAAAGGCTCTAAAACTCACATTTCGTAGCTTACCAACGTCAAGGATCAAGTATACTTTGTCTTAGTCTCATCATCACACACAAAAATGCCAAAACATCACCAAAATGTACAAATCCTGACAACCAAGCTTAAAAGGAGATATGAACGGAAAACCGCAAAGCTATGCAGGGGGATAAGCACAACGAGATAGCAACAAACCCAACAACTAATTTTTTTAGATTTTTTTTTGAAACTAAATATAATACAAGACTCGACACAATTTCCCCCCCCCAAACCGGACTATACAATGTCCTCATTGTAGCTTACAACATTGCGTCCACAACACCACAAAGCCACAAGAGAACCAAGTCAAAGTAGAGAGTCATAAACTGAAATAAAATAAAGAAAATAAAAAGAGAAATACCTATTTACAAAGTTGGGTCTCCCCCAAACCAGCAACAACGGGGGGAGGATGGTGACAAAATGATCTTGGACTGAGATTGATTTTCTTCTTGAAAGGATTGGTTCTCACCTACGAATTCGGTATGAATAGCTTCCAAAGTCTCGAGATCAGGAGCTGCAGAAATCTCTCTCCAAAACTGTCGTTGCCTGCGAAAGGTTTTCTCGGGTTCAGGATAGAACGGAGTAAGCTCTGATGACCGGAAATACCTGGGCATAAGCAAAACTACAATAGGAAAGTGAGATCAATCTCAAGGAGTTTTAATTCCTTGAGACGAAAGAGAGCAAAAAAGAAACAAGATAAAAAACATGAAAAACCGTCTCCCCGGCAACGGCGCCAAATTTGATATGGCTAAAGTCGTATTACCAAATCAAGATTATCCTAGTACTACTAACAAGATAGTCAGTGGTAAGTAGGGTATCGTATCCACAGGGAGAAGGTCAAACTATTAGAAGCTATGGCGATTCTTAATTGCTCAAACGGTTGGTTTGATTGGTTAACTAAGACTAGAAGTACATAATCAAAATATGAATTATTCAATTAAAAGAAAATCTAGGGCTATGGGTTCACAATGAGTAGACAAATGATCATGCAAGAATAATCAATAAACACACAAACATGCTAGTTGGCTATAATACGTCCTCTCGGATCGAAATCGACCTAGGAAGACACTAACGGGCTCTCGCTACTTATTAGGCTTCCTATCAAATCACATGCGGGTCTAATCTCAACTCGGCTCTCGCACATGAACTGAAATTTTCCTAGTTCGATTAACAAGTTGTGGCCTTTAACAAACTAATCGTCTTTTAGAGCATGTTAACAAGGCACTAGCATATATATGAATTCATCAAACATTCAACAAGAACTTAAATTCTACCCATCGATCCCCCTTGACCCTAGTAACAGAATTAGCTACTCATAATTAAATTCACACGAAATAAACAATTGATAATTAAATGCATAATGATTGATATGGAAAAAGGAAAACTAATAAAATCAATAGTAGAAACGAAAATAGACAATCAAGAACATAAAAGATGAATAAGAATTGAAACTAATTGAAATGATTACAGATTGGAAATTGTAGCAAGAACAAGAGTAAATCTTTCAACTAGAGAATGAAAAGAGTAATATTACTCTAATACTAGGCTTAGGGTTCTTAGGAAATGAAAAAGGTCCGTTCCAATCTAATACAAGGCATTCCCATATAGCAAAAGAAAGAAGAAGCTGGAAAGACACTACAGCTATGTCGTCCCGAATCGGGATGGGGTCCGTCCCGAGTCGGGATTAAAGTCGTCCCATGGGATGAGGGCCGTCCCGATTCGGGACAGCTGAAAAATCCATAATTGCTCAATTTTCTTCATTTTGCCGTGAGTGAGGCAATAGGGACGGCGTCCATCCCTAGGGACGGACCTCGGGACCAACAAAAAGGACTCCTCTAGTCTTCCAAACATCATGATATGGTTCCATCTTGACTCGGGATCACTTCATGACATCCACGCAACCTCGATAGCAACACCTAGCTTGTGGATAAATTGTCACCGACCTCCATGTGAGCTACGATGAAAGGGAAAAAGGCGCTCATATCGCCTATTTCCCAAAAAACCAACAAACCTCTACAAAACACACTAGAGGAGAAGATTAGTTCCCAAAACCGCTCCTAGGAGAGCATTTAACCCGATAAATACATGGGAAAACGAGGATAAAAGAATATAGAATATCAACACATCAAAATCCCCCAAACCGAACTCTTGCTTCTCCTCAAGCAAGCATCGTGAAACATGACAAAACAAGAGCGGTGAACAAAACCAAGTATCCCCGAAATGACAAATCCCATTGACAAGCTCATGCAAGTTCACAATTCAATCTCAATTCAAACACGAGATGCAAGATAAGCACACATGGTTTAGAATTACATGGCAAGAATATGGGGGAGACAAGTACTAAGACATTTCAACTCTTTCATGACCCATATTGACATCAGACTCCTCACGGGTACACTCTTCACTCATTTTGTGAACGGGTAGTATATTGTGATAACACTGACCTACTACGACTCATAAGAATGCGCCCGCGACGTAGGATGGTAAACATTCCAAATTCCAATGACACTTTAAAACAACTCGCACAAAGAAGCTATGAAAAGGACAGGAGAAGGATCGGGTGAAGGGTAGAAGGTGGACAAACGTTACGGACATGTGGAGCTAAAGGTTAAACTAGCAACAATCCAAACGCGCTAATAATGCTCAAACCACGACAAACACCACTTAGTCATTATTACATCAATACAAAACATCATATGTATCGGAATATAACTTCAACTAACATCACTTCCCAATTCAGTAACAATTATAAACAACTTGGAAGTAACATTATCTTTTCTTTCACTTTCTCTTCTTGTTTTTTTTTCTTTTTTTTCAAACTTTTTTTTTTGAACATTTTCCTTTTTTTTCTTTTTCCTTCAACTTCATTTTTCATTTTTCCACAAAAGAAACCTCGGGAATCAACAATCCCGAAAAAAACAATTCTCACATTATTATCAACATTCACCACAATAACCTTAATGAGCACTCATAACGCATCCGACAATTACTAGATTAACAAGGTAGGCATGATATTTGTAGCTAAATATTGTGGGATATAAAAATAAGCATGTGGGCTCAAAAGGCTAAGAAATATTATGTGAGAAGACAACGAAATAGCTTCAATTGCAAACTGATCAAAAACATCACCGAAAATGGAACAAAAACCATACATGTGCGTAATTATGCAACGCATACTACGAGGAGGCCTACTCTCACCTAAAAACGATCGATTAAACATGAATCAATCCAAAAGGCTCTAAAACTCACATTTCGTAGCTTACCAACGTCAAGGATCAAGTATACTTTGTCTTAGTCTCATCATCACACACAAAAATGCCAAAACATCACCAAAATGTACAAATCCTGACAACCAAGCTTAAAAGGAGATATGAACGGAAAACCGCAAAGCTATGCAAGGGGATAAGCACAACGAGATAGCAACAAACCCAACAACTAATTTTTTTTTAGATTTTTTTTTTGAAACTAAATATAATACAAGACTCGACACAATTTCCCCCCTCAAACAAGAATATACAATGTCCTCATTGTAGCTTAAAACATTGCGTCCACAGCACCACAAAGCCACAAGAGAACCATGTCAAAGGAGAGAGTCATAAACTGAAATAAAATAAAGAAAATAAAAAGAGAAATACCTATTTACAAAGCCGGGTCTCCCCCAAACCAGCAACAACGGGGGGAGGATGGTGGCAAAATGATCTCGGACTGAGATTGATTTTCTTCTTGAAAGGACTGATTCTCACCTACGAATTCGGTATGAATAACTTCCAAAGTCTCGAGATCAGGAGCTGCAGAAATCTCTCTCCAAAATTGTCGTTGCCTGCGAAAGGTTTTCTCGGGTTCAGAATCGAACGGAGTAAGCTCTGATGACTGGAAATACCTAGGCATAAGCAAAACTACAATAGGAAAGTGAGATCAATCTCAAGGAGTTTTAATTCCTTGTGACGAAAGGGAGCAAAAAAGAAACAAGATAAAAAACATGAAAAACCGTCTCCCCGGCAACGGCGCCAAATTTGATATGGCTAAAGTCGTATTACCAAATCAAGATTATCCTAGTACTACTAAGAAGATAGTCAGTGGTAAGTAGGGTATCCTATCCGCAGGGAGAAGGTCAAACTATTAGAAGCTATGGCGATTCTTAATTGCTCAAACGGTTGGTTTGATTGGTTAACTAAGACTAGAAATACATAATCAAAATATGAATTATTCAATTAAAAGAAAATCTAGGGATATGGGTTCACAATGAGATTACAATGATATGGAAAAAGCAAAACTAATAAAATCAATAGTGGAAATGAAAATAGACAATCAAGAACATAAAAGATGAATAAGAATTGAAACTAATTGAAATGATTACCGATTGGAAATTGTATCAAGACCAAGAGTAAATCTTCCAACTAGAGAATGAAAAGAGTAATATTATTCTAATACTAGGCTTAGGGTTCTTAGGAAATGAAAAAGTCCGTTCCAATCTAATACAAGGCATTCCCATATAGCAAAAGAAAGAAGAAGCTGAAAAGACACTACAGCTATGTCGTCCCGAATCGGGATGGGGTCCGTCCCGAATCGGGATTAAAGTCGTCCCATGGGATGAGGGCCGTCCCGATTCGGGACAGCTGAAAAATCCATAATTGCTCAATTTTCTTCATTTTGCCGTGAGTGAGGCAATAGGGACGACGTCCATCCCTAGGGACGGACCTCGGGACCAACAAAAAGGGCTCCTCTAGTCTTCCAAACTTCATGATATGGTTCCATCTTGACTCGGGATCACTTCATGACATCCACGCAACCTCGATAGCAACACCTAGCTTGTGGATAAATTGTCACCGACCTCCATGTGAGCTACGATGAAAGGGAAAAAGGCGCCCATATCGCCTATTTCCTACAAAACCAACAAACCTCAACAAAACACACTAGAGGAGAAGATTAGTTCCCAAAACCGCTCCTAAGAGCGCATTTAACCCGATAAATACAAGGGAAAACGAGGATAAAAGCATATAGAATATCAACACATCAACTAACAAGTGAAACCCACAACATAAGAGAAGCATTCATAATGAAAGACAATAAAGATTAGGCATACACAAAGAATAGAAACAAATTAAGAAAAGATTTAGAATAAGGAAAGATTAAGGAGAGGATAAATATTCCAACAAATGAGAACTAGAAGGAAAAGAAAGGATCTTTGATTAAATCCAACCCAAAGAAATGGAATTCAACGTTGTCAATAGGTCTTCAATAATAAAAAGATTCAACAAGGATTAAACTAAGATTAAGGAGAGATTAAGGAAAGATTAAGCTAATCGACACTAATCTAAGCTAACCTATCCTAAAGTAGATTTAGGGTTTCGTGCTTAAAACAATACAAGAGGGGGTATTTATAGGGTGGCATGAATAAGAGAGGTGAAGCGTCGAAGCGGGGTTGAAAATAGGGCCATCTCGGCCGTGCTGGTGGTGGTCACGGTCGGGATGGCCTATCTGTAGCCTTCTTCTCTCGTCTTTGCTTCCCGACCGTGATGGAGTGCTTCCCGGCCGTGATGGGTCTCTACTTGCTCTTTCTAGGCTTCTTATCGATGCTCGGTGCTTGGCATATTCTCAAATGGGCTTCAAGGGACTCGGGATCGAGTCTAAGTCACCGAATCATCGTTGCTTCTCTTCATTGGCTCTATATGCATCGGAAACGAGACAGAATCGTTCCACTTCTCCATGATGAGCATTAGGAATCTAAAATATGCTAGAAGAAGCGTAAGTAGCCTCGAAACCGCCCTAAAGAGCGGTTACTCTAAAGAAAGTGGGACCAAACACGTGAAATAAACACTACAAAGCACACATATCAGGCCGTTTTTTTATTCATTTCATAATTCATATTCTTTCTCGTTATTCAATGATTAACGTGACTTTAAATAGCCTACAATACTCGAGTATCCTAACAATATCTCGGATAATATTCTAGTCAATAATACTTATGATAAATTGAAACAAATCCTAAGATATAAGTATCAACTTAGCAAATCCTTGCAAAAATTGTGAGATACTTGATTTCCTTCCATTTCTTGAGATCACGACATCTTCACGATTAAGGCAATATACACTTGATTTTATTCTTCATGTATTAGGGAAGATCTCGACATTTCCTCTAATTTGGCAAACAATCATTTTGCTTCATCTTTGCCACTTATTCAAGATTTATAATCTCCTAAATATATTAGTCACATCTCCCTTTTATTCTACTACTACATTTGTGAAGATTACAAGATTCTTCACAATCCACATCTCATCAAGATATCCGAATGCACCTAGATGAGGTTCTAGTCACATTCAGTTCATCCCCTCTTTCTTCAAAAAGAATTGTCCTCAATTCAAAAAGGTAATCGAGGCATAACATTATGACCAGATTCACTTTTTTTTGTGAACAGTACCACGTGAACAGTACACAATTTTTTTCACTCTCTTTTTTTTGGGTATAAAGAAACTACACAATTAAGAAATCACAAATTCAACAAAAAACAAAAGAGCTAGTCAAAACCGATTAACCCTTGAACTAACTCGCTCAAGTTTAACCTTGACTTCCAACCGCAACTGGAAAATCAACCAACAATTTCGCTTGGACGGACCTTTAGGATCGTCTTGATTTGGAGAAAAATCAAGAGTTGTAGCTCTGATACCAAATGATGCGAAATAAAATTGCGGAAGCACAAATGAAAACTTGTTTTTGTATTTTTTTTTGGACAAAGGTTAACGTAACCTTGAAGTTTATTGACAAACGGAAATAAACGATAAACAAAATGGTATATTTAGCCCCTAATTCGACCTTGAACCCGGAACTAATCACGAAAGAGATTGAATCCCAATCTTTTATCACCAATTCGAAGTATCTTCTTGTAGACACACACATTTGGCTGCTAGGTGTCTATAGCAGTTTCCTAAAAAACACCCGCTGATGATCGGACGCGAACGTGCTTTTACGCGCTCGGATATGGGCTCGAAATCGTTAGTTTTTGGCTTGAGCTTTTCACGAAGTACAAATCTCACAAAACCAACCTTAAATTCAGGCCCAGCGGGTCATTTCCAATCAAATAAGAGTAATTTGGGTCAAAACCGACACCAGAAATAAAACCATCTTTTAGCAACCAGGTCAAACCCCGGTCAAAGTCGTTTCCGAGACACAAGAAAACAGCTGCGAACTTCAAAGAATCCAACCCAAGTACAAAAACTTCAAAACATCTTGTCTGCTCGACCCACTCGATCGAGTATCAGCTTACTCGATTGAGTGGGCCTTCAAAAGGGCCGTTGTTTGCCATTATTGGGCCACTCGATCGAGTCGTTAGGGGCACTCGATTGAGTGACCCTAGGTCGGGGGTTTGGGTTTTTCCTATAAATACACCCCTTTGCAACATAATTATACAACTTTTCCGATACAACCTTTACATACCATTCACAACCCTTGCAATCCTTCTTCTACCTTAAACCACCATAACTCCCTTACATCATCTCGACGCTCCCGTGCCTAAGCCACAACTAGACGAGCCTTATTTCGAGAAGACAAAGCATGTAGGTTGAGGGTGCAAAATTCAATCCCGATTTCTCCTTTTCTCTCTTCTCTTTTCTCGTACTTTTCGTCCGTCTTCTTCGTCGTTGCGTCGTTTTTTTTTTTCTTTCGTTTCTAATATCGTTATGATGGTAGGGATTTGTCGCGGAATCCCAACCTTCAATAATATAACCGGCTATTCCTACGGTAGATAGGGCAAGTCGGGTGGAATCCACGGGGACGGTAATGTATAGCCTAGACTAGGTTGGCCTAAGAACGAGACTAAGTCAACGAGCTAAGCTAAACTAAAGAATGATAGAAGGGGAGAAAGCTAGACTAAGACTAAGGCTAAGGAGAAAGCAAACAAGGAAAACGGGCTAGGATTAGGTCGGGGTCAAAGGGGTAACGGAATGGTCAAGGGAGAGCTAGAGCGAAGAAGGTAGTAGGGTAATCTAGGTTGGTCCGGGCTCTCGCAACTTAGACCTACCTAGAGGTTCATCCTATAACCCATCTCGGCGACACACATGACAAACGGGGTTTTAAGGTGCTATAATGGCCTAGGTCGCATCCGGGCTCTCGCTACTTAGACCGACCTAGGGGTCGTCCTCACCGGGCTCTCGCAACTTAGTGAGGGAACCGAACCCACAAACAAACTATCACCCACAAGATAAAGGCAAGAAAAACAAGTATTTGCAACTACTAGTCAATCAAGCATTTCAACAAACATGTGATGTGCACCAAATCAAGAGGAAACCCAAATCTTCCACCAACATCTCCAACAAACCCTTAATCACCCAATTAACACCCTAATCACCCTACTAACCCTAGCAAGAATCTACTCTAACATAATCCAACTAAAACTAACAAGAACAAGAAGATATAACATAAGAAACCAAACATACATAAACAAACTAGTAATAACAATAAACTAAGAACAATAAAATCAACTAAAGATTCAAACTTGAACAACATAAACAAGATTAAGAGAAAGGGAAAAGGATTATAACAAACTAGAGAATGGAAGGAAGAATAAGAACTTGTATAAAAGAGAAAACCCAAAATAATCATCCAAGGTTGTCAAGCTTGGTGAAGATCTTCAAGAATTCCTTAATACAAGAGCTAATCTATGATTAACAACTAATTACCGACTAATCTACACTAATCTAATCTAATCTAACCTAAAGTAGTCTAGGGTTTAAGGAGAGGTGAAGAATCTAACATAAGATGGTGTCTTAATACAAGAGGGGGGTATATATAGGGTTTAAGAATGAAAGGAGAAGGAAAGAATTGAAGGCGGGCTGCAGCACCCCCGTCCCGGCCGATACGAGATGGTCCCGGTCGGGATGGGGTCGGTCCCGGCCGGGAAGACCTGCTCCCGGTCGAGATGGGCAGTCAGTAGCTGCATCTTAGTTTCCTCCTTCATCCCGGAGGGGATGAGGCCATACCCGTTCGGGATGAGCCTTGTAGGCCTCCAATATGAATTTTTTGGTCCCTCCTTGCTTCTCATGGGCTTCCCATCGATTCTCGGGACTCGGGATCGGGTCTCGGAGGCTCGGGATTGGGTCCCAAGGTCTCGGGGTCGATTCCAAGGCATCATCGTTCCTTAGCTTCGTTGGCTCCAAAATGTGTATGTATAGAGTCGGAATCGCTCCAACTCTTCCAAATCGGTCTCGGGAACCTGAAACGAACTAAAGGAAGCATAAGAAGCCCCTAAACCGCTCCCAAGGAGCGATTCTACAAGGAAAATGGGACCAAAACACTACAAAATAGGCACTACAAACCACACTTATCAACTCCCCCACACTTAACCCTTACTCGCCCTCGAGTAAGCACATACTAACTACTAAACTATCCGAGTGGGTATTAGCGCACCCTACGCCATTTCAACTCACGCGAATGCACTTTGAGGAAAAGTGCACCCCGCAAGGCAAGTGGGGTCTTGCGACAAAACCGCGGATGCAACCGGACACAAAACACACAAACAAACAAACACACAAACAAACACTTAGACGGTTGCACCCAAAACAAAAGAAATACCGCTTTCCTCTAAAAGCGGTGAAAGAAGCACCGGTTTAGGACTCGAGGTAAGTGACAACGTTCCCAAGCTAGCAATACAAACCAAGGTGGACAAAACCCTAATAGTATGACGATAAAGCAACAAAAACGTTGGTAACTTACCTAGGTCCTCCTAACTTTCTAAAAACGCACTACGGGACGATCGGCGGAGTGGAAAAGTGAAGAACCACGGTGTTAGTCGACACTGTAGGTAAGTGAGACCCCGCCCCCTTTAGCGTGAGCCAAGAGGGTCGTCCCGTGTCCAAAACCGCCTAACTAGTCTAAGTAAAAAGGTGGAAAACATGCAAAATGAGGGAAGACAGACTAATGTCGCTATCATCCTTCCTAGGGACTCGGTCCTTTGGTAGGCTCTTCACGGCGAAAGTCGAAAAAAGGCTTATTTTTGTGGGGATTTATTTTTGTGAGACGGGTTTTCTTTTGGCATTTTCTTTCTTTTCGACATTTTGATTTGTTTGTTGCCATGCCATGCCATTTCTTTTTCTTTTTTTTCTATTTTCTTTTTGGCTTTTGTGCCTTTTTTTTTTCTTCATTCTTTTCTTTCTTTCATTCTTCTTTCTTTTCTTTTCTTTGCCCTTTTGGCTAGATTTGGCTTATTGGCATTTCATTGTGTAACAAGAAAGAGAGAATCAACAATTTGCAATTTATTGCGTGTATATGTGTAGGAGGTAGGGAAATGGGTAAGTCAAGGGTCGCGATCCCTCTTCAAACCCACAAAAAGTGGAGAACTTGGACTAATCAAACAATCCTAAACACGGTCACCTAAGGGACGAGACTCGGTAACCAAGGCCTTTTCACACCGTGGGTGGTCATAATGGTCAAAATGCAAATCCCGTAGTAAATCCCTAGTAAGCTAGGTGGACTCAAGGTAAAGGACCAACGAAATCATTGATTTAGGGTCATTCTACTAGATTAAAGTCCAAGACTCGATTTACACTACTAGAAAGGGAAAGTAAACGCTTGCACACTAGCCTCTAAACCGGGTTTTCGAAAACCTTTTACGCACAAGACACAACTACACACACAAAACAAAGACTCAACGAAAACGAAAGAAAAAGAAACAAAAGCAACAAAACAAGAACAACACAAAACGAACACATACATAACACAAACACCACCCCTAGCTTCCAAATGAGCAACCAACCAACATCAAACTTTACAAAGCTCCTCCCGAGCACACCACATCACAATCTCCTCCAAATTCCGCAAGAGACAAAGAAGGAAAAAGGGATAGAAGATGTTACCGGACATCTTGAAAGCTTTCCAAAGCCATCGGTGGTTTAAGCAACCTATAAGGAAAAGGGGGGCAAACACACACAACAAAACAAATATACGAGACAATGACACAAAAGAAAAACACATAAAAAGAAAATCTTTTTGATTTTTGTGAAAAAAATTCAAATTTTTATGGTTTTTAAAGATTTTTCGAAAAACTAAGAAAATAAACTAAACTATACTAGAATATCGCTCCCCCACACTTAAATCGAGCCATGTCCTCATGCTCGATCGTATGGTGCGGAAAGACAAAAGAAAGAAAAAGAAACTACGAAAATAAAACTAAAAATCAAAAATAAAGTGAAGAAAAGGTAGAAAGTGTCCGGCCGGGGTGTAATCAAGTCACCAAGGGCCGAGACAAGAAAAGATATGGATGGGGGAAGAAATAAAAAGTAGGAAATAAAAGGAAATGGGAGGGGAGGGCTAGGTGTAATCAAGTCACCTAGCCCGGATTCCGCCTAAATCCGACTAAATCCTCAAAAAGAACGAGTGAAAAACTTGTAAAATTTGGATTTTGAAATGACTCTCGATGTAGTCACATCATCGAGAGTCGGGAGCAACAACTACCGAGGCCTCGAAGGCCACCATGACATCAAGACACAAAAGTGTACAAGGGGAAGGGAATAAACAAAGGAAAACAAGCAACGACAAAAACGGAAAAGAAAGGATAGTTGCCGTACCATAGGTTAGCAACTCATTCTCTCCATCGTCTCATAGATCAATATAGGCACTTGCTTGTCTTCATCATTGCTATCCCGCTTCAAGCTTGATAGAACCGCATGGTAGAGGTAGTAATGGTGCGAGGGGGTGGGATTTGATGTGGATCTCGGTGTAAAGTGAGGTGTATGGGTCATATGATAGGAACAAGGAGGAGTAGGGAGGTTGGGAGGGGGTATAATGGATGGGTGGAGTGATCAAGCGCCTAAGAAAAAGCTCAAAAGGGAGAAAGGGGACCATCCCGGTCGGGATGGATGGTCCCGATCGGGTTGATAAACCCTTCCCGATCGGGAAGCTCTCGTCCCGGTCGGAAATGCACTCCAGTGAGTCCGAATTTTTGCACCTTCATCCCGATTGGGATGGCTCCTTCCCGGTCGGGAAGCCCTCTTCCCGGTCGGGATGAGTCTTCTTTGCTTCCCCAAGCCCAAAAGCTTATCATAAGCTTCAAAAACCGATTTCCTCGCTCGCAAACCAAACTCCATCATCAACCATTCCTTTCTAGGAATCACCTTCACTTCACCTATCACAATAAACTCAAAGTACACATCAAATTCGCTCCCTCACATCGCTCATAAAAATACCAAAACAATTACAAGAATCCCACAAAAAAAAAAAAAAAGAGTCCAAGAAACAAAAATCACAAATACAAGCACAAGTACTCTTAAGAAGAGGAGAGGGGGAATATACAACATGACGGTTCTTTAGGAACTCCGTCAAACCTAGGATGGTGGACTCTTCTTCAACCGTAGCCCTCAAGGGCATGGAGGAGCAAGTCGAACGCGCTACCGACATCATAGTGAAGGCCCAAGAAGCGCTCGAGCTTAGCCGACCTCCACGGCCTCCAAGGAGGAGGCATGAAGTAGGAATCCCAAGACCCAAAATCATCTTCAAAGTTGTCTCTATCCATCCTAAGAGCTTCACCGACCTCTTCCTCCCTAGGCATCGCCTCCAATCATTAGCAAGCTTCATCTCCAAGAAACGAGGCACAAAAAACGGCTTTGGCCTCATCTCCTCAATGCACACCCCCACACTTTCCTCAAGTTGTGGTTCCCCATCTTCATCACTCGGCCCCACATCATCTTGGAGGAGAGAATCGAAACTTCTACCAGCGGTTTCAATCTCTTCCAAACCATCTCTCGGTGTACTAGCAAGGGGCTCTTGATGCTTGTCCAAATTATCGCACAAGGGCAACTCGAGGCTAACAATTTCACCCAACATCCTCACAAACTCCACCAAATCATCCAACTCACCATCCTCTTCCAATTCCTCACCAATGTTGCCTTCACCAAGGGTCATCTCCTCATTCGTCTCTTTTTGGGTAGACGATTGAGGTTCTTCAAAGCAAACTTCTCTATCAAAGATACTACATTGGCGGCTTCATGGTTAGGATGCTCCTCTTTCTCAAGTGGGCACCCTTCATCTAATTGCGATGCTCGGGATAAAGTCATTACGGTTTTAACCGATAATGCATTTAATTGAGCATTCCTCGCCTCGTTTCCCCTTCGAATTTGGGCCATTAATTCCTCTTGTTCTTTTTGCAATTGAATGGCCGTTTCTTGGATGCTCCTTTGCATTTGAAGCATAGAATGAAACACCTCCATGTCGGGCAATTGGTGATCATTGGGGTCTTGTAAAGCTCCTTGATAATCTTGATGACGCCCAAGGGGTGGGGCATCATATTGTTGGTAGCAAGGTTGGGGTGATTGGTAGTATTGTGGGTCATAGGGTTCATATTGTGGTTGGGGTGGAGGGTAATATGGTGGGTATTGGGAATATTGGCTTCCATAAGGTGAATCTTGATTGAACATGGTGGGTTCACATTGATAACTCGAGTAATAGTCACCACGATCGTAGGATTGGTAATCGTTCACTTGTTGGTAGCCGTTTTCGTAACCTTGAAGTTCATACCCGTCTTGATCCCCCCAAGAAGCTTGATAGTGATTAGGAGTCATCATGTCATAGCTTTGGTTCATGGAAGAAGAGAGGTAGCTCATATCGGCTTCCATGTGTGGGGAGTTTAGATCAAACCCCAAGCTCGCTCGAGAATCGTAGCTCATACCCGGTTGGAAACCACTCATTCTAGCGACCGTCCGTTTAAGCGGCTCTAAGTTGCAAGAAGAAGATAGTCACCACCTCTAAGCACAAACTGTAGACTAAGAACAAACGTGAAAAGTCTAGTGTTTTTTGGGCACTAGACAAGAGAGAAATAAACCTCACACACACAAGAAGCGAGGTAACAAAAAGAAAAACACAAACACAAAGACAAAGTCAAGCAAATAGGAAAACAAAGTCTAAACTAGCACCGTCCCCGGCAACGGCGCCAAATTGATGGTAGGGATTTGTCGCGGAATCCCAACCGTCAATAATATAACCGGCTATTCCTACGGTAGATAGGGCAAGTCGGGTCGAATCCACGGGGACGGTAATGTATAGCCTAGACTAGGTCGGCCTAAGAACGAGACTAAGTCAACGAGCTAAGCTAAACTAAAGAATGATAGAAGGGGAGAAAGCTAGACTAAGACTAAGGCTAAGGAGAAAGCAAACAAGGAAAACGGGCTAGGATTAGGTCGGGGTCAAAGGGGTAACGGAATGGTCAAGGGAGAGCTAAAGCGAAGGAGGTAGTAGGGTAATCTAGGTTGGTCCGGGCTCTCGCAACTTAGACCTACCTAGAGGTTCATCCTATAACCCATCTCGGCGACACACATGACAAACGGGGTTTTAACGTGCTATAATGGCCTAGGTCGCATCCGGGATCTCGCTACTTAGACCGACCTAGGGGTCGTCCTCACCGGGCTCTCGCAACTTAGTGAGGCAACCGAACCCACAAACAAACTATCACCACAAGAGAAAGGCAAGAAAAACATGTATTTGCAACTACTAGTCAATCAAGCATTTCAACAAACATGTGATGTGCACCAAACCAAGAGGAAACCCAAATCTTCCACCAACATCTCCAACAAACCCTTAATCACCCAATTAACACCCTAATCACCCTACTAACCCTAGAAAGAATCTACTCTAACATAATCCAACTAAAACTAACAAGAACAAGAAGATCTAACATAAGAAACCAAACATACATAAACAAACTAGTAATAACAATGAACTAAGAACAATAAAATCAACTAAAGATTCAAACTTGAACAACATAAACAAGATTAAGAGAAAGGGAAAAGGATTATACCAAACTAGAGAATGGAAGGAAGAATAAGAACTTGTATAAAAGAGAAAACCCAAAATAATCATCCAAGGTTGTCAAGCTTGGTGAAGATCTTCAAGAATTCCTTAATACAAGAGCTAATCTATGATTAACAACTAATTACCGACTAATCTACACTAATCTAATCTAATCTAACCTAAAGTAGTCTAGGGTTTAAGGAGAGGTGAAGAATCTAACATAAGATGGTGTCTTAATACAAGAGGGGGGTATATATAGGGTTTAAGAATGAAAGGAGAAGGAAAGAATTGAAGGCGGGCTGCAGCACCCCCGTCCCGGCCGAGACGAGATGGTCCTGGTCGGGATGGGGTCGGTCCCGGCCGGGAAGACCAGCTCCCGGTCGGGATGGGCAGTCAGTAGCTGCATCTTAGTTTCCTCCTTCATCCCGGACGGGATGAGGCCATACCCGTTCGGGATGAGCCTTGTAGGCCTCCAATATGAACTTTTTGGTCCCTCCTTGCTTCTCATGGGCTTCCCATCGATTCTCGGGACTCGGGATCGGGTCTCGGAGGCTCGGGATTGGGTCCCAAGGTCTCGGGGTCGATTTCAAGGCATCGAATCATCGTTCCTTAGCTTCGTTAGCTCCAAAATGTGTATGTATAGAGTCGGAATCGCTCCAACTCTTCCAAATCGGTCTCGGGAACCTGAAATGAACTAAAGGAAGCATAAGAAGCCCCTAAACCGCTCCCAAGGAGCGATTATACAAGGAAAATGGGACCAAAACACTACAAAATAGGCACTACAAACCACACTTATCACGTTATTATCTAATTAACGTTAAAACATCGCGCATACATCGATTTATAAAAAGATCTCGAATCGAATACGCTTAATGTTGAATTTCTCATAAGACCCTTCTAATCTCTTTACAAGTTGTAACAGTGGTGGAGCCCTCTCGAGGAGCCCCGCCCTAAACACTCAAGGGCATGATGGGATCGCGAATATTCCGCGTTAAACATATCCGATTCTCTTTTTCAAAAAGGTTAGAACGAAACCTGCTGATGCAAATCGAACATCACATAATCCGCAGGGATTATTAACGATGTCGTGATGCGGAGGGAATCGACTTTTGTTCTAACCAAACAAATAAAAAAACTTTATTCTAAAGATGCGAAATCGACTCCATAGCACGAACCCGTTGACGCCGAAATAATTGTCACACGGTCCGAATGGACTGATTACGACATTATGACGTAGAGGGAATTATTTCGTCCTAAAACGATTTATAACGTCTTTTCTAAATCCCCGATAATCGATCTCGTAATAATAGCATACGTATTACGAACATCGAAAACTGAGTCGAGTATATATCATATTATATTTTTACGCGACTTAGTAAAATTATCAGTTTAAAACTAAATGAAATTCGAAATTGACGCTTTTTCGAAGCGGATAGCAGTCCGTACAGAGGCGCTCGATCGAGTGCCATAGCCCACTCGATCGAGTAACATCCCCAAAAGCGAGCAGGAGATCCTTAGCAGGACCACTCGATCGAGTGGCCCCTTTGAGCATAGAACGCGGGTTTCATATACCATGTAAGCATCATCAAATATTTGTACGACTTCGGTCATCACCTGTAAAGGCAATCACGTGTCTTTTCTTTTCAAAATCATGCATTGTCCTATCATCATTTACGGTGTCTAATTCGCTATTATCGTCGTTACTATTATTTCAATTTTCGCGCTTGTTGTATTGTATTTCCGGGTTGTATTCCGCCCGTGTTCTTGTAATCTATTTTGCGCTTTTATTTTCGTTGTTTTTTTTATTGTACTAAAAAAAACCTCGCATGCTAAATACAACCTCTACATAATCCAAAGATGCATTAAACGACGTAGTTGAACATAACTCGCATGTTTAGTCAAAAACGCTGTTTGCATAACATTCAACCGAATTACTAACACACGTATTCTAAAATCGAACGGTATCTTAGAGAGGCCGCTAAAGTGCGGGAGGGATTGGGTGTCCTTTGTGGGCTTCCCAACACGTACCTTCACCCTTTACTCAGAACCTCGGTTTCTGGATGTCCAAAACCGTTGGCGCACGAGAGTCATTCGATATACGGTACCCGATAATGTCGGCATCGGTATCGTAATGCAAAGGGACGAACCCCACAAGCTCTAGTATCGAAGTGGACCATACTTTGTGCACGGTCCACCCAAAATATAGACTCAGTTCGAATGGGCCCGAACTCCCACAAAGTTCGGTGACGACTCCATTTCAATTTAAATTTCAACCCGAAAACCATCTCACATGAGATTCATTCGCCTACCCAAACCCGCGCGTGGCCGCGTTAGGGTGGACCTATGTTATGTCCACAATTTGGCGACTCCGCTGGGGAAAACTGATGTGTAACTTACCTTCGGGTTGTACACCCGCTATTTTTCCTAGCGTTTTTATCCTTACCGTTATGACTCTATCATAACTCTGTCACTTTTCGGCCTCATATTTCATCATTTTACTAAGCTCTATTTTCATGTTTAAGTTTAATGATATTTATTTACATTTTAAAAGATTTTAATTCTTTTAAATCTATTTATTTTATTTTCTCCGTAAACTAACTAATTTTCCGCGACGAATTCTATTTTTCTTTGAATTGAGGTTTTTAAGCTCGGATTTAAGTTATTCATTTTCCTAAAAATGTTTAAATACATTTATACTCCCTCCGTTTCATTGAAAGCTTCTACTTTTCCTTTTTCGTAAATTTCTTTGATAGCTTCCACTTTCTTTTTTGGTATAACTATTTACTCTTACCTAGGTGGCCCACCTACTTTACACTCTCTCTACTTTTGAATATTTTATTATTATCCTTAAAAAAATGTGTCATTTTGTATGTGGAATCTTTCAATGAAACGGAGGGAGTATAATATTTTGAATTAAGAAATATTTTCTTTACTAAAACTAAGCCATTTATGATTTTAATACGAAGTTTCGTAAATAATTATTTTCCAACGCGAGGTTTACTCGGATTGCTTTGAAATGCCGTTAACTATTTTACAATCCTTCTTTTTATCAACTTATAAATTATTTGAGACCTTTCCTCGTGTTTTGGGCCGGCAAAGCTCCTTATTATGATTTTATTACGTTTTATTAATACGTTTCATTTTATCACGTTAAATCGTATATGTAAGATCATTTTCTTTTCATTGAATTGATGCATTATCACTCAAACTTTTCATCCTCCTCCTATTGATTTTTGGCTGGCTCTTTGTGACTAGTTTCACATAGTTTTCATCACCCTTATTATTATTTTCATTTATGCATAAACCATCCTTCTTCTTTCATTCATTCTTTTCATAAAAAAATATTACAACATCTTTTTCCTTCTTCATTTCTGGCCGTGACACTCCTCTCCCCTCCTAGGCTGACTTTTGCTTAATTCGAGCCTCGATCACATCATTTTTATCGTTAAAATAATCCTCTTTTCGATCCCTTCGTTAAGGTAATAAACGATGTTGTTTTCGATCGTTATTTACCTTGATTTTGTTAGTTTTTCTCATGGTATTTTTCTGCCATGATTTTTATATATTGTAGGATTTTTGGACGATCCCGAGGCTGACGAATATATTATTGATTCGGATTTGGACTGAGGTAACGTCGATGTTACTCGGTATTGCATGATTTTATTTGTGTAATTGCATGTATATTATTATAATTTTATTTTTGACAATATATGTATGTCATATAATATGGAAAATTTTTAAAAGTTGAAAATTTGCATGTTTCAATATTTTTATCGCTTTTACGAGATTAACGATTAAATCGTCTTATTAATTTGTAAAATCGTAATATTCGGCCTAAACATATAATATCTATTTATATTCTGTAAAAATGATGTTTTTGATAATTTTTAATAATTTAGTATTTTTCTGATAGTTTAGTTATCGATTATTGAATTATTTTCGTTTACGGACAAAAGGGATTAAAAGCCGATTTTTAGTTCTAGTACTTAAAAATTTTATTTTAATCTGAGTTTTGACGTGGTGAAACTTTCTGATGAAACAGAATTTTCTGAATCTTTTCATAATTTTTAGGAATTTTTAAGTGGATGAATTAATCAATCACTTTAAATCATCGTTTATCGTTAAAACCGCGTTTGTCGTTGAAATTCTAGATTTTTGGTCGTTTGATTTAATCTGGAAAAAATTTATGATTCTGATGATTTCATGATAAAATGTAATTTTATGATTTTTAGTGCTTTATTAAAATGGTAGGAATGATAAGTTTTATTAATGGAATCGTTAATTGTGAAAACGGGTTTAAAAGACGGTTTTAACGGGATTTATTAAATCTGGAATTTTGGAAATCTGGAAAAATAGTATTTTCTGGAAAATCATGATTTTTAAGTTTAATAATAATTTCTGGATATTAATACTTAAATCGTTTTATAATTATTATTTTTATTAATCGTTATGGTCGAGATTAGACGATTAACGAGAAAACGCTTTAAAAACTGAGTTTTAGGATTCTGGAAAAATTTCTTTTCTGGATGGAATGTCTAAAAATATATTTTAGCTATTTTACGTAATTTTTGTACTATTTATTAAAGTCTTTAATTATTAGTAATGACTTTTGGACAACATTACGATTTATCGTTAAAATGCTTCATCTTACTGTGGACATGACATAGGTCCACCCCGACGCGGCCACACGCGGGTTAGGGGAGGCGAATGAATCTCCATATGAGAATGGATCGAATTGAAATTTAAATCGAAGTTGGAGTCGCCACCGAACTTTGTGGGAGTTCGGGCCCGTTCGAACCCACTCTATGACGTAGTGGGCCGTGTACAAAATACGGCCCATTTCCGATGTCAGAGTTTATTGGGTTCGTCCCTTTGCATTTGATACCGATACCGACTTGATCGGATACCGTGTATTGAATGACTCTCGTTGCCAATGGTTTCGGACATCCGGAAACCGAGGTTCTGAGTAAGGGGTGACAGTACCTATTGGGAAGTTCACAAAGAACACCCAACCCCACCCGCACATTAGCGGCCTTTACTAGGATATCGAATGATTTTTGAATATGCGCGTTAGTAATACGATGAATGTTATGCAAACATTGTTTTCCCTAAACATGCGAGAAATTGAATGGGTTTCTATGTCGATTTAATGCATAAAAATTAACGTCAAAGTTGTATTTTAGCATGTGAGGTTCGTTTTAGTATAATAAAACAAACGATGAAAATAAAATTGCTACAAACACAAACAAACAAGTTAGTAACGAGTTATTAATCGAATAAGAGCCGTAAATACAATATTATGTATGATTTCGAAAAAGATTTATGACACGTGATGGATTAACACGTGTTGACCAAGGTCAAGGAAAAATATATCGAGATCTGAAATATGCCTAAAGACCCGCTTTTTGTCTAAAAAATGATGTTCGGAGAATAATAAAAAATAGAGCGAAATCGATTACTTGCGTCGCGTTTTCCAGGAGAACACGCGACTCGCCCGGGAGCGGGGGCGACTCGCGCGAGAAGGCGACTCGCCCGGGACGCACGCGACTCGCGTCCCGGGCTGTTTTCGAAATTGTTTTTCGGAAAACTTATTGCTTTATTAAATCGCGTATAAATATTACATGATTTATACTCGGCTTAATTTCGCGATATTCGTTATATTCAATATTCGATTATGAAATCGATATCAAATACTCGGAATGATTTTTTTGAAAAGATAAAAAAAGGTTTTGAAAATCATTTTGTAAAATTAAACTAAAAAAACGATGTTTGACTCTCTCTGCGTTAAAATCGTTGTATTTTGTTTTAAGAAAATTTATGTAACGATTTTTTAGCATCAACGAGATTAATTTAGTTTTTTTGATACCATATTCGACTATAGAGAATTGATATCGTATTTTTAAGAATGTTTGTTTTATAAAAATAGTTTGTAATATCGATATTAGAAATAAAAGAAAATACGACGAATGACCCATAAAAAAAATTGACCGACGACGACGCGACGAAAAAAAAAGGAGAAAAAACGTGAGAAGGGAAGAGAGAAAGGAGAAGTCGGGTTTGATTTTACACCCTCAACCTACATGCTTTGTTTACTCGGATCAGGGCTCGTCGGAATGTGGCTAGGGCACGGGAGCGTCGAGTTAATGTCGGTGAGTTATGGTGGTTTTTCGGTTTGGACGTGTAAAGGGTAAGAGGTGGCCGGTTTCGTCGGGTCTCGGATATACTATCGGTTTCTCGATGCTAAGTGTATATTTTGTGAATTGTAGATGCGTGATGAATAATAAAGTTGATTATTTCTGAATCGTAGATGTGTGATAAAAAGTTGATGATTTTCGAATGAATTTTATGTGTCGTGAGGATCCTATTTATAGGAGAGGTCCTCGATGGGAGCTAGAATAGGTATCTCGTTTAGGTGATAAGAAATACCGATTAGGATAGGAAATGTAAGAATTTGAAAGGAACGAGAATTCCGTTACTTGGTGAAGAAGAAAGGAATCTCGGCTGAAAATAGGCTGCTCGGCCTAGTATCCCATGCTCGGTCGAGTGTTTGATTCGGTATTCGGATAGAATTCCTACTTGAGATCGAATTCTATCCTTAAATGGATTTGTTTAATATTTTGTGTGGCTGATTTTTTGTAGCGTTTGAGCTCGAATCAGTCACGTGGGGTGACACGGCTAACTCGCACGTCTCAAAAATATCTTTGACCGGGTTTTGACTCGGTCGCTAAAAGATGGTTTTGCCCCTGGTGTCGGATTCGACCCAAATTAGTCTTATTTGACTCGAAACGATCCACTGGGCCTGAATTTGAGGTCGGTTTTGTGAGATATGTACTCCTTAAAATGCCCAAGCCAAACGCCAATGATTTTGAGCCCATATTCGAGTATGTTAAAGCATGTTTACGTCTGATCATCATCGGGTGTTTGTCGGAAACTACTATAGACACCTCGCGGTCAAAATGTGGGTGTCTACAGAGCCCCCACTCTGACTGAGGCTTGGACAAGGCAAAAGTCAGAGTAGCTAACAGGCCAATCAAAGATTAAGACCTGGCAGACTTCCGGTCGGGTCGTTTATAGTCCAGTAGACTTGCATAAAAGGGCTCTCCAGCCATAAGTTGGAAATCATACCTGAGCTGATGATGCTAACTCCGTGGGGAATCGGACTTGTCGTATAAGTCTTGGGTGCGCCTATATGTGGGCTCATCCCGTTAAATGCTGCTGGGGAGTTAGGTGAATTGTGCGGTCTTGAATTGTACCTATATAAGTTACATAAAATTTTGCATGCAACATGTAGGTGAAACAAATATGACCCGCGCTGGGGAATAAAAATGATTTTTGCTTAGTTTTGAAATCGAAGTCCTGAAAGCAACTCACGTGCTAGGAAATAGGTTTTCAAAACTGAAATGGGTAGAAAAGAAATTTGCAATTTAAATAGACCGAAATTTGACCTTGTCGAAAAGGATTTTCTCAAATGTCTAAGTTTTGCAGATTTTACAAATGAGAATTTGAAGAGGGAGAGGTATATCGACAGACTCGACTCTGGACGTGACCGGACGAGTTGACAGACACGACTGGACTCTCGAGGGATTGGACCGTGACTCGGTAGGGGGGTGGGCGACCTAACAAGACTCTTAAGTTGCGCTATTCCGTAGCCTAGGCGAGTGGCAACACGGTCGAACATCGAAATGGGATAGATATGCTATACGGGGTTGCAGTAGTCAGTAACGAGACTGTTTTAGTCTAGTGCTCTCCTGGATTTTTGATTTTAGGGTACATTTCCAAAGTGGGTATTGCCTCGAGTCCTAACAGATTCTTGTCTTCGACTTAGCCGAGTACTAGAACACCTTTACAGAAAGGAGGCTAGGTTTTTTTTGAATTTATCTGGATTTTGTGAGTGGATGGAGGTTTTCTGCCTATGAGAAGCCCCCAAGACGACAAAGCTAGCTGTTGAGAACATGATGGTGTCGTGACCGGAATGATGGCGCTTTTTTGAATGTGTGTCAATGTGGGTGGTTGTGCCTCTGTTGAAAGGCTGCCTACGTATTCACGTGTAGTGAAATCAAACCATGCCGTAGTTCAGTGGATTGGAAGATATATTATGGTGACTAGTCTGATAGGACTTTGTGTGTAACTAGCCATAACAATGGTGCAGGCTAGGTGCATTCCCAATGATATCTTGATCAAAGAGCTAGAATGGTTAGGATATTGATCCTGTGACTGTGAGCGTTCCCCGGGGTAGCCCCCAGAGGTGGTGTGAACTATTTGGGCATGTTCTATGCTGACCACAAATTGAGTTCCCGTGTTTGGGGTTGGTAACTGGTTTGGATGAGAAGAATCGTGATATGCTCGATTTATATCGTCTTTCCTTCTTGCTTTACTCGTTTTTCTTTGGTTTTATCGCTCTTAGAAGCGATTTTTGGGCTACTAATGTTTTCTCTTGAGTTATCTTGTGTTTCGAGGTTCCTATGGCAAGAAGGCGACTTTTGGAGTCGATTTCTGCGACGTAAGCGCCTATCCCGAGTCACGAGGCATCCTTAGAGTCGAGGAAAAGCAAGAAGGAGTCATCCTGGGAATCTACATGGCCGGGTAGTAAGCCATGAAGCAAAGAAGAGAGAAAGGCAGCAACTATAGCCCGACATGGCCGTGACCCTAGCTGCTCATGGCCGGCACGGGGTGCCTCACGACCATGAGCCCCTTAATCATGGTCATGAGCCCCCTGTTGTTCTTTTTCCCTCAAGTTTCGACACCTCATTCCTCCTTTGGAGGGAACCATATATATACCCCTCTTGTAATATTAGTAGAGGGAGACAAAACCCTAGAGAGAGGCACACTACTTTAGCTTAATCTTACATTAATTTCCCCTTAATCCTTCTTTAATTTTAGCTTAATCCTAGAACCCTTGTGTAATTTGGGAAGCTCTTGAAGATTTCATCATTATTGACACATTGGTGGATGTTCTTGGGTTATAATTTATACAATTTTCAATCTTTCCATTTCCTATTTGTGTTGGTATAATTTCTCTAGTCTCTTCTCTTTTAATCTTAGTTTTTCATTAAAGTTTGAATCTTTTCCTCTAGATTATTGTCTTCCTTTGTTTATCTTGCATTATGGATGTGTTGGCTTTTATGTTACTTTCCTTTGTTCATGTTAGTTTTAGTTTAGTCATGAGTGAGTAGACTTTTTGTGGGGTTAGTAGGGGGATTAGACGTTAATTATGGGTGATTAGGGTTAAGAGTGGATAAAGGTTGAGTCTTTATTGCTTGTCACTTGTTTTGCATGTTAAGTGTATGACGAATTGCTTGTTAGGGTGGTAGTGGCCATGCTACTCTTGCTTGTTTCTTCTCCCTTGATGTTTGCTTGATTTGTGATTGATTCTTCATGTTTTGGGTAATAGCTTGCATAAATTATCGGGTTTGTTTTCGTTGCGAGAGCACAAGCTTGCCTTAGTGATTAGGTGATACCCTTATCCTCGTTTTTCCCACTAGCCTTTTACGTCTTTGAACCCGATCTAACCCTACTCCTTTTCCTATTTGAATTCATCTTCCTTTTAGACATTGCTCTAGTTGTTTGTTGCTTTAGTTTAATCTTATTTGAATTGTTTAGTTTATGTTAAACTTAGTCTTTAGTCTTGTCCAAACTCAAAAATACCTTCCTCAATTGTTTCTTGTGACTTTGTCTTGTTTCTAAGCATACTAGTCTTTTCTCCACCGTCTTCGTGGACCGACCCGACTTGCCCCTAGCTACTAGTTAGGTTAGTTGGTTTAATTGGTGTTAGGATTGACGGCAAAATCCTCCCATCAATTTGGCGCCGTTGCCGGGGACGGTGTTTGTTTTAGGCGTTGTTTGCTTAGTTTATAGATTTAGTTACCGTTTAGTGTGTCCTTATTTATGTTACTTATCTTCTTTATCTATTCCTTGCTTCTTGTTTGTGTAGAGTTTATTTCCTTCTTGTCTAGTGCCCATAAAGCACTAGACTTCTCACGTTTGCTTCCTAATCTACAGTTTATGCCTAGAGGCGGTAATCACCCTCTTCTTTACAACTCAGATCCGGAAAGGTTTTTTCGAAACCTTCGACAAAGGACGGTTGCTAGATTGAGAGGTTCCCAACCGGGCACAAGCCGAGATTTTGAGCAAAACGTGGAGATTGATCTAAATTCTCCACCAAGAGAAGCCACCGAAGAGGGTTTCTAAACATCTACGGCACCCACAATTCAACCATATCTCATTCTACACCACCGGCATATTCTTCGACTTCTTCACCTCCTATATCTCCAACCACCTCTATCCCAAGTTCTACACCGACATCACCAATCCATCACATCATGCCTAAATTCTCTTCACATTCGACGTTCACGGAAGTTGTTTTGCCCGGTCCCACCGCTTTACCGGGTACCTACACCGGTAATTTTGTGGCTAAGACTCAATTCATCCAATTGGTCGAGCGGAGCCAATTTAGTGGCTTGCCGGCGGAGGATCCACATCAACATATGGAAGCCTTTTCCGACTATTGCGATGCCATCTCACAACCGGGAATAACCCAAGACCAAATCCGGTGGGTATTATTCCCTTTCTCTTTGATCGGCAAGGCTAAGCAATGGCTCAAAGGTTTAGACAAGACGGCTCTCGGTATTGACACTTGGAAGAAGCTAGCCTTAGCATTCTACCAACAAATTTATCCACCGGAGAAGACCAATCTATTGAGGGCTTCAATCACGGGATTTCAACAACGTGATGAAGAAAGCCTCTATGAATCGTGGGAAAGGTTCAAAGCCTTGATCCGTTCTTGTCCTCACCATGGTTTATCACAGTGGTTCCTTGTTCAACAGTTTTGGAATGGGTTATATGAAGATTCAAGGGCCATACTCAACATGGGATCTAATGGAAGGTTTACCGAGGTAGATGATGACCAAACTTGGTCAAGAATTGAGGAGATAGCGGTACACAACTCTCAATACTCAAGGCCTAGGAAGGCGAATAGAGGGGGAAAGCACGAGATCGATGCCATTACACAACTCAGTATTGATCTTGGAGCACAATTAAGAACTCACATGGAAACTATTGACAAGAAGCTCAAAAGCCATCTTGATCAAGGTCAAAGCACAAGTGCCTCCCACCAACATTCAATGCAACAAGTCAATGCTATGGGAGTTGTACCTCCTACATCTTATTATAGGATATGCGAAATTTGTGGGATACATGGACAGGAGCCTTCATATTGTCGAAGTAGCATTGAGGAAGAGAATGCTTTTCGAGCATTCAAGCAAGGTGCCCCATACTCTAACTTCAAGGCTCAAAATGTGCCAAATCCTCACATGTTCCAAGGATCCCATCAAGCTTCCCAACAACAATCCCTACATCAACACCGTCCATATGTGCCACCTCCCTTAAGGGACAACAACCAAGGGTACCTAGGTTATCAAGGCAATCCAAGGCCTTCCAACAACTTCCAACAACATAACCAAGGAACAATCAAGGGTTCCAAAATCAAGGGAACTTCAATCATCAAAGTGGTTTCCAAGGAAACCAACACTCACAAGGATTACAAAGCAACAACCAAAGTTACCAAAACCACAATCACGGTTACTCTCAAGGTTTTAATCAAGGAAATTCTCATGGGTTCCAAGGGAACTTCCAACAACAATAACAAGGGTCTCAAGGTAATCAACAAGATGCCAAGCCTAGGAGTAAATCACCCACCTATGATTATGGCTTTCCTCTATCCATCACAAATGCTCCACACACTCAACAAGCTCCAACACCCGATTTTGATATGCAAAAGACAATGTTGGAGATGCAAAGAAGCAATCAAGAGATGCAACGCAATCAATTGGAAATGCAAATGAATCAACAAGAATTCTATTCTCAACTCCAAAGAGATAACAAGGCTAGAGACACTCATATGAAAATGTTGGAAACTCAATTGTCTCAAGTAGCCTCGGGTAGCTCTTCAAGGCAAAAAGGGCAATTGCCTCCCCAAGGCACGACACCGGACCAAGCTACCGCTAATGCTATCACCTTGAGGAGTGGTTCTAGCTATGAGCCACCTATGATGCCCAATGAGGATGACTATGGAGGAAAACTAAGGGAGGAGCCTATACTTGAAGAGGTTGATCAACCTCTAGAGGATTCTTGTGATGAAGAAGTCCCTAATCCGGACTTAGGGGAAGAAGTGATTGTGGAAGATATAGATGAGGGCGGTAATGTTCTTTCCTCACAAAAGACCCCATCTACTTTCATTCCCTATGAGAAATCCAAGTCTAGGGGAGCTCCTTCAAAGTCCAAAGGGACCCATGGTGAGAATTCGAATTCCAAGGAAGTGGGGGATGCTACTAAGGTTAACTTGCCTTTTCCCTCAAGACAAGCCAAGTCCAAAGCGGACAAGCAATTCGAGAAGTTCCTTGAACTTGTGAAGAACCTAGAAGTGACTATTCCTTTTACCGAATTGATTACTCAAGTGCCTACCTATGCTCGGTTTATGAAGGAGATCCTATCTCGGTTGTTTCTAGATGGGGAGGAACTTGTTTCTAAGAAATGGGTCAAAGATCAAGCTACACTTACTGGAATCTACTCGGTTGACGTACAATCTTTTGATCTTAAACCCCTTCCCCCTAATTTATCCTATGCCTATCTTAATGATAAGAAGTCTTGTCCGGTCATAGTTAGCTCTAAGCTTGAGTCTAACCAATTGGATGCTTTGCTTGAGGTTTTGAGGAAATATAAGAGCACCATTGGTTATAGCCTTGATCACATACAAGGGATTAGTCCCGAATTTTGCATGCATAGGATACACTTAGAAGATGACTTTAAGCCTAGTGTCCAAGGACAAAGGAGGCTCATTCCTAATATGCAAGAGGTTGTAAAGAAAGAAATCATGAAACTCCTTGATGTCGGGATTATATATCCCATCTCGAGTTCAAATTGGGTAAGTCCTATACAAGTGGTTCCCAAGAAGGGCGGAATCACGGTCATAAAGAACGAAAAAGATGAACTAGTGCCCACTAGGTGTGTCACCGGTCATAGAATGTGCATTGACTATAGGAAACTCAATAATGCTACAAAGAAAGATCACTTCCTTATACCATTCATTGACCAAATGCTAGAAAGGTTGGCTTCCCACACTCATTTTTGCTTTCTAGATGGGTTTTCGGGATTTTTCCAAATCCCGATTCACCCGGATGACCAACCTAAGACCACATTCACTTGTCCTTATGGAACCTTTGCATATAGGCGCATGCCATTTGGTTTGTGCAATGCCCCAGCCACCTTCTAAAGGTGCATGATGGGCATCTTTTCGGACTATATCGAGTCTATTGTTGAGGTATTCATGGATGATTTTAGTGTTTATGGTAAGGACTTTGAGTCATGTTTGGTGAACTTGTCTAAAGTGCTTGCGAAATTTGAGGAAGTGAACTTGGTGTTGAATTGGGAGAATTGTCATTTCATGGTAAATGAGGGCATTGTGTTAGGTTACTTAATCAAAGATCGGGGCATTCAAGTAGACGGGGCAAAAATTCAAGTCATTGAGCATTTGCCCCCGCCTACGAATGTCAAGGGAGTTCAGAGCTTCTTAGGCCATGCGGGATTTTACCGCCTTTTTATTAAAGACTTTTCAAAATTGGCCAAGCCTCTCACCGAACTCCTCTTGAAGGATGCCCCATTTGTGTGGACTAATGCTTGTAATGAGGCTTTTGCTAGGTTGAAGGAGGCTTTGATCACCGCTCCCATTATCAAATCACCGGATTGGTCCAAACCATTCGAGGTGATGTGTGATGCTAGTGACTATGCGGTAGGAGCCGTACTAGGCCAAAGAGAAGGAAAAGCCTTACATGCCATATACTATGCTAGCAAGACTTTCGACAACACCGAAGCTCGGTATGCTACAACCGAGAAGGAGCTATTGGCCATCGTATATGCCCTCACCAAGTTTAGGTCCTATCTTCTTGGCTCTACGGTGATTGTCTTCACCGATCATTCCGCATTGAAATATCTATTAGCCAAGAAGGACTCAAAGCCACGATTACTCCGTTGGATTCTTCTTCTCCAAGAATTCGACCTCGAGATTCGTGACAAGAAGGGGGCCGCAAATATGGTGGCGGATCACCTATCACGTCTTCGAGTTGAAGACCTTGAGAATACTCGCATAGATGACTCATTTCCGGATGATGCTATAATGTTTGTTTGCACAACATCGTCGGATCAACCTCCTTGGTACGCCGATTATGCAAACTATATTGTGGGAGATGTTCTTCCCCCGGACTTGAGTTACCAACAAAAGAAGAGGTTCTTCTATGAGGTCAAGCAATACTTTTGGGACGATCCGCAATTGTTCAAAGCATGTGTCGATGGGCTATATAGGAAGTGTGTTCCTCATTTGGAACAAAGGGATATATTGCACGCATGCCACTCATCCCCATATGGAGGACATCATGGTGCCACCAAAACAGTCGCAAAAATTCTACAATCCGGGTTTTATTGGCCTACGATGTTTCAAGATGCAAGGGAATTTGTTTCCCGGTGTGATGCGTGCCAAAGAACCGGGAACATATCATGGAGGCAAGAGATGCCACAAAGGGGGATCTTGGAGCTTGAAATATTTGATGTGTGGGGAATAGATTATCAAGGCCCGTTTCCATCATCAAAGGGGAATCGCTACATTCTAGTAGCCGTTGACTACGTGTCGAAGTGGGTGGAAGCCGTTGCCGCGCCCACGAATGATGCTAGAGTTGTAATGAATCTCCTAAAGAGGGTGATCTTTCCACGGTTCGGGGTTCCTTGTGCCCATATTAGCGATGGAGGAACCCACTTTCATGAAAAACGCCTTGATGCTCTCTTGTTGAAATATGGCGTACATCATAGAACCGGATTGGCCTATCACCCTCAAACAAGTGGCCAAGTAGAAATCTCAAATCGGGAAATCAAAGCTATCCTTGAGAAAGTTGTCACAAGAAACCGGAAGGATTGGAGCATGAAGCTCGACAACACGCTATGGGCCTACCGAACGGCATTCAAGACACCTATTGGCACATCGCCATATAGGCTTGTCTATGGGAAAGCGTGTCACCTTCCGGTCGAAATGAAGTTCAAGGCTTTTTGGGCCATAAAAGAACTCAACCTCGATCCTACTTTAGTCGGCGAGAAACGATTGCTTCAAGTGCATGAATTAGAAGAATTCCGACTACACGCCTATGAAAGTGCGCGGATCTACAAGGAACGCACTAAATTATGGCATGAGAAGAGGATAAACAAGAGGTCGTTTCAAGTGGGTGACAAGGTGCTATTGTTTAATTCAAGGCTAAGGCTCTTTCCTGGAAAGCTCCGCTCACGTTGGTCCGGACCATTCACCATCACGGAAGTCGATCGGTATGGAGACTTCGAGTTGAGCAATGAAAAAGGTGAATTGTTCCGAGTAAACGCTAAAAGAATCAAGCTTTAGAACAAGAGTGCAACCCCGGGGTCGGTGGAGGTTCTTTACCTCCAACCCATCCCCTCGTAACCAATCAAACAAACTCGGTTTCACGGAGTTCCACAAGAACCGTCATGTTGTAAATATCTTTTCCCTTCTTCTTTTAATTTTTGTGAATTATTTTGTGTGTCTTGCATTTTTAGATTTTGTGTGTTGAAATCTTGTTATTTGGTATTTTTCATTGAGTGATGTGAGGGAGGGGTTTTTAATGATTATTATGGAGTTGTGTAGGAAGAGTGAAGCTTGATGGGTTTTTATGTTGAGTTATTGGAGGAGAAATCTTGAAAAAATCATGGGAGAGATTATATTGTTATATGGAGCTTTGATTTTCGGAGCTTTGATGAAGCTAAGCTTAGATGCTTTGATGAATTTTATTATCGAGTGAAGTTTTATTATTATCTTCCATGATGAAAATCAAGTCGTTCTTACTCGGTTTTTCCATTTTTCCTACAAGTTTAAGCTCGGTGGGATTTTTATTAGAAGACGTGAACTAGAAGGTCGGTTTTTGAGCTTGGCATAAGCTTTTAGGGCCGGGCTTTTGGATCCCGAGATATTATTTATCACTTGGGTAGAAAGTTCGGTGTTGTTATGATGATAGAAGACTTAGGTGAGAGACATGGCCATGAGGCTAAAGACATGACCATGAGCCGTCATGGCCATAATGAAGGCTACATGGTGGGGAGGATATTGGTGCAAAAATGACATGCTACTGAGTTGGAACATGGCCATGTCAAGGGTGACATGGCCATGAGGCGACATGGCCATGAGGGGGGGTGTCATGAACGTGAGCTAGAAGTCCAAAATTAACAGCTTACTGTTCTCCCTCACGGGCATGAGGGGCCGATTCATGGCCATGAGGGCTCCCGACCATGAGCCTTACCCTCATGGCCGGGACGGGTTACTTCGCACAAATTCACCCTTTGCTCTCAACCCCCCCCCCCCCCCTTCATTAACAAACCCAGCCCAATCCCACTCTCCCCTCACATACAGCCCACCCGCCCAGCCCAACCCATACCCGACCCGCCCCCACTCTCCCCTCACATACAGCCCAGCCCAGCCGATACCCGACCCGCCCCCACTCTCCCCTCACATACAGCCCACCCGCCCAGCCCAGCCCATACCCGACCCGCCCCCACTCTCCCCTCACATACAGTCCAGCCCAGCCCATACCCGACCCGCCCCCACTCTCCCCTCACATAAACCCAACCCACCCTTCTTTAAAAACCCGACCCGGCCCTTCCATACTCGCATAAACAAACCCAAATTCATAATTCAACCTTCATCTTCAACCTCCTTACTACAACACATAAACCCCAAATTCCCACATAAACCCTAAAACTCCAAATCACCATAACTTACTCAATTCTCAACCGATTTTAACAATTCTTGTCCCTAAATCGCTCCTAAACTAATTCATATCAATCTCTTGGCAATATTTTGAACCAAATTAAAGTTTTTAGCTCAAAATCGACATTTCTAATTCTAGGGTTTTGAAAATCCGGGATTTTGTTGTTGTTTTATTTTGAGTTTTCTTGATTCTGTTGGGTTCTAGAGTGTTCCTAGGGTCGTGTGGATCAAATTTTGGGTCGATTTGGTTCGGTTTTGGTCAACTTCGATGTCACACAAAGTTGCCATCTTCTTCACTATTATAATCCTTCATCTTCAAGCTTGCTTATCACTATGGACAGACCAAGGAGACAAGGAAAAGCTCCGGCTCGGATTCCGGTTCGAACTCCTTTGATTAAAAAGAAAAAAAAGGGACCTTCAACTTCGATGTCAATTTCGGTCGTCCCGTCCGTCGTCGAGCAACCTTTGGTTTCCGACATCCCTCACATAGTGGAGGAGGTAATCCCTATTCCCGCTTATAGTGGTGTTACTTTCATGTCACATTTACATAGAGCTAAGTTTGAAAAATTCTTGGCTAAAAGGGTAGTGCCAACCCGATTTCTAGACCATAAGCTACTTAGGAAACTTAAAATTTTTAAGGAGACCAAGGATTTATTCACCGGGTTAGGCATGGAAAAATTATTTGATGCACATGAAGTAACCTACTTTGAGTTGACATTGGAGTTCACAAGCTCTTTCCGTGTTGACAAAAGTCCGCACAACCCGATCCCTATTTCCTTTAGGCTTGGAAACAAAGGGTATGTGTGTAGTATTAAAAAGTTTTGTGACCATCTAGGGGTTACCGACACTAGTACGGGGAGGGAGCCGGAACATTTTGATCCTTCGGTCTTGTGGAAGCATATGACGGGGCTTAATCTTCTTAATTATCAACGGCTTCCACATAATAGAATCCACCATCCCGTTCTTAGATTTTGGGCTCGATTTGTAGCCGGAAGTATCTTTGCTAGAGCAGAACCGGGAATTATTAATAAGATGGAATTGACGATTCTCAAAGCTTACTTGAATCCTTTGGGCCGCGCTAATTTTCAAGTCGACATACAAGCGTACACGGTCCAAAAGTTTGAGGAGTTAATTACTAGGTCGACAACGACATCTTTTAATTTTGGTGGCCTCATTACATTGCTTGCTAAGAAATTCAACCCTAAGATAGATTTGGAGGTGTACACGGTGGCTAAGGGGGGTACACTTTTGGATGGAGACTTTTTGGCAAATAGTTTCTTCATCCCCAAGTCCGATGAAAAAAAGTGGGCTTGGCTAAACCATGGCGAGCCCGCCATATACCTCCCGTGTAACCGTCTCCCCTTGTTAACACCACGTGCTTCGAAGTCTTCACCTCCAAACAACCTCCTTTATCTCTTGCCAACCCAGATTAAGGAGGGGGAAGTTCAAGCACGAAGTAAGAGCAAGCAAGTGTATAGTAGAGGGGAAGGTTCCCAAGTTAAACAAGATGATGTCCATGGTAAGAAACCGAGTAAACCCACACCTCCGGGACCCGTGTTAGTCCCACCATTTGCCCCTTATGTCCCCTTGGACGTGCCTCCCTCTTTAGATATGCATCTTGGGGGAATGTTCCAAGCCTTGCACCTTCAACAATACAATATGCAAATGGATATCTACTTCGCCCTTTACCCG
Organism: Agrostemma githago; assembly: GCA_958450325.1. Lineage (NCBI taxonomy): Eukaryota > Viridiplantae > Streptophyta > Magnoliopsida > Caryophyllales > Caryophyllaceae > Agrostemma > Agrostemma githago. The sequence continues at coordinate 29,265,815 of OY288254.1, read as the reverse complement.
TGCGTTTTGCCTCTCCTTTTCCTTGTAGGTTGCTCGATGACCATTAATTTTGGGAAGCTCTAGAGACGCTCGGTAATATCACTCCATTCCCTTTTTCCTTTTTCCGTTGTGGAGTTTGGAGATTGTGTTTGTGGTAATGGTGGCTCGGGTGGAGCTTTGTGAAGTTCGGGTTTTCCAAGTAGCTTGCTTGGATAGTAAGGGGTGGTGTATGTTTATTGTGTGATTGTTTCGCATGTTTATTTTTCTTCTTCCTTCGTCTTTGTGTATTTTTCTCCTACTTTTGTCATTGTCTTGTATAGTTTGTGTTAGGTGTGGGTAAATGTTTTTTCGAAAACCCGGTTGTGTGATTTAGGTGCAAGTGTCTCTTATTTCCTAGTTAACATCACATTTTGATTTGTGGACTTTATTCTAGTAGGATGACCTTTAATCAATTATTATATTGACCTTTTGCCTTAAGTCCATCTTTTCTACTAAGTATTTTACACCGGGGTTTGCACTTGACCACCTTTACCACCCCCGGAGTGTTTAGGCCTTGGTTACCGGGTTTCATTTCCTTAGGTGACCTCATTCAAGTGACCGCTTTCTAGTCCAAAATTTTTACCTTTTTGTTGGTTAGGAAGGGGTGCACACCTAACTTACCTATTTTCCTACCATTCCTCCATTTCCAAATAATAAGCTTTGCATATTAAAGTTGACAAGTTGCATTTTAATGTCTAATATGGGCAAGCCAATCAAGAAAGAATAGGGCCATTTAAAAAAATATATATATAAAATTTGCCCTCAATTGATTGACTTAAGGGGAAAAGAAAAAAAAAACAAAAAACAAAAACTCAAAAATATTTCCAAAAAAAAAAACAAAAAAAAAATAATAAGCCTTTTCCTTTGTCGATGCATCGCCGTGAAGGGCCTACCAACGGACCGAGTCCCGAGGAAGGAAGATAGCGGTGTCTATTCGATTATCCTCCTTTTTGTTTAGTCCTTTGTCGATGCGTCGCCGTGAAGGGCCTCCCAACGGACCGAGTCCCGAGGAAGGAAGATAGCGGTGACTATTCAGTTTTCCTCCTTTTGCTTAGCATGTTCACCTTTTTGTTTGGACTAGTTGGTTAATTTGAGTTTGGGACGACCCTCTAGGCTTTGCTTAGGGAATGAAATTTCACTTACCTACAGTGTCGACTCGCTCCGGGATTCATCCTTATTCCACTCCATTTATCGTCCTAGTGTAGGTTTTCTTTAGTAGATTAGAAGGACTTAGGCAAGTTGTCAAAATAATTGTTGCTTAGCCGTCATTCTATTAGAATTTGTGTCCCTATTATCTTGTGTAGCCAACTTAGGAATGTTTCACTTGCCTTGGATTCATGTCCGGTGACTTTCCCACCGTTTTGATAAGGAATTCGGTGTTTTCTTAGTTTGGATACATCTCTTTTTGTGTGTTTGTTTGTTTTGTGTGCGAGGCATATCCACCGTTTTTGTCATAAGACCTCACTTGTCTTGCGGGGAGTGTTCTACCTCATGGACACTTCAGCGTGAGTTGAAAGGGCTTAGGGTGCGCTAATACCCACTCGGCTAGTAGTCTAGTTTTAGTTAGATAGTTAGTTCGTGCTTACTCGAGGGTGAGTAAGGGTTTAGTTCGTGCTTACTCGTTTTTCTTTGGTTTTATCGCTCTTAGAAGCGATTTTTGGGCTACTAATGTTTTCTCTTGAGTTATCTTGTGTTTCGAGGTTCCTATGGCAAGAAGGCGACTTTTGGTGTCGATTTCTGCGTCGTAAGCGCCTATCCCGAGTCATGAGGCGTCCTTAGATTCGAGGAAAAGCAAGAAGGAGTCATCCTTGGAATCTACATGGCCGGGTAGTAAGCCATGAAGCAAAGAAGAGAGAAAGGGAGCAACTATAGCCCGACATGGCCGTGACCCTAGCTGCTCATGGCCGGGACGGGGTGCCTCACGACCATGAGCCCCTTAATCATGGTCATGAGCCCCCTATTTTTCTTTTTCCCTCATGTTTCGACACCTCATTCCTCCTTTGGAGGGAACCATATATATACCCCTCTTGTAATCTTAGTAGAGGGAGACAAAACCCTAGAGAGAGGCACACTACTTTAGCTTAATCTTACATTAATTTCCCCTTAATCCTTCTTTAATTTTAGCTTAATCCTAGAACTCTTGTGTAATTTGGGAAGCTCTTGAAGATTTCATCATTATTGACACATTGGTGGATGTTCTTGGGTTATCATTTATACAATTTTCAATCTTTCCATTTCCTATTTGTGTTGGTATAATTTCTCTATTCTCTTCTCTTTTAATCTTAGTTTTTCATTAAAGTTTGAATCTTTTCCTCTAGATTATTGTCTTCCTTTGTTTATCTTGCATTATGGATGTGTTGGCTTTTATGTTACTTTCCTTTGTTCATGTTAGTTTTAGTTTAGTCATGAGTGAGTAGACTTTTTGTGGGGTTAGTAGGAGGATTAGACGTTAATTATGGGTGATTAGGGTTAAGAGTGGATAAAGGTTGAGTCTTTATTGCTTGTCACTTGTTTTCCATGTTAAGTGTATGATGAATTGCTTGTTAGGGTGGTAGTGGCCATGCTACTCTTGCTTGTTTCTTCTCCCTTGATGTTTGCTTGGTTTGTGATTGATTCTTCATGTTTTGGGTAATAGCTTGCATAAATTATCGGGTTTGTTTTCGTTGCGAGAGCACAAGCTTGCCTTAGTGATTAGGTGATACCCTTATCCTCGTTTTTCCCACTAGCCTTTTACGTCTTTGAACCCGATCTAACCCTACTCCTTTTCCTATTTGAATTCATATTCCTTTTAGACATTGCTCTAGTTGTTTGTTGCTTTAGTTTAATCTTATTTGAATTGTTTAGTTTATGTTAAACTTAGTCTTTTGTCTTGTCCAAACTCAAAAATACCTTCCTCAATTGTTTCTTGTGACTTTGTCTTGTTTCTAAGCATACTAGTCTTTTCTACACCGTCTTCGTGGACCGACCCGACTTGCCCCTAGCTACAAGTTAGGTTAGTTGGTTTAATTGGTGTTAGGATTGACGGCAAAATCCTCCCATCAATTTGGCGTCGTTGCCGGGGACGGTGTTTATTTTAGGCTTTGTTTGCTTAGTTTACAGATTTAGTTACCGTTTAGTGTGTCCTTATTTGTGTTACTTATCTTCTTTATCTATTCCTTGCTTCTTGTTTGTGTAGAGTTTATTTCCTTCTTGTCTAGTGCCTAAAAGCACTAGACTTCTCACGTTTGCTTCCTAGTCTACAGTTTATGCCTAGAGGCGGTAATCACCCTCTTCTTTACAACTCAGATCCGGAAAGGTTTTTTCGAAACCTTCGACAAAGGACGGTTGCTAGATTGAGAGGTTCCCAACCGAGCACAAGCCGAGATTTTGAGCAAAACGTGGAGATTGATCTAAATTCTCCACCAAGAGAACCCACCGAAGAGGCTTTTCTAAACATCTTCGGCACCCACAATTCAACCATATCTCATTCTACATCACCGGAATATTCTTCGACTTCTTCACCTCCTACATCTCCAACCACCTCTATCCCAAGTTCTACACCGACATCACCAATCCATCACATCATGCCTAAATTCTCTTCACATTCGACGTTCACGGAAGTTGTTTTGCCCGGTCCCACCGCTTTACCGGGTACCTACACCGGTAATCTTGTGGCTAAGACTCAATTCATCCAATTAGTCGAGCGGAGCCAATTTAGTGGCTTGCCGACGGAGAATCCACATCAACATATGGAAGCCTTTTCCGACTATTGCGATGCCATCTCACAATCGGGAATAACCCAAGACCAAATCCGGTGGGTATTATTCCCTTTCTCTTTGATCGGCAAGGCTAAGCAATGGCTCAAAGGTTTAGACAAGACGGCTCTCGGTATTGACACTTGGAAGAAGCTACCCTTAGCATTCTACCAACAATTTTATCCACCGGAGAAGACCAATCTATTAAGGGCTTCAATCACGGGATTTCAACAACGTGATGAAGAAAGCCTCTATGAATCGTGGGAAAGGTTCAAAGCCTTGATCCGTTCTTGTCCTCACCATGGTTTATCACAGTGGTTCCTTGTTCAACAGTTTTGGAACGGGTTATATGAAGATTCAAGGGCCATACTCAACATGGGATCTAATGGAAGGTTTACCGAGTTCTGCTCTCGGGGATTTGACGAGTTTTGCTCTCGGGGATTTGACGAGTTCTGCTCTCGGGGATTTGACAAGTTCTGCTCTCGGGTCTTTGACGAGTTTTGATCTCGGGTTAGCGTATGGTGATTGTGAATTCTGTTATGTAAAGGGGAAGTCGAGTAAAATGGCTCGAACTTTGATCGGGATAGGTTTTCATAATGCGGGATCTGGTTTCCATGTCTGGCCCTAATGGTTAGGGGTATCCTATGGAACTTGAATCCTCAAAATTCCGGGCTGTCTCTAGCCTGGGTCTCGGGAAGGTCTTGAGGGTTGTAATGTGGGAAGGCTAAATGTGGTGTTAGTTGACCAGCTTGATTGTTTCCCCCTTATTGGATGGTATGAGTATTGATAATTTTGAATTGACTGTTTTTACTACGGTCATGGGTTCTTGAATATTTTTTGGTTGACCTCTTAGCCCCGGTCTTGGGATTCTTCACTTGGATTGACCATTTTACCTTGGCCATGGATACCCTTTTTTTTTTATGATGGCCTGCTTTTTGTTTTGGCCTTGTGCTTCTTTTTTTTCCCGGACTTTTGATTTTTTTTCTCTTCTAGTTTTTCTTTTTTCTTGGACCTTTTTTTTGTTTGTCAGACTAACACCTAAGGTAGAGATGGTTGATCTTATTGGATGGGTGTTAATTGTGGGAAATGGGCTCGCCTCCCGTCTTGGGCCCAAACTAGGAGACTACCAAGATTTGTCATAGGATTCGATACCGCTCCTGCTAAGTGTAGTTTTGTGGCTTCCTATGTCACACATGGAACAGGTAAAGGAAAACACGGGTCTCGATTTCCTGCAGTCATTATAGATGTGCCTGTAATAGTCACGTGCATGTGCTCACAGTGTATGACGGTGTTCATCATGTTCTCGGAAACACATAAGTAAAGTATATATGAGCAATAGAAAAGCTGATTTTATTGAATTTTGAAAAAGAGGACAAAATGCAGAAGATTCTGACTCTGATTTGGAAATGAGGATGTAGGGTATCCTATACTCGGACTCAGACTTAGACTCGAATCAGATCTGGACTTGGATGCTCGGTTGGTTGTTTTTTTTTTTGGTAAGGTCTTCGACAGGTGCCACGACTCGCCTAAACTCGGTTTTGCGCAAATGCAAGAGAGGGAGTCAAACTAGACGCGACCCGGGGTGACTGGAATGACTAGGATTCTTGGATCGGGATACTCGAACATTGATCTGGACAAGGTAACGACCATGACTTAGACTCGATCATGAGGGTGAGTCCAAAAAATGGGGCGACCATGTTTGACCGCGCCGCGTGCTCGGACCAACTGTGGTGACCTAACCCTAGGTGACTCGAGTGTTCGTAGCATAGGTACGACTCGAAGAAGGCATGATAAGGACGCCAGTGTAGGATGAACGTAGGGTACCCCTCTAGGGTGGCCGTGGTCGATTGCTCGGATGGAGGATAGCCCCCAAGTGAGACTAAAGACTCTGGTAGGACTCAGATGGTGTGACATCTAAATGACTCAGATCGCGAACCTTTTGTTATGGAGCTAAGCCTTGTAAAAGGTTGACTCGGAAAAGACACCTAGACGAGTGACTTGTGAAAGGTGGACCTCCTTTAGGATCCAGCTGTGTGGGTTGGGCCCTGTTTGAGAGGAGGTTCACGTGAGACATTCCCCAGACTTTGGACTCGATTGTGTAGACGGGCCAACCCTTGTAGGAGTATGTCCTACGTAGGCGGGCCTTGCCTTAGTCAAATAAGGCGGACTGGGATAGGGAGGAAACTCATGATATATAAGATCGACGGAATTTCGACGCTAAAGACCTTGACGACTTATGACATGACCCGACACTGCTAAATACGGGAAGTCCTAAGAAAAGGAAGTTTTTGAAATATGATTTTTGAAAGCCCGAAAAATTCGGGGATAGAAACCCGGCCTTTTTTGAGAAAACGGAAAAGATGGGCCGGGTGACGGGTTTGAAAAGTTTCGAAAATATTTTCGAGTTTTAAAATGGGCATAATACCGGCTAAAAAATAGGCTATTTTGAGTAAAATCGTAAATCCTAAATTCGGTATATGTCCCGGGTTTTCAAATTGGATATTTTGAAAAGGATGCAATTTTTGAAAATGATGGTTTTTGAAAAAGACTTGTAAATCAGATAGCACGTAGTCACGGAAGCGGTATAACGACACCATGTATGCTCAAATTCTAAGTCTCGGTCAGTCTAAAGGGGTCTATACCAGTTAGGGGTGAGCAAAACCGGATATCCGATCCGGTTTTGTAAACCGTATCGGATATCCGGTTTTAAAAATCAAAAAAATTCCGATCCGTATCCGATTCGGTTTTTTCCGGATATCCGGTTTTCGGATATCCGGTTTTTTCGGATATCCGGTTTTCGGATATCCGGTATCCGGTTTTATATTTTTTTTCTATTTTTCTATTTTTTTAAAAAAATAAATTTTTCATTTTTAATTAAAGTAATTAATTAATTAATTGATTTTTAAGCAACGTTACGTTTTATATAAATTGATATAAAATACATAAAAAAAAATTTCAAAAAAATGGTATATATGTCTTGCGGTACAATTAATCTAACAAAATATTACGTTTCAATACATAATATCATAAATTTACTAATAGTTTTTTTTTTTACCTTTGAAAATAATGGGTGAGTTTTGAATTCTTTATTGTATAATTCATATTAGGATTATATTTTTCATATTTTTTTATTGTTTTTAAAAAACCGGATCGGAAACCGGATATCCGGTTTCTATTTTTCCCGATACGTATCCGATACGGTTTTAAGGAAAACCGTATCGTATATCCGGTTATTCGTATCGGATATCCGGAAATTCGTATAATTGGAAGCGTATACCGTATCGTATACGTATAATAAAACTGTATCGTATATTTTTGCTCACCCCTAATACCAGTGTACATAGCCTATCCGAGAATCGGGGCGGACTTCCTAAGTCGAGTTGATCTTAGAACATGCCGTAAAACCCATACGAATCGACTATGGACACCTTTGACATATCCAATTTGGAATACATCAATAGTATAGTGGGACGTCGGTCACCAGTACCGGCCCGGGAAAATATGGGGTTATGCATGAACCGTAAAACTAAAACGCGTATTGCACTAGTCAAACGATTTCTATTCGAGTCTCACCCTGAGGATGCCGATGGTAAGTCACACATCAGTTAATCCCCAGCGGAGTCGCCAAATTGTGGAAATGACATAGGTCCACCCCGATGTGGCCACGCGCGAGTTTGGGGAGGCGAATGAATCTCCATATGAGAATGAATCGAATTGAAATTTAAATCGAAGTTGGAGTCGCCACCGAATTTTGTGGGAGTTCGGGCCCGTTCGAACCCACTCTATGTCGTAGTGGGCCGTGTACAAAATACGGCCCATTTCCGATGTCAGAGTTTATTGGGTTCGTCCCTTTGCATTTGATACCGATATCGACTTGATCGGATACCGTGTATTGAATGACTCTCGTTGCCAATGGTTTCGGACATCCGGAAACCGAGGTTCTGAGTAAGGGGTGAGAGTACGTGTTGGGAAGTTCACAAAGAACACCCAACCCCGCCCACACATTAGCGGCCTTTACTAGGATATCGAATGATTTTTGAATACGCGCGTTAGTAATACGATGAATGTTATGCAAACATTGTTTTCCCTTAACATGCGAGAAATTGAATGGGTTTCTATGTCGATTTAATGCATAAAAATTAACGTCAAAGTTGTATTTTAGCATGTGAGGTTCGTTTTAGTATAATAAAACAAACGATGAAAATAAAATTGCTACAAACACGAACAAACAAGTTAGTAACGAGTTATAAATCGAATAAGAGCCGTAAATACAATAATATGTATGATTTCGAAAAAGGTTTATGACACGTGATGGATTAACATGTGTTGACCGAGGTCAAGTATCGAGATCTGAAATATGCCTAAAGACCCGCTGTTTTGTCTAAAAAATGATGTTCGGAGAATAATAAAAAATAGAGCAAAATCGATTACTTGTGTCGCGTTTTCCAGGAGACCACGCGACTCGCCCGGGAGGGGGGGCGACTCGCGCGAGAAGGCGACTCGCCCAGGACGCACGCGACTCGCGTCTCGGGCTGTTTTCGAAATTGTTTTTCGGAAAATTTATTGCTTTATTAAATCGCGTATAAATATTTCATGATTTATACTCGGCTTAATTTCGCGATATTCGTTATATTCAATATTCGATTATGAAATCGATATCAAATACTCGGAATGATTTTTTTGAAAAGATAAAAAAAGGTTTTGAATATCGTTTTGTAAAATTAAACTAAAAAAATGATGTTTGACTCTCTCCGCATTAAAATCGTTGTATTTTGTTTTAAGAAAATTTATGTAACGATTTTTTAGCATCAACGAGATTAATTTAGTTCTTTTTGATACAATATTCGACTATAGAGAATCGATATCGTATTTTTAAGAACGTTTGTTTTATAAAAATAGTTTGTAATATCGATATTAGAAATAAAAGAAAATACGACGAATAACCCATAAAAAAAATCGACCGACGACGACGCGACGAAAAAAAAAGGAGAAAAAACGTGAGAAGGGAAGAGAGAAAGGAGAAGTCGGGTTTGATTTTACACCCTCAACCTACATGCTTTGTTTACTCCAATCAGGGCTCGTCGGAATGTGGCTAGAGCACGGGAGCGTCGAGGTAATGTCGGTGAGTTATGGTGGCTTTTCGGTTTGGACGTGTGAAGGGTAAGAGGTGGCCGGTTTCGTCGGGTCTCGGAAATACTATCGGTTTCTCGATGCTAAGTGTATATTTTGTGAATTGTAGATGCGTGATGAATAATAAAGTTGATTATTTCTGAATCGTAGATGTGTGATAAAAAGTTGATGATTTTCGAATGAATTTTATGTGTCGTGAGGATCCTATTTATAGGAGAGGTCCTCGATGGGAGCTAGAATAGGTATCTCGTTTAGGTGATAAGAAATACCGATTAGGATAGGAAATGTAAGAATTTGAAAGGAACGAGAATTCCGTTACTTGGTGAAGAAGAAAGGAATCTCGGCTGAAAATAGGCTGCTCGGTCGAGTATCCCATGCTCGGTCGAGTGTTTGATTCGGTATTCGGATAGAATTCCTACTTGAGATCGAATTCTATCCTTAAATGGATTTGTTTAATATTTTGTGTGGCTGATTTTTTGTAGCGTTTGAGCTCGAATCAGTCACATGGGGTGACACGGCTGACTCGCACGTCTCAAAAATATCTTTGACCGGGTTTTGACTCGGTCGCTAAAAGACGGTTTTGCCCCTGGTGTTAGATTCGACCCAAATTAGTCTTGTTTGACTCGAAATGACCCACTGGGCCTGAATTTGAGGTTGGTTTTGTGAGATATGTACTCCGTAAAAAGCCCAAGCCAAACGCCAATGATTTTGAGCCCATATTCGAGTATGTTAAAGCATGTTTACTTCCTATCATCATCGGGTGTTTGTCGGAAACTGCTATAGACACCTGGCGATCAAAATGTAGGTGATTGCACTTACCTAAAAGAATTATTTTTCCAGCAATCTTTGAAAATATTAAATCTGATACTTTAAGAGTTAAATCATCCCTTAACATACTCCAAATATATTCAATGGTTTAATTAAATAAAAGACGTTAAAAGATTTAAATTGACATTTGCCGTAAAATCCTATTTATAATTGTAATGTCAATACTAATAATAATTAGGGAATTTAAATTTTATAAACTTTGAAAACACCCTGATTAGTAGTATTAAAATGTTTAAGACATTTTTAATCATTTTATAAACACTTGTAAGATATTTTAATAATTTCTTAAACCTAAATGTTCTCAATTTATCAATTAATATCGTTAAGGCCGAAAGTATTAGTTTTATAAATCTATATCATTTACTAAAATGTCGAATTAGTATGGTTGAACTGAGCATGGTTTGTGTTCAGGAGAGTGTATGTTTTGACCTTAACCTAGATACCGTATCGTGTTAGTCGCCGTCAGTTGAACTAGACATATTTGTTGTCTAGGAGGGGTATGCACTACTTAAACCAGGACCTCGCTGCACGCAGTCCTGTTATAGTTGAGTTGCTTCGTTAGAGACTGGATTCTGTTATGATTTAAGTCTACAGTCCTAGTGAAAGTCTATATTCTACATTAATCCTATCCATAACACCATTTTGAATATTTTTATGATTATCGATATAATTTTGATTTGCAGGTTGGCAAATGTTTTACGTTTTCTTCGGAAAACTCACTTTTATTATATTGTTTTGTTACGTGAAGTTTTTCACTGAAAGCTTATTTTCATTATAATGTTCATTGTTTTCCATTTTTACTATTTTTCTATAGTAGTAATTACAGTTTTAAAATCCTGTTATACGGCTGGGAGAGTGTTGGCGTTGCTCCCCACTGATTGTGGTTGTTATGTTTTAACATGGCAGGTATACTTGTTTCCGGGTGTGGGCTAGCGGGCATTGTGGATCCTGCTTATTATTTTCATAATTATGTCTTAAGGATTGTTTAACCTCTTTTGTGGATTGTTTTAAGTTTTTAGCCATTTTTATTTATGGCATTTGTTTGACTTTACCAATTTAATTTACTAAGACATAGTTACAGTGTGTTTTAATCCCGACTCTACAGTGTTTCTGCCACTATATCGCGTTAGAATTTCTAGGGGATTACAGTTGGTATCAGAGCATCACTGTTCCCAACGCTTACACCTGAAATTAGGGAAAATACCTGTAGATTATTTAAACAGTAAATAAAAATATTATTAGAGATGGGTAGAAACAAATAAGGACTTAACTATTAAGATTATCTGTTCCTGAACTCAATGATTAGCATTGAATATTTGTTGCTTTTGTGGGAAGAAAACGAATGAACAAGATATTAATAGGATGCTGCTCCAGATCGGGACAAGACCTGCTTAGAACTCTCAACGTTTGCTGACTCGAGTGGACAACTTGGTGCTCCAAGAAAGACGCCGATGGTGATTTTTAGCTCCGGTTCAGTTTACTTAAGCTACAGGCCAGATGATCAAGAGTAGATTCCTGTTCCATGATGTCGCAGTAGATCGAGATGGAGCGACCCTAGACTTGCGTGCTCGTTCCTCTACAAGAAGATGAAGTAAGCCGTTTGGATCCCGCGTGAACTCTGGAGGCCCGAAGATTCTCCTCTTGTTCAAGAACTTAGTAATATAGTATCATCGACTCTTTTCTTCTTTCCTCTACTTCTTCTAATTCTTCTCTTTTATATTCTCTTCTTCATCCGCTTGATGAATCCTTGTTATATTCTTCTACTCTACCATCTTTCTCTTGAGATTCTTTGGCTAGACCAATTTCCGTCTTAGTGAACCCCGTGAAAGGATATAGAAGTTTGAGGTTTAGTAAACCCTTGTTACCTATGGCTTGAGGATTGTGAGTTATACCCTGTTATCTATCTTAGTAAGCGTTTGAAAATCGATTTGAATGATAAATTGTCAATTAATGGAATTAGGTTGGTACTTTAGACACTGAACTTTGGGTTATAGGTTACTTGACTATTTGGAGGACTTAGAGTTGAATATATTTTGGGGTAGTAAGAGTATATCGTATTTGATGGATACCTAGTACCTAATTTAACCTAGAACCGAACCAAGTGTAGCTAATAATAGTATTTTGAGATTCCTACCTAATGCTTATTTGATGGATGCGTCGTGAATATTCGGGATCATAGAGTGTTGGTTAAAGTGTTAACCTGTGTGTTGTGGTACCATCAAAGGTTTTCATTAATACCGTTAGAAATTTTGGTTAACATGGATTACCCGTGTTTCTTAAGGATTAGATCGTTGATCGTTGTTTAAGGTTGTAACCTATGAACTTTGGAGTTCAGTGATCTAAATTGGATAAATTGTTGTTAACCTTGAAAAGGAGAAACATATTGCCATTAGAGGTTGGATTTATCGCGTTGTTTTAAGAAATACTTTGATGTCAATCATCTTAATGGATATACAGTTCAGAACCTTAGACCAACGAGATTGTGGTTTCGTTGAGTTATTAAATATTTTGTGGTTGCACCATTACGATTAGAAATTTGATGGACTTCTCAGAAACATTAATCGAATGACGTGTTTGAAGATGTGAGTGTCTGTGCCATTACCTATAGGTTTGAGCGTGTTTGAGGATTTATTGTATTTCCCCAACTTCTGCACTTGTGGTATTATAAATATGTTGGTGATCATTTTTGAGGATTTTGTGTCCGAACATTGTTAATTGGTGGATTTTATTTACTCTTCCTTACTCGAGAAATTTGAAGTACACCTCGAGTTGAGACCTTATGAGCTTTAAATTTATGAACCTTAGTGATTACGAGATTGGGTATGTTTTGATAACCGATGGAATCTTAATTAATGGATTTGCCTAAATCATTTGTGGATTCTTACCGTACTAATTGAAAGATTATTTAAGTATGTAAGATTTAATTTTGGAGGTTGTTGATTGAGTGGGACCACCTTGTACCGATATTGGACTTAGCGTTATTTGATGGGCCTATTAGGAACCCGTGTTTTTGAGAGTCGTGCTAGGAATCTCGAGATGGTTAATTTCTTCTATAATCTTTGAGAGCTCTTTCTGACTCTCAAATCCGTCTTCCTTTCTACTTCTATTGAATTCTGTTACCGCATCTACTGCTAATCCCTTCGACCTTTATCGATTTTGAAAACTCTTATTTTTTAATTTATTTATCCTTGTTCTATTTACCTGTTAACCATTTTTCGAACTCCCTATTTTATAAAAAGTTTGACTAGTTTTTGAAAAAAAAATTAGGATTATCGTAAAATTTTAACATTTTGAGTTGTAATTTCTAATTCTGAAATTGCCCGTTTTGGTAAAAAGTTTAACTAACTTAAACTTTTAGGATATCATGAAATTTAACATTTTTGAATTTTTGAATTTAAGAACTTTATACTTCACTTTTGTTTTATCTTTGGTTGATAATTATTTCTAGATCGGTTTCAAAAAGCCTTAATAATTTATTTTAAATTATTTCGAAATTATTTCATTTTTATTTTCAAGCAATCGGAATTTTAAGAAGACTTTCATATTTCCAAAATATTCAATTTATATAACATTGTCGAAACTATATTTTATGTTCAGGTTTGGTAACATTTTTGAAAACTTTCATAATTACTTTGATAACATTTTCGAAATTTTAATATTTTGAAATTAGTTTTCGTTTTATTGTTGGTGGACTTTTGAATCTATTATTGAAAATGTTTGATGGCTAGTTCGATTTATACTAACCACAAAATTTGATTTCTCCAAACTAAATTTTGTTTTGTCATAAAACGAAATATTATCGAATTATTCTTAATCAAATTGTTTTACTTTTATTTTGAAAATGTTTTGGTTACCCTGTTTCCTTTGAGTTTGTTTACTAATGTTACTTGACGTCGTTATTTTATCAAATAACTTTACTTTATGATTTCATTAATTTAAAGTATTTTAATCCTCTTGAAATAAATATTTGATTTTGATTTTGTATCACTTTAAAAGTTGTAAAACTTTCTTTTAAAACCAAAATTGTTTTTTTCACAGAATACGTATTCTCATCTCTTCGAGTAAGGTAAACCTCGACTTTCTTTCTACTTATTCTCAGTTTCGAGGACGAAACTTTCTTTTAGTGGGGAGAATTGTAACACCCGCTATTTTTCCTAGCGTTTTTATCCTTACCGTTATGACTCTACCATAACTCTGTCACTTTTCGGCCTCATATTTCATCATTTTACTAAGCTCTATTTTCATGTTTGAGTTTAATGATATTTATTTATATTTTAAAAGATTTTAATTCTTTTAAATCTATTTATTTTATTTTCTCCGTAAACTAACTAATTTTCCGCGAGGAATTCTATTTTTCTTTGAATTGACGTTTTTAAGCTCGGATTTAAGTTATTCATTTTCCTAAAAATGTTTAAATACATTTATATAATATTTTCAACTAAGAAATATTTTCTTTACTAAAAATAAGCCATTTATGATTTTAATACGAAGTTTCGTAAATAATTATTTTCCAACGCGAGGTTTACTCGGATTGCTTTGAAATGCCGTTAACTATTTTACAATCCTTCTTTTTATCAACTTATAAATTATTTGAGACCTTTCCCCATGTTTTGAACCGGCAAAACTCCTTATTATGATTTTATTACATTTTATTAATACGTTTCATTTTATGACGTTAAATCGTAAATGTAAGATCATTTTCTTTTCATTGAATTGATGCATTATTACTCAAACTTTCCATCCTCCTCCTATTGATTTTTGGCTGGCTCTTTCTGACTAGTTTCACATAGTTTTCATCACCCTTATTATTATTTTCATTTATGCATAAACCATCCTTCTTCATTCATTCATTCTTTTCATAAAATAATATTACAACATTTTTTTCCTTCTTCATTTCTGGCCATGACACTCCTCTCCCCTCCTAGGCTGAATTTTGCTTAATTCGAGCCTCGATCGCATCATTTTTATCGTTAAAATAATCCTCTTTCGATCCCTTCGTTAAGGTAATAAACGATGTTGTTTTCGATCGTTATTTACCTTGATTTTGTTAGTTTTTCTCATGGTATTTTTCTGCCATGATTTTTATATATTGTAGGATTTGTGGACGATCCCGAGGCTGACGAATATATTATTGATTCGGATTTGGACTGAGGTAACGTCGATGTTACTCGGTATTGCATGATTTTATTTGTGTAATTGCATGTATATTATTATAATTTTATTTTTGACAATATATGTATGTCATATAATCTGGAAAATTTTTAAAAGTTGAAAATTTGCATGTTTCAATACTTTTATCGCTTTTACGAGATTAACGATTAAATCGTCTTATTAATTTGTAAAATCGTAATATTCGGCCTAAACATGTAATATATGTTTATATTTTGTAAAAATGATGTTTTTGATAATTTTTAATAATTTAGTATTTTTCTGATATTTTAGTTATCGATTATTGAATTATTTCCGTTTACGGACAAAAACGATTAAAAGCCGATTTTTAGTTCTAGTACTTAAACATTTTATTTTAATCTGATTTTTGACGTGGTGAAACTTTCTGATGAAACAGAATTTTCTGAATCTTTTCATAATTTTTAGGAATTTTTAAGTGGATGAATTAATTAATCACTTTAAATCATCGTTTATTGTTAAAACCGTGTTTGTCGTTTAAATTCTCGATTTTTTGTCTTTTGATTTAATCTGGAAAAAATTTATGATTCTGATGATTTCAAGATAAAATGTAATTTTATGATTTTTAGTGCTTTATTAAAATGTTAGGAACGATAAGTTTTATTAATGGAATCGTTAATTGTGAAAACGGGTTTAAAAGACGGTTTTAACGGGATTTATTAAATCTGGAATTTTTGGAAATCTGGAAAAATAGTATTTTCTGGAAAATCATGATTTTTAAGTTTAATAATAATTTCTGGATATTAATACTTAAATCGTTTTATAATTATTATTTTTATTAATCGTTATGGTCGAGATTATACGATGAACGACAAAACGCTTTAAAAACCGAGTTTTAGGATTCTGGAAAATTTTCTTTTCTGGACAGAATGTCTAAAAATATATTTTAGCTATTTTACGTAATTTTTGTACTATTTATTAAAGTCTTTAATTATTAGTAATGACTTTTGGACAACATTACGATTTATCATTAAAATGCTTCGCCTTACCTAAAAGAATTATTTTTCCAGCAATCTTTGAAAATATTAAATCTGATACTTTAAGAGTTAAATCATCCCTTAACATACTCCAAATATATTCAATGGTTTAATTAAATAAAAGACGTTCAAAGATTTAAATTGACATTTGCCGTAAAATCCTATTTATAATTGTATTGTCAATACTAATAATAATTAGGGAATTTTAATTTTATAAACTTTGAAAACACTCTGATTAGTAGTATTAAAATGTTTAAGATATTTTTAATCATTTTATAAACACTTGTAAGATATTTCAATAATTTCTTAAACCTAAATGTTCTCAATTTATCAATTAATATCGTTAAGGCCGAAAGTATTAGTTTTATAAATCTATATCATTTACTAAAATTTTGAATTAGTATAAACTAATATTTTTACTATTTTGATATAATGCTATTTTTAGAAGGGTTTCTAAAAATAGAAGTTTCCTAAAATAGAAAGTTTCCTCTTTTGGAAAGTGATCCTTTTCTCTTTGTTCTCTTATTATTTATAATGATTTTATCTTTTAAATATCGATAATGGATTGTTTTGGAGTTATGGAATAAGGAAAAGTGTGGCTTCAGAATAATATAGTTTGGGATGTACGTTTTTGCCATCAACTGTAAGGCTGGTGTGTCTTTATGGGGCACATCGGTTGTTGAACTGAGCATGGTTTGTGTTCAGGAGAGGGTATGTTTTGACCTTAAGCTAGATACCGCATCGTGTTAGTCGCCGTCAGCTGAACTAGACATATTTGTTGTCTAGGAGGGGTATGCACTACTTAAACCTGGACCTCGCTGCACGCAGTCCTGTTATAGTTAAGTTGCCTAGTTAGAGACTGGATTCTGTTATGAGTTTAGTCTACAGTTCTCGAAGCTAGTTTCTAGTATTATCCTAGTGAAAGTCTAGATTCTACATTAATCCTATCCATAACACCATTTTGAATATTTTTATTATTATCGATATAATTTTGATTTGCAGGTTGGCAAATGTTTTACGTTTTCTTCGGAAAACTCACTTTTATTATATTGTTTCGTTAAGTTAAGTTTTTCACTGAAAGCTTATTTTCATTATAATGTTCATTGTTTTTCATTTTTACTATTTTTCTATAGTAGTAATTACAGTTTTAAAATCCTGTTATACGGCTGGGAGAATGTTGGCGTTGCTCTTCACTGATTGTGGCCGTTATGTTTTAACATGGCAGGTACACTTGTTTCCGGGTGTGGGCTAGCGGGCATTGTGGATCCTGCTTATTATTTTCATAATTATGTCTTAAGGATTGTTTAATCTCTTTTGTGGATTGTTTTAAGTTTTAGCCTTTTTTTTTTGGTAAAGTGTAAGTATATATTTATGTATAAATAATTACAATCAATCACTCAAATGGCTACAACAATTTTTGCAGCCATCTAGCGTCTTTGTCGCCAATAGGATATTTAATCTTACACATTACTCTATTCTTAACATCGTGTTTAATCAAATTGACAATATAAATAGGATGTGGCATGATACTCTCAATTCTGCAAATATTCCTCTGCCTCCAAATATATAATATATTGTCGCGTTAATCAACACTCTTATGGCGTTACATTGAAACTTCGAGCCCCTCATCTTGGTTGCCCAAACGAGAGCCCGCCTAGCTGGAATCCTTTTATTAACCCAATCACCAAGCATCTCAATGATCCTAGCACTCCAAGCACAATGAAAGAAAAGGTGCTCTAAACTTTCCTCCTCCTCTTCACAAAGGTAGCATCTATTATTATCCGCAACACCAATTCGCAAAAGCTTCTTCCTCGTATTTAGCACACCCCAAAACACAAGCCAGGATATGAACCTGTGTTTCGAAACACTCCAAGCACTCCAAACGAGCCTCGCCCATGAAACTTTCGGTTTCGGGGCCCTCAGCTCCTGGTAAGCCGTGGATATAGAATATCAGGAACGGGAACCATGCCAGACATTATTCTCATACATGTGTTTGATTCTCTCCTTAGCCTGACAAATTTTTTTCCAAGCCCATGTAACATCCGTATTAGGCTGATACTCACGCCACTTCTTTCCCCTCAGATATATACTATTAACCCATCGAACCCATAGACGGTCCAGTTGATCAAATATCAAAGACGCTAACTTCCCTACTGCCATCTCATTCCACAGATACAGCTCCCTCAAACCTAATCCACCTTCATCATACGGACAACATATCTTTTCCCAACTCACAAGAGCCCGATTATTGCCCTCTACACCGCCCTCCCACAGAAAGTTACGGCATAGAGAAATAATCCGAGCCATGACAAACTTCGGAATAATAAAAACCATGGCCCAGTAATTATGTAACTGAGAGAGCACAGACTGAACCAAGGTCAATCTCCTCGCATAAGACAGCTTACAGGCTCCAATACTATTAATCCGCGATATGACACGGCTAACTTAAATATTACACTCAGCTTTCCCAAGTCGGGTACATTGGATAGGTAAACCAAGGTATCGAAAAGGGAACGTACCTTCCACGCAGCCTGAGTATTCTAAGATAGCCGCCTTCCGATCCTCATCAACACCAGCAAAATAGGCGTGAGACTTGCCCACACTAATATGCAACACCGAGGCTCTAGTAAATGTAGCAAAAGCTCTCCACAAAAATTCCATAGATGCCGAATCCCCATTACAAAAGAGGAGCAGGTCATCCGCAAAAAGTAAGTGAGTGAGCTTCATCGGTCCACATTTCGGGTGGTATCTAAAATTTCTGTCCACATTGGCATGAGTCAAAATACGAGAGAAATATTCCATGCACACCGTAAAGAGCAACGGAGACATGGGATCCCCTTGTCTTAGACCCCGTTTTCCTTTAAAGAACCCAAAATTATCCCCATTCGCACAAATAGATTAAGAGACGGTCTCAACACACTCCATGATCAGCCCACGAAAATGGTCAGGGAAATCCAGCGCGCGAAGCATTTGATCCACAAAACTCCACTCAACACTATCATAAGCCTTGTGTATATCAACCTTAAACAGGCAACGAGGTGACACGCGCCCTCTCTGATACAACCGGACTAAGTCCTGACAAATCAGCACATTCTCCACGATACTTCTCCCCTCTATAAATCCCCCTTGAACAGGAGAAATTATATGAGGAAGCACTTTAGCTAATCTTGTACAAATAATTTTCGCAATACATTTGTACAAAACATTGCAACACGCGATAGACCTAAACTCTTTAGCGGACTTCGGCCGCTTCACCTTCGGAATAAGCACAATTTAAATGTTTTAAAAGCTTACCTGAGACAAATAAATCTTGGACAGCTTTCACAATATCCTCCCCGACAATGTCCCAGGAATCAATAAAAAACTGACTCGAGAATCCGTCTGGGCCAGGCGCTTTATTCCGAGGGATACTGAACAAAGCGCTCTTAACTTCCTCAGGCGTAACATTCCTTTCCAAAAGCTGCTTGTGAGCCTGAGAACAAATACTACCCTTTCGAACCACCTCAACATTCACTGGTTCCACTTCACAAGACTCGCCGAGCAATGACTTAAAGAAACGAAAAAAGGCTTCTTCGATCTCCTCTTTAGACTGACGAGCATGCCCACCTGCATCCACAATGTTAACAGTTGCATTATGAGAGCGCCTAGCCCAAAGGAGGCCATGGAAAAACGTTGAATTAACGTCCACGTCCTCAATCCATCGCTGTTTCGATTTCTGATTCCAGAAATCCGATCTCGCGGCTTGCAGCATTCTCACATGCTCATTCAGTTCGCTTTCTTCCGTCACAGCAGCATTCAATCTATCAGTTCGCAGACGAATCTGCATCTGGCGCAATTTCTCTTCAGCCTGTTCACAATTATTCTCGATGTTCGCGAAACAGGCCTTATTGAGTTGTTTCAACGGCTGCTTTAGACTCCGAAGCTTCATCACAACTCGAAACATCTCAGTCCCATGAACCGGGGCAGCCCACGCCGAAGCCACACACGACTTGAACTCCGACACTCTACTCCACATGTTCATGTATGTAAAACTCCTATTTCTCCTCGTCGGGGGCTGCTCCAATTGAACAATACAAGGACAGTGATCAAACGTCCCTTCCGGCAAGAAATTGGCATACCCATTAGGAAATAGTCTCACCAACTCGTCGTTAACTAAACAACGATCAATACGACTAAACACCCTCGTGTCGGCCACTCTATGCTTGTTGTTCCAGGTGAACCAAGACCCGACCGCCTTACAATCGCTCACACCACAATTAGCAACACAATTTCGAAATTGGCTCATTGCCTCTTCCGAGTTCCCACCTCCAAGACGCTCACTTGCATTCATCACACAATTGAAATCACCCATACTCATCCATGGCCCATTGCGAGCGTAGGATTCCAACCGTCTCCAAAGATCAACCCTCTCCATCGCTGAATTAAAGGCATACACAAAAGTAAGCCAATACCCGTTACCTGAATTCGGCGTCACTCTGACATGGATACTCTGGCTGGTATACTCCACTATCGTCAGCTTCACCCTATCGTGTTTCCACAAGAGCCAAACCCGACCTCCTTTATGACAATGGCTATTAGTCGTAATACTCCATTCATAAAAACTATTCTGATGAACTTTGGCATAAGCCTTATTTTTTATTTTAGTTTCAAGTAGCCCGACGACGTCTACTTGCTGCTTCCTAAGAAACTCACAAACTGCTCGTTGCTTATTTATATTACATATCCCCCGAACATTCCAACACCCTATGTTATGTACCTCCATGAATCACCGATTCCAAGCCAGCTCCAGTTTTTTCCTCCACCCCCTCTTTTCTCGGCAAACCCATAACCACCTCACTAAACGCAATCCCCTTATTCACAATAGTACTAGTCCTCGGTTCCCTGGGACCAGGTCCAACAGGTTTGGGACGACCAGAATTCACACCCCCGACGATAGGCTGAGCACGCACTAGCCCACCACCAGGCTGATTCGACACAGGCTGAGCACGCACTAGCACACCACTAGGCTGCCCCGACACAGGCTTATGAACCATACCCCCCCCCCCCCCCTCAGCACGGTTCAACTTGACTTCTTCCCTAGCCTTCCTCAACTCATCTCGCCTACATTCTGTCACTTCATGACCATACCCCTTACATTTAGAACACCAAGTAGGTTTCCACTCATATTTGACGAAAATCTCTACCAAATTTTCTCGTTCATCCAAAAATTTGATTGACTGTTTAAACTTTTGCCCCACTTTCGCCATGACCATCACTCTATTTTTTTTTGATAAAGGGTAAGTATATTAATAAAAGAATAATAATATCAATTACATCGAGTGCCTTACGAGGCTCATGATAAAAATTCTATCCTTATCACTAAACTTTTGGTAACATCTACTCCTGCAATACTCAATAAATTCCTTGACCATCACTCTAGCATAGCCTAACCTAGTACGTTCTTCCGTAGGTAAGTCAAATTTTACATACGGCCCTACTAGGGCAGCCAATCGGGGCAAACAACGCCCCCAAAACTTCAAAGGTAAGTTGTGAAATTGCACCCAAATAGGCACTTCGGATACATCCTCCTTATTCAGCTTAGCATCAGGGGTCCATTCTTTAACAATCAGGGGTTTATTGTCAAACATAAAACAGCCATGATCAAGAATTTTTACATTTGTGTGCTTGTCCTTGAACCGAACTACCAAAATCCCATTGGGTAGGAACGAAATTTTGTCAATTCCGTGTTCCTTCCAAATTCTTCTCACGAATCCCTCGACCACCTCCCAAGGTGGGTTGGCCCCCATAATGAAACAGTATACTGCAGTACTCCAATATTCAATTTCATCATCAAGATCATCCTCATCCTCCTCCATATCGACAATTTTTTTGCCCTCTCTCTGTTTCCATCCGCTCATCTCCATATCATTCGTCTCTGGGACGTATTCGGACACCGCGTCATCATCCGACGCGTAATTCAATCCACGGATTTCCTTCAATCTATCGTTCGTCGAGTTCGATGAACCCTCTGGCTGCGAGTTCTGTCCATCCAAATTCGAGATTTTAACAAGTTTTCGCAAAATTTCTTCCTTAGCCTTTCGAGTGACAGGCTTCATTGCCATTGGGCCTTTAGGAACAGAGCGGGATTTTTTCCGCATCGAAACAGTAACCGAATCAACGCCGGACAGCCTTGTCAAGGTCGAGGCCTCTCCGCGCCAAGCTATCGCCGGAAATCACAAAAATATCGCCGGAAATCTCCAGAGCACACGAAGGGTTTTTTGATTTTAAGAATAGTTTTAGCCATTTTTATTTATGGCATTTGTTTGACTTTACCAATTTAATTTACTAAGACATAGTTACAGTGTGTTTTAATCCCGACTCTGCAGTGTTTCCGCCACTGTATCGCTTTAGAATTTCTAGGGGATTACAGTTGGTATCAGAGCATCACTGCTCCCAACGCTTACACCTGAAATTAGGGAAAATACAAGTAAATTATTTAAACAGTAAATAAAAATATTATTAGAGATGGGTAGAAACAAATAAGGACTTAACTGTTTAGATTATCTGTTCCTGAACTCAATGATTAGCATTGAATATTTGTTGCTTTTGTGGGAAGAAGACGAATGAACAAGATATTGATAGGATGCTGCTCCAGATGGGGACAAGACCTGCTTAGAACTCTCAACGCCTACTGACTCGAGTGGACAACTTGGTGCTCCAAGAAAGACGCCGATGGTGATTTTTAGCTCCGGTTCAGTTTACTTAAGCTACATGCCAGATGATCAAGAGTAGATTCCTGTTTCATGATGTAGCAGTAGATCAAGATGGAGCGACCCTAGACTTGCGTGCTCGTTCCTCTACAAGAAGATGAAGTAAGCCGTTTGGATCCCGCGTGAACTCTGGAGGCCCGAAGATTCTCCTCTTGTTCAAGAACTTAGTAATATAGTATCATCGACTCTTTTCTTCCTTCCTCTACTTCTTCTAATTCTTCTCTTTTATATTCTCTTCTTCATCCACTTGGTGAATCCTTGTTATGTTCTTCTACTCTACCATCTTTCTCATGAGATTCGTTGGCTAGACCGATTTCCGTCTCAGTGAACCCCGTGAACCCTTGTTACCTATGGCTTGAGGATTGTGAGTTATACCCTGTTATCTATCTTAGTAAGCTTTTGAGGATCAATTTGAATGATAAATTGTCAATTAATGAAATTAGGATGGTACTTTAGACACTGAACTTTGGGTTATAGGTTACTTGACTATTTGGAGGACTTAGAGTTGAATATATTTTGGGGTAGTAAGAGTATATCGTATTTGATGGATACCTAGTACCTAATTTAACCTAGAACCGAACCAAGTGTAGCTAATAATAGTATTTTAGGATTCCTACCTAATGCTTATTTGATGGATGCGTCGTGAATATTCGGGATCATAGAGTGTTGGTTAAAGTGTTAACTTGTGTGTTGTAGTACCATCAAAGATTTTCATTAATACCGTTAGAAATTTTGGTTAACATAGATTACCCGTGTTTCTTAAGGATTACATCGTTGATCGTTGTTTAAGGTTGTAACCTATGAACTTTGGAGTTGAGTGATCTAAATTGGATAAATTGTTGTTAACCTTGAAAAGGAGAAACATATTGCCATTAGAGGTTGTATTTATCGCGTTGTTTTGAGGAATACTTTGATGTCAATCATCTTAATGGATATACAGTTCAGAACCTTAGACCAACGAGATTGTGGCTTCGTTGAGTTATTAAATATTTTGTGGTTGCACCATTACGATTAGAAATTTGATGGACTTCTCAGAAACATTAATCGAATGACGTGTTTGAAGATGTGAGTGTTTGTGCCATTACCTATAGGTTTGAGCGTGTTTGAGGATTTATTGTACTTCCCCAACTTCTGCACTTGTGGTATTATAAATATGTTGGTGATCATTTTTGAGGATTTTGTGTCCGAACATTGTTAATTGGTGGATTTTATTTAGTCTTCCTTACTCGAGAAATTTGAAGTACACCTCGAGCTGAGACCTTATGAGCTTTAAATTTACGAACCTTAGTGATTACGAGATTGGGTATGTTTTGATAACCGATGGAATCTTAATTAATGGATTTGCCTAAATCATTTGTGGATTCTTACCGTACTAATTGATTGATTATTTAAGTACGTAAGACTTAATTTTGGAGGTTGTAGATTGAGTGAGACCACCTTGTACCGATATTGGACTTAGCGTTATTTGATGGGCCTATTAGGAACCCGTGTTTTTGAGAGTCGTGCTAGGAATCTCCAGATGGTTAATTTCTTCTATAATCTTTGAGAGCTCTTTCTGACTGTCAACTCCGTCTTCCTTTCTACTTCTATTGAATTCTGTTACCGCATCTACTGGTAATCCCTTCGACCTTTATCGATTTTGAAAACTCTTATTTTTAATTTATTTATCCTTGTTCTATTTACCTGTTAACCATTTTTCGAACTCCCTATTTTATAAAAAGTTTGACTAGTTTTTGAAAAAAAAAATTAGGATTATCGTAAAATTTTAACATTTTGAGTTGTAATTTCTAATTCTGAAATTGCCCGTTTTGGTAAAAAGTTTGACTAACTTAAACTTTTGGGATATCGTGAAATTTAACATTTTTAAATTTTTGAATTTAAGAACTTTATACTTCACTTTTTTTTTTTCTTGCAAGAAAAGTTACGACTCTTATTCATCCATATAGGGTAAATGAAGAGACTAGTCTTACAAAAGTATAACCCCTAACAAAACAAAAGCATACTAATTGTTAAATCCCAATCCCCTACTCTTAAGGCGAATAAAAACCTCAAATTTAATTTGGTTTACTAATGAACTACTAGGCCTTTCCAGTCCAGTGAAAATCCTCATATTACGCTCCATCCAGATTCGATACACCGCCGCCCCAATCATACTACAATACCAAGTATGCTTCCAATGCTTCCTCCGTCTTCTAGCTGCGCTCCATTGCAATTCAGCCTTCATATTTTTTGTTCTGCCTTGTACTTCCAACCAATTCTTCAACTCGTACCAAATTCGTTGAGAGTACTTACATTTGAAGAAGATATGATAATGGCTCTCATTATCCTCCTTACACAAGATGCATCTATTAGTGACATAGATTCCTTTGGTCTTCATCATATCAATTGTTGCTAACTTTCTTTGACAGGCCAACGAAGTAATTATCCCATGTTTGGGAATAACATACGGTCCCTTAAGTAGATTAAGCCAACTACGAACAGTCGATTTCTTCCAAAACCAATCATACGCAGAAGTGAATTGATATCCCTGTACAGTATGCCAGCTCTGGATTCTTGCTGCTGTTGCTTCCGCAGTTCCTTCCCTTGCTCTGATTTCATCTCGAATGCTCAGAATACTATTCACTTTTGTTTTATCTTTGGTTGATAATTATTTCTAGATCGGTTTCAAAAAGCCTTAATAATTTGTTTTAAATTATTTCGAAATTATTTCATTTTTATTTTCAAGCAATCGGAAATTTAAGAAGACTTTCATATTTCCAAAATATTCAACTTCTATAACATTGTCGAAACTATATTTTATGTTCAGGTTTGGTAACATTTTTGAATACTTTCATAATTACTTTGATAACATTTTCGAAATTTTAATATTTTGAAATTAGTTTTCGTTTTATTGTTGGTGGACTTTTGAATCTGTTATTGAAAATGTTTGACGGATAGTTCGATTTTTACTAACCACAAAATTTGATTTCTCCAAACTAAATTTTTTTTGTCATAAAACGAAATATTATCGAATTATTCTTAATCAAATTGTTTTACTTTTATTTTGAAAATGTTTTGGTTACCCTGTTTCCTTCGAGTTTGTTTACTAATGTTACTTGACGTCGTTATTTTATAAAATAACTTTACTTTATGATTTCATTAATTTAAAGTATTTTAATCCTCTTGAAATAAATATTTGTATTCTATTTTGTATCACTTTAAAAGTTGTAAAACTTTCTTTTAAAACCAAAATTGTTTTTTTTTGCGGAATACGTATTCTCATCTCATCGAGTAAGGTAAACCTCAACTTTCTTTCTGCTTATTCTCAGTTTCAAGGACGAAACTTTCTTTTAGTGGGGAGAATTGTAACACCCGCTATTTTTCCTAGCGTTTTTATCCTTACCGTTATGACTCTATCATAACTCTGTCACTTTTCGGCCTCATATTTCATCATTTTACTAAGCTCTATTTTCATGTTTGAGTTTAATGATATTCATTTATATTTTAAAAGATTTTAATTCTTTTAAATCTATTTATTTTATTTTCTCCGTAAACTAACTAATTTTCCGCGAGGAATTCTATTTTTCTTTGAATTGACGTTTTTAAGCTCGGATTTAAGTTATTCATTTTCCTAAAAATGTTTAAATACATTTATGATTTTAATACGAAGTTTCGTAAATAAATATTTTCCAACGCGAGGTTTACTTGGATTGCTTTAAAATGCCATTAACTATTTTACAATCCTTCTTTTTATCAACTTATAAATTATTTGAGACCTTTCCCCATGGTTTGGACCGGCAAAGCTCCTTATTATAATTTTATTACGTTTTATTAATACGTTTCATTTTATCACGTTAAATCGTAAATGTAAGATCATTTTCTTTTCTTTGAATTGATGCATTATTACTCAAACTTTTCATCCTCCTCCTAATGATTTTTGGCTGGCTCTTTGTGACTAGTTTCACATAGTTTTCATCACCCTTATTATTATTTTCATTTATGCATAAACCATCCTTCTTCTTCCATTCATTCTTTTCATAAAATAATATTACAACATCTTTTTCCTTATTCATTTTCTGTCCGTGACACTCCTCTCCCCTCCTAGGCTGACTTTTGCTTAATTCGAGCCTCGATCGCATCATTTTTATCGTTAAAATAATCCTCTTTTCGATCCCTTCGTTAAGGTAATAAACGATGTTGTTTTCGATCGTTATTTACCTTGATTTTGTTAGTTTTTCTCATGGTATTTTTCTGCCATGATTTTTATATATTGTAGGATTTGTGGACGATCCTGATGCTGACGAATATATTATTGATTCGGATTTGGACTGAGGTAACGTCGATGTTACTCGGTATTGCATGATTTTATTTGTGTAATTGCATGTATATTATTATAATTTTATTTTTGACAATATATGTATGTCATATAATCTGGAAAATTTTTAAAAGTTGAAAATTTGCATGTTTCGATATTTTTATCGCTTTTACGAGATTAACGATTAAATCGTCTTATTAATTTGTAAAATCGTAATATTCAACCTAAACATGTAATATATGTTTATATTCTGTAAAAATGATGTTTTTGATAATTTTTAATAATTTAGTATTTTTCTGATATTTTAGTTATCGATTATTGAATTATTTCCGTTTACGGACAAAAACGATTAAAAGCCGATTTTTTGTTCTAGTACTTTAACATTTTATTTTAATCTGATTTTTGATGTGGTGAAACTTTCTGATGAAATAGAATTTTCTGAATCTTTTCATAATTTTTAGGAATTTTTAAGTGGATGAATTAATTAATCACTTTAAATCATCGTTTATCGTTAAAACCGCGTTTGTCGTTTAAATTCTCGATTTTTGGTCTTTTGATTTAATCTGGAAAAAATTTATGATTCTGATGATTTCATGATAAAATGTAATTTTATGATTTTTTGTGCTTTATTAAAATGTTAGGAACGATAAATTTTATTAATGGAATCGTTAATTGTGAAAACGGGTTTAAAAGACGGTTTTAACAGGATTTATTAAATCTGGAATTTTTTGAAATCTGGAAAAATAGTATTTTCTGGAAAATCATGATTTTTAAGTTTAATAATAATTTCTGGATATTAATACTTAAATCGTTTTATAATTATTTTTTTTATTAATCGTTATGGTCGAGATTAGACGATTACCGAGAAAACGCTTTAAAAACCTAGTTTTAGGATTCTGAAAAATTTTATTTTCTGGAAAGAATGTCTAAAAATATATTTTAGCTATTTTACGTAATTTGTGTACTATTTATTAAATTCTTTAATTATTAGTAATGACTTTTGGACAACATTACGATTTATCGTTAAAATGCTTCGTCTTACCTAAAAGAATTATTTTTCCAGCAATCTTTGAAAATATTAAATCTGATACTTTAAGAGTTAAATTATCCCTTAACATACTCCAAATATATTCAATGGTTTAATTAAATAAAAGACGTTCAAAGATTTAAATTGACATTTGCCGTAAAATCCTATTTATAATTGTAATGTCAATACTAATAATAATTAGGGAATTTTAATTTTATAAACTTTGAAAACACCCTGATTAGTAGTATTAAAATGTTTAAGATATTTTTAATCATTTTATAAACACTTGAAAGATATTTTAATATTTTCTTAAACCTAAATATTCTCAATTTACCAATTAATATCGTTAAGGCCGAAAGTATTAGTTTTATAAATCTATATCATTTACTAAAATGTCGAATTAGTATAAACTAATATTTTTGCTATTTTGATATAATGCTATTTTTAGAACGGTTTCTAAAAATAGAAGTTTCCTAAAATAGAAAGTTTCCTCTTTTGGAAAGTGATCCTTTTCTTTTTGTTCTCTTATTATTTATAATGATTATATCTTTTAAATATCGATAATGGATTGTTTTGGAGTTATGGAATAAGAAAAAGTGTGGCTTTAGAGTAATATAGTCTGGGATGTACGTTTTTGCCATCAACTGTAAGGCTAGTGTGTCTTTATGGGGCACATCGGTTGTTGAACTGAGCATGGTTTGTGTTCAGGAGAGTGTATGTTTTGACCTTAAGCTAGATACCGCATCGTGTTAGTCGCCGTCAGCTGAACTAGACATATTTGTTGTCTAGGAGGGGTATGCACTACTTAAACCAGGATCTCGCTGCACGCAGTTTTGTTATAGTTGAGTTACCTAGTTAGAGACTGGATTCTATTATGAGTTAAGTCTACAGTTCTCGAAGCTAGTTTCTAGTATTATCCTAGTGAAAGTCTAGATTCTACATTAATCCTTTCCATAACACCATTTTGAATATTTTTATTATTATCGATATAATTTTGATTTGCAGGTTGGCAAATGTTTTACGTTTTCTTCGGAAAACTCACTTTTATTATATTGTTTCGTTACGTTAAGTTTTTCACTGAAAGCTTATTTTCATTATAATGTTCATTGTTTTCCATTTTTACTATTTTTCTGTAGTAGTAATTACAGTTTTAAATTCCTGTTATACGGCTGGGAGAATGTTGGCGTTGCTCCCCACTGATTGTGGCTGTTTTGTTTTAACATGGCAGGTATACTTGTTTCCGGGTGTGGGCTAGCGGGCATTGTGGATCCTGCTTATTATTTTCATAATTATGTCTTAAGGATTGTTTAACCTCTTTTGTGGATTGTTTTAAATTTTAGCCATTTTTATTTATGGCATTTGTTAAACTTTACCAATTTAATTTACTAAGACATAGTTACAGTGTGTTTTAACCTCCCTACTGCTGTGATGAAACAGATAGATGCAATTTGTAGGAACTTCCTATGGGATGGGAAGGCAGATTACCATAGAGTTCCTATGGTATCTTGGGATAAATTGTGTGTTCCTTATAGAGAAGGGGGCCGGGACTGAATCTGAATCAGTCTGCGATTTGGAATAAAGCTGCGATTGGAAAAATGGCTTGGTGGATCTCTATTAATCAAAATAGACTCTGGGTACAATGGATTCATCAAGTTTATTTAAAAGGGGAAGCTTGGGAGGAATATTGTCCAAAATCGGACTCATGTTGGTATTGGAAGAAAGTCTGTCAGGCTCGTGACACCCTGCAGCCTGCTTATAGCAGCAATGCTATGGATATTCAGGGAGCGAACTGCTTCACTATTGCCAAGGCGTATAACTGGATGAGGAGCAGGCGAGAGAGAAGTCGACTGGTGTGTTTGCGTTTGGACCAAATGGTCTATACCCAAGCACAGATTGATTACTTGGTTGATTCAACAGAATGGATTGAATTTGATGACCAGGCTTCATAAATTCGAGGTTACTGATGACGATAAATGCATCTGCTGTGGAGACCAACCTGAAACAATTCAGCATCTATTCTATGAATGTAAATACATCATCCGAGTGCTCGATACAGTCCGTGAGAAAGTCACAGTAATGGCTAACTTAAGGATGCAAATTGATTGGAGGAAAAAAATGAAGGGAACGAAGATGCAGCGAGCGATTAAAAATGGCTTACTCAACTCGATATCATACCATGTATGGATTCAAAGGAATATTGCTAGAGTTGATGGACAGATCTTTCGGCCTGATGTACTAGCAGCTCGTATTATGAAGGAGTTTGGAGAATTTTGTAAGAACAAATGCAATCGAAGCTTTAATACCAAAGATAGAAACTTCCTATTGAGCCTTATTAGGCAACCGATGTAATTATGATATTGTAAATCGTTTTTATATCAATATACTTACCATTACCCAAAAAAAATACAGTGTGTTTTAATCCCGCCTGTACAGTGTTTACGCCACTGTATCGCGTTAGAATTTCTAGGGGATTACACGGGATCCTCATGGTGAGACTCGAGGAGAAATCGTTCGATTAGTACAATACGCGATTTAGTTTTACAGTTCATGCATAACCCTATTTGTACCCGGGCCAGTACTGGCGACCGATGTCCCACTATACCGCGATATATTCCAAATTGGTTATGTCAAGGTGTTCATGGCTAATTCGTATGGGTTTCGCGGCTTTTTCTAAGATCAACTCGACTTAGGAAGTCCGTCCCGATTCTCGAAAAGGCTATGCGCACTGGTATATTATAGACCCTTTTTAGACCGACCGAGACTTAGTGTAAAGCATACATGATGTCGTTATAATGCTTGCGTGACTATTTGCTGCTTGGTGTCTGTGTCATTTTCATAAACCGTGATTTTAAAAAATGCATCTTTTCAAAATATTCAAAACCCGGGATGCTACCGAAATTAGGACTTATGACTTGACTCAAAATAGCCTATTTTTAGCCGGTATGCTATCCATTTCAAAACTCAAATATTTTTGAACTTTCAAAAATTTCGGCCCGAAGGCATTTTGCTAATTTCAAAAAGTCGGGCCGTCCTCCGATTTTCTCGGAATCCAAACTTTCTTTTCAAAAAACCTCCCTTATCCTAAGGCTTACCGCATTTAGTAGTGTCGGGTTTCTTAATAAGTCGTCGAAAGTCTTTAGCATCGAAACTTCGTCGATCTTACATCACAGGTTTTCCTCCCTATCCTAGTTCGCCTTATTTGTCTAAGGCAAGGCTAACCAACGTGGGGCATACCCCTACCAAGGAAAGGCTATCTACACACTCGAGCCCAAAGTCTGGGGAAAATCTCACGTGGACCTTTCTTCGAACGGGACTCGGCCCACATAGCCGAACCCTAAGGAAGGCTTGCTATCCACAAGTCACCCGTCTAGGTGTCTTTGCTGAGTCATTTTCATTTTCAGTCTTTTCCTCGCCCGAGATGTACTTTGGTTTTTGGTTCCGAGATTTGGGCTCAGTTTCTGCTTACGCGGTATTCTTACAGACAGGCCACCGGTAACCATACACAAGCACAAAATGCAAGAATCCCTGGACAAGTTGTCAACCTCATTGGACGCTATGGTCGTCAAGCAGACTCAGATCGAGGCCCAATTGACAGCTATAAGGTCTGACCAAATAGTTATTGTTACTCGTTTGAGTGCCGTGGAGCAAGGGACTCCTGCCGCTGGGACTGAGACCACTGGCCCCTAGCTGAACTTGTTAGCGCGGTCCGCCGACTAGAAGAACAGGTTCACCTATCAGGGGAAAACAACATCCATCGGGAGAATGCCCGAGAATATTCCCCGGTGAATGACAAGCTTCTCGCAAACCTGAACCTCACAGGTTTGCCCATGTTCGAGGGAACCGAAGACCCATTACTACATGTACGGGCCTTCAAAGAATTCATGGCTATCAAGGGAGTTGATTCTTCGATGTTCAAGAATCCCTTTGTTGCATCCCTAGAGAAGCACCCAAAAGCCTGGTACTACAGGCTGGACCCCAAGAAATGTCCAACTTGGGATGACGTGGCAACGGAGTTCGCTCGGAATTATGCTGATAATACCGAGATCCAGACCACGATGCGCTCCTTGGAGGTTGTGGCCCAGGAGCCCAAAGAAGGTTTTACCAAATACCTTCAACGTTGTGGGAACCGCTGGTCAACATTGCAGTGGGAGTACAGGGTCCTTGGATTATGGTCGGGGATTTCAACACGGTCATTAGTCATGAGGAAAGACTAGGCAGTATGTCAAAGCAGGAGGACATTGACGAGTTCATTCAATGTCTCAATTCATGTGATATGATGGATTTAGGGGGGTCAGGTGCATACTATACTTGGAATAATAAACAAGTCCCCTCTCAACGAATATATAGTCGATTGGACAGAGCATTAGTCAATGCCAAATGGATACAAGACTTCCCCAGTATTCAATCTCATTTCTATCCGGAAGGTCTATTTGATCACTGTACATGTGAGATTTCGTCTACTGATATCAGAATGAGGAAGGCTGGATTCAAATTCTATGACATGTGGACTGCGCATGATGATTTCCTCCCCATAGTTGAAGCCAATTGGAAGAAGCAAATAGCTGGAATGAGGATGTTTAGATTGGTTAAAAAACTAAAGGCGATAAAACCAGATTTGAAGAGCTTGAATAAGCGGGCTTTTTCTGAAATTGAATGCAGATCTTTGAAGGCCAGAAATGACTTGGATGAGGTTCAATTACAGATACAGCAGGACTATATGAATGCTGAGCTAATCGAGAAAGAGAGAGTGTTGGCAAAGAGATATAAGGAATTATCTGACGCGCAGCAGTCTTTCTTAAAACAAAAAGCAAAGGCTGATTGGATTATGGACGGAGATGATAATACGGCTCATTTTCATAGAGTCCTACAGCAGCGGACGAAGAATAATATTGTTTTCCAAATTAATAGCATGAATGGGCAACAATGTACTACGCAAGATGACATTGAAGAAGCTTTTCTTGAGTATTACAAATCCCTTCTGGGCAGCAGCAATGCGACTGAGCACATCAGGGAGGACGTCATTAGCAGAGGCCCGATTTGTACAGAACATCACTGGAACAGTCTACAGGCTACAGTGACGGACAAGGAGATTAGAGACATTGTATTTGCTATTCCTAATGAGAAGGCTGCCGGACCTGATGGGTATACAAGTGGCTTCTACAAAAAATCGTGGAACATTATAAGGGGAGATGTATGTGAAGCGGTTAGAGATGCGATCTGAACTGGCAGAATCTTGAAGCAAATTAATGCAACAACACTGTCGCTCATACCCAAATGTGACAGGCCATTGGATGTGAAGCAATTCCGCCCTATTGCATGTTGCAATCTAATATACAAGGTGATTTCTAAAGTTATATGCAACAGGTTGGCACAAATCCTTCCAGATATTGTGAACGAGTGCCAAGGTGCCTTCATAAAAGATCGATCAATTATCGATAACATCCTCATATGTCAAGATATTGCTCACCAATATTCGAGGAAAATTGCATCCCCTAGATGTTTGATTAAAATTGATCTACAGAAGGCGTACGATTCTGTCGAATGGTCATTTCTGAAGGAGTTACTAAAGCAGCTTAATTTCCTTGATCACTTTCGGCAACTTCTTATGAACTGCATTACTACTCCTATGTTCTCACTGAGTTTAAATGGGAATATGTTTGGATATTTTAAGGCGAAACGGGGATTACGACAAGGGGACCCAATGTCGCCCTTGTTGTTCACGTTGTGTATGGATTATTTAAGCAGATTAATAGCCTATGCGACGGAAAAATGGCCGTTCCGATACCACCCGATGTGCAAGCAGCTGAAGTTGACACATTTGATATTTGCAGATGACCTCATGCTATTCTGTAAAGGGGACTCCCAATCCGTAATGTTGATGATGAGGACGCTATCCTCATTCAACAGAGTGTCCGGCCTCAAACTCAATGCAACTAAATCTGTCATCTATTTTAGTGGTATGAAGAGAGACCTTCGAGATGATATAATCAGTGCTACTGGGTTCATAGAAGGGGAATTACCATTCACCTATTTGGGTGTTCCTATTAAATCAAGGAAGCTGACGAACAAAGAATGTCACATTGTAGCTGAAAAAATGGTCAAAAAAATTAGAAGTTTCGGAGGTAGAAAGCTTTCCTATGCAGGGAGAATCATTCTAATTAACTCGGTCTTGAACACTCTTCACAATTACTGGTCTACTATCTTTATTCTACCGAAAGGGATTGTGAAGAGGGTGGAAGCTATATGTAGGAATTACCTATGGGAAGGACAATCTGACTACAGCCGGGTTCCTTTGGTTGCTTGGGAGAAGGTAACAAGAACTAAGGTTGAAGGCGGCCTCGGGATAAAAAAACCAAATTTGTGGAATATAGCAGCAATAGGGAAACTCGTTAACTGGATTATTCCCCCCCCCCCCCCCCCCACCACTGATACTCCTTGGACGTGGAGAATGATT
Organism: Agrostemma githago; assembly: GCA_958450325.1. Lineage (NCBI taxonomy): Eukaryota > Viridiplantae > Streptophyta > Magnoliopsida > Caryophyllales > Caryophyllaceae > Agrostemma > Agrostemma githago. Next base: position 29,231,417 of record OY288254.1, on the reverse strand, counting down.
TGTAAGACGAAAGATAGAATGAAGGATGCATATACTGCTAATAAATGGAATCAAACGCAGTCGGGATATTCGATAGCTGAAGGATACAATTGGCTGCGTGGAACCAGTCCCTGTGTTACTTGGTTTCCGCTTGTTTGGGAGACTTGGAGTATTCCTAAGCATGCGATGATATCGTGGATTTGGCTAAACAACGGCCTGAACACAAGATCCAAACTAGGAAAAATCGGATACTGCATTGATACTAATTGCTGCTTGTGCGATGAAGAAGAGGAAACGATCATACATCTAGCGCAGGAATGTCAATATAGTAGAAGGATTCGACATGATTTGGAAAAATGGATCGGAACCAAGCTTCCTGTTCACCCGGAGATGAACCTTGAACCGGGCACCAAAGGGAGAATACAAGCGATTGTTATGAATGCTTACCACCACATGATTTGGATGAAGAGGAATGTTGCTCGGTTGGAGGGGTATATGCAAAATCCAACCCGAGTAGTAAAAAGTATTCAGGAAGTAATCAGATATAGAATCAAAGGCATAATGCAAAGTCCACACATCAATTGGAGGAAAGTCGTGAACTGCAATATGTGCTGGATAATTAGCCGTTTCGATGTTTCTTGGTCTTTATGTCATATAATGCTTGTCAATTGTATCATGCTCCCGATGTAAATTTGGCGCTTGCCTTATTTTATTAATATAACACTCACATTCTCATCAAAAAAAAAATACCTTCAACGTTGGAGGGCCGAAAGTGTGAAACTGGTGGACAAGCCTAGTGAAAAGACTTTAGTGGAGGCCTTTATCAAGAACCTCCTCCCCTCCTACCGGGTCCATCTCCGGTATGCTGTCATACCCAATTTCCCTAATTTAGCTGAAATGGGGATACGAATTGAAGATGACTTGAGGCTAGAGGGTCTTACTAAGGCCTCTACCAAGGGATACCAAGGGGATACTTCTTCTACCACCAAGCCCCCAGCTGCAGCTGCAACTCGCAACATTTTTTACGCGGTCAATCTACTAGATGCCTCATCCAAGAAGAATACCCCAACTCGGGCATTCACCGATATAGGGACCACCTATACATATGCCTTACAAAGGCTATCTTCAAAGAACCTGATCCAACCGATAGGCCCAACTCCTGAGGTCCCGGTCGAGAAGCGCTCCAAAAGCTACAATGTCCAGGCCTATTGCCAATATCACCGAGGTAATGGGCACGATACTGAAAAATGTTGGAAATTGAAGCATCTGATTCAAGACTCAATTGAAAGTTGGAATATATCGTTGCCCGGGGATAAACCAAGTAACAAAGAAAACCCCTTCAGCGCCCATGCCAATTTCACTGGAGAAGTAATCGACTGTTCTCACCTCATTTCTCCCTTCATCCCATAAATTAATGGGATCTGGTGCGATGACAAAAAGGATGATGTTTACCTGGCTAATGGGGAGACTGTCCCCATCACCCCTGAAGAGGTCCGAAAGGCTAAATCCAAAGCCTTAGCCAGCATCCACCTCGCTACCGCCGGCCGTCCTTATCAAGCTACTAGCTCCAAGGACACCCCTATCCGGGAAACCGTCACTGAACCTGCCAGGACGAAAGCTGCCCTCGAGGAGCCAAGCACTGATACGACTCTGATCAAACAATTGAAAAGGGCTCGAGCTGATCTCACCATATGGCAACTTTTGGTTAGCTCGCAAGAACATCGGGAAGGACTTACTAAGGCTCTCGATCAGATCAAGGTCGACTCATTGACTACCCTACTGAAATGGTAGCCACTATCATGCTCTATCTCAAGGGCAAGTCCAAGGAAGAAGGTCCGCTTATCACTTTCTCTAAATCCCACCTATCACCGTTCGGGGCTGCCCACAACTTGGCCCTGTATATCACGGTGATCTGCCGAGGGAAATATCTTCCGATGAACCTAAGCGATGATGGGTCTGCTGTGAATGTCCTTCATTTAAGGACCGCCAAAGCCCCCAGCATTACCGAGGCCGACTACCTTCCAACCGCATAGACGATCCAGGCTTTTGATGGAAGCCCAAAATCAATTGCTGGGGCCGTTAAACTGACGATCATAACAAGCCCAACTGAAGAAAGAGTTGGAGTTCCACGTGATTGATGTCACCTCCTCTTTTAACCTGCTCATTGGAAGGTCGTGGATCCACGCCATTAAGGCGGTATCCTCCATTCTCCATCGAAAAGTCAAGTTGCCCCTACAAGACGGTGTCATTACTTTGGAGGCAACCCCCATAACTGTGGCTAGCTGCAACGCCAAAGGCCGTACGGACCCCCGAGGGTTCGACTTTGTAGGGATGATCGAAGGGGAATATCTTTTCAGACCTTATTTCACCACTAGCATCGATACGATGCTACAGAACTTGGGGTATTTACCGGGGACTACTTCGAGGCCATATCTTCCAAATGGGAAGATTATTGAAGTCTTGAATGACGGAGAGTCTCGCTTCGGCTTAGGGTACGCTATGACCCCGGGAAATGTGGTCCGGGCCAGTATCGAGAGGGCTAGCAACATCATCAAGGGTACCTACTTGGGCCCTTACAGCCCAAGACTAATTGACTATTTTGTTACTCCGGTATTTGGGGTTGCTCAAGTTGGTCTCTACCAACCCACTATCACATATCCCGAGACCAAATTGGCTCGGGAATGTAACTACATCCCAGATGACATATTTGCCCTCGTCCAATCCAAGGAGGGTGTTGACAATGCCGAGCCCGTGCTGGGGCTCCTATTCGGGGAAGACAAGGTTGTTCTGACTCCTAAAGAAGACTTGGTGAACCTGATCCTCCGAAGCAATAGGTTCGATCCCACGAAGCTGATCTCTGAAGTCGGCTCTGATACCGGGAACAGGGCATGGAGGAAGACCATCAAGTGGATCGATAGCCAGGGCCGGGTCTACAAGCTGACCACCGGCGAAGAAGACATGCCAAACACCGTGTCAGAGTCAGAGTCAGAGTCCGAGTCTAGAGGAATAGGTGCTAGAGTCCAGTCTGTAACCCCTCTCCTTGTAGTCACTACCACTGGAGCCTCGGGGTCTATCCCGAGGGCACTCCCAATCTCGCCTCTCATCAATGATCAGATGGTCACTCTCTTTGAGTTGTTTTCCAAATTTACTATCAATAATAATGATAACCGTTCCGCTTACGACTTGTCTTATTTTCAAAATGCTTTCAATTTCAAAAATATTATGTGTAATGACATTGAGAAACCAGACAAACATGTACCTCTACCTCCGCATCTGATCGAGCAATTAGAACAAAGGGAATCCCGAGATTTGGTGATCGAAGAAACCGAGTCCATCAATGTGGGAACCACTTTAGCCAAAAAAAAATGTGGGAACCACTTTAGAGCCCCAGATGCTTAAGTTAGGTTTATCCTTAGACCCCGAGGAGAGACAACAATTCACAAACCTCCTCCAAGAATTCAAGGATGTCTTCGCATGGTCCTACAAGGACATGCCGGGGATAGATCGGGAAATAGCTGAACACCGTATACCCATCAAAGACGGGTGTAAGCCGGTAAAACAGAAGCTCCGCAGAATGAGGCCCGAATGGTTTCTCAAAGTCATAGAAGAGGTCGACAAACAGTTCAAAGCCGGCTTCATATAAGTGTCCGAATATCCGAACTGTGTTGTGAACATCGTGTCGGTACCTAAAAAGAACGGTAATGTGCGGGTATGTGTAGACTTTCGGGATCTTAACAAGGCAAGCCAAAAAGACGACTTTCCATTGCCACAAATCGACGTATTGGTGGATAATACGGCTGATCATGCCCTCCTATCATTCATGGACGGATATGCCGGGTTGTGGACATGACATAGGTCCACCCCGATGCGGCCACGCGCGGGTTTGGGGAGGCGAATGAATCTCCATATGAGAATGGATCGAATTTAAATTTAAATCGAAGTGGAGTCGCCACCGAACTTTGTGGGAGTTCGGGCCCGTTCGAACCCACTCTATGTCGTAGTGGGCCGTGTACAAAATACGGCCCAATCCGATGTCAGAGTTTATTGGGTTCGTCCCTTTGCATTTGATACGGATACCGACATTATCGGATATCGAGTATTGAATGACTCTCGTGCGCCAACGGTTTCGGACATCCGGAAACCGAGGTTCTGAGTAAGGGGTGAGGGTACGTGTTGGGAAGTTCACAAAGAACACCCAACCCCGCCCGCACATTAGCGGCCTCTACTAGGATATCGTTTGATTTTAAAATACGCGCGTTAGTAATTCTATGAATGATATGCAAACATTGTTTTCCCTAAACATGCGAAAAATTGAATGGGTTGCTAAGTCGGTTTAATGCAACTAAAATTAACGTCAAAGTTGTATTTTAGCATGTGAGGTTCGTTTTAGTATAATAAAACAAAAAATGAAAGGAAATTGCTAAAAAAAGATGAACAAACGTGTTAGTAACGATAAAAGATATAAACACGATGATATGCATGATTTTGAAAAGATAATTCGCGTAATGCATTAGGCACGCGTTGACCAAGGTCAAGAAAAAGAAAATATGTCGAGAAAACCCGTTGTTCGATGTTCGAAAAATTAGAACGAAATTGATTTATGTCGCGTTTCCAGGAGACCACGCGACTCGCTCCGGAAGAGCGCAACTCGCGCGAGAAGGCGACTCGCCCGGGACGCACACGACTCGCGTCCCGGGCTGTTTTCGAAATTGTTTTTCAGAAAATTTATAGCTTTATTAAATCGCGTATAAATATTGCATAATTTATACTCGACTTAATTTTGCGATATTCGTTATATTCAATATTCGATTATGAAATCGATATCAATTATCAAATACTCGAAATGATTTTTTAGAAAAGATAAAAAAAGAAAAGGTTTTGACAATCGTTTTGTAAAATTAAACTAAATAAACGATGTTTGATTCTCTCAGCGTTAAAAATCGTCGTATTATATTTTTAAGACTGTGTAACGATTTTCTATCATCAATGAGATTAATGTAGTTCTTTTGATACGATATTCGACTAGAGAATCAATATCGTATTTTTAAGAACGTTTGTTTTATATAAAAATATTTTGTAATATCGATATTAAGAATACGTGACGAAGACCCATTAAAAAAAAGGGACGACCGACGACGACAAGATGAGAAAGAGACGAGGAAAAGACAAGAGAAGGGAAGAGAGAAAGGAGCAGTCGGGTTTGATTTTACACCCTCAACCTACATGCTTTGTTAACTCGGAACAGTGTAACACCCGCAATTTTTCCTAGCGCTTTTATCCTTTCCGCTATGACTTCGTCATAACTCTATTTCGGCCTAATGTTTCATTATTTTTCCAAGCTTTATTTTTATTTCGAGTCCAATGATATTTATTTTTATTTTAAAGGATTTTAATTCTTTTAAACCTATTTATTCAATTTCATCGTAAACTGTAATCCCCTAGAAATTCTAACGCGATACAGTGGCGGAAATACTGTAGAGTCGGGATTAAAACACACTGTAACTATGTCTTAGTAAATTAAATTGGTAAAGTCAAACGTATGCCATACATAAAAATGACTAAAATTTAAACCAATCCGTAAAAAGGGTTAAACAATCCGTAAGACATAATTATTAAAAAGATCAAGCAGGATCCAAGACTGCTCGTTAGCCCACACCCACCGGAAACAAACATGTATACCTGCCATGTTAAAACATAACAGCCACAATCAGTGGGGAGCAACATCAACGTTCTCCCAGCGGTATAACAGGATTTTAAGAATGTACTTACTACTATAGAAAAATAATAAAAATGGAAAGCAGTACAACATCATATTAAAATAAGTTTTCAGCACAAAATCAAAATATTAAAATGGGTTACCGAAGAAACATAAAAATATTTGTCAACCTGCAAACCAATTTATATCGATAATAAATAAAATAATCAAAATGGCGTTATGGATAGGATTAATGTAGAATCTAGACTTTCACTAGGACAATACTAAAATCTAGTTTCGAGAACTTAGCCAAAACAAATCAGACTTTGGTCTCTAATTAGGCAACTCAACTATAACAGAACTACGTGCAGCGAGGTCCTGGCTTAAGTAGTGCACACTGATAAGTGTCATTTGTAGTGCCTATTTCTTAGTGTTTTGGTCCCATTTTCCTTGTATAATCGCTCCTTGGGAACGGTTTAGGGGCTTCTTATGCTTCCTTTAGTTCGTTTCAGGTTCCCGAGACCGTTCATGAAGAGTAGGAGCGATTCCGACTCAATACATACACATTTTGGAGCCAACGAGATAAAGGAAGGATGACTCGAGACCTTGGAATCGACCCCGAGACCTTGGGACCCAATCCCGAGTCTCCGAGACCCGATCCCGAGTCCCGAGAATCGACGAGAAGCCCATGAGAGGCAAGGAGGGACCAAAGAGCTCTTAAGGGAGGCCTACAAAGACCCATCCCGTTCGGGATGGCCTCATCCCGTCCGGGATGAAGGAGGAACGAAGTGCAGCTACTGGGGGCTGTTCCGGATCGGGAACATAAAATCCCGATCGGGTTTTCCCATAATCCCGATCGGGAAATTCTTCCCCGACCGGGAAAAGCTCCAGCTCGCCCGCCTTCAATTCTTTTCTTCTCCTTTTCATTTGTAACCTTATATATACTCTTTCCTTGTTAAGTTTATCTGATGCCTTTCATGAGAGACTAAACCCTAGATAGATTAGCATAGATTAGTGTAGATTAGTTCTTAGATTATCGTTAATCATAGATTAATACTTGTAATTTGGGAATTCTTCAAGATCTTCACCAAGCTTGACAAACTTGGATGTTTGTTTTGGGTTCTTCCACTTATGCAAGTTTCTTTCTTCTTTTCATCTTCTAGTTTGGTATAATCTCTTTTCCTTTCTCTTGTTCATTGTTTTATTAATCAAGTTTGAATCTTTAGTTCTTGTTAGTGTTTAGTTCTTCATTCTTGATAGTTTCATTATGTTAGTTTTGTTGTTTGGTTTGATTCCTCTTGTTAGTGATAGTTTTAGTTTAGATATGTTAGAGTAGTGTTCTTGCTAGGGTTAGTAAGGTGATTAGGGTGTTAATTGGATGATTAAGGGATTGTTGGAGATGTTGGTGGAAGATTTGGGTTTCCTCTTGGTTTGTTGCACATCACATGTTTGTTGAATTTCTTGAATGACTAAGTATGTACGAATGCTTGTTTTCTTGCCTTTCTCTTGTGGGTATTAGTTGTTTGTGGGTTCGGTCCCCTCATTAAGTTGCGAGAGCCCGGTGAGGACGACCCCTAGGCCGGTCTAAGTCGCGAGAGCCCGGATTCGACCTAGGTCTATAGCATGCTAGTACTCTGTTTGTGTTGTGTCGCCGAGTTAGGTTTTAGGTGGAATCTCTAGGTGAGTCTAAGTTGCGAGAGCCCGGGCATTACCTAGATTACCCTACTACCTCCTTCACCTCTAGTTCTCCTTCGACCATTCCGTTACCCCTTTGACCCCGACCTAACCCTAGCCCGTTCTCCTTTGTTTGTTTCCTTTGTTTAGACCTAGTTTAGTCCTTAGCCTTCCCCTTAGAATAGCTTGTCTCGAACTTAGTCCTAGACCGTAGCATACCTTAGTCCGACCTCCCGTCTCTGTGGATTCGACCCGACTTACCCTAACTACCCTACTTAGGTATAGTCGGTTTTGTTTGACGGTTGGGATCCACAACAAATCCCACCCATTAAATTGGCGCCGTTGCCGGGGACGGCTTAGTTTAGACTTTTGTTTGCTTAGTTTTGGACTTAGTTCTTGACTTTTGTGTTCTCTTCTCCTTGTGTATCTCCGTTTTTCTTCTTGTGTGCTACTCTCCCTTCCTAGTGCCTCACAAGCACTAGGATACTAACGTTTGCTCAAGTGCTTCTAGCTCATCCTAGGTACCAAAGCAACGTTATGGACATGGCTCGTCCAAGCTACCATCAACCATCACGGGGCAACTTTGGGGCAAATGGCCAAGTCCCGAAATCTCACCAACCATATCAACCTCATCAACAATCTCACGAACGCTCTCCTTATGGTTACCAAGAAAGTTGTCAAGGATCATTCCAACATCCTAACAACTACCAAACACCCTCACATAACCCACGACCACAAGATCCCAACTTGGTTGAGACTTGTCAAATGATGTCTCAATTGCTTAAGAGTCAACATGAAGCGATAGTTCTATTGCAAAAGACTCAACTAGTGATGATGACTCACATGCAAGGGGTTGAAAAGGAGCTCAAGGCCCAAATAGAGGTGCAAGATGCTCGCATCAATGCATTCATGGCCCATATCACGATGTCGGCCACTCGAGCTCCACTTCATGTTGAGGAAGGTTCATTTGGGCATGGTCGGGTGTCTCAATCCAATCTTGAAGCTACAAATGAAGAAGCGAGGGTTGATCAAGAGGTCATTGTTGAGTGTTGCTTAGGCGGTAAAGATGAGGGAAGAATAGAGGAAGTTGAGGCTTCAAGGGCCAACAATGAGGAGGGGAGTGAACATGATTCTCGAGATAACTCTTGGGGAGCCGATGTATTGGCGATAAAATTGGATTTGTTCGATTTTCTTCGTGATGAACCACTAGACAATCCAAAGCCGAGTGAAGACATACCTCCTCTAGGCCATATTGACAAGGTGAGTGAAAAGGAGCGCAATACTTGGGAAAAAGAAGTAGATGCCTTGGAACTTGCCTTGTATGGGGGATTGGAGGATCCTAAAGCCTCCAATGAAGAAAACTTGATGCCTTCTCCTCCTCTACCGCACTCGATGTCTAGCCCTTTGTCTTGTGAGACGGTTGGTGAAGAGGATCCTTGTCGGGCGGTGGAAAAGAGTTCCACTCTCAACCCCGTAGAAGAAGCGACACCTCTAGGGTGTGATCTCCCACATCATGACACCGAGCACGACTCTAGACCACTATACCTACCGGATGGTCATAAGAGTCGTCGATATCATGGTTCCGAAGACCCGGAAGATCACGAGAACCCCGAGCATAATGAAGATGATCGCTTCTTCCCTCCGACTTGGAAACTCTTGGGAGTGGCTAGGCTCGGCCATGTGAGCTTAAATGAAGATGTTGCTAAGGCATTTGACTTACTCCTTCGAGCTCTAGATGGCTATGGAGGCGTTGTTGGTGAGAGTATTTAGTGTAAATATCTCTTTTTCTTTTCTTTTGTGCTTGTATTTGTGTTTATGTTTGTGTTTAGGACTTGTTAGTTTCTGTGGAATTCTTGTTCGTTTGGATTTTTGATGAGCGATGTGAGGGAGGGAATTTGATGTTGTATTTGAGTTCATTGTGATAGGTGTGAAGGAAAGGTGAACCTTAGAGGAGAGTAGATAATGATAGAGCTTGGATCGTGGGAATGGAAGTCGGTTTTTGAAGCTTCGTCGAAGCTTTTGAGGTTTTGGGAGTCATGAAGACCCTTCCCGACCGAGAAGGAGTTTTCCCGACCGGGAAGGGTATGCCATCCCGACCGGGATGAAGGCTTCCCGATCGGGATGGAGGTGCAAAAATTGGAGCATTCTGGAGTGGCTTCCCGACCGGGAAGGAGGCTTCCCGATCGGGAAGGGTTCATCATCCCGATCGGGACCACCCTTCCCGACCGGGATGGTCCCCTTCCTCCTCTTTTGGCCTCTTCTTTGACATTTGAGCCCACCCAACCATTGTATACCCCCACCCAACCTCCCTCACCCATCCTTGCTCATGTCATACGACCCTTACACTTCATTTACATACCCTCACCTCATTTCTCTTTCCTTTACACCGAGTTCCACATCGAATCCTACCTCCCTCACACCATTACTACCTCAACCATGCGGTATTATCGAGAATGAAGAGGAATAGCAAGGATGAAGACTAGCTATGTGCTTACATTGATCATCGAGACGATGGAGTGAGTGAGTTGCCAACCATTCGGTATGGCAACTATCCTTTCTTTTTCGTCTTTTATAGCTTATCTCCCTTTGCATGTTCCCCTTCCCATTAATTTGTGTCACGGTGGCCTTCGAGGCCTTGGTATATGTTGCTCCCGACTCTCGATGATGTGATTACATCGAGAGTCATTTCAAAATCCAAAATTTTTCAAGTTTTTCACCCTTTTTGTTGGATTTAGGCGGAATCCGGGCTAGGTGACTTGATTACACCTAGCCCTCCCCTCCCATATCCTTTTATTTCCTTCTTTTTATTTTCTTCCCTCATCCATATCTTTTTCTTGTCTCGGCCCATGGTGACTTGATTACACCCCGGGCCGGACACCTTCTACCCTTTTCTTCACTTTATTTTTGATTTTTAGCTTTATTTTCGTAGTTTCTTTTCTTTTTCTTTTGTCTCTCCGCGCCCTATGATTGAGCATGAGGACATGGCTCGATTTAAGTGTGGGGGAGCGATATTCTAGTATAGTTTAGTTTTATTTTCTTAGCTTTTCCGAAAAAAATCTTTAAAAACCATAAAAATTTGAAAAATGTTCATAAAAATCAAAAAGATTTTTCTTTTGTGTGTTTTCATTTTGTGTCTTTGTGTCGTATATTTGTTTTTGTGCGTGTTTTGCCTCCCTTTGTCCTTATAGGTTACTTTAATCGCCAATGACTTTGGAAAGCTCTAAAGACTTCCGGTAACATCTTATCCCTTTTTCTTCTTTATCTCGTATGGAGTTTGGAGGAGATTGTGATGTTGTGTGCTCGGGTGGAGCTTTGTGCATATTGGTGGGCGATTTGGTGACTTGGTTGGATAATCGGGGTGGTGTTTGTGTTGTGTTTGTGTTTGTTTAGGACTTGTTCTTGTTTTTGTTGCTTTTGCCTTTGTTTCCTTTCATTTTGTTTTCGTCATGTCTTCATTTTGTGTTGTTTCTCCTTGTTTTGTTTTGTTTTGTCTCTTTTTCTTCCATCTTCGTCATGTCTTTATTTTGTGTTGTGTTGTGTGTCATGTGTGTAAAACGTTTTCGAAAACCCGGTTTAGAGGCTAGTGTGCGAGTGTTTACTTTTCTTTCCTAGTTGTATAAATTGAGTCTTGGACTTAGTCCTAGTAGAATGACCCTAAATCAATGAATTCGTTGGTCCTTTACCTTGAGTCCACCTAGCTTACTAGGGATTTACTACGGGATTTGCACTTTTGACCATTATGACCACCCACGGTGTGAAAAGGCCTTGGTTACCGAGTCTCGTCCCCTAGGTGACCGTGTTTAGGATTGTCTTGAATAGTCCAAGTTCTCCACTTTTTGTGGGTTTGAAGGGAAATCGCGACCCCGACTTACCCATTTCCCTACCTTCTACACATATACACACAATAAATTGCAAATTGTTGATTCTCTCTTTCTTGTTACACAATGAAATGCCAAAATGCCAAGCCTTGCCAAAAAAAAGGGCAAAGAAAAGAAAAGAAAGAAAAATGAAAGAAAGAAAAGAAATGAAGAAAAAGAAAAGGCACAAAAGCCAAAAAGAAAATAAAAAAAAAAGAAAAAAAATGGCATGACGACAAACAAATCAAAATATCGAAAAGAAAGAAAATGTCAAAAGGAAACCCGTCTCACAAAAAGAAATCTCCACAAAAATAAGCCTTTTTCCGACTTTTGCCGTGAAGAGCCTACCAAAGGACCGAGTCCCGAGGAAGGATGATAGCGGCATTAGTCGGTCTTCCCTCATTTTGCATATTTCCACCTTTTTACTTGGACTAGTTAGGCGGTCTTGGACACGGGATGACCCTCTTGGCTCACGCTAAAGGGGGCGGGGTCTCACTTACCTACAGTGTCGACTAACACCGTGGTTCTTCACTTTCCACTCCGCCGATCGTCCCGTAGTACGTTTTTAGAAAGTTAGGAGGACCTAGGTAAGTTACCAACGTTTTTGTTGCTTTATCGTCATACTATTAGGGTTTAGTCCACCTTGGTTTGTATTTCTAGCTTGGGAACGTTATCACTTACCTCGAGTCCTAAACCGGTGTTTCTTTCACCGCTTTTAGAGGGAAGCGGTATTTCTTTTGTTTTGGGTGCAACCGATTATGTGTTTGTTTGTTTATATGTTTTGTGTCCGGTTGCATCCATAGTTTTGTCGCAAGACCCAACTTGCCTTGCGGAGTGCATTTGTCCTCTAAGTGCACTCGCGTGAGTTGAAGGGGCGTAGGGTGCGCTAATACCCACTCGGTTAGTTTAGTAGTAGTATGTGCTTACTCGAGGGCGAGTAAGGGTTAAGTGTGGGGGAGTTGATAAGTGTCATTTGTAGTGCCTATTTCTTAGTGTTTTGGTCCCATTTTCCTTGTATAATCGCTCCTTGGGAGCGGTTTAGGGGCTTCTTATGCTTCCTTTAGTTCGTTTCAGGTTCCCGAGACCGTTCATGAAGAGTAGGAGCGATTCCGACTCAATACATACACATTTTGAAGCCAACGAGATAAAGGAAGGATGACTCGAGACCTTGGAATCGACCCCGAGACCTTGGGACCCAATCCCGAGCCTGCGAGACCCGATCCCGAGTCCCGAGAATCGACGAGAAGCCCATGAGAGGCAAGGAGGGACCAAAGAGCTCTTAAGGGAGGCCTACAAAGACCCATCCCGTTCGGGATGGCCTCATCCCGTCCGGGATGAAGGAGGAACGAAGTCCAGCTACTGGGGGCTGTTCCGGATCGGGAACATAAAATCCCGATCGGGTTTTCCCATAATCCCGATCGGGAAATTCTTTCCCGACCGGGAAAAGCTCCAGCTCGCCCGCCTTCAATTCTTTTCTTCTCCTTTTCATTTGTAACCCTATATATACTCTTCCCTTGTTAAGTTTATCTGATGCCTTTCATGAGAGACTAAACCCTAGATAGATTAGCATAGATTAGTGTAGATTAGTTCTTAGATTATCGTTAATCATAGATTAATACTTGTAATTTGGGAATTTTTCAAGATCTTCACCAAGCTTGACAAACTTGGATGTTTGTTTTGGGTTCTTCCACTTATGCAAGTTTCTTTCTTCTTTTCATCTTCTAGTTTGGTATAATCTCTTTTCCTTTCTCTTGTTCATTGTTTTATTAATCAAGTTTGAATCTTTAGTTCTTGTTAGTGTTTAGTTCTTCATTCTTGATAGTTTCATTATGTTAGTTTTGTTGTTTGGTTTGATTCCTCTTGTTAGTGATAGTTTTAGTTTAGATATGTTAGAGTAGTGTTCTTGCTAGGGTTAGTAAGGTGATTAGAGTGTTAATTGGATGATTAAGGGATTGTTGGAGATGTTGGTGGAAGATTTGGGTTTCCTCTTGGTTTGTTGCACATCACATGTTTGTTGAATTGCTTGAATGACTAAGTATGTACGAATGCTTGTTTTCTTGCCTTTCTCTTGTGGGTATTAGTTGTTTGTGGGTTCGGTCCCCTCATTAAGTTGCGAGAGCCCGGTGAGGACGACCCCTAGGCCGGTCTAAGTCGCGAGAGCCCGAATTCGACCTAGGTCTATAGCATGCTAGTACTCCGTTTGTGTTGTGTCGCCGAGTTGGGTTTTAGGTGGAATCTCTAGGTGAGTCTAAGTTGCGAGAGCCCGGGCATTACCTAGATTACCCTACTACCTCCTTCACCTCTAGTTCTCCTTCGACCATTCCGTTACCCCTTTGACCCCGACCTAACCCTAGCCCGTTCTCCTTTGTTTGTTTCCTTTGTTTAGACCTAGTTTAGTCCTTAGCCTTCCCCTTAGAATAGCTTGTCTCGAACTTAGTCCTAGACCGTAGCATACCTTAGTCCGACCTCCCATCTCTGTGGATTCGACCCGACTTACCCTAGCTACCCTACTTAGGTATAGCCGGTTTTGTTTGACGGTTGGGATCCACAACAAATCCCACCCATCACACACCCCTCCTGGATACAAACCATATCCAGTTCAACCCGACGCGACTTACACGATGCGATATCTAAGTTTAAGGTAAACATACACTCTCCTGAACACAAACCATGCTCAGTTCAACGACCAATGTGTCTCAACATAGACACACCAGCTTTATAGTTGATGGCAAAACGTACAGCCCAGACTATATTACTCTAACCCCACACTTTTCCTTATTCCAGAACTCCAAAACAAAACCATTATCGATATTCAAAAGGATATAATCATTGTAAATAATATGAGAACAAAAGGGAAAACGGATCGCCTTCCAAAAGAGGAAACTTTCTATTTTAGGAAACTTTTATATTTAGAAACTTTACAAAAATAGCATCATATCAAAATAGCGAAAATATTAGTTCATACTAATAAAAAAATTTTAGTAAAAGATATAGATTTATAAAACTAATACTTTCGGCCTTAACGATATTAATTGTTAAAGTGAAAACATTTGAGTTTATGAAATTATTAAAATACCATACAAGTGTTTATAAAATGATTTAAAAATGTCTTAAACATTTTAATACTACTAATTAGGGTGTTTCCAAAATTTATAAAATTAAAATTCCCCAATTATTATTAGTTTCGACAATACGAACATAAATAGGATTTTACGGCAAATGTAAAAATAAATCTTTTAACGTGTTTTATTTAATTAAACCATTAAAAAAAATTTAGAATATGATAAGGGGTGATTTAACTATCAAAGTTTCAGATTTAAATATTTTCAAAATTGCTGGAAAAATAATTCTTTTAGGTAAGACGAAGCATTTTAACGATAAATCGAAATTTTGTCCAAAAATCATTACTATTATTTAAAGACTTTAATAAATAGTACAAAAATTACGTAAAATAGTTAAAACATAATTATGGATATTCTGTCCAGAAATTAAAATTTTCCAGAATCCTTAAACTCGGTTTTTAAAAGGGTTTTCTCGTTAATCGTCTAATCTCAACAATAACGATTAATAAAAATAGTAATTACAAAACGATTTAAGTATTAATATCCAAAAATTATTATTAAACTTAAAAATAATGATTTTCCAGAAACTAATATTTTTTTTCCAAAATTTAAACAAAAGATCAGAAATCAAGAATTTAAACGACACACACGGTTTTAACGATAAACGATGATTTAAAGTGATTAATTAATTCACCCACTTAACAATCCCGAAAAATTATGAAAAAATTCAGAAAATATTTTTCATCAGAAAGATTATCCACGTCAAATTTCAGATTAAAATAAAATGTTTAAGTGCTAGAAATAAAAATCGGTTTTTAATCGTTTTTGTTCGTAAACGGTAAAAATTCAATAATCGATATCAAAAATATCAGAAAAATACCAAATTATTAAAAATCATTAAAAACTTCATTTTTACAGAATATAATCATATATTACAAGTTTAGGCCGAATATTACGATTTTACAAATTAGTACTACAATTTAATCGTTAATCTCGTAAAAGTGATAAAAATATCGAAACATGCAAATTTTTAACTTTTAAAAAATTTCCAGATTATATGACATACATATATTGTCAAAAATGAAATATAAAAATATACATGCAATTACACAATTAAAATCACGAAATACCGAGTAACATCGACGTTACCTCTACTCCAAGTCTGAATCGATTATACTCGTCGGCCTCGGGATCGTCCACAAATCCTTCCAAACACAAAAATTATGGCAGAAAAACACCATGATAAAACTAACAAAAATCAAGGCAAATAATGATCGAAAACGACGTCGATTATTACCTTAACGAAGGAATCGGAAAGAGGATTAATATGACGATAAAAACAATTCGATTGAGACTCGAAATGGAGCAAAAATCAGGCTGGAATAGGGGAGGGAGTACTCGGCCAAGAAGGAAAAAAAAGATGATGAATATGTTGTAGTAATTTTTTTTGTTAATGCACAAAATGAATGTAGAGTAAATTAAAGGAGAAGGAGGTTACTACACTTAAAGAGCATAAATGATAGTAAAATAGTTGAAAAATCCTAAGTGCATCTAGACAAATATGACTAGCCAAAGGGATAAGAAGAGGAGTAGGAAGAGCTTGAGTAGTAAAGCCTCAATTCAATGAAAAGAAAGGAATCCTATGTTTACGGTTTAATGTGATAAAATGAAACGTATTAATAAAACATAGTTAAATTATGACAAGAAGCTTTGTCGGTCCAAAATATAAGGAAAAAGTCTCAAATGATTTATAAGTTCATAAAAAGTATAATCGTAAAATAGTTAAAGGCATTTCAAGGTAATTCGAGTAAACCTCACGTAAGAAAATAATTATTCGCGAAGCTTCGTAATAAAATTATTAACGACTAAATACTTGTAAATAAAAATATTTACTAGTTGAAAATTTTATATAAACATATTCAAACATTTTTAGGAAAAGGAATAACTTAAATCCGAGTTTAAAAACGTCAATTCGAATAGAAATAGAATTCCTTGCGGAAAATTAATTAGTTTACGATGAAATTGAATAAATAGGTTTAAAAGAATTAAAATCCTTTAAAATAAAAATAAATATCATTGGACTCGAAAATAAAAATAAAGCTTGGAAAAATAATGAAACATAAGGCCGAATTAGAGTTATGACGAAGTCAAAGCGGAAAGGATAAAAGCGCTAGGAAAAATAGCGGGTGTTACAATCCTCCCCACTAAAAGAAAGTTTCGTCCTCGAAACTGAGAATAAGCAGAAAGGAATCTAGATTACCTCAGTCGAAAAGATGAGAATACTTATTTTGCATTAAAAAAATTTGGTTCAAAAGAAAATTTTACAACTTTCAAAGTGATACAAAATCGATGGCAAATATTTATTCCAAGAGGAATTGAGCTAAGGTACTCGAAGTTTAAAACCTTCTAAATTAATGAAACTGTAAAGTAAAGTTATTTGATAAAATAACATTGTTGAATAACATTTGTAAACGAACTCGGAGGAGAATACCGAAAACACGTTCAAAACAAAACGTTTTGATTAAGAAACTCGACAATATTTAGTTTTAAGACAAAACAAAAATTATTTTTGAGAAAGCAAATTTTGTAGTTAGTAAAATTAAATCAGTCGTTAGACGTTTTTCAATGACAGGTTCAAAAGTCCACCAACAACAAAACGAAAACTGATTTCAAGATGTTAAAATTTTGAAAATGTTATCAAAGTAATTATGAAAGTTTTCAAATATGTTATCAAACCTGAACATAATTTCGACAATGTTAAAACGTTTTGCATACTAATCCTATAGTAATTTAAGTATTTGAAAACTTGAAAGTCTTCATAAAACTCCGATCTCTTGAAAATAAAAATTGAAACAATTTTGAAATAATTTTAAATAAATTATTAAGGCATTTTGAAATAGAAGTAAATATAAATATCAACCAAAGATAAAATAAAAGTGAAGAATAATTTTTTTTTTAAAATTATAATTCAAAAATGTTAAATTTCACGATATCCGAAAAGTTTAAGTTAGTCAACTTTATACAAAACGGGTAATTTCATAATTAGGAATTATAATTCAAAATGTTAAAATTTTACGATAATCCATAAATTTTCTTTTAAACTGGTCAATTTTTTTTTTATAAAATAGGGAGTTCAAAAAAATGATTAACGGGTAAATAGAACAAGGATAAATAAATTAAAAATAAGAGCTTTCAAAATCGACAAATGTTGAAGGGATTAGCAGCAGATGGGGGTAACAGAATTCAAGAGAAGCAGAAAGGAAGACGGAGTTCAGAATAAAAAAAAAAAGAGCTCGCAAGGATTATAGAAGCAATTAACCATCTCGAGATTCCTAGCACGACTCTCACAAACATGGGTTCCTAATTGGCCCATCAACTAACGCTAAGACCAATATCGGTACAGGGTGGTCCTACTTAATCTACAACCTCCAAATTTATCGACTGCCATAGCCTCCAAAATTAAGTCTTACATACTTATATATTCCTTCAATTAGTATGAAAAAGAATCCACAAATGATTTAGACTAATCCATTAATTAAAATTCCAACGGTCATCAAAACATACCCAAACTCGTAATCACTAAGGCTCATAAATTCAAAGCTCATAAGGTCTGAACTCGAGGTATACTTCAAATTTCTTGATTAAGGAACACTAAATAAAAATCCATCAATTAACAATGTTCGGACACGAAAACCTCAAAAGTGATCATCAACACATTCTTAACATCATCAATAGACAAAGGTTAGAAAAGTACGCCAAACCCTAAACACACTCAGCCTGACATGTAACGCCAGATACTCACATTTTCAAATACGTCATTCAGCTAACACTACTACAAATGTTGTCGTAGACATCACCTAATACACATGTGATTTTAAAAAAATCTGATGTATAGTATTTATACATCAGATTATTTGAAATATCCGATGTTTATTATAGATATGTAGACATCACATCATTGTAAAATCACATGCCCATTGGTTAGCATGTACTTGTTCCATTAATAGTCATCTAATAGTATTATAACCGATGTCTATTCTTACAAAACAGTATATAGTACACAACTTGTATAACACAGGTCTATTACTCTAAAGTAGTCCAAAATTGTGGCGCATCACAATTATGTTTCTAATTATTTTATATGGACCTGTCAAATTTTGATTCGACCATTTTTTTAGGGTCATGGTCTGTAAAGTTTAACCGTGACTCGAATGAGATGACATGTAGTTAAACTTATTAAAATATTAAATGCATTCATCGACCCGTATTCCGACCTAACTCGAACCGTAATCCGTACCGTAACCCGTACTTACTCGCCCAAACCCATTTAATTTGATAGTTTATTTCTAATGTACCTAGAGCCGGCAAAAGCTGACCCGTTCCGACCTGCGAAACCGATGCGACCCACCCGAGAAACCCGATCCGATAGAACCCGAACTTTTAATGAACCGAAACCGACCCGACTCGATCAATTGACAAACTGATAACCGATACAACCTGAAATACTATGAACCGAACCTGACTCGTCCCGACCTGAAGGCTAACCGCGAACCTGATAGGACCCGAAATGACAAGACTTGAACCGACTTGTGACCCAATCTGACTTGACCCGTAACCCGATTAATGTATTATTTTGAGTTCATGTATCTAACATTCGAAATTAAAAATTATAAATGACTTAATTTGAATACAACACATTGACCTGATTCGTTATTTTTACTCGAATTGACTTGATTAGTTGTCTAGCCCGAATTAATCCGATTCATTGTCTAACCTTAACTGACCCGATTTATTGTATTACCTGAATTGACCCGATTATTTTCAAAACTAGACCCGAAAATACACTAAAGTGACTCAACTAACTCATGGAAGACTCGATGATTTAACCGAATAGACCCGATTAGATAAATCGACCCGAACCAGAACCGATCATTGACCCGATATAACCCTATTTATTAGATAACTGACTCGAACCATAACTGATCCGTTACGATTTTTAATCCGAGTAAATCCGACCCGTAAGCGACTAGACTCAAACCTGACCCGACCCGACAAAGTATACTGACCCGTTCAAACCTGAACCCGGGATGACTCGACCCATAACCTATCCGAGCTAGTGACCCGATTGCCACCTCTAAATATACCGTGTCTGTAACAGTTACTTCTCCGAATTTTCTTTCTTTAATTCAGAACTACCGCCGAAATACTTCTCATACTAATATTTTCCCTCCACTGAAATTAAATTCCTAAACCTCTCCTAATCTCTTTCCTATTCTTGCTCTCCTAATATCTGCCTCCACCGTGTTGAATTTCCTGCTCCTATATAATTCCCTCCACCATTAGTTCAATTGCTCACAAATTAATAAGAATCCTGCAACGACGATTAACGCACTATAGTCTCATAGGTAATTTGTCTTGGTTAATTTAATTTAATAAAATTTAGGGTTTAGAGTATTAAGAATTTTTGGTTTAAATTGATATTCTCATTCCTGTCATGGCAGATTATGTGAATGATTCTTTGTTTTTGTTATTAATTTTTGTCTTTTCATTGGTAATTTTGATGTACTATTGAAAATCATAATGTTAAATGTCACAGATTGTATAGACTTATGGTTAAGTGGTTAAGTGGAGGTTTAAACAGGTTAAGAAAATCATAGATTTAGAAAATCGATGATAGACTTAGAAAATCATAATGTTAACGGGTAATACAACAGGTTAAGTGGAGTTTACCTATCTGGAAGCCTATCTCATTTAGTATCTGGAGCCTATCTCATTTAGGGACCAAGGTTGGATAGACTTATGGTTTAATTAAAAATTGTAGGTGGAATTGAAAGCTAAAAAATTGTAAGTGTTGGGTCGGACTCAGGTGTTAGAATAAACATTGTGTTTAGTTCGGGTTAGGGTGGGTCAATTCGTGAAACGAGTGTAACACTGGTGTTCAACTGGGGTGTACTGTTGGGTCGGTCTCGAGTCAGGTTATTTTGGTCGATTCTACGTAGAGAGTGTTTGTTTGATTGGTCTATTCTTTGTCCTTGGAGGCTAGACCCCTTATTTATGATGCTAATTTACAAAGTATTAAAATCGAGGAGTTGATTATTATTAGCTCTTGTCCCATATGCCATGGTGTGTATTTTCTTTTAATGTTAAAACTATTAGTGTTTCTTTGTTTTAATTTCCCTACATAATGTAATCCTTCAATGCTATTTATCAAATTCATGAAACAAGTAACAACTAGAATTCAAACTCTTTTATTCTTGTTCAGGTAGGTAGAGGAAGTTTGGTAACATATAAAAGCTTGCTGCTCTGCTCGTGCTACCCACCGCAAGGCTTTCTCAGACAATTTTCGTCTTACTCCGGTATCATTTCTTTACCTTTTACCCAAATCAATACATCCCCAATAATTATCTTACAAGTACATAAATTTTCTCTACAATGATCGTACTCCGTCTTTCTGTTTATTCTGTCAAAATGAGAGCTATCACTATGTATGTTTTCTTTTGAGAGTTTTCTTTTTCGTGAGCTTAGCGGTAAACTTCCAATAGCTTAATTGAACTGAATGTGTCTGAAGTTAATTGAATGTGACTACACTTAACTGAATTGAACTGAAATGAACGACTCAACTGAAAGTGCTTGAATATGAGCTAGAAAGAACATGGCCTAAGATGGAAGGATATTCCAATTAATAATAAGAGTGAAAAACAAGTACATTACAATTAGTAGATTACTAATGATATTACTATAGTAGTAGTAAGATGGCCTAAGATGGAAGGATATTCCAATTAATATGAGCTAGAAAGAACATGGCCTAAGATGGAAGGATATTCCAATTAATAATAAGAGTGAAAAACAAGTACATTACAATTAGGGGGCGTTTGGTTTGGGGTCTACGGGAAAGGGAAAGGGAAACAATCTTTCCCGTTCCCTTTGTTCTTGTTTGTTTTATCATTTTTTCTATTCCCTTTCTCTCCTTCATTCCTCCCCATTACCCCTAACCCTTCTATCTCCATTCCCCCCACCCCCTAGGTTTGGATCATTACCCATTATCTAGCCTCACCATCAATCGCCACCAAACTCGTTAAATTTTGACTCAATCCACTTGACCTTTTTATTTTAGAGTCAAGGTCCATATTTTTTTTATCCATGACCCATTTGACCCGAACTTGAGATGACTCATTTAAGACCTGAGCCGTTAATTTATTATATTTAAAATAATAATTAAAACGTTATTAACGTTAACATGATAAATAATTAAAATAATTAAAAAATAAAATTTATAAAAGTATCATTTATCAATAAGATAATTGTAAAATATTATACAAGTAGTTTTTTTTTTTTTTACAATTTTTAAATTTTAAATATGGTGTAATTAATATAATAGCAGCATACTCAATAGAGAAAAAAAAACAACTTTTTAATTGGTAAAAAGAAAGACGTCGGAAATTATTTCTAACCAAAACCCGAATTATTATGACTCATATAACTCGACCCAATTTTCACTCAACTCGTATTCATATCCGACCTGTAATGATTCTCTTACTTTTGCAAACAAACAACAAGTAACATCAAAGGGTAACCTTTTTCTTTCCTTTCCTTTCCATACCCTTTGTTGATTTCATTCCCTTTCCCCTTCACCAACCAAACGCCCCCTTAGTAGATTACTAATGATATTACTATAGTAGTAGTGTTACTGATAGCAATACAAGTAGTTATGTTATATATAGCATTGATTTTGACAAAATATTCTTAAAGGGCATTAAATTTCACTATCTTTTAGTAATTTTGGAAACTGAATTAGATATCTTTATAGTAGGAAAGCACATTCTGGAATGGATCGTTCATGGATGGTTATTGATCGTTTGGACCCTCGATATAGAAAGGGGGTGGATGAGTTTGTTACACACGCTATTAACCATGCCGATAACGTTGAGGAAATTTATTGTCCTTGTATAAGATGTGGAAATAATTTTTTCGTTGACGTTGGAGATTTGAAAACTCACCTCTTATGTAATGGAATTGATAAAAGTTATACAAGATGGATTTGGCATGGGGAAGACGCTATATGTAGTGATTTGGAGGATGATGGGGAATTAGAGGGAGATGAGTTTGATGTAAATGATATAGATCGAGTAGATGACATGATTAATGATGTGAAACACAGCACAGAACACCCATCTCATATGTTCGATAAGTTAGCTAGTGACGGAATGAAACCACTATATCCAGGCTGTTCAAAATATACACGCCTGTCTTTAACGTTACAATTGTTTAACATTAAGGCACAAAACGGATGGAGTGATAGAGGTTTCTCAGATTTACTCGAGTTATTAGGTGATGCATTTCCAGATGGCAACGAACTTCCGAAACGTACTTATGATGCAAAAAAAAATTTGTGTCCAATGAGAGTTAACTATGAGAGGATACATGCATGTCCTAATGATTGTATTTTGTATCGAAAAGATTATAAAGATTTAAAAATATGTCCTAAATGTGGGGCTTCACGTTATAAAGTCACAAAAAATATTTCTGAAAAGAATGACGGAGCCCCGTCAAAAGTTTTGTGGTATCTTCCCATTATACCAAGATTTAAGCGTCTTTTTGCAAATGTAAGAGATGCTCAAAACTTAGTATGGCATGCTGAAGGGCGAGTTCCGGATGAAAAAATTCGATATCCATCTGATTCCACACAATGGAAAACAATAAACTTTTTGTTTCCTAAGTTTGGATCTGATGCTAGAAGTCTAAGACTTGGATTATGTACCGATGGCATGAATCCATTTGGTAGCTTAAGTAGTCAATGGAGCACATGGCCAGTTTTGCTAACAATTTATAATTTGCCTCCTTGGTTGTCCATTAAGCGTAAATATATTATGATGTCACTTCTGATTTCAGGACCTAAGCAACCTGGAAATGATATTGATGTTTACCTCGAACCATTAATCGATGATTTTAAGTTATTATGGGATAAAGGTGTGGAGGTATATGATGCATATCGTAAAGAGACTTTTCAGTTATATGCAATGATATTTTGCACCATTAATGATTTTCCGGCCTATGGTAACTTATCTGGGTATACTGTAAAAGGAGCTAAAGCTTGTCCGATCTGTGAGGATGATACAACTTCTGATCGCTTAGTTCATGGTGGAAAGAATGTCTATCTTGGTCATAGAAGATTTCTTCATCGCTCCCATCCTTATAGGAAAAAAATGAAACCTTTTAATGGACAACAAGAACATAGAGGTCCACCAAAGATTTTAAGTGGACAACAGGTGTACGAAAAAGTTAAAAACATTGAAAATTCATTTGGGAAACCATATAAGCCGTCAGGTAACGAGACCTTGTACAAAAAGAAATCCATATTCTGGGGTTTACCATATTGGCAACACTTGTCCGTGAGACATTGTATAGATGTGATGCATGTGGAGAAAAATATATGTGAAAGTATTATTGGCACACTTCTAAACATCCCGGGTAAGACTAAGGATGGTATTAAAGCTAGACAAGATATGATGTCACAAAAGATAAGACTAGAATTAGCACCACAAGTTAAAGGTTCAAGAACTTACTTGCCTCCCGCGTGTTTTACTTTGTCGCGAAATGAGAAAATAAAGGTTTGTGAGTGTCTGCATGGCGTGAAAGTACCACAAGGATATTCATCCAACATTAAAAAACTAGTTTCCATGAAGGAGTTAAAGTTAGTTGGATTAAAATCTCATGATTGTCACACTCTTATGCAACAACTACTCCCTGTTGCGTTGCGTGGAGTTCTGCCAAAACATGTTAGACATGCCATTGTTAAACTTTGCTACTTTTTCAATGCAATATATAAAAAAGTTGTTGATGCAGATGAGTTGAATGCATTACAACGGGAGGTTGTTATTACTTTGTGTCAACTTGAGATGTTTTTTCCTCCATCATTTTTTGATATTATGGTGCACCTTGTTGTTCACTTGGTTAGAGAAATTAAACTTTGTGGACCAGTGTTTTTGAGAAATATGTATCCATTTGAGAGATATATGAAACCCTTAGGAGGCTACGTGAGGAATACAAATAAACCAGAAGGTTGTATGATTCAAGGGTATGTGGCGGAGGAAGCCTTAAAGTTTACAGGTGACTACATGTCCAACCTCAAATCCATAGGACTTCCAACATCACGTCATGAAGAAAGACTAGAAGGAAAGGGCACGATTGGCAAAAGAGTAACCATGGTTGGTCGTGAACTACTTGATCAGGCACATCTTTATATCCTTCAAAACACGGATGATGTTGATATGTATGTAGAAGCCCATCAAGCTCAACTTAAAGAAAAAAATCCTTCAAAAGGAGACAGGTGGCTAGCATTAGAGCATAATCGATCATTTTCTAAATGGTTCAAAGATGAAGTTGAAATTCAGGGAGAAAATAATCGTGGACAAGTAAGTGAAATTGTAAGGTGGTTAGCAGAGGGACCCTCAATCCATGTCTTATCTTATCAAGCTTATGACATTAATGGGTATTCTTTTTACACAAAATCTCAAGACGATAAAAGTACTATGCAAAATAGTGGAGTAGCTTTAATGGCCATGTCAATGTTTGTTTCAAGTGCAAAAGACAAACACCCTGCTTATGATACTATGCCATATTTTGGTGTCATTAATGACATTTGGGAGATAGACTATGTACACACCAGGATACCTGTATTTCGTTGTAAGTGGGTTGATCATCGGGGCATTCGAGTTGATGAGATGGGATTCACATTGGTAGATTTAAACCGTGAAGGATATCAAGGCGAACCATTCATAAAGGCTGATCAGGCAAAACAAGTTTTTTATATAAATGATCCAGCTGATGCAAAGTGGTCTATTGCTCTTCAGGGTAAGAGAAAGTTCATTGGTCGGGATGACATGGATGAAGTTGACGATGAGATGCCTCCTTTTTCATGTGGATTGACTCCGGTGGTTATTAATGAGGATAGGGATGAGGATGAGGATGAGGATGAAAGTGATTTTTATGTACGAGAAGATCACACAGAAGGGTTATGGGTTTAATTCCTAAAAAATTAATAGTTACTTGTACTATTGGATCAATCAAATAAATCTAATAATTCTTCTTTTTTTAATATTTCATTTTTACATTGTAAGAAGATGACAAATCAATTAAGCAAGACTTCCATTCGTGATTAATTAGTGGCCAGATTAATCATCTCCATGTTGGTCATAATACTCTTTTTCATTAATGATTGGTTTGACGTCCTTAACATCAGGTTGACTAGTAGTTGTTGCTAACAATGATGCAGATCATGTATCTGATGTTGAGTTTTTTTTAAATATGATACAGGTTATTATGTCTTCCTTTACGGAATCTTCACCCAACTCTGATAAAGTATTCAAAGAAACAAAAGGGAAAAGTGTGGTGCTTATGAAGGAACTCATTGCTTTACGAGATGCAGGAAAAAAGCTGGATGTTGAGTTCGATGACCTCGGTGAGGCAGTGGGAAAGATTGGTGATAAGTATAGGAGCTACATCGGGGTACTAGCACGCACAAAAGTGCCAATTGATATTCCCACATGGAAGCATGTTAAAGTTGACATCAAAGAGAAGATTTGGGATGATGTTTTGGTAAGTTTGATATTGATGAGTATTGATGTGATTAAGTCTCTTATTATAATTCGTAACTTTCGTTTCTTGCCTAGTAGACTATTTTCAACATTCCACTTTCAAAGAAGCAGCAAGTTATCACTATGGCCAATAGTAGGTGGACAAACTTCAAGTCGACATTGACTTCCTTATATGTGTACAAAAAGCCACTAAAAAAGAGAAAGTTGCCTACTGACGATGACCCACTACACAAATATCCGTACATCAAAGCTGAAGTTTGGAAGAGATTTAAAGAGACCCGTATGACTACTGAATTTCAGGTGACTCACTGCCTTATTTTATGTAATATCACGAAGTAATAGTTAAAGCTTCTTTTTGTTCGGTGTATACATTGACAGTGAACTAATTATATTTTTGTAAAAGGTGGCAAGTAAAATTGCGGCAGAGAAACAAAAGAAGAATGCATATCCGCATAGAATGTCACGTGGAGGATATCGAATGGCAAGATGTAATCTAGAAAAGAAGTTGCTTGCTAAAAGGTTAAGGGATAAATCGGATGATCAGTCCCCTCTAACCATAGAAAGAGGTGATTTATGGATAGAGGGAAGACTTAACAAAGATGGTGAATGTCTTAATCCAGAGACTGAAGTAGCAATTGAAAAAATTGTAAGTACTCAAGCTCTTCGTAAGACAAATTTGATTTTAAACTGCCTTAAAGTCGATCGTTGAATTTTTTTTACAGCATTCAGTTAAAGAGCAGGTCGCACAAGGAGAATTTGCCCCTAATGGAAAGGTTGACATACTTACTAAAGCACTTGGAACCGACGAGCATTATGGTCGTGTGAGAGGTGTTGGTGGAACGGTGGGGCATAAACAATACTTTGGTAAAAACTCATATAACCGAGGTCAAGGAATATCCAAGGAGTTCTTAGACACGTTAACTCAGTTAATCACAGAGAAAGTAAGCAATGACATGCTAAAGAAGTTTGAGTCTATCGTCGAGAAGAGAGCACTAGATGCCTTTGAAATATCTAGCAAAAGTGGAAACATTAGTGATTCGATTGAAACTGATAATATTTTACATATGACCAATAAAAGTGGGAAATATAATTACGAAGTCCATGAAGTTGATCCATTTGCTGATATATCGGAAAAGGTAATTAAGTATATTTCTACCAAAAGGTCTAACTATTATATTTCAGATGCAATATTTAGAGTATAATTTGTGGTTTTTTGCTCTAAGGGACTTGAATGTGAGCTTGCTGTGAATCACATTGGGATGCGAAAGGTGGCACTCGGAAGAGTTTTTCGGACTCCAAGTCAGAATTCTAGATCTCATGGTGTTGCATTTCGTGAGAACGAGTTGAGGGTGTCAATTGAAGTAGTAATGGAGGGGGAGGAGGATGCACCATTACCTCTGCCAACCGAAGAATTTTCAACTGTGGGCGAGGCAATTGGTTCTTTTGTTCGATGGCCAAAGACTCTAATCATTATTGGGCATCCGAAGGTATTTCTGAACTTTTACTTACATTAATTGAAATGGTTATAAATTAAATGATTTGCTTTAGGAAACATGTAGAACGGGTTGTTGAATGAACAGTAAGAAGGGAAGTACCCGAATTTATGCGTATAATAGGAATTGAAATAATATAGAAATGCTGATAGAAAGATAGGAATTTGTTCATCCGATGAGATTTCAGGTGTGTTTTTGAGCATGTCAGATGGTTTTAAATTTTACCAGTTCTATATACGAGTCGAAAAAATAACATCACATTCCATGTGCTACGTATGTGCTGTTTGCATAGCAGGGCAAAGCACACAGGCTGTTGTAATGCTTTTGCATTAACATTAAGTTTCATTAAGCTTTTGTAATGCACACAGGCTGTTTGCATTAACCTCACCATCAAAATGTATAATGTTGCCATCTATATATAACTTTCTATTGCTAAAAACATGTATGGTATGTAATTATAATATGTATTTTTACCTTTTAAATTGAAGACACATCAGGAAACAAGAACCGAGAAGTCAATGAAGTTGAAGAAGGGAAACCCAGAAAAGCCCGAAAGTGAGATCTCGATGAAAGTGCACAGTACTAAAACCAAATCTAATGAGTCATTTGCTACATCAAACAATATTGGAAAAGAAATGTTGGATAAAAACAACGGATCTAGAAAATTGTTGTCTAAGGTAGTAAGTATGATGGATGATGGTAAAATATCCAATCTTACTTTGAGTAAGGATATTATGGGCTATGAGAATACTATTTCTCTCACCAAGGATGACTTCAGTCAACTGTTGAATATGGGAAACCTCAATGTGGCTTGCATTCAAACTTTCCTTATGTAAGTATATATTCTTTATTCAAAATTGAGAGAATTAAGAGGGTCTCTAAGGTACTAATAAAGATTTAATTCTTCTGTATATTATAGGTACTTACGTAGTATTTGCGACACAAATATATATGGGTTCCTTTGTCCGCAAATGATATCTTCGATAGGTCATGATGCCGATGAATCCGCAACATATATATCTGATTGGATGAATAAAGAGAGAAAACCGATTTACTTGGCTCCATATTACAAAGAGTAAGTCTAGTACTTTTTTAGTAATATTGTCTTTGTTTAATTATAGAGATAAAAAAATTCAATTTTGGTGATTTCATCGATATTGATGAAGCTGATTGTATTGATACAGGGAACATTGGATGCTTGCTGTATTAGATATCGTTGAGCATAATTATGTATATTGGTTTGACCCATTAGGATGCTTACAGCCTCCGGGAATCAAAACTTTAATTAATACGTGAGTTCATGTCTATTTTTTTTTCACATTGTCCACGTAAAAACTACATTTGTACTTGTAGAGCTCTCACCTTTTTTTCTTTTTTCTCTTTCATTTTCCTTATTTATTATAGGTCTATACGAGTATACGGTTATAGTGGAGGCACTAGAAAGAGTACAAAATTGCCGACGTGGGTGAAACTTGGTGTAAGTGTTAGTAAAAATGTGCTGATTTTTTGCTTTACTTAATACGCATAACTGCGACTTTTTCATTGATTTTATTGTGTATGTTGTTTTAGTGTCCTCGCCAGTCAGGTATGCACGAATCCGGCTATTGCATAATGAGGTACATGATTGAAATTGTCACTCGTGCTAATCCGATAAGAGCTATAGATGAGGTGAGAACTATTGTTTGACATATATTTTTATGTATGCTAATCTAAATTTTTTTAAAAAAAATTACACGCTTATTTTAAATTATATTCTTATATTGTCTAAATTGTTTGGCTTCCAGTATTTTCAAGACACTATCATATTCTCAAGAGGAAATCGACGAGGTTCGAGACTTATGGGCGGACTACTATCTTAATATTTAATCTTCGGATGACAATTTGTAGTCATAGATTTTATGATGGATTGGATGTATTGATTTATTCGGAGTACACTTACGACGATTTACCATTTAATTATTATTGATAATGAAATGATGACTTTTCAAAGATGAAACATTTTTGGGTTACAATGTTACGAAATCAGCGTTTCTCAGTTACGATGTTTATGTGTAAATGAATTACATAACGTTACTTGGATGTATATTGCGAGATAGACTTCAGATCAAAGGAAAATAGATGTCAAAGCATGTGAATTAAACATCTGATACAGGAGGAGCAGATGTCTATTTTACTTAAATAGACATCAGAGTTTTGAAATAATATGATGTGCATAAGTTACATACACAACGGATATTTTAAAATTTGATGTCTATTATATTAATAGACATCAGTTTTAAAACTGCTGTATAAACTTTTCACAATAGATGAGTGCTAACTTAACATCAGTTGCGCCTATGATGTCTGTTAGTCTAAAAGTCTGATGTGTATGACAACATTTGTAGTAGTGTAAGGTTTCTGAGAATTCCATCAAATTTCATATCGTAACAGTGAAACCACTAAAATATTTATTAACTCAACGAAGCCACAATCTCGGTGGTCTAAGGGTTCTGAACTATAAATACATCAAGATGATTGATATTAAGTATTCCTCAAAACAACGCGATAAAGCCAACCTTTAATTGAGCAATATGTTTTCTTCTTCAAGGCTAATAATGATCTGCCCAAATTTAGGTCATTCAACTCTAAGGTTTGTAGGTTACAACCTTACATCAACGCTCTGCGATCTAATCCATAAGAAACAAGGTTTAATCTATGTCAACCAAAATTTACTAAACATTAATGAGGACCTGAAATGGTACCAAAACACTTAGGCTAACATCTTAATCAATGATTTATGATCCCAAAATTCCACGATTAGTCCATTAAGTCAACATTAGGTAGGAAACCCAAGTAATATTGTTATTTACACTTAACTAGGTTCTATGTTGGGTATTAGGTATCCATCAGACAGAATAAACTTTATTCTTACTACTCCAAAATATATTCAACTCTAAGTACTCCAAAATAATCAAAGTAATCTATAACCCAAGGTTTAGTGTCTAAAGTAACAACCTAATTCCATTAATCAACTAAAACCATTCAACTCAATCCTCAAAAATTTCTTACTTGCTTAGAAGATAGGGTAGACTCACAATCCTCAAATCAAGTAACAAGCTAAGGGTTTACTAAATCTCAAACATCTATACTTCCAAAAGATTCACAAGACAGAATTTGGTCTAACCAAGGAATCTCAAGAGGGAGATGGTAAAGTAGGAGAATAGAACAAGGATTCACCAAGCGAATAATGATGAGAATATATAAGAGAAGAATTGGAAAAGGCAGAAGCAGGAAGAAAAGAATCAATGATTCAAGATGATGAAGACCTATAACGAGAAGGGAAAGTTCGGACCTCTAAGGTTCACGAGGGGACCAAAAGGATTACTTCATCTTCTTGCAAAGGAACGAGCACGCAAGTCTTGGGTCGCTCGATCTGGATCGACTGCAACATCGTGGAACATGAATCTACTCTTGATCATCTAACCTGTAGCTTGAGCAAACTAAATCGGAGCTGAGAAGTCACCTTCGACATTTTTCTTGGAGCACCAAATTGTCCACTCGAGTCAGCAGGCGTTGAGAGTTCAAAGCATGTCTTGTCCCGATCTGGAGCAGCATCATGACAGCATCTTGTTCATTCGTTTTCCTCCAGACAAAAGCAACAAATATTCAATGCTAATCATTGAGTTACAAGAACATATAAACCTAACAGTTAAGTCCTTATTTTGTTTCTACCCATATCTAATAATATTTTATTTACTGTTTAAATAATTTACTGGTATTTTCCCTAATTTTAGGTGTAAGCGTTGGGAGCAGTGATGCTCTGATACCAACTGTAATCCCCTAGAAATTCTAACGCGATACAGTGGTGGAAACACTGTAGAGTCGGGATTAAAACACACTGTAACTATGTCTTAGTAAATTAAATTGGTAAAGTCAAACGTATGCCATACATAAAAATGACTAAAATTTAAAACAATCCGTAAAAAGAGTTAAACAATCCGTAAGACATAATTATTAAAAAGATCAAGCAGGATCCAAGACTGCTCGTTAGCCCACACCCACCGGAAAGAAACACGTATACCTGCCATGTTAAAACATAACAGCCACAATCAGTGGGGAGCAACGTCAACGTTCTCCCAGCCGTATAACAGGATTTTAAGAATGTACTTACTACTATAGAAAAATAATAAAAATGGAAAACAGTAAAACATCATATTAAAATAAGTTTTCAGCACAAAATCAAAATATTAAAATGGGTTACCGAAGAAACATAAAAATATTTGCCAACCTGCAAACCAATTTATATCGATAATAAATAAAATAATCAAAATGGCGTTATGGATAGGATTAATGTAGAATCTAGACTTTCACTAGGACAATACTAAAATCTAGTTTCGAGAACTTAGTCAAAATAAATCAGACTTTGGTCTCTAACTAGGCAACTCAACTATAACAGGATTGCGTGCAGCGAGGTCCTGGCTTAAGTAGTGCACACCCCTCCTGGATACAAACCATATCCAGTTCAACCCGACGCGACTTACACGATGCGATATCTAAGTTTAAGGTAAACATACACTCTCCTGAACACAAACCATGCTCAGTTCAACGACCAATGTGTCTCAACATAGACACACCAGCTTTATAGTTGATGGCAAAACGTACAGCCCAGACTATATTACTCTAACCCCATACTTGTCCTTATTCCATAACTCCAAAACAAAACCATTATCGATATTCAAAAGGATATAATCATTGTAAATAATATGAGAACAAAAGGGAAAACGGATCGTCTTCCAAAAGAGGAAACTTTCTATTTTAGGAAACTTTTATATTTAGAAACTTTACAAAAATAGCATCATATCAAAATAGCGAAAATATTAGTTCATACTAATAAAAAAAATTTAGTAAAAGATATAGATTTATAAAACTTATACTTTCGGCCCTAACGATATTAATTGTTAAAGTGAAAACATTTGAGTTTATGAAATTATTAAAATACCATACAAGTGTTTATAAAATGATTTAAAAATGTCTTAAACATTTTAATACTACTAATTAGGGTGTTTCCAAAATTTATAAAATTAAAATTCCCCAATTATTATTAGTTTCGACAATACGAACATAAATAGGATTTTACGGCAAATGTAAAAATAAATCTTTTAACGTGTTTTATTTAATTAAACCATTAAAAAAAAATTAGAATATGATAAGGGGTGATTTAACTATCAAAGTTTCAGATTTAAATATTTTCAAAATTGCTGGAAAAATAATTCTTTTAGGTAAGACGAAGCATTTTAACGATAAATCGAAATTTTGTCCAAAAATCATTACTATTATTTAAAGACTTTAATAAATAGTACAAATATTACGTAAAATAGTTAAAACATAATTATGGACATTCTGTCCAGAAAGTAAAATTTTCCAGAATCCTTAAACTCGGTTTTTAAAGGGTTTTCTCGTTAATCGTCTAATCTCAACAATAACGATAAATAAAAATAGTAATTACAAAACGATTTAAGTATTAATATCCAAAAATTATTATTAAACTTAAAAATAATGATTTTCCAGAAACTAATATTTTTTTTCCAAAATTTAAACAAAAGACCAGAAATCAAGAATTTAAACGACACACACGGTTTTAACGATAAACGATGATTTAAAGTGATTAATTAATTCACCCACTTAACAATCCCGAAAAATTATGAAAAAATTCAGAAAATGATTTTTCATCAGAAAGATTCTCCAGGTCAAATTTTAGATTAAAATAAAATTTTTAAGTGCTAGAAATAAAAATCGGTTTTTAATCGTTTTTGTTCGTAAACGGTAAAAATTCAATAATCGATATCAAAAATATCAGAAAAATACCAAATTATTAAAAATCATTAAAAACTTCATTTTTACAGAATATAATCATATATTACAAGTTTAGGCCGAATATTACGATTTTACAAATCAGTACAACAATTTAATCGTTAATCTCGTAAAAGCGATAAAAATATCGAAACATGCAAATTTTTAACTTTTAAAAAATTTCCAGATTATATGACATACATATATTGTCAAAAATGAAATATAAAAATATACATGCAATTACACAATTAAAATCACGAAATACCGAGTAACATCGACGTTACCTCTACTCCAAGTCTGAATCGATTATACTCGTCGGCCTCGGGATCGTCCACAAATCCTTCCAAACACGAAAATCATGGCAGAAAAACACCATGAGAAAACTAACAAAAATCAAGGCAAATAATGATCGAAAACAACGTCGATTATTACCTTAACGAAGGAATCGGAAAGAGGATTAATATGACGATAAAAACAATTTGATTGAGACTCGAAATGGAGCAAAAATCAGGCTGGAATAGGGGAGGGAGTACTCGGCCAAGAAGGAAAAAAAAGATGATGAATATGTTGTAGTAATTTTTTTTGTTAATGCACAAAATGAATGTAGAGTAGATTAAAGGAGAAGGAGGTTACTACACTTAAAGAGCATAAATGATAGTAAAATAGTTGAAGAATCCTAAGTGCATCTAGACAAATATGACTAGCCAAAGGGATAAGAAGAGGAGTAGGAAGAGCTTGAGTAGTAAAGCCTCAATTCAATGAAAAGAAAGGAATCCTATGTTTACGGTTTAATGTGATAAAATGAAACGTATTAATAAAACATAGTTAAATTGTGACAAGAAGCTTTGTCGGTCCAAAATATAAGGAAAAAGTCTCAAATGATTTATAAGTTGATAAAAAGTATAATCGTAAAATAGTTAAAGGCATTTCAAGGTAATTCGAGTAAACCTCGCGTAAGAAAATAATTATTCGCGAAGCTTCGTAATAAAATTATTAACGACTAAATACTTGTAAATAAAAATATTTACTAGTTGAAAATTTCATATAAACGTATTCAAACATTTTTAGGAAAAGGAATAACTTAAATCCGAGTTTAAAAACGTCAATTCGAATAGAAATAGAATTCCTCGCGGAAAATTAATTAGTTTACGATGAAATTGAATAAATAGGTTTAAAAGAATTAAAATCCTTTAAAATAAAAATAAATATCATTGGACTCGAAAATAAAAATAAAGCTTGGAAAAATAATGAACCATAAGGCCGAAATAGAGTTATGACGAAGTCATAGCGGAAAGGATAAAAGCGCTAGGAAAAATAGCGGGTGTTACAAACAGGGCTCATCGGAATGTGGCTTAGACACGGGAGCGTCGAGGTAATGTAGGCGAGTTATGGTGGTATGGGACGTGTAGGGTGTCGGGTCTAGGCGGCCGGTTCCTCCGGGTCTCGGGATATACTATCGGTTTTTTGATGCTAAGTGTATGAGTCTCGAGGTTAATGAATGTGTGTGTCTTGTGAATCGTAGATGATGTTGTTAATGTGATGTGAGGGTCCTATTTATAGGAGAGGTCCTCAATTGAAGGTAGAATAGGTATTCTTGCTTGGGTGATATGAAATACCAATTAGGATAGGAAATGTAAGAAGTTGAAAGGAACGAGAATTCCGTTTCTTGGTGGGGAAGAAACGAATCTCGGCTGGAATGAGGGTGCTCGGCCGAGTATGTTGTGCTCGGTCGAGTGTTTGATCGGGTATTCGGATAGAATTCCTACTTGAGATCGAATTCTATCTTTAACGGAATTGTTTAATATTTTTTGTAGCTGATTTTTGTAGTGTTTGAGCTCAAACCGGACTCGTGGGGTGACACGGCTGGTTTCGATGTCTCGGAAAATATCATTGACCGGGTTTCGACTCGGTCGCTAAAAGACGGTTTTGCCCCTGGTGTCGAATTCGACCCAAATTAGTCTTATCTGACTTGAACTGACCCACTGGGCCTGAATTTGAGGTTGGTTTTGTGAGATTTGTACTCCGTAAAAAGCCCAAGCCAAATGCCAATGATTTCGAGCCCATATTCGAGTACGTTAAAGCATGTTTGCGTCCGATCATCATCGGGTGTTTGTCGGAAACTGCTATAGACACCTGGCAGTCAAAATGCTGGTGTCTACACGGGTATAATCAGATCAAGATGGCAGAAGACGACATGAGTAAGACCACCTTAATTACACCTTGGGGTACTTACTGTTACACCGTCATGCCATTCGGCCTCATCAATGTCGGGGCCACCTATCAACGAACCCCCACGACCTTATTACACGATATGATGCATAAGAAAGTGGAAGTTTATGTGGACGACATGATCGTCAAATCCAAAGACCGAAACAGGCATATTGCAGCCCTAAGGAAATTCTTCACCCGACTATGCAAATACAACGTGAGGCTAAACGCTCAAAAGTGCAGTTTCGGGGTAAGATTTGGTAAATTAATGGGTCATATCGTCGGCCAACGCGGTATTGAGGTCGATCCAGCTAAAATCAAAGCCATTACCAGGATTCAACCTCCTAAAACCGAAAAAGAGATAAGGGGATTTCTCGGGAAGGTTCAATATACCAGCCGCTTCATATCTAAGCTAACCATGGTGTGTGAACCGATTTTCAAAACACTGAAAATAAGGGAACGAATTCTGTGGGATGAAAAATGCCAAGCAGCTTTCGACCAAATCAAGGAGATCATGTCTGCTCCGCCAGTATTAATAATGCCACCATAACTCAGCTTGCCTTTGTCGTTATACGTAACAACGACCGAGACAGCCATGAGGTTTATGTTGTCCCAGACAGTCGACTCAGAAAAACGAGCCATTTACTACATCAGCAAAAAATTCTTGGAGTATGAATGCAAATATACTATGCTCGAGAAGACGTGCCTAACCCTGGTCTGGGCCACTAAAAAGCTCCGGCACTATATGCTCGCTCACGAGGTACATGTTTTATCCAAAATGGATCCTATCAAGTACCTATTCGAAAAGCCCATCCTCAACGGCAGGATGTCCAGATGGACTTTAATGACGGCAGAGTTCGACCTCAGATTTGTGCCATTAAAAGCCATTAAAGGACGGGTAGTAGCCGAATTTCTCGCCGATAGTCCCGTATCCGAAGAAGGGCACATCGATACTTGGTCCTTCCCGGATGAAGATATATTCCATACCGACACAGAAACATGGGATTTATATTTCGACGGGGCATCCAATTTCCGAGGGTTCGGAGTCGGCATCCTCCTAATATCACCAAAAGGGGAGCAAATGTCGTTATCCATTAAACTAGATTTTGACGTGACTATTAACGCAACCGAATATGAAGCTGCATTCACGGGTTGCAAGTCGCCGCAGATTTAGGAGTCACAAACCTCCGGGTCCACGGTGACTCATCTCTTGTCATCAACAACCAAGCTCTCCAAAAATGGAAAACTCGGAACGCCAACCTCGTGGCCTATCAGGCGCGAGTAAGGGTTCTCTAAAAACAGTTCCAAAAGGTGAATTACATATATCTTTCCCGGGAAGAAAACCAGTTCGCGGATGCACTTTCCAAATTAGCATCTTTATTGAATATCCCGGAGCACCTGACCAGCACGCAGATTTGCGTTGAAAGATGCATGGTCCGAGCCGGCATATATCCACGCCATTCAAGACATCGAGATAACCAATCCAGAACCTTGGTATCAGGCTATTCTAACCTACTTGACAACGGGAGAATATTCTCCGGGGACTGAAAATCGGGCCAAGAAAGCCCTACGAAGGTTGGCCACCCAATTTATTCGTACGGACGACGGACAGTTATACAAGAAGACAGCACAGGGGGCTCTCCTCCTATGTGTCGACAAAATAAAAGCCAAGAAGTTTATGGCCGAAGTGCACGACGGTGAAAATGGTCCGCATATAAACGCCCATATGCTGGTCCGAAAAATCATGACGCTCGGATATTAATGGAACAGCATGAAAACCGACTACCAGTTATATGTCAAACACTGTCATAACTGTCATATTTTCGCTGACGTGCAACATATGCCGTCATCCCTGTTATACACCATGACATCACCATGGCCATTTTCGACATGGGGGATCAACATAATCGGAAAGGTAAACCCTTCCGAAACAGGAGGGCACTGTAACACCCCCGTTTATCCAAGAGCCTTAACCAGGCCTTCCTGGATAAATGGGAGTGTTACCATCTCGGGTTAACCGAGGCAGTAGTCTCATCACAAAACAAAACTGAAACACAGTCGAGTTCAATAGATCAATCAAAAGGATGCAAATCAGGTTCGAGACTAAGTATGGTTACAAAAATCCAAAACGGCTACATAAATTAAACGGTCTATTAAGTACTAATAATGGAAACATGCTAAGAGTATAACAATGGTGGTCACACACTTCCTTCCCGAACAACAATTCCCTGCAGTTAAGCACGCATCAATGATCCATATCTGCATCAATACACTGCTCCCCAAAAGACCGAAAATATCGAATGGATCGACGCAGGCCCCCAATAAAAATAGGATGACAAATTAGACAGAGAAAACGGTTAGAACATGCTAACATCAAAAACCCATGCACGTAATATAAAACATTATCCAGTCTCCCCCATCTCAGTACATCATCGACACCAATCAGTAATATCATCTCCATATTCTCAGTACCTCACGGTACCAATAACTTTCGCTATGCTACTCAATGGACCTCCCGGTCAGGATTCCGCTACATTACTCAATGGACCTCCCGGTCAGGACTTCGCTATACTACTCAATGGGCCTCCCGGTCTGGACTTCGCTACACTACTCAATCTCACCCATAGCAATATTATATCATAAATACATAGCTCGTACGACATTATAATATTAACATATTCCAAGTAAGGAAAACCTTACCTAATTAGCAAGTCACCACAGCGTCAGTAATATAATTCACCACGGTGATTCTAAGAAGTCCGATCCTAATAAAATATTATACATCTAAATTAATATCGATCATAACGTATTTAATTATAAAACAACACCGATAGCATTCCCGTTAAATTAGAATACAACAACCGGTGGTAATTATTATAGGAACAAAAGAGATTATATGTTATATACTAGCAACAACTTATTATAATACAGTAGGTGTAGTTATTACATTGTGCTACTACTACAGCTTATTATAAGATAGAACTAATTATATTATTATCACTAGTACACTAACAGCAACATCCACAACCTTGTCATCATTAAAATCATTAGATTATTACTATTACTAACCAGTAGCTCACCAATGCTTACGCACCTTAGGAACAACAACCAAAGTTCTACTGCTACACACCATACGAAATAACAACAAAATAACCAGTAGCATTAACCTCACCCCCTCACGACAATGGCGTATGAAATAACATAATACGCAGATCCCGACAATAAAACAACCCAACCACGACAAAGACACTTCAACCATTGTAACGACAACAGTTCGCAACCTCAACAACGCCACTCGAGTACTCGACCAATACAAAATGATGTACAACAATAATATATACCGACAAAAGCTATACCTGACCCAATTACCATAATGAGCACGATGACTACTCAACAACGATGATAATTAATACGACTAGTATAACAACAGCAACAACAACCACCACCATTGACGATACTAACTCCGACACCGAAGTATCGACATAATTATTCAATAGTCATACCGTATAAACATAAATAGAATAGTTTGGCATACCTAGATCACGTGCAAGACCGAGTTCTAGCCTATCGGTGGTCCGGTCCGACTCCTAGGGTTCTCCCTTTGTTCTTCTTGTTCGTGCGGCGGTGCGTTGTGCTTGTGCGTTTTGTTTGTGCCGTGTCCTTTTTGTGTAGTTGGTGAAGTGTTTATAAGGGTGTAGGGTTAGTGTATAATGGAGTATTATCTCATAAATAAACGTGGGCTTTTGGGTTGGTATTCCGTACCTCACTTGAGTTCAGGTCCGATACATGCTCCGGTTTGACGGTTTGACTTAGTATAAAAATAATGACTTGGTTTGACTTACTATAAAATGCGGGTATTACAATCTACTCTCCTTATAAGGAACTTCGTCCCCAAAGTTCTCTCCCCGACACAAAACATCAACGGGCCTCTAATAATGAAGCAAGTAAAACGAAGAATCTATATGATAATATTTTAACTATGTAAAGCATATGTCGGGCTATTACAGCCTACCTTCCTTAAAAACAAGGTTACGTCCCCGTAACCGAAATAATTACCTGGTCGAAGAGATGAGGGAAACGTTTCCGCATCGATCCTTCTGTTTCCCAGGTAGCCTCCTCGACATTATGGTTAGACCACAATACTTTGACAAGAACTGTCTCTCCTCTCCGGGTTTTTCGAATCTTCCGGTCTAAAATTTCCTTGGGCACCTCCTCATAGGTAAGAGAGTCATCTAACTGGATTGTCTCGGGTTCAATGATGTGTGACGGGTCACTCAAGTATTTCCTCAACTGGGAAACATGAAACACATTATGGACTTTATCAAGAGCTGGGGGAAGTGCTAATCGATACGCCACCTCCCCTATCCTATCCAGAATTTCATACGGCCCAATAAACTTTTGACTCAACTTGCCCTTCTTCCCGAATCTCATAACCCCTCTCATAGGTGACACTTTCAACAAGACCTTATCACCCACAGCGAACTCAACCTCTCGGCGGTGGTGATCAACATAGCTCTTCTGACGATCCTGTGCTGCTCGCATCTTCTGTCGGATTACATGTACCTGCTCGATCATCTCCTAAATCATGTGGGGCCCCAGTACTACCGCGTCGGCCTTCTCGTCCCAACATACCGGGCTTCTGCACTTCCTCCCATATAAGGCTTCAAACGGTGCCATCTGAATGCTAGCATGGTAGCTGTTGTTGTAAGAGAACTCAATCAAATCCAGTCGATCCTCCCACGAACCTCGAAATTCCAATGCACATGCCCGCAACATATCTTCTAGAGTCTGTATGGTCCGTTCTGTCTGACCGTCAGTAGCAGGGTGGAATGCTGTACTCATCTTCAATCGTGTACCCAAAGATTCTTGTCGCTCCTGCCAAAACTTCGATATGAACCTCGAATCACGATCTGACACAATATCTCTAGGTACTCCATGTAATTTCAGAACATGTCTCCTATAAGCCATTGCTAGCTCGGCCTTACTCCATGTATCCTTCATTGGCACGAAGTGAGCCGACTTGGTGAGTCGATCTACTATCACCCAAATCATATTATTCCCCTTTGAAGTTCTCGGAAAACCTACAATGAAATCCATAGAAATGGAGTCCCACTTCCACTTAGGTACCTCTAAGGGTTGCAGCTTACCCTGTGGTCGTTTGTGTTCACTCTTGACCTTCTGACAAGTCAAACATCTGGACACAAACTCGGCCACTTCTCTCTTCATGTTATCCCACCAGAATGTCTTCGTCAGATCCTTATACAACTTGTCCCCACCCGGATGTACCGAGTAAGGAGCACAATGCGCCTCGATCATGATTTTCCTCCTTAATTCTCCTCCTTCTGGCACCCACCACCTGCCATTAAACCTGAGGCTCCCGTCTGGGTGAATGGTGAGATTTGAGGGTTCACCTCTCTCAATGCGGGCTCGCCACATTACATACTTCTGATCCAAAAACTGCTCTTCTCGTATTTCGGCGTACAACTTGGGTTGAATCGCCAAGTCGGACATTGCTTCCCCTTTTCTTATCACATGAATCCCCATCTGTTGCACTTCATTCCTTAGCCTCAATCTGGACATATCCAAACACAAGGAATGCACAGATTTCCTGCTTAGAGCGTCGGCCACCACGTTTGCCTTTCCCTCGTTGTACAAAATCTCCATATCATAATCTCCGATCAGCTCTATCCATCGCCTCTGCCACATATTCACTTCCTTCTGTGTGTAGATGTACTTCAAGCTCTTGTGGTCTGAAAACACCTTGAATGTTGCCTCATACAGATAATGTCTCCATATTTTCATAGCAAACACCACTGTCTCAAGTTCTAGGTCATGAGTTGGGTAGTTCTCTTCGTAAGTCTTCAGCTGACGTGAAGCATACGCAATGACTTTGCCATTCTGCATCACTACACAACCCAACCCATTTTTCGATGCATCAGTGTACACCTCGAAATTTTCGCTTCCTTCGGGTAAGGCTAGGATTGGTGCCGTAGTCAGACTCTCCTTCAAGGTTTGGAACGCCCTCTCACAGCTATCATCCCGCCTATATCGAATTTCCTTCCTAATAAGGTTAGTCAACGGTCTTGCTATCTTTGAGAAGTCCTTCACGAACCTTCGATAGTACCCGGCCAACCCCAAGAAACTCCGAATCTCTGCCATATTCTTTGGCACCTGTGACTTTGAGACTGCTTCGATCTTGCTCGGGTCTACAGATACCCCCTCCTTCGAGATCACGTGTCCCAAAAATGCGACCTTCTCCAACCAGAACTCACACTTTGATAACTTGGCGTACAAATGGTTGTCTCGAAGTAGTTGCAGTACGATCCTCAGATGCTCTGCATGCTCTTCCCGGTTCCTTGAATAAACCAGGATATCATCGATAAACACCACCACGAACTTGTCCAAGTAGGGTCGGAAAACTCGGTTCATCAAATCCATGAAAACAGCAAGAGCATTTGTTAGACCAAACGGCATTACCACAAATTCATAGTGGCCATACCGAGTTCTGAATGCGGTCTTAGGAATATCTTCGTTTTTAACCCTCAACTGGTGGTATCCCGACCTCATATCGATCTTTGAAAAGATACCAGCCCCACTCACTTGATCGAATAAATCATCAATACGAGGCAAAGGGTACCGATTCTTCACAGTGACATTGTTCAGCTCCCTATAATCGATGCACAACCTCATGCTCCCATCCTTCTTCTGCACAAACAAAACAGGAGCACCCCACGGGGACACACTTTGTCTGATATACCCCTTATCCATCAATTCCTCCAACTGCTTCTTCAACTCAGTCAACTCCTTAATACCCATACAGTACGGTGCCTTAGAGATCGGCCCCGTCCCTGGCTTCAGATCAACACTGAAATCAACTTCTCGCCTTGGTGGTAAACCTGGGATCTCCTCCGGAAATACGTCCCCAAATTCGCTCACTACAGGAATCGAATCAGAAGACAACTCCTCTGCCCGAGTATCCCGTAC
Source organism: Agrostemma githago (assembly GCA_958450325.1). Taxonomy (NCBI): domain Eukaryota; kingdom Viridiplantae; phylum Streptophyta; class Magnoliopsida; order Caryophyllales; family Caryophyllaceae; genus Agrostemma; species Agrostemma githago. The sequence continues at coordinate 29,189,042 of OY288254.1, read as the reverse complement.
ATGGCAAAAGAATAACGGATTTCCCTTTTTCAGGTGGGGCTTCAGGGTAATGGCTGCTATGATCTTCACAGTTGGTTTCACCGCAAATCCTCTATAAGACACTCTAACGCCCTTCGGACCTCTTAACGACACTTTCTTAAGATTACAATCAATTTGGGCTCTAAACCGTCCCAACCAATCCATTCCCAGGATAATGTCAAATTAATCTAAGGGAAATTCTATTAAATTAACTGGCAGGTCAACTCCCCCATCTATTAAAGACACATTCCGAAAGACCCTTGTATACCTAACCGATTTCCCGAGGGTGTGATTATATCATCAGCTATGTTTTCAAAATCCATTAACCCTAGACTCGTTACATGGTTACAGGCTACAAATGAATGGGTTGCCCCAGAATCAAACAAAACAAAAGAAGGTTTCGAGTTAACGAAAAAGGTACCCGTGATAACTTGTGTGTCCTCCTCAGCAGCTTGTTTCCCCATAGCAAAGAGCTTCCCAATATTCTTACTCCCCTCAGGTGCCCCACCAGCGGAATTAGTTGGCTTAACGCCTGTAGTTGACTGGGTAGTGCTCCCAGACCCTTGATAGTAACTCCCTTGTGGGCGGTTCCAGTTTCCCTGTGATCGGTTCCCGTTTTCCTGGTACCGATTCTCTTGGTTAAAACTTTCCGACCTTGTTACTGGGATGGAATTAGGGTTGCCTTGTAGTTGTCCTCCCTTCAACCGACATTCGTAAGCTCGGTGTCCCATTTTCCCGCAGTGGTAACAGGTTATTAATTGCCCATTGCAGTCCTTACCGGGGTGGTTGTAATTGCACCACTTACAGTTGTAGTGTCGAACATCTTTCTTCCCAGTGTTGTAACTACCTCCTTTATAACTGTTCCCACCTGAGTATTGGGATCTTTGCCACTGAGATCGGTTAGTTCCCCCTCTCTTTGCATCCCCCTGCACAGCACCCTCAGACTCGGCTTTCCTCTTTTCACCTTTCTAACTGTTCAACTCCTTAATGTGATCGGCTATTCGCTCGGCGTGGCCGGCTCTCAGGTATACATCTTTCACATCGGCATTATCCCCCATGGGTAGCTTCTCGAGGATCCTAATAGACAAACCCCTCTCGAAACGGGCCAGAAGTTCAGAACTCAGATTGAGGTCGGCAGAATACGTGGCCAACTCCATAAATTTGTCGTAATAGTCCTCGACAGTCATATCGTCTGTCATGGTGAAACGATCAAATTCATCTCTTTTTGCACTACGGATATGTTCTGGAAAGAACTCCGTCCTCAGCGCTTCTCTGAGACTCTTCCACCCAAAGGCATACTCCCCATAATCCCCTTCCTCATGCTCTGCAATAAGCTTGTCATAGTTAAGGTACCACCATAAATCGGCCTTGCCACTCAAATAGAATGCAGCTTGATTCAGCTCCAAATGCTCCGGACACTTTACGGTCTGGAACACCTTCTTCATTTCCCTCACCCAGTTCTCTAGCTGCGACGGCCCACCAGTCCCGTTATATTTACTGGGACGAAGGCGTGCTATCGCAGCGCTGATGGTGGCCGCGTCTGTCGACGGTGGTTTCGGGGCGTTGATAGTTCTAAGAGCCTCCAAAAGCGCATCGTTGGTTGCCTTTAAGCGCGCTATTTCCTCAGCACTTGGAGTGGCTGGGGTAGAACCGGTAGCTGCTTCCTTTGACATGATTACTTCAAAACAATAATAACATACACATGAGCCTTAAATGTTCATACATCATAGCAATACATTACTATTAACTTTGTAATTAATCATATCATTGTAAACATCATACTTGTAACTACTCGTACTATTATGCAATTCAAAGGAAATTCATATCATCATCGCGGACCAATCCTATTCTACCCCCTCTCAATCTCACACGTAGTTACCGGGTCTAAACCAAGAGGGCCGGAGGTTGGTAAGAGGACGTCTCCCCAACCAGAGATTTTAAGTGGGCTCCTAATGGTCTATCACCGGGGTTCATTTTAATTCCTATGTTCATTTATTCAGGCTCCAGAATCGATCGCTCTGATACCACTTTGTAACACCCCCGTTTATCCAAGAGCCTTAACCAGGCCTTCCCGGATAAATGGGAGTGTTACCATCTCGGGTTAACCGATGCAGTAGTCTCATCACAAAACAAAACTGAAACACAGCCGAGTTCAATAGATCATTCAAAGGATGCAAATCAGGTTCGAGACTAAGTATGGTTACAAAAATCCAAAACGGCTACATAAATTAAACGGTCTATTAAGTTCTAATAATGGAAACATGCTAAGAGTATAACAATGGTCGTTGCCCAAGCATAATATGGTCGCTTGGTTGATTCAGCAAGACGGACTGAATGTGAAGAGCAAACTATGCAGAATTGGGGTTGCGCAGAATAACAGATGTATTGTATGTGCTTCAGCTGAGGAAACTGCACAGCATCTTTTCCAGGTTTGCGAGTACAGTAGGAAGATCGTTTACGAAGTGAATCGAGTTCTTTCGCTGGCGCCCAATCTTGATATGCAGAACGAGAAGCGGAAGAGAATAAAAGGGATCAAAATGCAGAGAGCTATAAAGAATGGACTAATTAACTCGATATGCTATAATATCTGGACCCAACGAAACAAAGCTAGAATGGAAGAGCAGCTTATCCGACCTGAAAAGCTAGCTAGACGAATCATTAAGGAGTTTATTGAATTCTGCAAGATGAAATGTAATCAAAAGTTTAGTGATAAGGATAGAAAATTCATCACGAGCCTTTTGAGGCAACCGATGTAATTGAGACTGTACAGTCTATATTTTTTATAATACACTTACACTTTATCAAAAATAAAAATAAAAATAAGAGTATAACAATGGTGGTCACGCACTTCCTTCCCGAACAACAATTCCCTGCAGTTAATTTAAGCACGCATCAATGATCCATATCTGCATCAATACACTGCTCCCCAAAAGACCAAAAATGTCGAATGGATCGTCGCAGGCCCCCAATAAAAATAGAGTGACAAATTAGACAGAGAAAACGGTTAGAACATGCTAACATCAAAAACCTATGCACGTAATATAAAACATTATCCAGTCTCAACCATCTCAGTACATCATCGACACCAATCAGTAATATCATATCCATATTCTCAGTACGTCACGGTACCAATAACTTTCGCTATGCTACTCAATGGACCTCCCGGTCAAGATTCCGCTACACTACTCAATGGGCCTCCCGGTCAGGACTTCGCTACACTACTTAATGGGCCTCCCGGTCAGGACTTCGCTACACTACTCAATGTCACCCATAGCAATATTATATCATAAATACATAGCTCGTACGACATTATAATATTAACATATTCCAAGTAAGGAAAACCTTACCTAATTAGCAGGTCACCACAGCGTCAGTAGTATAATTCACCACGGAGATTCTACGAAGTCCGATCCTAATAAAATATTATACATCTAAATTAATATCGATCATAACGTATTTAATTATAAAACAACACTGATAGCATTCCCGTTAAATTAGAATACAACAACCGGTGGTAATTATTATAGGAACAAAAGAGATTATATGTTATATACTAGCAACAACTTATTATAATACAGTAGGTGTAGTTATTACATTGTGCTACTACTACAGCTTATTATAAGATAGAACTAATTATATTATTATCACTAGTACACTAACAACAACATCCACAACCTTGTCATCATTAAAATCATTAGATTATTACTATTACTAACCAGTAGCTCACCAATGCTTACGCACCTTAGGAACAACAACCAAAGTTCTACTGCTACACACCATACGAAATAACCACAAAATAACCAGTAGCATTAACCTCACCCCCTCACGACAATGGCGTATGAAATAACATAATACGCAGATCCCGACAATAAAACAACCCAACCACGACAAAGACACTTCAACCATTGTAACGACAACAGTTCGCAACCTCAACAACGCCACTCGAGTACTCGACCAATACAAAATGATGTACAATAATAATACCTACCGACAAAAGCTATACGTGAACCAATTACCATAATGCGCACGATGACTACTCAACAACGATGATAATTAATACGACTAGTATAACAACAGCAACAACAACCACCACCATTGACAATACTAACTCCGACACCGAAGTATCGACATAATTATTCATTAGTCATACCGCATAAACATAAATAGAATAGTTTGGCATACCAAGATCACGTGCAAGACCGAGTTCTAGCCTATCGGTGGTCCGGTTCGACTCCTAGGGTTCTCTCTTTGTTCTTTTTGTTCGTGCGGCGGTGTGTTGTGCTTGTGCGTTTTGTTTGTGCCGTGTCCTTTTTGTGTAGTTGGTGAAGTGTTTATAAGGGTGTAGGGTTAGTGTATAATAGAGTATTATCTCATAAATAAACGTGGGCTTTTGGGTTGGTATTCCGTACCTCACTTGAGTTCAGGTCCGATACATGCTCCGGTTTGACGGTTTGACTTAGTATAAAAATAATGACTTGGTTTGACTTACTATAAAATGCGGGTATTATAGGCACTGTTTTATTTTGGTGGCTATCGACTATTTCACCAAATGGGTCGAAGCCGAGTCATACCGTATTCTGAATGCCAAACATGTTGCCAAGTTCATTCAAAGATTATATGCCGGTACGGGATCTCGCACAAGTTCATCAGTTATCACGGGACACATTTCCAAGATGAAACCGCTACTTTGCTAGCTAAGTATAAAATTCAAAGGCATATATCTTCGCCTTACCGTCCCCAAACAAATGGAGCGGTAGAGGCAGATATAAAACAATTGTCACCATATTTAAAAAGATGGATGATAATTATCTAGACTGGCCCGACAAAGTACCTTTTGCTCTCTGGGGGTACCGAACGTCAATCTGTACCGCAACCTGGGTAACTCCATATTATTTGACGTATAGAATGGAGGCAGTCCAGCCAGTCGAAGTACCGTCTCTCAGGATTTTACTAGAAAGCCAAGTGCCTGAAACGGATTGGGTCCAAGCTCGATACGACTCGCTGGTTCTTTTGAACGAACGGCGGTCCCGGGCCCTCAACAATATCCGAATATATCAAAAGAGAATACAACGGGCCTTCAACAAAAGAGTTAGGCCCAGAAATATCAAGGAAGGGGATTTGGTCCTCAAATCCGTCCGGGCATTACTACCAGTTGACCCAAGAGGAAAGTTCAAATCCAATTGGGCTGGGCCGTATCTAGTAAAGAAGATTCTATCAGGAGGAGCAGTGATGTTGACGGACCTGGACGAGAATGAATTTGTCAACCCGACCAACTTGGACCAACTGAAGCGCTACTACCCCTAAACCTTATCTCAATGTCATTTGCAAAAATGTATAAGCAAAACAATTTGTCTTTTTATAAATAAATTTTCAAAATTATAAGCAAGTCAATAAGTTAGGATTACTTATCCTACTGTCGAACACACCTCGAACTAATAGTCTTGGTGTATTTCGAAATTTCAAAATTCCATGCCCGAACTATGTATGGTTTGATTCCACTAATTGTGGATACGTAGGCAGCCCCTCAAAAGGGTACAACCACTGCAATAACAAAGGGTACAACCACTGCAGCAACGAAACAGATAGAAACACTATTCACTAATAAATTATTATCAAAAACCCGATAAACTCGGGAATTTCAAAATTACATCACACAAAACAAAAAAACAAAAACGAACAACAAAAAAAGCACACCACAAAAATAATAGTAATATTTAAATAAAAAATTGAGGAGACAGATATTTAGGGCATCTTGCCCTTGCCTTTGTCTTTTGGGTCGCACGGGGCCCGATGTCGCGGGGGGGGGGGGGCGAGTGTTCCCGAATCACATGAAGAACCTCTGCCCGAACCCGTTTCTTCGACAGTGGGTCTTCTGCTATTGTAACCGGTCCGAGTCGAGCCTTTACGTGCTCCGGTAGCCTGTCCCGAGGACCAAGTCGGTCCTGGACTGATAGTAGGCGCCCAAGTCTCCTCTCAAAGTCTATCTGGGGGCTCACTTCCCCCCGAGCACCTCTAGCACTAGACCCTTCAGCTCGAGTCTTAGTCCTTCCCCTCTGACCTGACATTAGACGAATCAGGTTAGTCGGAGTCTCGCCTTCGTCGAAGAAGCCTCTGTTATCTTTAGCTTGCTCTCGTCGAAGCAGGTAAAAAGCTTCATCAACCTTTAAAGCAGCTCGGGCCTTGGCAGAATCTGCTTTCGTCCATTTCACGTAAGAGTCTGATACCCAAATTGAGTGAAGAGCCTCTGGAATAGACCAAGTAACCCGGGTGTACCACCGTTGCATCCAGGTATCGTACATTACATCAGTCAACCGAGTCGGGTCACTCACGACTGCTTCGTTCTCCGAGATCCTCTGGGACCAACCATATTGCCTAAGTATGCGGTCAGGGTAAAGGTGAATTGTCTGTCTAAAGGACAAAATCACCTGATAGCGAGCTTTATCCCTCGATGCCAAACCTGTCCAAACATAAATAGGCCACCACGGGACCACCCATCGGATCAATGGACCGCTATGAAAAGATAGCTCTTCGTCCCAATATTTCTGATTGATGTGGCGAGAAAAGTTAATAGTCCGTCTCCTTGTCATCACCTGATTAGGTCGGTATCGACTTGGGTCAAGGGGAGGTTCTATGATTGACAGCCTCTCAAATAGCCAAAGCTGAAATAGAAATAAAAATTATAAGTTCTCGAGGCAAAATTGACATCCACCTACGGGTCACTCGGTCGAGTGGCACCCCTGAAATCGGACAGCGGGTTTTCAACGAAGGCACTCGATTGAGTGCCAGGGTGACTCGATTGAGTGCTCCCTGTAGCAGAATATCGCGATTTATTTTCGAAAAATCAGAAAAATCTGAAGCGATATATCTGCAATAAACGGGTGCTCCCGGTCAGACGAACCGACGAATCCCTTTTACGATTATCCAAACCCTGGATAATTTCCCCTGTAATCAGCCATGCCGGACTGTGCTCCGTCTCCATCAGGTCGACAACGGTGAAAAGTCGAACATTGCCCATACATGACGGCAAATCCATGTGACCTTCGAAACCATAGACATGGAGCATACAAAAAGCAAAAGCCCTACGGCTGTTGGCCGGCCTGACCCGGACATCGTGCGGGTTCATAAATTTCTCGGCCAAGTCAAACAAAGAAATATTATCCCCGTCTGTCATACAGGATGCTTCCATATGGGAAAGTCCTAAAAAATCCCGCAGTTTCCTCCTAGGATAATGAACTGAAAACGGGACAGAAGGACGAAGCAAAGGGTTCAACCCTCCTACCATTATGATTCCTAACCCAAGTGGGTCTAGGCATACATGCCCCATCTCTGTCTCCTCATATCAGCATAGGAATTAGTCGTCGCGGGCATTCTTAATTTTCGTAGGAGTCAAAGTTTTCAAAAAATTTCAAAGGCATTCAAAAAATTCAAATTTTCAAAATTTTTTTTCCCCAGCGCGAGTCATGTTCTACCTAAATGTTTCATGCAGAATTCTATGTAACTGTACATAGGTACACTCAAGGCTTCAGAAGCAAGCCCGCGCAAATCACTTAACTCCCCAGCGAAAAGCTCGAAGTGGCATTTCCCAAAACAGCACGGAGTGTGCCTACATACAAGCGCACCCGGGACTTTTACAACAAGTCCGACTCCCCACGGAGCTATCAACATCAACTCAGGTATGATTTCTATCTTATTGCTGGCAAGCCCTTCACGCGAGTCTAATGCACTATAAACGACCCGACCGGAAGACTGCCAGGTCTTAATCTTCGATTGGCCTAGTAGCTACTCTCACTTGCGCCTTGTCCAAGCCTCACTCAGAGTGGGGGCTATGTAGACACCCACATTTGGCTATTAGGTGTCTATAGCAGTTTCCAAAAAACACCCGATGATGATTGGACGCGAACGTGCTTTTACGCGCTCGGATATGGGCTCGAAATTGTTAGTTTTTGGCTTGGGCTTTTTAGAGAGTACAAATCTCACAAAATCAACCTTAAGTTCAGGCCCAGCGGGTCATTTCCAATCAAATAATACTAATTTGGGTCATTTCCACACCAGCTCATTTGTTCGTCTTTGGGGGGTGATACACACACTGCAAGAAAAATGATTTTGTGCAACAAAAAATTTTGTCGCCTAAACTGGCTTTTTCGTTGCCCAAACGTTTGTGCAACAAAAAAGCTTTCGTCATGGCTTTGATGCCTAAGGGTCGACACCCTTTCTTACATGTGCAACGAAATAATTTTGTCGCCCATAGAAAATGTTGTGCAACAAAAGGATTTCGTTGCCCAATATATATAGTTTCTGCGAAAAAATTGTCTATTGTAGTCCTATAGAAGTTTTGTGCATCGAAACCTTTTCGTCGCACAACAACTCTTTGTGCGACAAAAACATTGTTTGTTGCCCTAAGGGCAGTTTGCGCAATAAAAATTTTTGGTCACCCTTTCCCTCGCGTGCAACGTCAACATTTTTGTCACCATATATCATGTACTTTTGTGCTTCAAAAAATTTCGTCACCCAATTGTAGTTCTGTGCTACAAAATGATGTTCTTGTATAGTTGTATGGATGTCACTTTTGGGTCGCCTATTTCAACAGCAGTATTTGCAACAATGCTCAATAAAATTAAATTTCGGAAGACAAATGATTCACAGAATTATTCCGTAGCGCAAATATTAACTATATATATACGACATGCGTCTAGATATGTCCACCCCAAGGAAGTTAATGTATCAATAATAAATTTAGCTATGCTTCGTGGTAAACCAAAAAATAAGTCCCACATCCATCATCCCATTTGCCCAAAAATCTTTTAAAAGATCCATGAAGCATGTGTGTAATTTTTTCAAGTTAGCGGCCCATCCTGTATAGATGAGACACAATTTAGATTATAATGTGTAGACAACCAATCCATACAATAGTTATAATGCTAATCGAAACAAAGAATATACAAAAAAGTAAAAAGGTAAACTAAACACATCATAGTTCAAAACACATTTTACCTTGTATAGTCCGTACCAATTAACAAGAAAACATATACTTAGATTTCAATGAAAACCAAAGGACTAAACAAAGTAAGTTACGCAATATGTGTACCTAATTAATTACCCCACCAATAACTTAAATTAATTACAATTTAAAATGAGACGTATTAAAAGAGTAGTAACGGTATTGCGTTTGCATCTTACATATGGAAAGCAAATCAGGCTGCAGCCTTGCATGTTTGTAAGACTGGAAGAGTACGCGTGCTATGCAAAGAAACAGACAGCACTTGACATAATTAAAACCCAAAAGTCTAAACTGTCAAGTGCGAAAACTCGGGGAAAAGAGGTAAAAATGTAAGAATCAAATTAAAAGGAATTGGAGTGTAGAACACTGGATCATTACCTGGTAACAAATTCACTCACATCCAAGTGCTCAAATCATGAAGCTGACGATTCTATACAATTTTACTGATTCTACGAGACACGCCAATAGGTTTCAGTCTTATGGAATAATGGCGGAAACTAATAAGTCGTGTTTCTGTAGTTCAAAACTCAAAAGGACTATCCTCTGACATATAGAAAGCTTGACCTGTACACGAAGAGCAAAATTAGAACAAGGGATTACAAAACAACATGGCAAGCTTTCACTTACTGTTTTGAAAGAGTGTGGATGTTAGTCGCAAATGTTCCTCTTGAGTCCCAAACCAGACAGAACAAGCTGTCAAGATTTAACACAAATTTGGTGAGCCTAGGTCGTATGCTCCCAAAGATAAATAATTAAGTCTTATTACCTTTAACAATATAGTAGAGGTAAGTCGGGTGTCGAATCCACAGGGAAGGCGATGTAACTAATGTATAATTAATATAAATAAACGTAACAAGAATAATGGGGGGTTTTTGATTGATTTGTCTAATAACTAAAATAACGAAAATAAAATAACTAATAATGAGAATTCAGATGATTAAGAGACTCGACTCAAAGAAAATCCACTAACTAGTTAAACAATTGATCATCGACTAATAACATTTATTTAATCGTTGAGTATTCTATTGTGAAACTAAAAGTTCCAATTGTTCCGTAGATAATATTACTTAGGTCGAAACGTGATCCTAAGCAACCTAATTATTGAACAACCTAATCCACGCATCTAGATTTAATTCAATAACAGCATGAACGATATGAACAATTCAATAGAAATAACGACCTTTAACACACGCGGTTATTGGTTCGAATTATATATTTATTCCTCCTTTTACCCAATTACGATGAAACGCATACAAATAATTAGGTCTAAAGGTTGCAAATTTATATAGTGCATTGAACAATTACGGATTCAAACACAAAGAATTGCAATAGATTGAAAATTGAAATAATCAATTGGCCAAAAAGATTAAACAAAGAACAATCATAAAATTAGCACAAGGAATAAAAAATACTCAATAGTTAAACAAAGATTAAGAAAAGTCTCACAATCAATTAACCAGAAAGCTTCAAATCTTTGATTCGAGAAGGAAGAATTAGTTACACATAATTAGGGTTCTTCTCTTCTTTATTTTCTAATTGAACGTGTATTATGATTGATATGAATGATGAATAATAATCTGATAGTCCCCAAAACTAATAATATATGTAGTCTAATAATAATAGGAAATTATACTAATTTCCTAAATCTAATAATAATAATAATAATAATATAATAACTAATAAGCTGACACAAACTCAAAGCAGTTCCGTCTTCAATCCCCGAGCTTCGCTTTGATTTTTCACTCGGTTTGGTTGGGCTTGTTCTTCACATTCTCCATCTCGAGCCCAAATCACACATCATGGAATTAAGAGCTCTAAAAACCGTCTTTTCTTCACTAAAACGCAATTTCTTAGATAAAACCAATAAGACAATTTCCTCTCTAAATCCGCATCTTTAATCACCAAATTTAGCTCAAACCTCCGTCATAAACACGTACAAAACACGCTAGATCAGAGACTTGAAAACACAAAGAGAAATGTTTATCTCAACTCACAAAGCTACTAGTTAAACAATAAATTGAAGTGAATTGACAGCATAAAAAGTCACAAAACTATCCCAAAATGCATTAGAAATAGGAGGAATTGGATTAGACCTTTTGAAACTTGAAAACAGAAAGAGACAGAGGGAAGCAGTACAAGAATAAAAAATTGAACTATAAGGGAGTAAGAAACATGGTATATTCAACGCAGAATAAAACAGAAAAAGCAGAAAATCATTCAAGAATAAGCAGAGTAACATTTTATAAAATAAGACGCGGAGCTAAATAGGCATATATTTTTCTTGTATTTACCCAAATAATCAATAGCTACAACTTAATCATTCGTATGGAGTAGTGTCAGTAAGGCATTCTTACCATGATTTCGAAATAGAGTTGTTTATTCTTTCTTGTCCGGAATAGAGTTTGTTCTTTCGTATGGAGTCGTTTTTGTGACGCATAACAACGACAATCGGTAGTGAAACAGCAGTTGGCGCGAACAAAATTACATCCAACAAGTGAACCGAGACAAGTAGATTAGAGGACTAAACAACGACATGGACCGAGCGAATAGAGGCACGAATCAAGTGATAGCAGCAGTGCAACAGTAACACAACGCAGCAGCAGCAGCAATGACAACAGCACAACAACAACCAACGTGACAGCAGCAACAAAGAATAGCAACAAGAAGAAGAAGAATAAACAGCAGCAGTAGCAGTAGCACAAAACAGAAGCAATAACATCGACTAACAACCAATACGAAGTCAAAAGAACAGTAGATTGTTGACATAAACCAACATCAGCGAACTGCACCAGTACAAACGTCAAAACCAGCAACAGACGACAATAGAACAGCATCAATAACGCAGCAGAAGAAAGACGAGGGTAGCAAAACGAGATACAACAGCATGACAAAGAAGGAAAACAGAGGGAGGAGAACCACGCACAAAAAAAAATGAACGATCAATGACGAGAAAACGTAGGAGCAGCGACAACAAGAACGATAAAGGGAAAAAAAATTGCTCACCGAGTTCAGGTGACAAACAAAATGAACGAAGACAACAGTAGCAGCAGCAGATGCGCACGCCCACAGGGGAGAAGGGGAGACGGAAAGAGGGAAGGAGTGCAACAGGGGCACTAGAAGACTGACCAAGGAGAAGAAAAAGGATGCAGATGGTTGAAGGGGATGGACGAAGAGAACGAAGGGGGTTGACAAGGGTGAAAGGGGAGATGAATTAAATAAAGGGTTTTTTTGTCAAAAGGCACCTAACATTTAGGCATTCTGTAAAAAAGCCACCTATAGTTTTATTTTTTGTCCAAAAGCACCTTAAATTTACATTTTTTTGTTGAAAGGCACCAAACCTCAATTTCCGTCAAAAAACCGTTAATATTGACGATCCTTCTCTTTTAATCATCTTCCTTCATCTCTTAATCAACCATTCTCTCTTAATCAACCATTCTCTCTTAATCAACCCTTCTTTCTTAATCAAATTCAATCTTTCCTTAATCAAACCCAATCAACCATTTTCCTTAATTCAACACTCATTTTTTAATCAAACCCTCGTTCCTAGTTACTCTTCATTTGCATACATCTCAATCAATGTCCATTATTTAAGTTATAACCACCAAGTTTTTGCTCAATCGATTAGTTTTCGATCATAACTTTTCATTTAAGTAATCATTAAGTTATCAATAACAAATTAAATTTTTTAATTCAATTTTTATTTTTATGTTATTTACCCTTAATTTCGGGTATAATTTTGGAGTATGTGTATTAGAGGTTATTAGACGAATTTTTGAGCTATTATTGAATTGAAATTTCTGTTGTAAGAAACTAGGAACACTAGTTTGTGTTCAAATTTGTGATTTATGAGTAATCATTTGTTATTTTTTTTGTCAATTCATTTTTGGTTTTAATAACCATTTGTATTTCATTCTTTATGTGTATATTACTTAAAGATGCCATTTTAATTGAGAATATGCAAAAGTGAAAGAAAAAAAATGTGTGGTTCAATTAAGGGGAAAATAAAAGGGATTTTGCATGGAATTAAGTTTTTTGGGAAGGAAAAATGAAATATTTTGGCCTTGTGATAAATAAAGGGGATGAGAAAGTGAGATAATAAAGGTAATGTAAAGAAAGAGGGTAAGAAGATGTTAATTGAGTTTGATTAAGGGATGAATGTTGATTAAGAGTTGAGAAAAAAAGATTAAAGGATGAGAACCGTCAATATTGACGGTTTTTTGACGGAATTTGGTGTTTGGTGCCTTTTAACAAAGAAATGTAAATTTAAGGTGCTTTTGGGCAAAAAAAAAACTATAGGTACCTTTTTTGCAAAAGGCCTAAATGTTAGGTGCCTTTTGACAAAAAACTCTTAAATAAATGGGAAAGACTTATCAAAGGGGGTGATGAAGCGGTGGAAAGTTAGAAAAGGAAGAGGGGGACGAATCAAAATAGTAAGGTCATGTTCTTTTCGGCTTAATTTCAGCCCGTTTCAGACCAGCTCAGCTTTTATCAGCTCAGCCCAGCTCTTATCAGCTCAGCTCAGCTCCAATATTTTTCTTAAAATTATTAGATAATTTATATAAGAAATTATTAGTTTCAGCTTCTATAAATTCAGCTCAGCTTCTATCGGACCAGCTCAGCTCTTATCAGTCCAGCTCAGCTCCTATCAGACCAGCTCAGCTCAGCTCAGCCTTGTTTCAGCCGAAAAGAACAGGGCCTAAGTGGGTAAGCATTCAACTCACAAAAAAAAATGGATTTAATAGAATAGGTGTAGTATAAACGGTTCCGAGAAAATAAGTTGATCAACCCACGAAATCGAATTAATACAAATAAGTGGGCCGACTAAAAAAATAAGTAAAATAAACGTTTCTCGAGATATAAATAATTATTCGAGACGAAAATGAAGTTTATAGAAATTATAATTAGACGATGAAATAGTATTTCTCGATAAATAATAAATATTCGATAAAGTGAATTAAATTGATTTCTCGAGGAAAAGAAACAGATGTTTTGACGAAACATAAAATAAATGAACTTCGAGCCAGAAATAGAAATTCCAGCTTAAATAAAAATAAATAAAAAGAATTTAGAATTTAAATCGCCGAAATAGACTCTCGATAAGAATTAAATTAAATGTATGAAATAAATCGAAATATGTTTTAAATATAAGAAGAGTTTCCGAGACAAATAGAATTTTAGGAGTTTAAACGATTAAACGATAATTTCTTTTTATAATAATTTTTTAAAAAATCACGAGTTAAAACGTTAACAAAATAAAAATACGAACATAACGTTAACTTAATTAATTTATAAAACCAGGGGTGTTACAATCTTCCCCACTAAAAGAAGTTTCGTCTTCGAAACTAACAAAAACATAATAATAGAATGGAAAACAAGGTTATATCATTTGAACAAAAAGAGAATGCTTAACTCGCATCACAATCTCCGTTACATTTTTTTTTACAACTTTAAACGTGATATGAAATCGAATTCGAAGACAAAATTTATCTCAAGATAGTTTGGCTTAGTTACCCAAAGTTTAAAAACATTTAAATTAATAAAATCGTAAGTTAAAAATTATTTGATAAAATAATGACAATAAATAATATTTGTAAACGAACTCGAGGGGAAGAGTACCCAAATATTTTCAATGCAACAGTAAAACGTTTTAATTAATAAATTCGACAATATTTTGTTTTGAGACCAAACAAAAATTTGAGAAATCAAATTTTATAGTAAGTAAATAAAAATCGAATAAGTCGACAAACGTTTTCAAAAACAGATTTAAAGTCTAACGATAATAAAACAAAATTTAGACATACGAAGTTTTTCGAAAATATTAAATCGTTTTTACGTAATAATCTCATAGAAATCAAAATATTTGCAATTAAGAAAGTTTTCATAAAATCTCAATCACTTGAAAATCAAAATTAAAATTTTAAACAATTTCGAAATGCTTTAAAATAAATTATTTAGACCCTTTTGAAACGGCACCAAAAATAAAACAAAAAACAAAATACAAAGTTTTGAAATTTATAACTCAGAATGTTAAAAATTTACGATAGCCCAAAATTTTAAATTAGTCAAACTTTTTATAACATAGGTTCGGGAAAAAGGATAAACAGATAAATAGAGTTAAGGTCAACGATGAATCGAAACAAAAGTTTTCTATCCCGATAAAGAAGTCAAAGGGATTGGCCGAAGAAGAAGTAGCATGATTTAGACAAGCTAAGGGAAGGATGAAATTGAGAGTCAAACGGAGCTCTCAAGGAATTACAAAAGAAGTTAACCTTTTCGAGATTCCCGGTACGACTCCCACAACACGGGTTCCCTAAGTTCCATCAAATACGTTAAGTCCAATATTAGGCGCTAGGTGGTACTACTCAGTCACAATCTCCAAAATGTCTTACGTGACTATCCAATCGTTCAAACGACACGATACTAATCCACAATGCTTTAGAATCTAATCTCATCAGTTAAAATTCCACGGTCAACCGAACACACCCAATCATTTGATCGATAAGGGTCCTAAATTCAAAGCTCATAAGGTTTGAACTCGAGGTATACTCCAAATTTTATGAGTAAGGAACTCTAAACAAGGTCCACCAATTAACAATGCTCGGGTACACAATCCTCAAAAATGATCACCAACATATTTATAATGCCACAAGTACAGTAGTTGGGAAAGTATAACAAATCCCCAGACATGCTCAAATCTATTGGTAATAGCTGATGCGCATCAGATTGTCGCCTATCTAACACGATCAAACAAAATTTATAAACACGACAAACTAACTACGTAGTAGCGGTAAGTCGGGATCGATCCTCAGGGACGGTCTATGTGAAGTAGGTCGAGTCAAAGTCTAAGCATGTTTCGAGTCTATTTTTGGGGTTTTTTGGGTTGAGTCTACACTAAAATGCGATAAACTACGAAAAGCTAATCTAATAAGGAAAAGGTGTTAAGGGGAGTCGGGAATCGGAAATCGGGTTCTATGAGTCTCGGGATTATGGGTCGGTCACAAAGTCGATAAAGGGAGAATGCCACCTTTCGATTTTTTCACCCAACTTATCTAGATCCCGCTTTCGCGGCAAAAAAAGGTAAGTCTCAAGTCAAGGTAACTTCTACCCCGAGTTTCCCCATATCGATAGGAGTGAGTCAGGGTCGATTTAGCAGTACGCTCTAAGTCAACAAAGACACAAAAGCTCAAACATGATAATCAACAATCAAGCCACCAAACCAAAATTCCTTAATTCATATTACCCAAAATCTTCCTCCCTTAACCCCTAACAAGAAATCTACTCACTATTCATAATGGAAACTAATAAAATAATAACAAGGAAGAAAACAACTAAAACATACATAATAATTAAATATAAGGAAAACAACAACAAAACTATAAAGGAAATGCGATCTAATAAATTTAACCACTAAATTAAATCTAGACGAGAGATTAAATCTAGAACGAAACTAAATCTAACTAGAGATTAGGGAGAGGAAGAGAAATATACCGACTATGGAGGAAAACGACAATAATAAAGAAAATTGCATAAACGAAATAAGATGAAGCTTGATGAAGATTGACAAGGGATTTGTCACTAATCCTTTGATAACCTCCAAGATTCTTCAATAAAAACTATAATTCTTTTGATTATAATAAAGGAAGAGTCTTGGACACTAATTAATTAGATCTATAATAAGTGGAGATTTTTGGATTGTCACCCTCCAAAAATCTCTCTACTAATTAATCTACTAAAAACTAATAATAATCTACTAATATAATCTACTAATAATCTACTAATGTTCTACTAATGTGATTGCTTAAGTAATGTTGTGGTAGAGTTCCCCCTCCTCAAAATGAGGGGTTACATATATATAGAGGAGAGAAGGTAGAGTATCAAAACTCTAATCCTTTAAGCCCAATAAGTGGCAGCCCAATAGTTCAATACCCATAAACTGCATTTCACCCTATGGTTCTCATCCGGTGAAAGTTCGCCCAACGGTTTTGCATAACTCATCCACCGGGCAAAACTTTGCCCCGCGGAATTTTGATTTCGCCCGATCACTTCATAGGGTGATAAATCACCCCACATATCAACATCTTCGCCCAACATTTCAAGTTAATTTTTCCGAGTCTTCATTCAAGTGTTGATTCATAATCCCCGAACTCGAATCCGGGTCGAGCCGGGTCGACACCGGAGTTGGTGTCGACGCCGGCGATAGTCACCGGAGCTGCATTCGTCGGAACCTGGGCTGCTGCGCTGCTGTTGTTGCCGGTGCTGGTCTTGTTGTTCTCGGTGTTGCTTGGCTGCTGCTACGCGCTCGCCGGAGATGGGGAGAAGGAGAACAGAGCTGGGGTCGGAGCAGAAGCGCGGTGGTAGTGCTCTACTGTTGCGCGCGTAGTGGTCGCCGTGTCGGTTGCTGCTGTTGTTGGTGGACGACGCTCGCTGAAGCTGCTGGTTTACAGGTTTGCAGATGGTGGCGGAGAGGAGAGGGGTTGCTGGTGTTCTGGGTCGACGTTCGCCGGAATGGAGCGGGGATTGGAGCTGGTGGTGCCGGTGGAGGTAGGTGAAGGTGAGGGTCGGGTATGGTGGTTCGAGGTGGATATGGTCGAGTATCGAGACGAAGGTGATGGGTCGAAGGTGGTTGCTGTTTTGGAGGTGAATGACTGCTGGTGGTGGCGCGTGGTCCCTGACTCACCGGAACTCGGGTGGTCATGGTGGTGGAGTTGGGTCAAGGGTCAAGGTCAAGTTTGACCTTGACTAGGTGATTGGAATTGGGTTAAGTGAAAATGGGTTAAGATTTGGGCTTTGAGTTGGGTTAGGATAGTGATGGAATGGATTAGTTTGGGGTTTTGAATGTTGCTAGTTTGATATGTGGA
Source organism: Agrostemma githago (assembly GCA_958450325.1). Classification (NCBI taxonomy): domain Eukaryota; kingdom Viridiplantae; phylum Streptophyta; class Magnoliopsida; order Caryophyllales; family Caryophyllaceae; genus Agrostemma; species Agrostemma githago. The sequence continues at coordinate 29,171,168 of OY288254.1, read as the reverse complement.
TAAGGAGGATGAAGGGGTTGTTAAGGTCGGGTTTGACCTCGACTTGAATTGGAATATGGAGTTGGGTTTTGGGCTAGGTGAAGGTATGTGGAGATTGGGTCATTTGGGTTGGTGACTTTGTGTGAGGTAAATGGGTGAGATGGGTTAGGTGAATCGGGTTTGACTCGGACCTTGACTTGGCTCCTCTTGCTTCGACTCGCCTCTTTATTCACGACTACGTACCTACAAACCAAAAACGAACAAAAGCTGTACCAAATTCTACGAAAAAGACGATAAATACGAAAAAACCAATTTTAAACTAGAAAATACGAAATATAGTAAAAAATGAGTTATATTGACGTTAAAGCACACAAAATTGAGTCGCATACGAGTGAAAATAAGGGGTCAAACGGTCTAAATTTGCGTGTTATCAATAACGAACACTTACAACTTCAAATACGTCTTGGGCTAAGCTTTCTAAAAATTCCATCAAATTTCATATTGTATCAGCGAAACCACCAAAATATTTATTAACTCAACGAAGTCACAATCTCGTTGGTCTAAGGTTCTGAACTATAAATCCATCAAGATGATTCGCATTAAGTATTTCTCAAAACTTTATTCTAAACAATCGACTTTTGCTCTAACCAAACAAATAAAAAACATTATTCTAAAGATGTGATACCGACTCCATAGTCGAATATCATGTCTAAAAGAATCAATTGATAAATCATACTATCACGAACCCGTTGACGCCGAAACAATTGTCACACAGTCCGAAAGGACTAATTACGCCATTACGATGCAGGGGGAATTATTTCGTCCTAAAAGGATTTATAACGTCTTTTCTAAATCCCCGATAATCGATCTCGTAATAATAGCACTACGAACATCGAAAACTGAGTCGAGTATAGATCATATTATATTTTTACGCGACTTATTAAAATTATTAATTTAAAACTAAAGCAAATTCGAAATTGACGCTTTTTCGAAGCGGACAGCAGTCCGTAGAGGGGCACTCGATCGAGTGCCATAGCCCACTCGATCGAGTGGCATCCCCAATAGCGAGCAGGAGGTCCGTAGCAGAACACTCGATCGAGTATGGTCTATGACTCGATCGAGTGGCCCCTTTACGCATAGCACGCGGGTTTCATATACCGTGTAAACATCATCAAATATTTTTACGACTTCGTTCGTCACGTGTAAAGGCAATCACGTGTCTTTTCTGTTCAAAATCATGCATTGTCCTATCATCATTTATGGCGTCTAATTCGCTATTATCATCGTTACTATTATTTCATTTTTCGCGCTTGTTGTATTGTATTTCCGGGTTGTATTCCGCCCATGTTCTTGTAATCTATTTTGTGCTTTTATTTTCGTTGTTTGTTTTACTGTACTAAAACGAACCTCGCATGCTAAATACAACCTCGACATAATCCAAAGATGCATTAAACGACGTAGTTGAACATAACTCGCATGTTTAGTCAAAAACGTTGTTTGCATAACATTCAACCGAATTACTCACACGCGTATTCTAAAATTGAACCGTTCTTAGTAGAGGCCGCTAAAGTGCGGGCGGGGTTGGGTGTCCTTTGTGGGCTTCCCAACATGTACCTTCACCCCTTACTCAGAACCTCGGTTTCCAGATGTCCGAAACCGTTGGCGCACGAGAGTCATTTGATATACGGTACGCAATAACGTCGGCATCGGTATCGTAATGCAAAGAGACGAACCTTACAAGCTCTAGTATCGAAGTGGGTCGTACTTTGTACACGGTCCACCCAAAATATAGAGTGGGTTCGAATGGGCCTGAACTCCCACAAAGTTCGGTGGCGACTCCATTTCGATTTAAATTTCAACCCAAAAACCATCTCACATGAGATTCATTCTCCTACCCAAACCCGCGCGTGGCCGCGTTGGGGTGGACCTATGTCATGTCCACAAGTTGGCGAATCCACTGGGGAAAACTGATGTGTAACTTACCATTGGGATCAGGGTGAGACTCGAGGAGATCGAAATCGTTCGATTAGTACAATACGTGTTTGAGTTTTACGGTTCATGCATAACCCCTTTTTTACCCGGGCTGGTACTGGCGAACGACGACCCACTATACCGCGATATATTCCAAATTGGTTATGTCAAGGTGTTCATGGCTAATTCGTATGGGTTTGGCGGCATGTTCTAAGATCAACTCGACTTAGAAAGTTCGTCCCGATTCTCGAAAAGGCTATGCGCACTAGTATAGACCCTTTTTAGACTGACCGAGACTTAGTGTAAAGCATACATGGTGTCATTATAATGCTTGCATGACTATGCGCTGCTTGGTTTCTGTGTCGTTTTCAAAAACCGTCATTTTCAAAAATGCATCTTTACAGAATATTCAAAACCCGGGATGCTACCGAAATTAGGACTTATGATTTGACTCAAAATAGCCTATTTTTAGCCGGTATGCTATCCATTTCAAAACTCAAATATTTTCGAACTTTAAAAATTTTCGGCCTGACGGCATTTTGCCAATTTCAAAAACTCGGGTCGTCCTTCGATTTTCTCGGAAACCAAACTTTTTTTTCAAAAAACCTTCCTTATCCTAAGACTTACCGCATTTAGTAGTGTCAAGTTTCTTAATAAGTCGTCGAAGGTGTTTAGCGTCGAAACTTCGTCGATCTTACATCACGGGTTTTCCTCCCTATCCCGGTTCACCTTATTTGTCTAAGGCAAGGCTAACCAACGTGGGGCATACCCCTACCAAGGAAAGCCCATTTACACACTCGAGTCCCAAGTCTGGGGAAAATATCACGTGGACCTTCCTTCGAACGGGACTCGGCTTACATAGCCGAACCCTAAGGAAAGCTCGCTATCCACGAGTCACCCGTCTTGCTAAGTCATTTTCCTTTTCAGTCTTTTCCTCGCCCGGGTTGTACTTTTTTTTTGTTCCGAGATCTGGGCTCAGTTTCTGATTACGCGGTATTCTTACAGACATGCCACCGGTAACCAGACACAAGCACAAAATGCAAGAATCCTTGGACAAGTTGTCAACCTCATTGGACGCTATGGTCGTCAAGCAGACTCAGATCGAGGCCCAATTGACAGCTACAAGGTCTGACCAAATAGCTATTGTTACTCGTTTGAGTGCCGTGGAGCAAGGGACTCCTGCCGCTGGGACTAAGACCACTAGGCCCCTAGCTGAACTAGTTAGCGCGGTCCGCCGACTAGAAGAACAGGTTCACCTATCAGGGGAAAACAACAACAATCGGGAGAATGCCCGAGAATACTCCCCGGTGAATGACAAGCTTCTCGCAAACCTGAACCTCACAGGTTTGCCCATGTTCGAGGGAACCCAAGACCCATTACTAAATGTACGGGTCTTCAAAGAATTCACGGCTATTAAGGGAGTTGATTCTTCGATGTTCAAGAATCCCTTTGCTGTATCCCTAGAGAAGCACCCAAAAGCCTGGTACTACAGGCTGGACCCCAAGAAATGTCCAACTTGGGATGACGTGGCAACGGAGTTCGCTCGGAATTATGTTGATAATATCGAGATCCAGACCACGATGCGCTCCTTGGAGGTTATGGCCCAGGAGCCCAAAGAAGGTTTTACCAAATACCTTCAACGCTAAAGGGCCGAAAGTGTGAAACTGGTGGACAAGCCTACACTAGTAGAAAAAACACCAACGACACCTACCATAAGACACCGGTTGTAAGAAAAACGATGCTAAAAATTTATAAGTGGTACATTCACACCGGTTGTACATAATAAACCGGTGTGAAAGGGTTGGGTAAAAGAATTATAACCCATTTAACACCAGTTGTAAAGTGAAACCGGTGTGAAAGGGTACCCAATAACATCGGTTTATATTAGAACCGGTGGGAAAGGTACCCAAATAATATTACCCCAGCAGTAACATTATATTCATACATAAACCCAATTATCTTCTCCTTACATCATATATCAGCAAATACACAAACCCACCCTTGTCTTCTTCTTCGCGAACCCAAACCGAACACCAGACCAAACCACCAGCGACCGACGACCTCCGACGACGACCAAACCCTAACCACTGGCCGAAGTCTGGCAAACCGAGGACCTCCACCAAGTATGTTATTTAGGGTTTTTATTTTTTAATTCTTCAATTTGTTTTGGGGCAAATCGACGACCTCTTCCGATTTTGGGGCTGTTTTTTTTCAATTGTTGATGAGTTTACAGATTATATTGATGAGTTTACAGATTATATCAATTTTGAATTAGGGTTAATTTTTAGTACGTGTAGGGTTGTCGATTTTGATTAAGTTGTTTCAATTTTTCTTATTGTTTTGTTACAAACATGTTGCGGTCAAGTTGAATTCCTTCAACTTTATGTTATTATGCGATTTTTCTATTGGATGATTGAATTAGTAGTAATAAAGAACAGAACCTTTTAGTATGCTGATTTATTGATTGATTTCGTGTGTAAGACCGTCCCATAGTTGGCTAGTAGGTCTAATTGTGTTAGTCTAATTGTGCTAGGGTTGTTGCAGAATTGAGGGTTTTAGGTGAACACGTAACTCTATTGATTTATTCAATTGCATCTTGAATTTATTTCCTTGTATCTTTTCTCATAGTTTTTCAATTCTTTTTTTGTTATGTATAGATGAGTATTGCCTTCCTTTGGTTCATGTCGGTGGACTTTTTGTAGCTGCAAAAGGTCACGATTCTCAAGTATTGACTCTGCTCGTGCATAAACTGCTCTGTATATGCATTTTCCTGTTAATATTCACTTTTTAGTTTGAGATATGCTACTTGTTATACCAGGCAGTGATGCTTTAATAAGGGCAAAGTGTTTTATCAGTTATACATAACATAACTGAGGCTTTTAGTGGATAATATTACGTTGGAATGTTTGATAATATTTGGCACGACTTTCGTCTTTCTAATATAGAAGCGAAGTCTCTAATCACGGAGTATATTTTATCATCCCCACCCACGCACTCACTCGACTCACTCAAATACTCAAATCATTTCATATGTTATGTTATATTCAATGATTTCAGATTGGAGCATTACAGTAGCGTTTGTAGCAGCAGATGGGGTTTGCTCCGCTCCTGCTCCGCAATCTGACTTCCCTCCTTCTCCTTTATATTGGAAACTCAACAGCTCTACACTTTCACCTTCTCATCTTCAAGGTTTCTTCTTCTTCTTCATCTTCTTCTTTTGTTGGTTGTGCCCGAGCCAGAATTATTTTTTTCTACTCTAATCTAAAGCCCACCTTTTTTTAGGGTAATCACTAATGTACTCGTAATTAGTTATTCAACCGTCTTACCCAATAATATAATATGTGTGGTAATGTAAGAGTAAACGGTTTTTGGGGATAGTCTATTGTGATTTCCAGTAGTGGTTGCGGCGCTAAATGACGGTTGTGTTATTGATCTTTGTGTGATAATTTTATGGCCCGGATGGACAATTTGAACTCAATCCTTTCTTCTCCGTAGATTTGCCTGGGTTTACACAAAGTTTTTATGAAAGAAATCATGCTCTAATTACTCCCGAAAGCCATGTTTTGAGCTCTTGACCTTACTGCTAACTTTCTTGCAGCCATCTAGCGTACTCACTATCTGCACTATTAATTTTTGTGCTATTTTTTCTTGATTGTTTGTTTCCTTAAAAGGAAAAACACCCTGGGAGCATATTAATTGGTTGTTTTAATTATGGAGTATAATCACAACATTATTTATTTTTTAATCAATGCAATCACTACACTAATTTTTTCTTAGCTTGCTCATGATTATGCGTCCCTCGATAAATTAACATAGTAGTCACTAGCTAGCTAGTCCGCTTCACTTAATTATATTAGCACTAATTAACTACCTCGAGAGTTCATATGCAATGTCTTTACACTAGTATCATTATTGTTCTTATCTTAAGTTAACGTCTTACAATCTTAACTACCTCATGAGGTTAACGACTTACAATCTTAAGTTCACCAAATGCTTCATTATCTTATTGTTCTTTTTTGTAGAATTAATCTAATCTTTGCATTTTGTATTGATGAGTGGGTTTTCCGTTGTAGGTTTCATAAATGACTGCGCGAGACATTTTGTTAGCGTGTGTACTAGAATCTTGGGAGTAGAAGGTATACTTGATGGAGTAGACGATCAAGGAGACTTACCAGTGAGGTAAATAAAAGAACTATCCAAATTTTTAGCATATTTTTACCATGAATTAATACTATAAGAGTATAAGTTTATTTAGTATGGACCTAAATTCATTAGGAGTAACATTATGAGCTAGGAATTAGGATAATAATGTTTGTAAAAAATTATAGACGTTCGTATATAAGGGCCCAATTTTCTCGATCGTTTTGCTCGGGGCCTCCTATAGGTTTGAGACGGCCCTGTGTATGACATAAGTGTATCCTACTATTTGAGTAAAAAGAGGTTAGTGGAGGTACTTTCTTTGTATTAATAATTTTTTGTTGTTACCTATATTTGAAGACAATATCACTAATCCATTATTATTATAATTCTTTTTCACTTATGTAGTGTGTTTAGAAGTCAAGAACGATGGCTGAAGATATGGATGTAGTTCGCGAATTTCGGGCTCAAAAATGTATCGACGTCATTTAGTCTACCTAAGAAAAGTGTTTGCCATCAAGAAGTCTAAATTGTGTAAGAATAGTAAGAATAGGGATGTTTTGACTTAACTTTATTGGATGATATTTGAGATTATATACTCACTTTTGACGTTGTCCACAATTATTTAAGTGAGTTGGATATTGGCGAAGCTGTCCAAAATTTGGCGTTGATTTGTAGTCATGGATTTACGGTTTCATTTATTTTTTTTAAATGGAATAAATTGGTTATTGAAAAAGATAACAATTTAGCCCCGGTTGTAAACTAAAACTGATGGAAAAAGGTAATCCTTTAACACTGGTTGTAAGTTGTAACTGGTGCCAAAGGTCACCTTTTAGCACTGGTTTTAGCTCGTAACCGGTGTTAAAAGATAACCTTTTAGCACCGGTTACAATTCGCAACCAGTGTAAAATTAATCTTTAGCACCGGTTTCACAACCGGTTAAAGTATATTATCTATAACGCCAGTGCTAGGGGAACCTACAGAAAACGATGCTAAAGGGGGGTTTGCAACCGGTGCGAAAGGGTATTATTCTACTAGTGCTAGTGAAAAGACTTTAGTGGAGGCCTTTGTCAAGAACCTCCTTCCCTCCTACCGGGTCCATCTCCGGTATGCTGTCATACCCAATTTCACTACTTTGGCTGAAATGGGGATGAGAATTAAAGATGACTTGAGGCTAGAGGGCCTTACTAAGGCCTCTACCAAGGGATACCAAGGGGATACTTCTTCTACCACCAAGACCCCAGCCGCAGCTGCAACTCGCAACATTTTTGACGCGGTCAATCTACTAGATGCCTCGTCCAAGAAGAATACCCCTGCTCGGGTATTCACCGATATAGGGACCACCTATACATATGCCTTACAAAGGCTATCTTCAAAGGGCCTGATCCAATCGATAGGCCCAACTCCTGAGGTCCCGGTCGAGAAGCGCTCCAAAAGCTACAATGTCCAGGCCTATTGCCAATATCACCAATGTAATGGGCACGATACTAAAAAATGCTGGAAATTGAAGCATCTGATTAATGACTTAGTTGAAAGTGGGAAGATACCGTTGCCCTGGGATAAACCGAGTAACAAAGAAAACCTCTTTAGCGCCCATGCCATCTTCACCGGAGAATTAATCGACTATTCTCACCTCATTTCTCCTTTCATCCGACAAATTAATGGGATTTGGTTCGATGACAAAGATGATGTTTATCTGGCTAAAGGGGAGACTGTCCCCATCACCCCTGAAGAGGTCCGAAAGGCTAAATCCAAAACCTTAGCTAGCAACCACCTCGCTACCGCCGGCCGTACTTATCACTCTACTAGATCCAAGGACACCCCTATCCCAACAACCGTCACTGAACCTGCTAGTACGGAAGCTGCCCTCGAGGAGCCAAGCACTGGTACGACTTTCTTCAAACAATTGGAAAGAGCTCGAGCTGATCTCACCATATGGCAACTTTTGGTTAGCTCGCAAGAATATCGGGAAGCACTTACTAAGCCTGTCGATCAGATCAAGGTCGACTCACTAGTTACCCCTGCTAAAATGGTAGCCACTATCATGTCCTATCTCAAAGGCAAGTCCGAGGAAGAAGGCCCGCTTATCACCTTCTCTGAATCCGACCTACCACGGTGATCTGCTGAGGGAAATATCTCCCGATGACCCTAATCGATGATGGGTCTGCTGTGAATGTCCTTCCTTTAAGGACCGCTAAAGCCCTCGGCATTACCGAGGTCGAATACCTTCCAACCGCACAGACGATCCAGGCTTTTGATGGAAGCCCAAAATCAGTTGCTGGAGCCGTTAAACTGGCGATTAAAACAGGCCCAATTATGAAGGAGTTGGAGTTCCAGGTGATTGATGTCAACTCCTCTTTTAACCTACTCCTCGGAAGGTCGTGGATCCACGCCGTTAAGGCGGTATCCTCCACTCTCCATCGAAAAGTCAAGCTGCCCCTACAAGACGGTGTCATTACTTTTGAGGCAACCCCCATAACTGTGGTTAGCTGCAACGCCACAGGCCGTATGGACTCCCGAGGGTTCGACGTTGTAGAGATGATCGAAGGGGAATATCTCTTCAGACCTTATTTCACCACTAGCATTAATACGATGCTACAGAACATGGGGTATTCATCGGGGGCTACTTCGAGGCCATATCTTCCAGCTGGGAAGATTATTGAAGTCTTGAATGACGGAGAGTCTCGCTTCGGCTTAGGGTACGTTATGACCCCGGGAAATGTGATCCGGGCCAGTATGGAGAAGGCCAGCAACATCATCAAGGGTACCTACTTGGGCCCTTACAGCCCAAGACTAACTGACTATTTTGTTACTCCGGTATTTGGGGTTGTTCAAGTTGGTCTCTACCAACCCACTATCACATATCCCGAGACCAAATTGGCTCGGGAATGTAACTACATCTCAGATGACATATTTGCCCTCGTCCAATCCAAGGAGGGTGCTGAGAATGCCGAGCCTGTGCTGGGGCTCCTATTTGGGGAAGACAAGGTTATTTCGACCCCTAAAGAAGACTTGGTGAACATGATCCTGCGAAGCAATAGGTTCTATCCCACGAAGCTGATCTCTGAAGTCGGCTCTGATACCGGGAACAAGGCATGGAGGAAGACCATCAAGTGGACCAATAGCCAGAGTCGGGTCTACAAGCTGACCACCGGCGAAGGAGACATGCCATACACCGTGTCCGAGTCAGAGTCAGAGTCAAAGTCCGAGTCTAGAGGGTTTGGTGCTACAGTCCAGTCTGTAACCCCTCTCCTTGTAGTCACTACCACTGGAGCCTTGCGGTCTATCGTGAGGGCACTCCCAATCCCGCCTCTGACCAATGATCAGATGGTCGCTCTCTTTGAGTTGTTTTCCAAATTTACTATCAATAATAACGATAACCATTCCGCTTACGACTTGTATTATTTTCAAAATGCTTTCAATTTCAAAAATATTATGTGCAATGACATTGAGAAACCCGACGAACAGGTACCTCTACCTCCGCATCTGATCGAGCAATTAGAACAAAGGGAATCCCGAGATCCGATGATCGAAGAAACCGAGTCCATCAATGTGGAAACCACTTTAGAGCCCCAGATGCTTAGGTTAGGTTTATCCTTAGATCCCGAGGAGAGACAACAATTCACAAACCTCCTCCAAGAGTTCAAGGATGTCTTCACATGGTCCTACAAGGACAAGTCGGGGATAGATCGGGATATAGCTGAACATCGTATACCCATTAAAGACAGGTGTAAGCCGGTAAAACAGAAGCTCCGCAGAATGAGGCCCGAATGGCCTCTGAAAGTCAAAGAAGAGGTCGACAAACAGTTCAAAGTCGGCTTCATACAAGTATCCGAATATCCGGACTGGGTTGTGAACATCGTGTCGGTACCTAAAACGGACGGTAAGGTGCGGGTATATGTAGACTTTCGGGATCTTAATAAGGCAAGCCCGAAAGACGACTTTCCATTGCCACACATTGACATATTGGTGGATAATACGACTGATCATGCCCTCCTATCATTTATGGACGGGTATGTCGGGTATAATCAGATCAAGATGGCAGATGAAGACATGAGCAAGACCACCTTCATTACACCTTGGGGTACTTACTATTACACCGTCATGCCATTCGACCTCATCAATGTCGGGGCCACCTATCAACGAACCGCCACGACCTTATTACTCGACATGATGTATAAGGAAGTGGAAGTTTATGTGGACGACATGATCGTCAAATCCAAAGACCGAAACAGGCATATTGCGGCCCTAAGGAAATTCTTCACCCGACTACCCAAATACAACATGAGGCTAAACCCTCAAAAGTGCAGTTTTGGGGTAACATCTGGCAAATTACTGGGTCATATCGTCAGCCAACGCGGTATCGAGATTGATCCAGCTAAAATCAAAGCCATTACCAGGATACAACCTCCTAAAACCGAAAAAGAGATAAGGGGATTTCTCGGTAAGGTTCAATATATCAGCCGCTTCATATACAAGCTAACCATGGTGTATGAACCAATTTTCAAAAAACTGAAAATAGGGGAACGAATTCTGTGGGAGGAAAAATGCCAAGCAGCTTTCGATCAAATCAAGAAGATCATGTCTGCTCCGCCGGTATTAATGCCACCTCAACCCATCTTGCCTTTGTCGTTATACCTAACAACGACCGAGACAGCCATGGGGGCTATGCTGGCCTAGACAGTCGACTCAGAAGAACGAGACATTCACTACATAAGCAAAAAATTCTTGGAGTATGAATGCAAATATACCATGCTCGAGAAGACGTGCCTAGCCCTGGTCTGGGCCACTAAAAAGCTCCGACACTATATGCTTGGTCACGAGGTACATGTATTATCCAAAATGGATCCTATCAAGTACCTTTTCGAAAATCCCATCCTCAACGGCAGGATGTCCAGCTGGACTTTAATGCTGGCAGAGTTCGACCTCGGATTTGTGCCGTTAAAAGCCATTAAAGGACGGGTAGTAGCCGAATTTCTCGCCGATAGTCCCGTATCCGAAGAAGGGCACATTGATACTTGGTCCTTCCCGGATGAAGATATATTCCATACCGACACAAAAACATGGGATTTATATTTCGACGGGGCATCCAATTTCCGAGGGTTCGGAGTCGGCATCCTCCTAATATCACCAAAAGGGGAGCATACGCTGTTATCCATTAAACTAGATTTTGACGTGACTAACAACGCAACCGAATATGAAGCATGCATTCACGGGTTGCAAGCCGCCGCAGATTTAGGAGTCACAAACCTCCGGGTCCACGGTGGCTCATCTCTAGTCATCAACCAAGCTCTCCAAAAATGGAAAACTCGGAACGCCAACCTCGTGGCCTATCAGGCGCGAGTAAGGGTTCTCGAAAAATAGTTCCAAAAGGTGGAATACATCTATCTACCCCGGGAAGAAAACCAGTTAGCGGATGCACTTTCCAAATTAGCATCCTTATTGAATATCCCGGAGCACCTGACCAGCATGTCGATTTCCATCGAAAGATGGTCCGAGCCGGCATATATCCACGCCTGATGGGTGGGATTTGTCGTGAATCCCAACCGTCAAACAAAACCGACTATACCTAGTGGGTAGCTAGGGTAAGTCGGGTCGAATCCACAGGGACGGGAGGTCGGACTAAGGTATGCTACGGTCTAGGACTAGGTTCGAGACAAGCTATTCTAAGGAAGGGGAGACTAGGACTAAGCTAGGTCTAAAGCAAGAAAACAATCAAAGGAAACGGGCTAGGATTAGGTCGGGGTCAAAGGGGTAACGGAATGGTCGAGGAAGAGCTAGAGTGAAGGAGGTAGTAGGGTAATCTAGGTTGGTCCGGGCTCTCGCAACTTAGGCCTACCAAGATGTTCATCCTATAACCCATCTCGGCGACACACATGACAAACGGGGTTCTAGCGCGCTATAGTGGCCTAGGTCGCATCCGGGCTCTCGCTACTTAGACCGACCTAGGGGTCGTCCTCACCGGGCTCTCGCAACTTAATGAGGGAACCGAACCCACAAACAAACTATCACCCACAAGAGAAAAGCAAGAAAAACAAGCATATGCACATACTAGTCATTCAAGCATTTCAACAAACATGTGATATGCATCAACCAAGAGGAAACCCAAATCTTCCACCAACATCTCCAACAATCCCTTAATCATCCAATTAACACCCTAATCACCTTACTAACCCTAGCAAGAACACTACTCTAACATATCTATTCTATAACAAACACTAACAAGATGAGCCAACACAAGAACAAGAGGATGCAAATATGAAACTAACAAGAACTATGAACTACAATCAATAACATCAACAAAGATACAAACTTGAATGATAAAATAAGGAACAAGAGAAAGGAAAAGAGATTATACCAAACTAGAAGATGAAAAGAAGAAGAAAACTTGCATAAATGGAAGAACCCAAAACATACATCCAAGGTTGTCAATCTTGGTGAAGATCTTGAAAAATTCCTAAATTACAAGCATTAATCTAAGATTAACGATAATCTAAAGACTAATCTACACTAATCTATGCTAAAACTATCTAGGGTTTAGTCTAATATGTCTAACATGAGCTTAACATAACAAGGGAAGAGTATATATAGGGTTACAAATGGAAGGGAGAAGAAAGAAAACAAGTGCGGGTTACAGCTAGGCCGTCCCGGCCGAGACGGGATGGTCCCGGTCGGGACGGGGTCGGTCCCGGTCGGGAAGCCATGCTCCCGATCGGGTTGGGCCCTGGTCAGTAGCCTCCTTGTTTGTGCACCTCATCCCGAACGGGATGAGCCTTGTAGGCCTCCATTATGATCTTTTTGGTCCCTCCTTGGTTCTCATGGGCTTCTCACCGATTCTCGGGACTCGGGATCCGGTCTCGGAGGCTCGGGATTGGGTCCCAAGGTCTCGGGGTCGACTCCAAGGCATCGAGTCATCGTTCCTTATTTTCGTTGGCTCCAAAATGTGTATGTATTGAGTCGGAATTGCTCCAACTCTTCCAAATCGGTCTCGGGAACCTGAAACGAACTAAAGGAAGCATAAGAAGCCCATAAACCGCTCCCAAGGAGCGATTCCACAAGGAAAATGGGACCAAAACACTACGAAATAGGCACTACAAATGACACTTATCAACTCCCCCACACTTAACCCTTACTCGCCCTCGAGTAAGCACATACTAACTGCTAAACTATCCGAGTGGGTATTAGCGCACCCTACGCCCCTTCAACTCACGCGAGTACACTTAGAGGAAAAGTGCACTCCGCAAGGCAAGTCGGGTCTTGCGACAAAACTGTGGATGCAACCGGACACAAGACACACAAACAAACAAGCACACAAGCAAACACATAATCGGTTGCACCCAAAAGAAAACAAATACCGCTTCCCTCTAAAAGCGGTGAAAGAAGCACCGGTTTAGGACTCGAGGTAAGTGACAACGTTCCCAAGCTAGCAATACAAATCAAGGTGGACTAAACCTTAATAGTATGACGATAAAGCAACAAAAACGTTGGTAACTTACCTAGGTCCTCCTAACTTTCTAAAAACGTACTACGGGACGATCGGCGGAGTGGAAAAGTGAAGAACCACGGTGTTAGTCGACACTGTAGGTAAGTGAGACCCCGCCCCCTTTAGCGTGAGCCAAGAGGGTCGTCCCATGGCCAAAACCGCCTAACTAGTCCAAGTAAAAAGGTGGAAAACATGCAAAATGAGGGAAGACCGACTAATGCCGCTATCATCCTTCCTAGGGACTCGGTCCTTTGGTAGGCTCTTCATGGAAAAATTCGGAAAAAGGCTTATTTTGAAAGGTAGGGGTTATTTTTGTGAATCGGGTTTTCTTTTGGCATTTTCTCTTTTCTTTTGCATTTTTGCTTTGTTTAGCCATGCCGTTCTTTTTCTTCTTTAATATTTTCTTTTTGGCTTTTTGTGCCTTTTCTTTTTCTTCATTTCTTTTCTTTCTTTCATTTTTCCTTCTTTTCTTTTCTTTGCCCTTTTTGGCAAGATTTGGCTTTTTGGCACTTCTTTGACAATTGAGAAAGAGAGAAATCAACAAATTGCATTTTATTTGTGTGGAATGTGTAGGAGGTAGGTGAATGGGTATGTCGGGACGACGTCTTCCCTTCATACTCACAAAAAGGGGGGAACTTGGACTAATCAAACGATCCTAAACACGGTCACCTAAGGGACGAGACTCGGTAACCAAGGCCTTTTCACACCGTGGGTGGTCATAATGGTCAAAATGCAAATCCCGTAGTAAATCCCTAGTAAGCTAGGTGGACTCAAGGTAAAGGACCAACGAAATCATTGATTTAAGGGTCATTCTACTAGATTAAAGTCCAAGACTCGATTTACACTACTAGGAAGGGAAAGTACACACTCACACACTAGCCTCTAAACCGGGTTTTCGAAAACTGTTTACACACATGACACACAACAAAACACAAAACAAAGACACAACGAAGATGGAAGAAAAAGAGACAAAACAAAACACAACAAAACAAAACAAGGAGAAACAACACATAAACAAAACAAACACCACCCCGATCTTCAAACAAGTCTCCAAATCCACCACAATCTTTACAAAGCTCCTCCCGAGCACACATCATCACAAATCTTCTCCAAACTCACAAGAAGCAAAGAAGGAAAAAGGGATGAAGAGATGTTACCGGAAGTCTTGCAAGCTTTCCAAAGCTAACGGCGATTAGGCAACCTATAAGGAAAAAGGGGGGCAAAACACGCACAACAAAACAAAAATGCGACATAACGACACAAAAAGGAAAAGACACAAAAGAAAATCTTTTTGATTTTTATGAAAAATTTTCAAATTTTTAGGGTTTTCTAAAGCTTTTTTCGAAAAACTAAGAAAATAAAATAAACTATACTAGAATATCACTCCCCCACACTTAAATCGAGCCATGTCCTCATGCTCGATCGTAGGGTGCGGAGAGACAAAAGAAAGAAAAAGAAACTACGAAAATAAAGCTAAAAATCAAAAATAAAGATGAAGAAAAGGTAGAAGGTGTCCGGCCGGGGTGTAGTCAAGTCACAATGGGCCGAGACGAGAGAAAGATATGGATGGGGGAAGAAAATAAAAAGAAGGAAATAAAAGGAAATGGGAGGGGAGGGCTAGGTGTAATCAAGTCACCTAGCCCGGATTCCGCCTAAATCCGACTAAATCCAACAAAAGGGGTGAAAAACTTGTAAATTTTGGATTTTGAAATGACTCTCGGTGTAGTCACGTCATCAAGAGTCGGGAGCAACCATATACCAAGGCCTCGAAGGCCACCATGACACAAATGATAAGGGAAGGGGAGTAAACAAAGGAAAACAAGCAATAAAAGACGGAAAAGAAAGGATAGTTGTCGTACCAATAGGATAGCAACTCACTCGCTCCATCGTCTCGTAGATCAATATAGGCACTTTGCTTGTCTTCATCACTTCTATCCCGCTTCGAACTTGATAAAACACATGGTAGAGGTAGTAATGGTGTGAGGGGGGTAGGATTCGATGTGAAACTCGGTGTAAAGGGAAGAGAAATGAGGTGAGGGTATGTAAATGAAGTGTAATGGTCAAATGACAAGAGCAAGGATGGGTAGGGAGGTTGGGTGGGGGTATATAATGGTTGGGTGGGCTCAAATGTCAAAGAAGAGGCCAAAAGAGGAGAAAAGAGACCATCCCGGTCGGGATGGATGGTCCCGATCGGGATGGATGGTCCCGATCGGGATGACACACTCGTCCCGGTCGGGAAGCTACCTTCCCGGTCGGGACGGCACTCCAGCAAGCTCCAATTTTTGCACCTTCATCCCGATCGGGACGGCTTCTTCCCGGTCGGGATGGCACATCCTTCCCGGTCGGGAAGCTCCCTTCTCGCCCGGGATGGGTCTTCTTGACCTCCAAAACTCCAAAAGCTTCACCGAAGCTTCAAAAACCGACTTCCATACTCACGATCCGAGCTTTATCATTAACCATTCCTCTCTAGGAATCATCTTCACTTCACACCTATGACATCAAGCTCAAATACAACATCAAATTCCCTCCCTCACATCGTTCATCATCAATCCAAATAAACAAGAATTCCACAAAAGCTAACAAATACTAGAAACCAAACTATACAAACAAACATAAACACAAATACAAGCACAAAAGAAAAGAAAAAGAGATATTTACAATAAGATACTCTCACCAACTACACCTCCATAGCCATCAAGAGCTCGAAGGAGTAAGTCAAATGCTCTAGCAACATCTTCAATTAAGCTCACATGGCCGAGCCTAGCCACTCCCAAAAGTTTCCAAGTCGGAGGGAAGAAGCGATCATCTTCATTATGCTCGGGGTTCTCGTGATCTTCCGGGTCTTCGGAACCAACATAGCTACGACTCTTATGACCATCCGGTAGGTATAGTGGTCTAGAGTCGTGCTCGGTGTCATGATGTGGGAGATCACACCCTATGGGTGTCGCTTCTTCTACGGGGTCGAGAGTGGAACTCTTTTCCACCGCCCGACAAGGATCCTCTTCACCAACCGTCTCACAAGACAAAGGGCTAGACATCGAGTGCGGTAGAGGAGGAGAAAGCATCAAGTTTTCTTCATTGGAGGCTTTAGGATCCTCCAATTTCCCGTTCAAGTCAAGTTCCAAGGCATCTACTTCTTTTTCCCAAGTATTGCGCTCCTTTTCACTCACCTTGTCAATATGGCCTAGAGGAGGTATGTCTTCACTCGGCTTTGGATTGTCCATATCCGGATCATCACGAAGAAAATCGAACAAATCCAATTTGATAGCCAATACATCAGCTCCTCAAGAATTATCCCGAGAATCATGTTCACTCCCCTCCTCATTGTGGGCCCTTGAAGCCTCAACTTCCTCTACTCTTCCCTCATCTTCACCGCCCAAGCAACACTCAAATGACCTCTTGGTCGACCCTCTCTTCTTCATTTGTAGCTTCAAGATTGGGTTGAGACACCCGACCTTCATGCCCAAATGAACCTTCCTCAACATGTTGCGGAGTTCGAGCGGCCAACATTGTGATATGAGCCATGAGTGCATTGATGCGAGCATCCTGCACCTCTATTTGGGCGTTGAACTCCTCTTTAACCCCTATTATTTTAGCCACCATCGCTTGTTGATTCTTTTGCAATAGATTCATCGACTCTTGTTGGCTCTTAAGCAATTGAATCATCATTTGACAAGTCTCAAAGTTGGGATTTTGCGGTTGTGGATTATGTGAGGGTGTTTGGTAGTTGTTAGGATGTTGGAATGATCCTTGACAACTTTCTTGATAACCATAAGAAGAGGGTTCATAAGATTGTTGATGAGGTTGATATGGTTGGTAAAGTTGTGGGTTTTGGAAATTCGCCCCATAGTTGTCCCGTGATGATTGATGGTAGCTTGGACGCGCCATGTTCATAACGTTGCTTTGGTACCTAGGATGAGCTAGAAGCACTTGAGCAAACGTTAGTAGCCTAGTGCTTGTGAGGCACTAGGAAGGGAGAGTAACACACAAGAAGAGAAACAGAGATACACAAGGAGAAGAGAACACAAAAATCAAGAACAAAGTCCAAAACTAAGCAAACAAAAGTCTAAACTACGCCGTCCCCGGCAACGGCGCCAATTTGATGGGTGGGATTTGTCGTGAATCCCAACCGTCAAACAAAACCGACTATACCTAGTGGGTAGCTAAGGTAAGTCGGGTCGAATCCACAGGGACGGGAGGTCGGACTAAGGTATGCTACGGTCTAGGACTAGGTTCGAGACAAGCTATTCTAAGGAAGGGGAGACTAGGACTAAGCTAGGTCTAAAGCAAGAAAACAATCAAAGGAAACGGGCTAGGATAGGTCGGGGTCAAAGGGGTAACGGAATGGTCGAGGAAGAGCTAGAGTGAAGGAGGTAGTAGGGTAATCTAGGTTGGTCCGGGCTCTTGCAACTTAGGCCTACCTAGAGGTTCATCCTATAACCCATCTCGGCGACACACATGACAAACGGGGTTCTAGCGCGCTATAGTGGCCAAGGTCGCATCCGGGCTCTCGCTACTTAGACCGACCTAGAGGTCGTCCTCACCGGGCTCTCGCAACTTAATGAGGGAACCGAACCCACAAACAAACTATCACCCACAAGAGAAAAGCAAGAAAAACAATCATATGCACATACTAGTCATTCAAGCATTTCAACAAACATGTGATATGCATCAACCAAGAGGAAACCCAAATCTTCCACCAACATCTCCAACAATCCCTTAATCATCCAATTAACACCCTAATCATCTTACTAACCCTAGCAAGAACACTACTCTAACATATCTATTCTATAACTAACACTAACAAGATGAGCCAACACAAGAACAAGAGGATGCAAATATGAAACTAACAAGAACTATGAACTACAATCAATAACATCAACAAAGATACAAACTTGAATGATAAAATAAGGAACAAGAGAAAGGAAAAGAGATTATACCAAACTAGAAGATGAAAAGAAGAAGAAAACTTGCATAAATGGAAGAACCCAAAACATACATCCAAGGTTGTCAATCTTGGTGAAGATCTTGAAGAATTCCCAAATTACAAGCATTAATCTAAGATTAACGATAATCTAAAGACTAATCTACACCAATCTTTACTAAAACTATCTAGGGTTTAGTCTAATATGTCTAACATGAGCTTAACATAACAAGGGAAGAGTATATATAGGGTTACAAATGGAAGGGAGAAGAAAGAAAACAAGTGTGGGTTACAGCTAGGCCGTCCCGGCCGAGACGGGATGGTCCCGGTCGGGACGGGGTCGGTCCCGGTCGGGAAGCCATGCTCCCGATCGGGATGGGCCCTGGTCAGTAGCCTCCTTGTTTGTGCACCTCATCCCGAACGGGATGAGTCCATCCCGAACGGGATGAGCCTTGTAGGCCTCCATTATGATCTTTTTGGTCCCTCCTTGGTTCTCATGGGCTTCTCACCGATTCTCGAGACTCGGGATCGGGTCTCGGAGGCTCGGGATTGGGTCCCAAGGTCTCGGGGTCGACTCCAAGGCATCGAGTCATCGTTCCTTATTTTCGTTGGCTCCAAAATGTGTATGTATTGAGTCGGAATTGCTCCAACTCTTCCAAATCGGTCTCGGGTGTAACACCTGCTATTTTTCCTAGCATATTTATTCTTTCCGTTAGGACTCCATCTTAACTTTGTCACTTTTCGGCCTCGTATTTCATCATTTTACTAAACTCCATTTTCATTTTTGAGTTTAATAATTTTTATTTTTAATTTTAAAGATTTTAATCCTTTTTAAATCCATTTATTTGGTTTTCTTCGTAAACTAACTAATTTTTCCGCGAGGAATTCTATTTCTCTTTGAATTGACGTTTTGAAACTCGGATTTAAAGTTATTCTTTTTCCTAAAAATGTTTGAATGCATTTATATAATATTTTCAACTAGTAAATATTTTTATTTACAAAAATTAAGCCATTTATGATTTTAATACGAAGTTTCGTAAATAATTATTTTGTAACGCGAGGTTTACTCGAATTGCTTTGAAATGCTTTTAAAAATTTTACGATCCTTATTTTTATCAACCTACAACTAAAAAGAGACCCTTTTGGACCGTGACACCATGTAGTCACACCTTTGATTACAACTTTTATTTACATAACACTTTATGTTTTAACTTTAAGTAAAAAGATATTTTTCTCTTTAATTGATTTAGATGCTTAAATTACAAACTTTTCATGCTACCATCTCATTCACTCTTGGCTGAAATTTTTGAGTTTTTTTACCTAGTTTTCATCACCCTTATTATTATCTCCATTTAAGCAAAAACCATCCATTTCTTTTACATTGATTTTTCATAAAAAAATATTACAACATCTTTTTCCTCCTTCATTTCTGGCTGTGACACTCCTCTCCTCTCCTAGGCTGACTTTGCTTAATTCGAGCCTCGATCGCATCATCTTTATCGTCAAAATAATCCTCTTTCCGATCCCTTCGTTAAGGTAATAAACGATGTTGTTTTCGATCGTTATTTACCTTGATTTTCTTAGTTTTCTCATGGTATTTTTTCCACCATGCTTTTCATGTGTTGAAGGATTTTTGAATGATTCCGAAGCCAACGAATTTATAATCGATTCAGACTTGGGGTAGAGGTAACGTCGATGTTACTCGGTATTTCATGATTTTATTTGTGTAATTGCATGTATATATTTTTATGTTTTATTTTGACAATATATGCATGTCATAAAATCTGGAAAATTTTTAAAATTTGAAAATTTGCATGTTTCGGTATTTTTATCGCTTTTACGAGATTAACGATTAAATCGTCATATTAATTTGTAAAATCATAATATTCGGCCTAAACATGTAATATATGTTTATATTCTGTAAAAATGATATTTTTGATGATTTATAATAATTTAGGATTTTTCTGATATTTTAAATATCGATTATTGAATTATTACCGTTTACGGACAAAAACGATTAAAAGCCGATTTTTAGTTCTAGTACCTAAACATTTTATTTTTATCTGATTTTTGACGTGGTGAAACTTTCTGATGAAATAGAATTTTCTGAAATTTTTCATAATTTTTCGGAATTGTTAAGTGGATGAATTAATTAATCACTTTAAATCATCGTTTATCGATAAAACCGCGTTTGTCGTTTAAATTCTCGATTTCTGGTCTTTTGTTTAAATCTGGAAAAAAATATGATTCTGATGATTTCATAATAAAATGTAATTTCATTATTTTTAATACTTTAATAAAATGTTAGGAACGATAAGTTTTATTATTGGAATCGTTAATTGAGAAAACGGGTTTTAAAGACGGTTTTGATGGGATTTATTAAATCTGGAAATTTTGGGAATCTGGAAAAAAAAAATTAGTTTCTGGAAAATCATGATTTTTAAGTTTAATAATAATTTTTGGATATTAATACTTAAATCGTTTTGTAATTACTATTTTTATTAATCGTTATTGTCGAGATTAGACGATTAACGGGAAAACGCTTTAAAAACCGAGTTTTATGATTCTGGAAAATTTTCTTTTCTGGACAGAATGTCCATAAATATATTTTAACTATTTTATGTAATTTTTGTACTATTTATTAAAAGTCTTTAATTAATAATTATGGATTTTCGGACAAATTGTGCTTTATCGTTAAAATTCTTCGTCTTACATAAAAGAATTATTTTTCCAGCAATTTTGAAAATATTTAAATCTGAAACTTTAAGAGTTAAATCATCTCTTAACATACTCTAAATATATTCATTGGTTTAATTAAATAAAAGACGTTAAAGATTTAATTTGACCTTTTGCCGTAAAATCCTATTTATAATCGTATTGTCGTAACTAATAATAATTAGGGAATTTTAGTTTTATAAATTTTGGAAACACCCTAATTAGTAGTACTAAAGTGTTTAAGACATTTTTAATTATTTTGTAAACACTTGTATGGTTTTTCAATAATTTCATAAATCTAAATACTCTCACTTTGATAAGTAATATCGTTAAGGCCGAAAGTACTAGTTTTTATAAATCTATATCGTTTACTAAAATGTCAAATTAGTATAAACTAATATTTTCACTATTTTGATATGATGCTATTTTTAGTAAGTTTCTAAAAATAGAAGTTTCCTAAAATAGAAAGTTTCCTCTTTTGGAAAGTGATCCTTTTCTTTTTGTTCTCTTATTATTTATAATGATTATATCTTTTGAATATCGATAATGGCTTTGTTTTGGAGTTATGGAATAAGGATAAATGTGGGTTTAGTGTAATAATCTAGGGTTTACGGTTTTGCCATCAACTATAAGGCTAGTGTATCAGGAATCGGTACATTGGTTGTTGAACCGGGTGACAGGTATTCCGGGAGTTGTGTACATTTTGACCTTAAGCTTAGGCCTCGCAGTAAGTCGCCGTCATAAGTTGAACTGGGTGACAGGTAATCCCAGGAGGGGTGTGCATTATCTTAAACTAGGGCCACGCATTTATAAGTCGCCGCTCTATTATAGTTGAGTAGCCTAGTTAGAGACCGAAGTTTGATTTGTTTGAACTAAGTTCTCGAAGCTAGTTTTTAGTATTCTCCTAATGAAAGTCTAGCCGTCTACATTACTCCTATCCATAACGCCATTTTGAATATTTTAATTATTATCGATATATTTTCATTTGCAGGTTGGCAAATGTTTTATGTTTTCTTCGGAAAACTCATTTTATTTATATTGTTTTGTTACGTGAAGTTTTTCACTGAAAGCTTATTTTTAATATGTTGTTTTACTATTTTCCATTTTTACTATTTTTCTATAATAGTAATTACAGTTTTAAAATCCTGTTATATGGCTGGGAGAACGTTGGCGTTGCTCCCCACTGATTGTGGCTGTTATGTTTTTAACATGGCAGGTATATGTGTTTTCCTTCGGGTAGGCTAGCGAGCAGTTATGGATCCTGCTTGTTTTAATCAGATCACTGTATTATGGATTGTTAAAACCCTTTTTATGGATTTTATTTATTTATTTATTTTTGTAGCCATTTTTTATTTTATGGCTTATGTATTGACTTACCATTTTTATTTAATCAAGACATAGCTACAGTGTGTTATAATCCCACTTCTACAGTGTTTCCGCCACTGTATTGCGTTAGAATTTCTAGGGAATTACATCGGGAACCTGAAACGAACTAAAGGAAGTATAAGAAGCCCATAAACCGCTCCCAAGGAGCGATTCCACAAGGAAAATGGGACCAAAACACTACGAAATAGACACTACAAATGACACTTATCAACGCCATTCAAGACATCGAGATAACCGATCCAGAACCTTGGTATCAGGTTGTTCTAACCTACTTGACAACGAGAGAATATCCTCCGAAGACTGAAAACCGGGCCAAGAAAGCCCTACGAAGGTTGGCCACCCAATTTATTCGTACGGACGACAGATAGTTATACAAGAAAACAGCACAGGGGCTCTCCCCCTATGTGTCGACAAAATAAAAGCCGAGAAGGTTATGGCCGAAGTGCATGACGGTGAAAATGATCCGCATATGAACGCCCATATGCTGGTCCGAAAAATCATGAGGCTCAGATATTACTGGAACAGCATGGAAACCGACTGCCAGTTATATGTCAAACACTGTCATACCTGTCAGATTTTCGCCGACGTGCAACATATGTCGTCATCCATGTTATACACCATTTCACCACCATGGCCATTTTCGACATGGGGGATCGACATTATCGGGAAAGTAAACCCTTCCGGGACGGGAGGTCGCTGTTTTATTTTGGTGGCTATCGACTATTTCACCAAATGGGTCGAAACTGAGTCATACCGGATTCTGAATGCCAAACATGTTGCCAAGTTCATTCAAAACAAGATTATATGCCGGTACGGGATCTCGCAGGAGTTCATCAGTGATTACGGGACGCATTTCCAAGCTGAAACCGCTACTTTGCTAGCTAAGTATAAAATTCAAAGACATACATCTTCGCCTTACCGTCCCCAAACAAATGGAACGGTAGAGGCAGCTATAAAACAATTGTCACCATACTTAAAAAATATGGCTGATAATTACCGGGACTGGCCCGACAAAATACCTTTTGCCCTTTAGGGGTACCGAACGTCAATCTGTACCGCAACCGGGACAACTCTATATTATTTGACGTACGGAATGGAGGCAGTCCAGCCAGTCGAATTAGAAGTACCGTGTCTCAGGATTTTACTAGAAAGCCAAGTGCCTGAAGCGGATTGGGTCCAAGCTCGATACGACTCGCTGGTTCTTTTGGACGAACGGCGGTCCCGGGCCCTCAACAATATCCAAATATATCAAAAGAGAATACAACGGGCCTTCAACAAAAGAGTTAGGCCCAGAAATATCAAGGAAGGGGATTTGGTCCTCAAATCCGTCCGTGTAACACCCCTGATTTTATAAAATAAAATTAAATCAAAGTTATATTCGTATTTTTATTTTTTTTACGATTTAACTCGTAATTCTGAAAATTTTATGAAACGAATTTATCGTTTAATCGTTTCAAACTCCTAAAATTCTATTTGACTCTGAAACTCTCCTTATATTTAAAACATATTTTTATTTCTGTTTCGATTCATTTTATACATTTAATTTAATTCTTATCGAAAGTCTATTTCGACGACTTAAATTCTAAATTCTCTTTATTTATTTACCTTTAAGCTCGAATTTTCTATTTTTCGGCTCGTAGCTCATTTATTCTAAGTTTCGTCAAAGCATTTATTTCATTTCCTCGAGAAATCAATTTAATCCACTTTATCGAATATTTATTATTTATCGGGAAATATATTTTCCTCGTCTAATTATTTATTTCTATAAACTTTGTTTTCGTCTCAAATAACTTATTTACTCATCTTATTAAATGGTCCAATTATTTATTTATTTTATTGATTCGGTTTTAATTCAACTTATGGTCAGTCAACTTATCGTTACGGAATTCGTCTCCTACCCGATTCATTTAATTAATTCGTTTCTTTGTTTTACCCCACTTTATTAGCTGTTGACTCATTTCCCACTTGTACACTCCCCTTTGTCTCCTTTTTTTCCTCTGCTCATTCCATCCAACGTTTCATTCCCCTGCTCTTGTCCACCGCTTCTCACTTATTATGGACTGCCCCTCTTCTTTTTTTTTTTTATTTACTTCCCACCGCTTCACTAGCCTGCTTTCCGTGCTTCTTCATCAGCAGTCTCTCGCTTCACAAACACCATCAATCTCCATCACCATCATCCCCTCTCGCTGCTGCTGTCAACCTTGTAATTGGAAGGCTACTCTTATATTTTTCTCTCCTTAATCTTCTTCTTCTTCTCTTATTCATCTTCTGTGTTGGGTTGTGTTGCTGCGTTTTACTGCTGCTGCGTGCTGCTGCTTCTTTCTCTTCCTTTCTTCGTCTCTTCTTCTTTCTTCTTCGTTCTATTGATGCTGCTGTTCGGTCTTGTTGGCTGTTGTACGTTACTATTACTGCTGTTGTTTTCCGTCCTTGTCTTCTCCCATGCTTCGTCCTTCTTCATCTTCTTTTGTTGTAGGTGCATCGCTGCTATTGTCTCGTTTTTGCATCTGCCGTTATTCGCTGTCGTTGTTCTGTTAGTTTTGTTCTGCTGCTTGTTTCGTCGTCATCTTATTGTCATGCTGCTGTCATTTGCGTCTTCTGTTGTCCTCCTTTTTTTCCTCTTGCTGCTGCGTTTCGCTGCTGATTCTTCTCCTTCTTCTTCGTTTTGTGCACCTATTGTTGTTGTTACTGTTGCCGCTGCTATCTGCCCTTGTTTATGCTGTTCGTTTATCGATTTCCATCCCTGTGTCCGACTTCTTCTCCATCTTTTGTATGTTGTTTCTATCGCTTTTCTGTTGTATCTATTTCCTGCCGTCTTTGGTCGTCTAATTTCGTCAATCGGTGACCCTCTTCCTTCTTGGTTCTGATGCTTATTCACCCAATTTTCACGGTTGTCGATGTCAGTTCTAGTGTCGTCTCGCCATTGTTCTACTTGATTGCTTGTCTGATCCTTCTGTAGAGGTTGACTGATGTGCTCTTTATTCACCCTCTAACCTTCGTTTCTCGTTTATTACCTAAATCTCTTTTCTTTCGCTGCCGATGTTTTGTCGTTAACCACTCGTTTTGCTGCTACTAGTCACTGGCGACTATGCTGCTGTTAGTGCGTTGTTCTAACCACTATTATTCGTTATTTCTACCAGTTTTGGCACGTTCCGTTTGTTGATCCATCTTTCTTTGTTGCTACTGTCGACGTGTGGTTCCCATTCTGACTGCTGCTCGGTGTCCTATTCTATTGTGATATTCGTGAGTACCCGACAAGGATAAACACGTGATCGTTTCGCCGTCGTTAAGGTAACTTTAGGACGTTACTCGATTTTATATCGTATGTTTGAGTAGTAGTATGTAGTAAATATTTTAACTTCGATTTTCTAATTTTTGCTATTTATTATTTGCTAATTATACTTTTTTTTAATTGTGTACCTTCTCAATATTTTACAAGTTTTCGGTATCGTTTTATAAATCGTTAGTAATTTTAATTATTTACGATCGTTATAATATTTTGTTGGTTATCGTGACACTAGTAACTAAATAATAACGATTTCATTTTTTTTTTCTTATTTCGTTAATTTATAATTTTCACTTAAAAATCGTATTTTTATATTTTAATCGAAATTCGTATACCTGTTAATAAATTAATTTTTGTTTTACGATTTATTCTAATAAATGAGAAAATAGTCGATTTTGTTTTAAATATATTTTTAGTCGAGACTATTTTCACAAATAATTTCCTATTTGTTTCCGACTTTCCGATTGACTATTTTAATTAAAATCCATATTATTTAATAATAAAAATTATCTGTTAAAATTAATTTGAATTCTTCGTAAATTTCATTTCATTTATAAAGTTCGTCGACTCAGTTAATTTTGATATCGTTTTTCTTAAAACATCTATTTTCTAAAATTTGTAGTTTTAACTCGATTTCCTAATTATTTATAAAATACTATATATTGACTTATTATATTTTATTTATATTTTGAGTAACGAATTTAGAAATATAATAAAGTTATGATAACGACGATAATAGTAAAATGTTAATTTCGTCGGAAATGCTATTTTTATCTATTTCACTAATTTCACTAATTTACGTATTTCTATAAGAATATTTCTATTTTAAGTAAGTTTCTAAAATTAGTAAGTTTCTATTTATATAAAGTTTTCCTTTTAATACAAAAGGTTTATATCTTTTATTTACATATTATTTATAATGATTATATCTTTTGAATATCGATAGTGGCTGTTTAGGAGTTATGGAATAAGGACAAGTGTGGGGTTTAATATAGTCTGGGATGTACGTTTTTGCCATCAACTGTAAGGCTGGTGTTCACTGCTAGAAAAAATGTCAATTTGCAGCTCCTTATTTGGGGAGTTTTAGGCAAATAGCAGCAAAATAAAATATATTCTTTTTATTATCATTAATCTGGTGCGGCGTGTTTTACATTAAAATGCCTCACCTTGGAGAAAATAGATGGTGCGGCGTTTTTTCTAGTACTAGTTTTGTGGGCCCGGCTATGCCCGTGCCTCTTCATATTATGGTATTATTATCGAGTTCTATCTTAAATCGTGCTTACTTATAATAAAAGATAACTACCTAACATGTGAGTGGTCTCAGAACACTTATTGTGAGACGGTCTCATATAAGAATGTATATTTTATTAATATGTACTCCGTAACTCTTTTACATTGTTACTTGCGGAGTGTTAGATTAATTCTTCTTGTTACTCATGAATTTCAGGTTGAAAATTAACTCAATCCGTTTAGCCTATAGGACCAACGAGAAATTACTAAAAATTTAATTTTAATATTTTAAATTAGTTATATAATGGAATATTCAATTATAAAATCGCTCCATTATATCCAATATTCAATTTTAATAATCTCACATAATTATTATATTTCTCACGGAACAAAAAATGGGTAAAACAATATGTTAGTACGGAGTATAACATAAGACTTAGGATAAGATTCAAAACTGATCCCTCAACAACCTTCTTTAAGTATAATTATGATAATTAATGAGTATTATAATAATAAAAATATGGAAATAAAATAAGTATAATACATGGTATGTGTATTTAGTGGATACACGTTAGAAAATCGTTAAAAATGAAGTCATTGTGTTTAGTACATAAATAAGATAATACTCCCTCCGTCTCGTTCATTTGTTTGCCTTTGATTAAAATACTCCTCACAATAAATATAAAAGACAAGATTGTACAAATAATGGAAATGAAAATCAAGATTGATTAATAAGATAAGTAGTAATTGATTAAATGATTAATCAATAATGATTGGAAGTAATAGTAATATCCTACTATGATGGCAATCTTGTAAAATTGGCAATCTTGTCCTAGCAAAATTACTCAAGAAAGTTATGCAAAGAGGCTCTTGCCTCTTTTTATATACTAGGTACTTAGGTAGCATGATATGATATTGACGCTTCATTGGTGCTGATTATTAAAAAAAAAAGGAATGGATCCAACCCTTCTCCCTCCTCCCAAAGAAAAACCCTAACCTCCAAAAAAAAAATTTGGGGCTACAACCATTAATGGTGGTAAGCCCCCAATTTTTAATTTTTAATTAATTATATCGTTTTAATATTAGTATTTTAGTTATAATAAGTCATCTCCTTTTGGAGAGTTTCGCCCCCATCAATTGATGAGTTTCGCTCTCTCTTTAAGGAGAGATGTTTAAATCTATTATAGTGGAGAGGACGCGGAAGATCATCAGTGCTATAATCGTTCATCACGTGGTATCTCAATTTATGTCAGATCGGCGGCTAAAATCTATTGGGTTAGATGAAATTGATTCTCGTCAGAACCTTGGAAGATCCGAAGACCCTCTTGTGAAAAGTTGTATCATTAAACAGCGATGTGTTGAAAGAGGATGTGCAGAAGCGAAGATCAAAATCTTAGTGAGAGATCTTTGTTTTAAGGAGAATTTATTTTATTCAAATTTTATAGTATTGTATCCGTTCAATTTCGATATAAGTTGTAGATGTCTAATGACTTTTTATTAATGAAATGATCTATTCGCTAAAAAAAAAAAAAAAAAAAAGGAATGCGGTGTGGGTGTAAGGTAGAGGGACGAATAATCACCCTATTAAAAAATATTAAAACAAAAGCTTTCATCATCATCTTCATCACTGTGAACCCCTTAGACTATGTTTATCCACAGACTCATCTTTTTCTCTCAGACTCAGCCACCTCAACTTTCCACTCATTTTTCATTCTTCAGATTCAGACTCAGACTTCCTACAAAAGTACACTCTATCCACAGACTCATCTCAGACTTTCTCACCTCACATACCTTATTTTATATTATTTTTTAATTCATCTCACCTCAACTTTTTAACTACCTTATTTTTTTTATTTACATCATTTCACCCCAACTTTCTATCTAACTTATTTTTTTTATTTACCTAGTCTACGTTGATTTTATAACTCGAATAATTACAATTAAATAATTAATAGTTAAATAAATCTTGTGATATACTAATAATTTTATTTCTAAGTGGTAATTATTAAAGGTAACAATCGGGCGGATGAGTTGAGTTCGGGTTGGGTTGTCGGTAGACCTGGCAAACAAGTCAACCGGGTCGGGTTTGGGTCAGGTGAGTTTCGCGTTGACTTTGAGTCGAACCAGATAATTTCGGGTTTGCTATTTCATCTTTTTCAGAGATATCGACTCATTTTTTATGATAATAGTCGGTCAATTTTGGGTTACCTCGGGTCAATTCAGGTTACGAGTCAACCTCGAATCTTTAGTTTGGATATCAGATCGGGTTCGGGTTGGCTTATTCGGGTCGGATCATTCGAGTCGAGTAAGTTTTGTCATGTCTAGTTGTCGGGTCTGGGTCAGACCAGATTATTTTGGCCATATCATCATTTTGTATTGAAGCGAAATGAGTTAAAGTGGAATGAGTTCTACTGAACTGAATTGAGCTGAGCTAAACTGAACGAAAGTAGCCTGAAATTTAATGACGACGACGACGACGACAACAACAACAACGGTTTATTATTGTAACAAGCTTACTTGTTCCAAAACAATATTAATTATTATTGTAACAACAAATAATAATAATAATAATAATAATAATAATAATAATAATAATAACAACAACAACAACAACAACAAATAATAATGTTAATTATTGTATCAAAAATATTAATTATTATCATATTAATTTAATTTTAATAAAAATATTGTTAATAAAAATATTTTATAATAATAATAATAATAATATATTTATAACAATAATAATAATAATAACAATAGCAATAGGAATAATAATAATTATTAATAATATTAATTATTAATAATATTATAATAATACTAATATTAATATTAATAATCAATATTAATATTTAATAGTAATAATATTAGTAACAATAACAATAAAAAGAATATTAGTGTTTATTATTAAATTAATATTAATTATTATAAAAATGTCATTAATATTAAGATTTAATAATAATAATAATAATAATAAATAATAATAATAATAATAATAATAATAATAATAATAATAATAATAATAATAATAATAATAATAATAATAATAGTAACTTATTTGACTGAACTGAACTAAAATGAACGGAACTAAAAGGAACTGAATGAACGAGTCTGAGGATGAGTCTTTGAAATCCAAGACTCAACTTCAGACTTATCTGAGTTTCAGACCGTCTCAACCACCAGACTCAAAAAATCTGAATCTCAGACTTTTATTCAGACTCAGTCTCAGACTCCCTTTAAACTTAAATCCGTCTGAGACTCAGACTCGTACCAACCACATTATCCAGGTATAAGTCTCAGACTCAAACTCAGACTTATACTCAAACTCCTTTAAACGTAGCCTTAAGACCATCTCCAACGGTGATGAGGGACTTCAGCGTGAGCATGATGAGGAGTTCATTACACTCTCCAACCATGATGATAGATCATTGAAATTATGATGAGCGAGACGCTCAGCGATATTGTGCTGAAGAGGAAGCTGATGTGCACTACATTTCAACATGATTTTCCTTAAAAAAAATTTGGATATTAGATTTAGTCCAATTATAGGTTGACAAGTGGTGTCATAACACCACAAGCTTTAATTGTTGAGTAATTTTTATTATTCATTGTTACGGTTTTTGCTTTAAAATATTGTTTTAATTTATTTTTTGAAAAAAAAAAATAATAATTATGAATTCGAAATATTTTTCTCTATAAATAGAGTATAATATTGAGTAGTATTGATACATTATTTCAATTTCTCATTTTATTTTGCTACCTTATTTCAACCAAATCAAATACTCTGTACAAAGTATCATTTTATTTTATAGTGCTGTGTTTTTATTGATTGTCGACTCGTCGTTGTTCTAGTTCTCTACCTAAAGTAATACGCACAATAAAAAATTGGGTACTAAACTAGAAAATCGAGTTGAACCACCAAAATATAAAACTCGTAGTTAATAAAGAAATTTGTAGATAATTTAAATAGAAGGGTGGTAAATATTTAAAATAAGAAAGATAAATAATGAGAAAGTGTTAGATGATGATGAGGAGTTGAGTATGGTTGGAGGAGTATTTTTTATGTTAATTGAAAAGTTGATAAATTGATAAATTGTGAGTGGATGAGTGAGAAATAAGAGAGATGAAAAGATGATGAAGTGTATAAGAGCATGGTTGGACATGCTCTAATCTTAAATAATGAAACCCTCCCTAATTGATCTAGAAAACCCACCAGAAATGAAAACAAAAGCACTCATCCAAATCCCTAACTCATACTCACACACTCCATCATTAGCCACCAGATCTCGCCGGATAACCTTGCGGAAGTTAGGGTTTATATGAAAATTTGAAAGCGAAACAACCACCATTTGGGCCACCGCGTGATTCGAACGCCACCCAGAAAGTGAGCACATGAGATCTCCGGCAAGAGAACTCCCCCCTTTAATCAGCCAAGCATTGCTTTCAGTACCGAAAAACCTGGCACGACCCGGAACATAGACTGCCTCGCTCGAGCGAACACTACACCAACTCGGCTGGCATGACTCGTTAACCCCCTCACTCGTTGCCCGAGTCATCAACCCGTATGCCCTTCACCACCCATCTTTGTCCCTCCGTTTCTTCAATTTGGCAGATCAACAGCCAATTTCTCACTCTTCAAAATCGTATAGTTCTGTTCTCAAATCCCTCTCCAATTCCCGCAATTTTAAGTCTTGGAGAAGGTCTTCAAGGAAGCAAAAGCTTAAAATTTCTGTGTTAATCGCTCTGTTTATCGACATTTTATCTTATCGTTTGTGAAATTCAAGAGATACCATGAGGGATATTTGGGTTTGATTGAGGTTTATGATGTTGGGGATGAAGTTTGTAGGTTGGTCCTTGATGGGTTGGTGTAGGAGGGGCGGTTTGAGTTTGCACAGAAGGTTTTCGATGAAATGATTGTTAGAGGTGTGAGGTTTGACACACTTGGACTTGGTTTGTTTATGTGGAGTTATTTAGGAGTGCTGGAATGAGTGAAGTTTCAGGGGTGTTGGATAGAATTAGAGGTGGTGATTTGGTGTTTGATGGATCGATAGTTGTGCTTTCGATTGTTCATGGATCTCTTCAACAGTGGCTCCAAATGCGCCTATTGTCGTGATAGAATGCTGCTCACGGTTTGTCAATTTTTGTTTTTGATTTGAACTTCCTGTCTTTATTCTTTCTTTGTGATTAATTACTACTAAATTTTATTAGTTTTGATGATTTGCAACCTATGCATGACCAAATATCCATTCATGTATGTTAGTACTCGTAGTCATATCACAACATAACAAGAAGCATCAAACATGTATGCAACCAGGTCATTGACTTACTACAAGAACTCCCCGTAGTCGCTGTCGCAACCACCAGAAAGTCCGTATTCTGGTTATTATTTAGTGATCTGACGTGTTGTTTCTGATTATGCATGAATCCAGCGATTAAGGATCTACAATTTCCTCAGAACAAACTAACTGACAGTAGAATACCATGTTCAAAGTGGTGCTTCTCACTATCATAGCTAGGATGATGTGTATTTGATTCCTGTTATAAATCATCCTTTGTCTTCTAATCTTTATTACGCCATTAAAGCTGACGAAAAGCGTAAAGCGTAATCTCTTAATCTTTTTTCTTTTCTGTTTCGTATTAAGTGTGCCATTTTTTTTAAGGAAAATGAGGTAGCCTGAGTGGTATGAATTTTTTTACTCGAACCATGAAATTGGAGTTCGATTCTTACTATACGACATAGTGTGATCATTTGAACCAAAAAAATTTCACGGGGAAAGTAATACAACTTTCTTGTTTTTGTCATATCATTAAATGTTTAAATGGTGGACATCCAGTTGGATCCAATGTTGCTGACATGTTGGTTGTCCGTGGGTTGGCTGAGCAGCAAAGCATCGGGATTTTGAAGAAAGATCGAGTTCTTATAATAAAACTAACGGTTTTCGTCCTTAAGTAAGGGTGCGAGTGAGGAAGGGGGCTGATGCAGATGCAGCCTATTACTCTAATAACGTCACAGTTGATCATACACAGAAGGTTATTTTCTCTCTTTCTCTCCCCCTATCCCTTAAGACGGTATCGTAATAAGATTAATATGATTCCGATTTACCCACTTATTATCCTCCATAAGATTTTATGATCAGTCAAACGGTATCATAATAAGATTATCATGAGACCTACTTGGAGGAGAGTTTTTTTTTTTTTTTTTTAACTGAAAAGTTGATATTTTGGGTGTTTTGAATATTTCGTGTTAGTTTTGAGTAAAGCCCATTTGTGGAAAAGTTGGGCAGAATTTTTTTTGTATTTATACATTAAAATTTGGCATTTATGTATAATTTGTGTATACATTAAAATATCAATCATGCCACCAGTAGAAAAAATGCAATTTGCTACTCATTTGTGACGTTTTAGACAAATAGTAGCAAATAAAAGTTCAATTTTTTGATTTTTAAAGTAAGTAAACGTTACAGGAGGCATTTTCTACAAATTAAACGCAGTAACACTGATATTTTACTGATATGCGGCTTCATACGTGTAAGATGAAGCACGCAACACCCTACCAATATGCGCTCTACCGCCATCACCCATCAGTCCCTCACTCTCTTCCAACAAAGAATCCACCCCTTCCTATGTCGTCCCCGACCACCACAAAATCCCTAATCCCAAATATCTAGAACAAAAATCGCACTTAATTGATCTGAACCTACCTTCACGTCACCGACACCGCTTCTTACGTACACTTCCCCTCCTCTCTTAAAGCTTTCGTACCTTTAACTAGAATGTCCATGATTCAATTATTGGGAAATGTTCTTTCTTTTTGTCATAGATCTTTAATCATGCAATTTTGATCAATGGGTACTTATGGGTTTTGATGAGTTTTGGGTTGTTTTGTTAGATACCGGCTCAATTTGCAAGTCAACAAACTTCAGTAGATATGACCCTTGTCGCTTACAATCGTGCATCAAAGATTTCGAAACCAGGTTGGATACTGTTTTTTTTTTTATTTCTAGTTTGTTATTATTAGTGTGATTTAAGTTTATGTATTTGTGTTATGGTTCATGTTGCGGGAGATCTGCTGGTCAAATGTTTTTCTATACAGCGACAGAAGGTACAACTCTAAATTACTAACTTCAACTTCGAGCACTGCAATATCCTTGATCAATTCTGATGCCAACTAAAACCAATTAGCACTGATGTACGGAGTATGTTTTAGCTTATATATGTTGTCACTCCATATGTTTGTTGAAATATCTGTGTGAGGATAAAACAATTGAAGTATATGGTTTACAGATTTGATGAACATGTGGACATTGAGAGTGAAGAATTAAGTTCAGCTATACATTTCTTAGAGATAGTACGCTGTCACATTTACATATTTGTCAAAATGTCTAAGTGATGGATAAGAAACTATCTTGGGTCATGTATGTTGTTGATGTGGTGAATTAGGAAAACTTTCATATGTGCATTGAAGCTGTCATTTTTTAACGTTTGTGAATGATTTCATTTGTTGTGATACGTGTAGAGAATCACAAAGCCTTGAAGCCTAATCTTTTCTCTGTGCTACAAAAAGGAATATTATACAAAAAGCCTAATCTTGCCGCTCTGAACTAAGTAGGCACTACATAAAATTTCAGATCTTACCCACTGTCGTCACTAGTTTACAGAAGATGCTCCGTATCTGAACTGTTGTCACTAGTTTAGTGATCTGTTTTTTTTCTATCATTATACTTCGTATCTCTACTTGTGAGAAAATTTTAGTTATTGTAGTAGTATGATTTAGAATCTTATAAAGAAAATTGGGGAGTACGTTACATACTAAGGGGGTGTTTGGTTCGCGAGAAGGTATAGGAATGGAATCAGGAATCAAACCAAGGTGGTATGGGGTTGGAATTTGATTCCTCATCCCCGGTGTTTGTTCGTTTTTTTAGATGATTAGGAATCAAATTAGAAATTATAGTTTTGTAAAGTACTCCGTATTTAATAATCTAATTTTAAATATATAAAGCTTTATACGGTAATGTTATACTACAAAATAAAATAAAAATCACTTAAAAAAAGTAAAATAAATTTCATTAAAAAACTAGTTATTGGGAATATGAAATCTCAATTATATCTAATACATAGTACTACTAATTTTCATGATATTTTTTTAATATTTTTTTTATTAATTTTCACAATAAAATATTTTAATTAAGACATTTTACAAAAAAAAAAAAGAAAAAAGGAAAATAATTTTGGAAAAAATCAAATACAAGTAGCTTGATTCCAAGGTATGAGTCTCATACCCACCACCTCCCTTGGGTATGAGAAACCCATACCTTGGAGGTTTGAGGTATGGGTATCAAACCCATAATTTTGCCAACCAAACAAGAGCTATAGGTTTTGTTCATTCTAAACCTATACCTTATACCTCTTTTTAGCGAACCAAACGTCCCCTAAGGAGGTTTATTTTATGCTGGAAATTACGGACTCCAGCATTGTTGAATTTATTTTATTTTCCACTGTGACTTTATTTTATGGTAGTAATTTTTATTCACAGCATTCCACTATTCAATTCCTGGTTTCTCTATCAAATTGGTAGGTTGTACACGTACTATTTCAATTGTTTCTTTTCCCATTGCAAACATTGCCTCCCAGATTCGTTCATCTTTAAACCAACTTCTTTGCGTTCATTCATCACATTTCATACATCTTCCTTCTTCAATTCGTCATTTTGTTTGTGAGCCATCGGAAAGCGAATACTTCCCTGGTTCATGTAGCTATATCTTATGATGGCCTTTTTACAGACTACACATGAAGGTTATGCAACCTCCCCCCCCCCCCCCCCTCTCTTTTATTTGTAACTTTTTTCCCATGATGTGATGTTTTTCTGGTGCTGCTGGTGACGTACTTCTGTGACTTTACAGGAAAACTACTTAAGTTATTCTCAAACTCTTCCCGTTGATGCTTTTCACTACTGATGGTGCAACTTATCATCTCAAAATTTTCAGGTATTCTCTTCTACTTCTGTTTTGCTCCTTCATGCATATTATATAACAATGCTTGTTTTTTATGTGTGATGTATATCTACTCTCCTTGCTGAATGAATATAGTTCTACCAGTGCTCTCCACGATCTTATATTACTTTTATCTAAGAATGCAAGAGGTTTAACTTTTCTTTTACGAGATGAATTTGTGTTAGTCTTTCATTTTCTAGGTTTTGAACTCGCTCATAGAGGAACCCTACAACTAAGGTGAAGATGAGATGAAAGAAATACGGCACAAATAAGTTTCATCTTTTACAAGTGTAAAAGTACTTAGAAACATATCTATATTACTTTTTGGGTTTGTATATATGTTGGAATGTCGATGGAATGGATAATGTAAGACTTTTGGTTGTATAAATTTATTAATTTGCATACAAATTTCGTACATCAAATAAATATTAAAGTAAAATTTTGTATTTAATGTATTTTTGATTCCTTTCAATTCAATTTTTTTATTATTTTTTAAGATAACTATTTGAGGCGTCATTTTCGAAACGGCGTCGCAAATAAGGGGCCTTTTAGAGGCGTTTATTGGAAAAAACGCCGCAAATGAGAGGGCTATTGGATGCGTTTTCCCTAAAACCGCCGCAAATAAGATGTCTATTTGCGGCGTTTTTTAGATGCTACACCATAATATTCTATTTGCTGCCCCGCCATATGAGGCATCGTGAAAAACGCCTCAAATAAGATGTTTTTTGGAGCCACAAATTGCCTTTTTTCTACTAGGGTGTGTCTTTATGGGGCACATTGGTTGTTGAACTGAGCATGGTTTGTGTTCAGGAGAGTGTATGTTTTGACCTTAAGCTAGATAACGCATCGTGTTAGTCTCCGTCAGCTGAACTAGACATATTTGTTGTCTAGGAGGGGTATGCGCTACTTAAACCAGAACCTCGCTGCACGCAGTCCTGTTATAGTTGAGTTGCCTAGTTAGAGACTGGATTATGTTATGAGTTACGTCTACAGTTCTCGAAGCTAGTTTCCAGTATTCTCCTAGTGAAAGTCTAGCCTAGTGCACATTGATCGAATTTCCATAACACCATTTTTGAATATTTATATTATCGATTGATTTTGACTTGCAGGTGGGCAGGTGCTTTAAGTTTCGTTGAAAACTTATTTTTGTTATATCGTTTTAATGTTTTCTCCTTTTTAAGTATTTTGATATAATAATACTATTATTTTTCCATATGATATAATATGGCTGAGAGAACGTCCGAGTTACTCCCCACTGACATGGCTGTTATGTTTATAACATGACAGATATTTGCTGCTGGGTTTTGGGTGTGAGCTAGCGAGTAGCGTGGATCCTACTCTTTCTTCATTTGTGATTTATGGATTTGTATAAACCTATTTGGAGAATTTCCTTTTTAGCCCTTTTGTAAAAAGAGGCCTTTGTATTGACTTACCATTTGTTTTAATAAGATGTAGTTTGTCAGTGTGTTTTAATCCCAACTCTACAGTGTTTCCGCCACTGTATCGCGTTAGAATTTCTAGGGAATTACAGTTGGTATCAGAGCATTGTTGCTCCCGACGCTTACACCTGATTTTAGGAAAATACTCGTAAATGATATGAACATTAAAAGAATATTAGTGAGAGATGGGTAGAAATCCAAGTAAGGACTTAACTGTTAGGTTTACATGTTCTTGTAACTCAATTATTAGCATTGAATATTTGTTGCTTTTGTCTGAAAGAAGATGAATGAACAAGATGTTGATAGGATGCTGCTTCAGATCGGGACAAGACCTGCTTAGAACTCTCAACGCCTGTTGATTCGAGTGGACAACTTTGTGCTGCAACATGGTGACCTTTCAGCTCAGATTTAGTTTGCTCCAGCTACAGGCCAGATGATCAAGAGTAGATTCATGTTCCATGATGTTGCAGTAGATCCAGATGAAGCGACCCAAGACTTGTGTGCTCGTTCCCTACGAGATGATGAAGATACCCCGCGAATTCCTTTGTGAACCTTATAGGTCCGAAGATTCTCCTCTCTTTTTAAATCTTAATTATTTAGGATCGTTGATTCTTTCCCTCCTGCCTCTGCCCTTTCCAATTCTTCTCTTAAATTCTGTTTTCAATCCTGTGATAAATCTTCGATTTATTTCTCCTACTTTACCATCTTTTTCTGTTGAGATTCTTTGGTTAGATCGAATTCTGTCCCAGTGAACCCAAAAGTTATAGATGTTTGAGGTTTAGTAAACCCTTGTGACCTGAGTTGAGGATTGTGAGTCTATCATATCTTCTAAGCAAGTAAGAAATTCTTGAGGATTAATTGAATGGCAAATTGATGGTTAGATTT
Source organism: Agrostemma githago (assembly GCA_958450325.1). NCBI lineage: Eukaryota > Viridiplantae > Streptophyta > Magnoliopsida > Caryophyllales > Caryophyllaceae > Agrostemma > Agrostemma githago. Next base: position 29,132,749 of record OY288254.1, on the reverse strand, counting down.
TGCCGTCAATCCTACCGTCAAATAATAACCAACTAACCTAACTAGGGTAGCTAGGGCAAGTCGGGTCGATCCACAGGGACGGAAATGGGTTTAGACTAATGGGTGCTACGGTCTAGGACTAGGTTCAAGACAAGCTAATCTAGGGTGATGGCTAAGGACTAGGCTAAGGTCTAAAACATTGAAAAGGAAGGCAAAACAAGTAACTAATGACTAAGGGAAGCAATGATAACAATAAGAAGGAAAACTAGGGTTAGGTCGGGTTCATGGATGCAAAGGAGACAAAGGGGATAAACGGGGTTACTAGCGTGCTTTCGTAGCCTAGGTTCCGCCGATCGGGCTCTCGCTACGTAATCGGCCTAGGGGTCGTCCTCACCACGCTCTCGCTACTAATGAGGGAACCAAACCAACCAACCAAACATATACATACAAGAGAATATGCGAGAAAAACAAGGATTGATCGTCTCTAGTCTCACAAGCATTTCATCAAACATGTGGAGTGCAAGGTAAATGGGAAACAACAAAAACAACATCTAATACCACCCATCTCACCCTAATCATCCCTAATCACATCCAATCCCCTTAGTAACCCTAGCAAGAGTCTACTCAAGCATATCTAATGCTAAAACTAACATTAACAAGAGAAACCAACATAGAACCAAAACATTCATATAAAGAACAAACAAGAACAACAAACTAGATATAAAGATGAAAACTTGAATAACATAAACAAAGATTAAGAGTAAAAGGATGAGAAGATTATACCCGCTAACAAGAGAATGAAAAGATGAGAACTTGTATATAAAGAATACCCAAAACATCCACCAATGTTGTCAAGATTGGATGGATTCTTCAAGATATCCCTTAATACAAGATTAGCTAATGAGATTAAGGACTAATTAACGACCAATCTACTCTAATCTAAGCTAATCTATGCTAAAGTAGTCTAGGGTTTTGTGGGTAATGTCTAATATATCATAAGATTACAAGAGGGAGGGTATATATAGGGTTCCAAGAGGAAAGGAGAAGAAAGGAAGCGAAACAGCCCTTCGCTGGGCCCATCCCGGTCGGGATGAGGTGGTCCCGGTCGGGATGGACCCAAAACAGCAGCCATCTCTTTTGTGTACCTCATCCCGGACGGGATGAGGTCCTTCCCGACGGGGATGGGTCTTGTAGGCCTCCAATATGATCTTTAAGGTCCCTCCTTGCTTCTCATGGGCTTCTCATCGATTCTCGGGGCTTGGGATCGGGTCCCAAGGTCTCAGGATCGAATTCAAAGCATCGAGCGATCGTTCCTTCTCTTCGTTGGCTCCAATAGTGCGTGAAACGAGTCGGAATCATTCCAATTCTCCATGAACGGTCTCGGGAACCTAAAACGAACTAAAGGAAGCATGAGTAGCCCAGAAATCGCTCCAAAGAGCGATTCCACAAGGAAAACGGGACCAAAACATAACATATTATGCACTACAAACTACACTTATCAACTCCCCCACACTTAACCCTTACTCGCCCTCGAGTAAGCACAAACTAACTACTAAACTAGACGAGCGGGTATTAGCGCACCCTACGCCCTTTCAACTCACGCGAGTACACTTAGAGGAAAAATGCACTCCGCAAGGCAAGTAAGATCTTGCGACAAAACTGTGGATGCAACCGGACACAAAACACATAAACAAACAAGCATACAAACAAACGAGCAAAAGGTTGCACCCAAAAAGAAATAAATACCGCTTCCCTCTAAAAAGTGGTGAAAGAAGCACCGGTTTAGGACTCAAGGCAAGTGATAACGTTCCCAAGCTAATAATACAAATCGAAATGAACTAAACCCTAATAGTATGACAACAAAGCAATAAAAACGTTGGTAACTTACCTAGGTCCTCCTGACCTTCTAAGAACGTACTACGGGACGATCGGCGGGATGGAAAAAGGATGAACCACGGTGTTAGTCGACACTGTAGGTAAGTGATACCCCGCCTCCTTTTAGCGATGAGCCAGGAGGGTCGTCCCATGCCCAAAACCGCTTAACTAGTCCAAGTAAAAAGATGGATGATAAGTGTTGTTTGTAGTGCCTATTTTACTATGTTTTGGTCCCATTTTCCTTGTGGAATCGCTCCTTGGGAGCGATTTATGGGCTTCTTATGCTTCCTTTAGTCCGTTTCAGGTTCCCGAGACCGATTTGGAAGAGTTGGAGTGATTCCGACTCAATACATACACATTTTGGAGCCAACGAGATAAAGGAACGATGACTTGAGGCCTTGGAATCGACCCCGAGACCTTGGGACCCAATCCCGAGCCTCCGAGACCCGATCCCGAGTCCCGGGAATCGATGGGAAGCCCACGAGAACCAAGGAGGGACCAAAGAGCTCTTAAGGGAGGCCTACAAGACCCATCCCGTTCGGGATGAGGTGCGCTTTAGAGGGTGCTACTGTGAGCCCATCCCGATCGGGACCAACCCGTCCCGGTCGGGATGACAGGGCCGTCCCGATCGGGATGATCCCGTCCCGGTCGGGACGAAGAGCTGGCAGCCGCACATCTTTTCTTTTCTTCTCCTTCATTCTTGTACCCATATATATACTCCCTTCTTGTAATATTAAGACATCTTATCATACCCTAGACTAGTTTAAGCCTCCAAAATCCTAGATTTACTTTCACTCATTAGTTATAATCTTCCTATAATCTTAGTTAATCTTTAGATAATTATTGTAATTAGTCTTGGATTAAGGGATTCTTGAAGATTGTTCCAAGCTTGACAACCTTGGGATTGTATTTGGGTTTCTCATTAATACAAGTTCTCACCTTTTCTTCATCCTAGTGTTGGTATAATCTTTCTTACTCTTGTTCTTTGTTTATTCAATCTAGTTCCATCTTTTCATATTGTTAGTATTATTGTTCTTGTTATTCATTATGGATGTTGGTTTTGTAGTATTGATTTCTCTTGTGAATGTTAGTTTTCTCTTTATAATGAGTGAGTAGTGATCTTGTGGGGTTAGTAGGGGGATTAGAGGTAGATTATGGATGATTAGGGTTGATTAAGGGGAAAAAGTTACATCTTTGTTGTTAGTCACATTGTGGGCACTCTATGTGTTTGTTGAAATGCTTGTGTGAGTTGTAGTGGCCATGCTTCCCATACTTGTGTTCATCTTCTCATTGTTTGTCTATGATGCGAAAATGTTGAGAATAGTTTAGTCGCGAGAGCGCGGACTAGGGTCTAAGTTGCGAGAGCCCGGACCCACCTTGACATCGGTCTAAGTTGCGAGAGCCCGGACCGACTCTAGCGATTAGGAGACACCTATACCCTTGATCACCCCAATTACCCTTCTACTCCTATGAACCCGACCTACCCCACTTTCTTCCATATTTAAGTTCATCGTCTTAGTTAGTCATCACTTCTATAGTTTCATTGTTTAGTTAGTTCTCATAGTTAGTTCATCATTAGTCTAGCTATCTCTTCTCCTCCATCATAGTTTTCCATTTATCGTTTCTTAGTGTTTGTTTGGTGACCTAGTCTCATTTTAGGTAGACATAGTCTAAACTTCGCCTTACCGTCCTCGTGGATACGATCCCGACTTACCCTAACTACCCACTAGGTGTAATCGGTAGTTTATTGTTGGCTAGGGACGTGACAAATCCCTACCATCAATTTGGCGCCGTTGCCGGGGACGGTGCATTGTTTAGACTTAGTTTGCTTATTTCTAGACTTAGTTACCCTTCTTTGTGTTCTCCCACCTTCTCTTGTGAATATTCTCTTGATTTTTCTTCTTTCCTTAGTTTTATTTCTTCTTTTTCTCTTTGTCTCTAGTTGTGCTTGTTTATTGTCGTTGCCTAGTGCCCACAAAGCACTAGGTGTTCTCACGTTTGTTCTAGTGTGTAGTGTATGCCTAGGAGGGGAGGCGACTTCTATCTCTTTAATCCAGAGCCGGAGAGACTCTTTCGAGCCTTCCGCCAATGGACGATTAATCGGGTTAGGATCTCTCAACCGAGTGCAAGCAATACTCATCAAGGGCAAGCCCAAGGAGCCGACTTGAACAATCCACATCGAGAGACGGCCGAAAGGAATTTCGTAAATCCTTTTGGTGATTCTTCTTCTCCTAGTTCCCCCTCTTCATCTACATCAACACCATCTACACCACCATCTTCTCCCTTATATCCAAGAATGCCTAAGTTTTCTACTCACTCCACATTCACCGAGGATGTCTTGCCGGGACCGAGTGCATTACCGGAAGCCTACACCGAAAATTTTGGGGCAAAGACCCAATTTATCCAACTTGTGGAGAGGAGCCCATTTAGTGGTTTGCCCACCGAAGACCCGCACCAACATATGGAGACCTTCTCCGATTATTGTGACGCTATATCTCAAACCGGGGTTACTCAAGATCAAATTCGTTGGGTACTTTTCCCGTTTTCTCTTATTGGAAAAGCGAAGCAATGGATCAAGAGTCTCGATAGGGCAACCATGGGGATCGATACTTGGAAAAAGCTTGCCTTGGCGTTCTACCAAAAGTTTTACCCTCCAGAAAAGACGAATTTGCTTAGGGCCTCCATCACCGGGTTCCAACAAAGGGATGAAGAGAGCTATATGAAGCTTGGGAGCGGTTTAAGTCTTTGGTAAGATCGTGCCCTCATCATGGACTCTCACAATGGTTCTTGGTGCAACAATTTTGGAATGGTCTTTATGAGGACTCGAGAGCCATTCTTAACATGGGCTCCAATGGTAGGTTTACCGAGGTAGATGACGACCAAACATGGGCGAGAATCGAAGAGTGGCGGTGCATAATTCGCAATACTCTAGGCCTAGGAAGGCACATCGAGGAGGCATACATGAGGTCGATGCTATCACCAAGTTAAGCATTGACCTTGGAGCTCAATTGAAAACACACATGGAGACTATTGACAAGAAGCTCCAAAGCCACCTCAACCAAGTCCAAGGCACTAGTTCCTCCCACCATCAACCGATTCAAGAAGTGAATGCTTTGGGGTTCGCACCTCCTACACCTTACTTTGGGATGTGTGACACTTGTGGAATCGTTGGTCATGACCCTATGAATTGTAGAGGGAGTATTGAGCAAGTGAACGCCTTTCAAGCGTTCAAGCAAGGTGCCTCCTACTCTAATCAATACCAAGCTTCCAATCAAGTCCCTCAACAACAAGCACTTCAACATCAACAACAACATCGTCCCTATGTTCCACCTCCCTTACGGGACAACAATGAAGGTTACCAAGGTTATGTGGGTAACCAAAGACCCTCCAACAACTTCAAGCAAAATAACCAAGGTACCTTCCACAACAACAAGTAAGGGTTCCAACAAGGGAACTTCAATCATGGTGGTTTCCAAGGAAACCAAAATTTCCAAGGAAACCGAAACTATCAAAGCTACAACCATGGCAACAATCAAGGCCTTAACCAAGGCAATTCTCATGGGTTCCAAGGGAACCGTCAACAAGCAACTCAAAATCAACAACAACAAAGCAAGCCTAGGAGCCGGTCTCCTACTCATGATTATGGCATTCCTCTCGCCATCACCGACACTCCACATAATCCATCATCCCCACCTCGGGATTTCGACATTCAAAAGACTTTGATGGACATGCAACAAGGTCAAATGGACATATCAAGAAACCATCATGAGCTCTTCACTTATATTCAAGGGGAAAACGCGATGAGAGATACTCGTATGAAGATACTTGAGACTCAAGTATCTCAACTCGCTTCGGGGAGCTCCTCAAGGCAAAAGGGACAATTACCTTCTCAAGGTGAAACACCGACATTTGAGCATGTAAATGCTATCACCACAAGGAGAGGTACATCCTATGACCCCCCTCCATATCCTAATGAGCAAGAGCCAACGCAAGAACCGACAATGGAAATGGCATCTCCGAATCAAGAAGAGCCAAGCTTTGATAATCCAATTGAGGAGCAAGTCTTATGGGAGGTCGAGAAACCCCAAGAAGACAACCCTCCCCCACTTCAAGAGAAAGACAAGGGAAAAAGGAAAGTGTCCTTTGAAGAGTCCACCCCTACTGAGCAAAACAAGTACCAAATCAAGTTGCCTTTCCCATCAAGGCAAATGAAGACTAAGGTGGACACTCAATACGACAAGTTCCTTAGTATTGTGAAAAAATTGGATGTTAGTGTCCCGTTTACCGAGTTACTTACCCAAATCCCGGCATATGGTAAATTCATGAAAGAAATCTTGGCTAGGAAGAGGTCCATTGACAAGGAAGAGACGGTAGCGTTCACTAGGGTGGTGAGCGAGCTTATTCAAGGTTCCACGCTTCCGAAGTTGAAGGACCCGGGTAGTTTCTCTATCCCATGCACCATCGGCAATTACAAGATCGAGAGAGCTATGTGTGATTTAGGTGCGAGTGTGAGCATTATTCCCTACACCATTTGTGAGCGATTAGGGATGACGGAGTTGAAATGTACGTCCATTACTCTCCAAATGGCCGATAAGTCTCTTAACCGACCATTGGGAATGTTAGAGGATGTGCCGGTACAAATAGGGAAATTCTTCATTCCGGTCGACTTCATTGTGGTTGACATACCGGAGGATGCTAACACTCCCATCATCCTTGGACGCCCATTTTTACACACCGCCGGTGCCGTGATCGATGTGAAGAAGGATAGGATTACTTTTCAACTAGGCGACGAGGAGTTAGTGTTCGACCTCCAAGGCAACACTTCGCCTATGACCGAGACATGTAATATGATCCATGCCACGGAAGACATCGATCGAGGGAAAGATCCGGGACAAAGCTTGAAGAAGTAATCTTATGTACTTGAGGATGATGACTCTGATTTGGAGGAGGATGAGAGCCCATATCATGGGTTGGATGGCAAGTGCAATGACAAGGAAGAAGATGAGCCTCCCTTGGGGCCACACCAGGATCGTTGGACGTTTGGGTATGTCCCGAAGGATCGCAAGTACAAGTTCAAGCCATTGAACTTAGTAGATCGGGATGCCCCGGGAACGTCGATGCAAGGTCATGAAGAGCCTTGGTTTGTGGACGGTTATATCTCGAGCCTAATTGAAGACTTTGCCAGGGCCTTCGACTTGTTCTTACGTGCCCTTGATGAAGATGGAATTGGTCGTGGTTGTTGAAAAAGAATGAAGATGCACCATCCTTGGTTTGACGGAGTTCCACAAGAACCGTCTCATTGTATATATTTCTTACTTGTAGTTAGTTTGGTTTTTCTTGGTGAATTTTTGTAATATTGGATTATTGATGAGCGTTGTGAGGGAGAGAGTTTGATGTGTGTTTGAGTATTGCTTGATAGGTGAAGTGAGAATGCTCATAGAGAAGAATGGCTATGATATACCTTGGGTTGTAAGCACGAGGATCGGGTTTTTGAAGCTTAGAGCGAGCTTTTGGGATTGTGGAAGTTGAAGAAGGCCCATCCCGACCGGGATGAGGCGTCCCGACCGGGAAGGGTAAGGCATCCCGACCGGGAAGGGTGTCGTCCCGATCGGGAAGTGTGAACCAGATTTCGAGCTTGCTGTGAGTCCGTCCCGATCGGGATGAGGGCGTCCCGACCGGGACGGGTGAGGTAACCCGATCGGGATCGATCTTCCCGACCGGGATGGTCCTCTGCTCCCCCTTTGTGTTTCTTCTTCGGCAATCGAGTCCACCCAACCATTTTATGCCCCCTCCCAACCTCCCTAGCTATCCTAGCCTTATCATATGCTCCATGCACTTCATTGTCATGCCCACACTCCATTTCCTATCCATTTTACACCGTCTCTCACATCAAATCCCACCCTCTACCATTACTACCTCTACCGTGAGTTCTTCTTGAGTGTGAAGCGAGATGGCAAACGAGAAGATAAACGACGAGCCTCTAATGATCATCGAGACGATGGAGCAAGTGAGTTACTAACCGCTCGGTTTGGGTAACTATCCTTACTTTTCCATTTTTTTATCGCTTGTTTTTCATTGTTTTCCCCCTTCCCTTGAGTCATGGTATCTTAGTGGCCTTCGAGGCCGTAGTTCGGTTGCTCCCGACTTCCGACGACGTGATTACGTCGGGAGTCGATCGATTAATCCAATTGTACAAGATTTCACCCATTTTTAGGAGTTAGTCGGATTTGGACGGAATCCGGGCTAGGTGACTTGATTACACCTAGCCCTCCCCTCCCATTTCCTTTTATTTCTTTCTTTTTATTTTCTTCCCCCCCTCCATATCTTTTTCTCGTCCCGGCCCATGGTGACTTGACTACACCCCGGCCGGACACCTTCTACCTTTTCTTCACTTTATTTTTGATTTTTTTAGCATTATTTTCGTAGTTTGTTTTCCTTTTCTTTTGTCTCTCCGCACACTATGATTGAGCATATGAGGACATTGCTCGGTTTAAGTGTGGGGGAGCGATATTCTATCGTAGTTAGTTTTATTTTTCCCTTTTTCGAAAAACCTTTAAAAATACCTAAAAATTTGAAAAAATTTCACAAAAATCAAAAAGATTTTTTCTTTTGTGTGCTTTCCTTTCGTGTCTTTGTGTCGTGTTTTTGCTTTGTATTGTGTGTGTTTTGCCTCCCTCTTCCTTGTAGGTTGCTTAGTCACCGTTGTTTGGAAAGCTTTGAAGACATCCGGTAACATCTTCTAACCCTCTTTCCCTATTTATTCCTTGTGATGCTTGGTGAAGGTTGTGTTGAGGTGTGCTCGGGTGGAGCTTGTACATACTTGTGGTTGATTTGGTGATACGTTTGGAAGTTTGGGGTGGTGTTTGTTTGTTCACGTTTTGTTTTTGTTGCCTTTTGTTTCTCTTTCTTTCGTTTTCGTCATGTCTTTGTCTTGTGTGTAGTTGTGTCTTGTGCGTAAACGTTTTCGAAAACCCGGTTTAGAGGCTAGTGTGCGAGCGTCTACTTTCCCTTCCTAGTAGTATAAATCGAGTCTTGGACTTTAGTCTAGTAGAATGACCCTAAATCAATGAATTCGTTGGTCCTTTACCTTGAGTCCACCTAGCTTACTAGGGATTTACTACGGGATTTGCACTTTTGACCATTATGACCACCCACGGTGTGAAAAGGCCTTGGTTACCGAGTCTCGTCCCTGAGGTGACCGTGTTTAGGATTGTTTGATTAGTCCAAGTTTTTCCCCTTTTTGTGGGTTTGAAGTAGAGGTGATCATATGCGGGTTCGGGCCGGACACGGGCCGGGCTAATTGTGAAATTTTGGCCCACGGACAAGCGGGTTCGGGCCGGGTTAGCGGGTTTGGGATGGGTTTGCGGGCCGGGCCTTTATATATTTTAAAAAATGTTGTGTCCAAGCCCGCTAAAAATTCGGGCCGGACGGGCCGGACCAATCGGACGGTACGTCCCATGACCAGCTATAGTTTGAAGGAAATGATGCTCCCCGACTTACCCATTCACCTACCTTCTACACATCTCCACACAATAAATTGCATATTGTTGATTTCTACCTTTCTTGTTACACATTGGAATGCCAAAAAGCCAAATCTTGCCAAAAAGGGCAAAGGGAAAAGAAAACAAAGAAAAATGAAAGAAAGAAAAGAACGAAGAAAAAAAAAAGGCACAAAAGCCAAAAAGAAAATAGAAAAGAAGAAAAAGAAATGGCATGGCAACAAGCAAATCAAAATGTCGAAAAGGAAGAAAATGCCAAAGGAAAACCCGTCTCACAAAAATAAATCCCCACAAAAATAAGCCTTTTACCGACTTTTGCCGTGAAGAGCCTACCAAAGGACCGAGTCCCGAGGAAGGATGATAGCAGCATTAGTCGGTCCTCCCTCATTTTGCATGTTTTCCACCTTTTTACTTGGACTAGTTAGGCGGTTTCAGACACGGGACGACCCTCTTGGCTCACGCTAAAGGGAACGGGGTCTCACTTACCTACAGTGTCGACTAACACCGTGGTTCTTCACTTTTCCACTCCGCCGATCGTCCCGTAGTACGTTTTTAGAAAGTTAGGAGGACCTAGGTAAGTTACCAACGTTTTTGTTGCTTTATCGTCATACTATTAGGGTTTAGTCCACCTTGGTTTGTATTGCTAGCTTGGGAACGTTGTCACTTAACTCGAGTCCTAAACCGGTGCTTCTTTCACCACTTTAGAGGGAAGTGGTATTTCTGTTGTTTTGGGTGCAACCGTCAAAGTGTTTGTTTGTGTGTTTGTTTGTTTGTGTTTTTTGTGTCCGGTCGTATCCATAGTTTTGTCGCAAGACCCGACTTGCCTTGCGGAGTGCACTTTTCCTCTAAGTGTACTCGCGTGAATTGAAAGGGCGTAGGGTGCGCTAATACCCACTCGGTTAGTTTAGTAGTTAGTTTGTGCTTACTCGAGGGCGAGTAAGGGTTAAGTGTGGGGGAGTTGATAAGTGTAGTTTGTAGTGCCTATTTTACTATGTTTTGGTCCCATTTTCCTTGTGGAATCGCTCCTTGGGAGCGATTTATGGGCTTCTTATGCTTCCTTTAGTCCGTTTCAGGTTCCCGATACCGATTTGGAAGAGTTGGAGTAATTCCGACTCAATACATACACATTTTGGAGCCAACGAGATAAAGGAACGATGACTTGAGGCCTTGGAATCGACCCCGAGACCTTGGGACCCAATCCCGAGTCTCCGAGACCCGATCCCGAGTCCCGGGAATCGATGGGAAGCCCACGAGAACCAAGGAGGGACCAAAGAGCTCTTAAGGGAGGCCTACAAGACCCATCCCGTTCGGGATGGCCTCATCCCGTTCGGGATGAGGTGCGCTTTAGAGGGTGCTACTGTGAGCCCATCCCGATCGGGACCAACCCGTCCCGGTCGGGATGACAGGGCCGTCCCGATCGGGATGATCCCGTCCCGGTCGGGACGAAGAGCTGGCAGCCGCACATTTTTTCTTTTCTTCTCCTTCATTCTTGTACCCATATATATACTCCCTTCTTGTAATATTAAGACATCTTATCATACCCTAGACTAGTTTAAGCCTCCAAAACCCTAGATTTACTTTCACTCATTAGTTATAATCTTCCTTTAATCTTAGTTAATCTTTAGATAATTATTGTAATTAGTCTTGGATTAAGGGATTCTTGAAGATTGTTCCAAGCTTGACAACCTTGGGATTGTATTTGGGTTTCTCATTAATACAAGTTCTCACCTTTTCTTCATCCTAGTGTTGGTATAATCTTTCTTACTCTTGTTCTTTGTTTATTCAATCTAGTTTCATCTTTTCATATTGTTAGTATTATTGTTCTTGTTATTCATTATGGATGTTGGTTTTGTAGTATTGATTTCTCTTGTGAATGTTAGTTTTCTCTTTATAATGAGTGAGTAGTGATCTTGTGGGGTTAGTAGGGGGATTAGGGGTAGATTATGGATGATTAGGGTTGATTAAGGGGAAAAGGTTACATCTTTGTTGTTAGTCACATTGTGGGCACTCTATGTGTTTGTTGAAATGCTTGTGTGAGTTGTAGTGGCCATGCTTCCCATACTTGTGTTCATCTTCTCATTGTTTGTCTATGATGCGAAAATGTTGAGAATAGTTTAGTCGCGAGAGCGCGGACTAGGGTCTAAGTTGCGAGAGCCCGGACCCACCTTGACATCGGTCTAAGTTGCGAGAGCCCGAACCGACTCTAGCGATTAGGAGACACCTATACCCTTGATCACCCCAATTACCCTTCTACTCCTATGAACCCGACCTACCCCACTTTCTTCCATATTTGAGTTCATCGTCTTAGTTAGTCATCACTTCTATAGTTTCATTGTTTAGTTAGTTCTCATAGTTAGTTCATCATTAGTCTAGCTATCTCTTCTCCTCCATCATAGTTTTCCATTTATCGTTTCTTTGTGTTTGTTTGGTGACCTAGTCTCGTTTTAGGTAGACATAGTCTAAACTTCGCCTTACCGTCCTCGTGGATACGATCCCGACTTACCCTAGCTACCCACTAGGTGTAATCGGTAGTTTATTGTTGGCTAGGGACGTGACAAATCCCTACCATCAATGGATATGATAGCAAAATGAGGAAAGACCGATCATTACCGCTATCATCCTTCCTAGGGACTCGGTCCTTTGGTAGGCTCTTCACGGTAACGATCGAAAAAAGGCTTATTTTTGAGATGTGGAGATTCTTTTTGTGAGACAGTTTTCTTTTGGCATTTTTCTTTCTTTTGCATTTTTGCTTTGTGCGTTGCTATGCCATTTCTTTTTCTTCTTTTCTATTTTCTTTTTGGCTTTTTGTGCCCTTTTCTTTTTCTTCAATCTTTTCTTTCTTTCGTTTTCTTTCTTTTTCTTTTCTTTGCCCTTTTGGCTTGATTTGAGTTGTAGGCATTTCTTTTTGCAACTAAGAAGGAGAGATTTCAACAATTTGCAACTTTATTTTGTGGATAAGTGTAGGAGGTAGGGGAATGGGTAAGTTGGGGGTCGCGATCCCTCTTCAAACCCACAAAAAGGTGAAGAACTTGGACTAATCAAACAATTCCAAATACGGTCACCTAAGGGACGGGACTCGGCAACCAAGGCCTTTTCACACCATGGGTGGTCATAGTGGTCAAAATGCAAACCCCGTAGTAAATCCCTAGTATGCTAGGTGAACTCAAGGTAAAGGACCAACGAAACTATTGATTTAGGGTCATTTTACTAGACTAAAGTCCAAGACTCGATTCATACTACTAGAAAGGAAAAGTAAACGCTTGCACACTAGCCTCAAAACCGGGTTTTCGAAAAACCTTTTTACACACAAGACACAACCACACACACAAAACGAAGACACGACAAAAACGAAAGAAAATGAGACAAAGGTAACAAAACAAAGCAAAATAAACATACAAAGACATAACGAGAGCAAACACCACCCCTAATTTCCAAATAAGCAACCGTATCAACATCAAACTTTACAAAGCTCCACACGAGCACACATCCTCACAAATCTCCTCCAAACTCCACAAGAAACAAACAGGAAAAAGGGATAAAGATGTTACCGAATGCCTTAAAAGCCCTTCAAAGCTAACGGTGATTAAGCGACCTACAAGGAAAAAGAGAGGCAAACACACACAACACAACAAAAGCACGACACAACGACACAAAAAGGAAAAGACACAAAAGAGAATCTTTTTGATTTTTGTGAAATTTTTCAAATTTTTAGGGTTTTTAAAGATTTTTTTCTCGAAAAACAACGAAAATAAAATAAGCTACACTAGAATATCGCTCCCTCACATTTAAATCGAGCAATGTCCTCATGCTCGATCGTAGTGTATGGAGACAATAAAAAGAAAAGAAACTACGAAAATAAGGCTAAAAATCAAAAATAAAGATGAAGAAAAGTGAAAGTGTCCGGCCGGGATGTAGTCAAGTCACCATGGGCCGAGACGGGAAAAGATATGGATGGGGAAGAAATAAAAGAAGGAAATAAAAGGAAATGGGAGGGGAGGACTAGGTGTAATCAAGTCACCTAGCCCGGATTCCGCCCGAATCCGACTAAATCCTACAAAAAGGGTGAAAAATCTTGTAAATTTGGATTTTGAAATGACTCTCGACGTAATCACGTCATCGAGAGTTGGGAGCAATAACTACCAAGGCCCCGAGGGCCACCATGACACACAAATGTACAAGGGAAAGAGAATAAACAAAGAAAAAACAAGCGATAAAAGATGGAAAAGAAAGGATAGTTGCCGTACCCATCGGTTAACAACTCACTCGCTCCATCGTCTCATACTTCAATATCGGCACAAAGCTTGTCTTCGTCATTGCTATTCCTCTTCAATCTTGATAGACCCGCATGGTTGAAGTATTAAGCTTGCAATGGTAGAAGGGAGTGGTATTTGATGGGAAGCTCGGTATGTAGTGAAGATAAGGTGAGGTGAGAGTATGCATATGAAGTGCAAGGTCATATGATAGGTGCAAGGGTAGGTAGGGAGGTTGGGAGGGGGTATAAAATGGTTGGGTGGGCTCGAATGTCGAAGAGGAAGCTAAAAAGGGAGCAGTGCATCATCCCGGTCGGGATGACACATCCTTCCCGGTCGGGATCACACTCCAGAAAGCCCACTCTTTGGCACACTCATCCCGATCGGGATGGCTCATCCTTCCCGGTCGGGATGCTCCCTTCCCGGTCGGGAGGAGCCTTCTAGCCCTTCCTAATCTTGATAGCTTCACCCACATGGCCACCAATACGTCGAGACATAGAATCTCGTCCCCAAAAGCTTGTCAAAAGCTTCAAAAACCGACTCCCATGCCCAAATCCAAGCTTCTATCATCAACTACTCTCTCAAGACTTCATCTTCACTATAACCTATCAAATGAACTCAATGAACACCATCAAAATCCCTCCCTCACATCGCTCATCAAAATACCGAATTACAAGAATTCCACAAAAACTAACAAATCCTAGAAACCAAACTATCCAAACAAACATATACAAAAACAAAAACAAAAGAAAAGGAAAAAAAAAATTATTTACATGATACTCTCACCATCTACTCCTCCATTGCCATCAAGGGCTCGAAGGAGTAAGTCAAATGCCCTAGCTCCTCCATAGCCATCTAATCCTCCATAGCCATCTTCATTAAGGCTCACATGGCCGAGCCTAGCTACTTTCAAGAGCTTCCAAGTCGGAGGCAAGAAGCGATCATCTTCATTATGCTCGGGGTTTTCGTGATCTTCCGGGTCTTCCAAACAAACATAGCAACGACTCTTATGACCATCCGGTAGGTATAGTGGTCTAGAGTCATGCTCGGTGTTATGATGTGGGAGATCACACCCTAAGGGGATTGCTTCTTCTACGCGGTCGAGAGTAAAACTCTTTTCCACCGCCCAACAAGGATCCTCTTCATCAACCGTCTCACAAGACAAGGGACTAGAAATCGAGTGCGATAGAGGAGGAGAAGGCATCAAGTTTTCTTCATTGGAGGCAATTGGCTCCTCCAATTTCCCATTCAAGGCAAGTTCCAAGGCATCTACTTCTTTCTCCCAAGTATTACGCTCCTTTTCACTCACCTTGTCAATATGGCCTAGAGGAGGTATGTCTTCACTTGGCTTTGGATTGTCTAGATCCGGTTCATCACGAAGAAAATCATACAAATCCAATTTGATAGCCAATACATTGGCTCCCCAAGAGTTACCTTGAGAATCATGTTCACTTCCCTCCTCATTGTTGACCCTTGAAGCTTCAACTTCCTCTATTCTTCCCATATCTTAACCATCCAAGCAACACTCAACAATGATCTCTTGATTGACCCTCTCTTCTTCATTCGTGGCTTCATGATCGGGTTGACTTCCATGTGGAGTCAACCGACCTTCTTGCCCAAATGAACCTTCCCCAAAAATTTGTGGAGCCCGAGTGGCCGACATCATGATGCGAGCCATGAGTGCATCGATTCGAGCATCTTGCACCGCTTTTTGGGCCCTAAGCTCCTCTTTGACCCCTTGTATTTGAGTCATCATCTCTTGTTGACTCTTTTGCAATAGAATCATCATCTCTTGTTGACTCTTTTGCAATAGAATCATCGTTTCTTGTTGACTCTTTTGCGTTTGCACCAACATTTGACAAGTATCAAAGTTGGGGATTTTTGGTTGTGGGTCACGTGGGGGTATTTGGTAGTTGTTAGGATGTTGGAATGATCCTTGACAACTTTCATGGTAACCATACGGAGGGCGTTCGTAAGATTGTTGATGAGGTTGATATGGTTGGTGAAATTTTGGGACGTGGCCATTTGCCCCATAGTTGTCCCGTGACGATTGATGGAAGCTAGGACGTGCCATTTCCATAACGTTGCTTTGATACCTAGGATGAACTAGAAGCACTTGAGCAAACGTTAGTAGCCTAGTGCTTTTGAGGCACTAGGAAGAGAGAATAGCGCACAAGAAGTAGAACGGAGATACACAAGGAGAAGAAAACAAAGATCAAGAACAAATTCTAAAACTAAGCACACAAAAGTCTAAACTACGCCGTCCCCGGCAGCGGCGCCAATTTGATGGTTACATTTTGCCATCAATCCTACCGTCAAATAATAACCAACTAACCTAACTAGGGTAGCTAGGGCAAGTCGGGTCGATCCACAGGGACGGAATGGGTTTAGACTAATGGGTGCTACGGTCTAGGACTAGGTTCAAGACAAGCTAATCTAGGGTGATGGCTAAGGACTAGGCTAAGGTCTAAAACATGGAAAAAGAAGGCAAAACAAGTAACTAATGACTAAGGGAAGCAAGGATAACAATAAGAAGGAAAACTAGGGTTAGGTCGGGTTCATGGATGCAAAGGAGACAAAAAGGGGATAAACGGGGTTACTAGCGTGCTTTCATAGCCTAGGTTCCGCCGAACGGGCTCTCGCTACGTAATCGGCCTAGGGGTCGTCCTCACCACGCTCTCGCTACTAATGAGGGAACCAAACCAACCAACCAAACACATACATACAAGAGAATATGCAAGAAAAACAAGGATTGATCGTCTCTAGTCTCACAAGCATTTCATCAAACATGTGGAGTGCAAGGTAAATGGGAAACAACAAAAACAACATCTAATACCACCCATCTCACCCTAATCATCCCTAATCAAATCCAATCCCCTTAGTAACCCTAGAAAGAGTCTACTCAAACATATCTAATGCTAAAACTAACATTAACAAGAGAAACCAACATAAGAACCAAAACATTCATATAAAGAACAAACAAGAACAACAAACTAGATATAAAGATGAAAACTTGAATAACATAAACAAAGATTAAGAGTAAAAGGATGAGAAGATTATACCCGCTAACAAGAGAATGAAAAGATGAGAACTTGTATATAAAGAACACAAAAAACATCCACCAATGTTGTCAAGATTGGATGGATTCTTCAAGAGATCCCTTAATACAAGATTAGCTAACTAGATTAAGGACTAATTAACGACTAATCTACTCTAATCTAAGCTAATCTATGCTAAAGTAGTCTAGGGTTTTTGATAAGTGTAGTTTGTAGTGCCTAATTTGCTGTGTTTTGATCCCATTTTCCTGGTGGAATCGCTCCTTGGGAGCGGTTTACGGGCTACTTATGCTTCCTCTAGCTCGTTTCAGGTTCCCGAGACCATTCATGAAGAGTTGGAGCGATTCCGACTCGATACATACACTTTTTGGAGCCAACGAAGTGAAGGAACGATCACTCGATGCCTTGGATTCGACCCCGAGACCTTGGGACCCGATCCCGAGCCTCCTAGACTCGATCCCGAGCCCCGAGAATCGATGAGAAGCCCATGAGAACCAAGGAGGGACCAAAAAGATCTTATTGGAGGCCTACAAGACTCATCCCCGACGGGAAGGGCCTCATCCCGTCCGGGATGAGGTGTGCATTTAGCGAAGCTACTGACCTGGGTTCGTCTCGGTCGGGACCAGCCCTTCCCGGTCGGGACCATCCCTTCCCGGTCGGGACCGGTCCGTCCCGGTCGGGACCGTGGGTCTGCTGCGCGTGACTCTTTCCTTTCTTCTCCTTCATTCTTGTAACCTTATAAATACTTCCCTCTTGTATTGTTTATGGATCTTACATTACATTAGACTCTCTTAGGCCTCTATACAACTTTAGAAACCCTAGATTTAGTGTTCCTCCATTTAGATTAATCTTCCTTTAATCTTTAGTTAATCTTCCTTTAATCTAGTTTAGATAATCTTGTATTAAGTGGGTTCTTGAAGATTCATCCAAGCTTGACAACCTTGGAGTTGATTTGGGTTCTTATTTATGCAAGTTTACATCTTTTCCTTCATCTTGTTGTTGGTATAATCTTCTTTACTCTTGTTCTTGTTTATTTAATCAAGTTTGAATCTTTATATTTTGTTTATTGTTATTGTTCTTGTTGTTCATATGGATGTTTGGTTTATGATGTTGTTTTCTCTTATTATTGTTATGGTTAGTTTGATAATGAGTGAGTAGTCTTCTTGTGGGGTTAGTAGGGGGATTAGGGGTAGATTATGGGTGATTAGGGCTTGATTAGGTTACATCTTTGTTGTTAGTCACATATTGGGCACTCTATGTGGTTGTTGATTTGCTTGTGTGAGTAGTAGTGGCCAATGCTTCCCATACTTGTGCTCATCTTCCCATTGTTTGTCTAGTATGTGATTATGTTGAGAATAGTCGTAGACACGAGAGTGCGGACTAGGGTTTAGACGCGAGAGCGCGAACCTACCTCGACATTGGTCTACGTAGCGAGAGCCCGGACCGACTCTAACAACTAGGAGACACCTGCACCCTTGATCACCCAATTACCCTTCTACACTTAAGAACCCGACCTAACCCTACTCCTTTCCATATTTGGTTCATCTTCCTAGTTAGTCGTTATTTCTCTAGTTCGTTGTCTAGTTTGTCTTAGTTATTTCATTTAGCTCATATCATAGTTAGTTCATTGTTAGCTTAGTTCATACTTCTTCTCCCATCATAGTTTGTCAATTATCGTTCTCTTTGTGTCCTTTTGGTAGCCTAGTCTCATTTTAGGTCGACTTAGTCTAGACTTTACAATACCGTCTCCGTGGACACGACCTGACTTACCCTAGCTACCCACTAGGATTAGCCGGTTATTTATTGACGGTTGGGACCCACGACGAATCCCACCATCAATTTGTCGCCGTTGCCGGGGACGGTGCATTGTTTAGACTTAGTTTACTTAATGCTAGACTTAGTTACCCTTTTTTGTGCTCTTCTATCATCTTATGTGCATATTTTGTAGTTTTGTCTTGTTTTCTTAGCTTTCTTTTCTCTTTGTCTTTCGATTGTGCTTGTTTATTGTCGTTGCCTAGTGCCCATAAAGCACTAGGTGTTCTCACGTTTGTTCTAGTGTGTAGTGTATGCCTAGGAGGGGAGGCGATTTCTTTCTCTTTAATCCAGAGCCGGAAAGACTCTTTCGAGCCTTTCGCCAACGGACGATTGACCGGGTTAGAATGTCTCAACCAAGCGCTAGCAATACCGTTCAAGAGCAAGCTCAAGGATCCGACTTTAACGAGTCACCTCGAGAGACGGCCGAAGGGATCTTCATAAACTCCTTTGGTTCATCTATCCATTCTTCTTCACCTAGTTCCCCGTCTAGTTCTTCATCAACACCGTCTACACCATCTTCTCCCGCAAATCCAATCATGCCGAAGTTTTCATCTCACTCCACTTTTACGGAAGATGTCTTGCCGGGACCAAGTGCTTTACCGGATACATATACCGGGAATTTTGTGGCAAAGACACAATTCATCCAACTTGTGGAGAGAAATCAATTTAGTGGTTTGCCCACGGAAGACCCACACCAACACATGGAGACCTTCTCCGATTATTGCGATGCTATCTCTCAAACCGGGGTTACTCAAGATCAAATCCGCTGGGTACTTTTCCCGTTATCTCTCATTGGAAAGGCAAAGCAATGGATCAAGAGTCTCGATAGGGCAACCATAGGTATCGATACTTGGAAGAAACTTGCATTGGCGTTCTATCAAAAATTTTACTCTCCGGAGAAGACAAATTTGCTTAGGGCCTCCATCACCGGTTTTCAACAAAGGGATGAGGAGAGTCTTTATGAAGCTTGGGAACGGTTTAAATCTTTGGTTAGATCATGCCCCCACCATGGACTTTCACAATGGTTCTTAGTCCAACAGTTTTGGAACGGTTTATATGAGGACTCAAGAGCTATACTCAATATGGGCTCCAATGGTAGGTTTACCGAGGTCGATGACGATCAAACTTGGGCGAGAATCGAAGAGATGGCGGTGCATAACTCCCAATACTCAAGACCTAGAAAGGCGAATCGAGGAGGTAGGCACGAGGTCGATGCCGTTACACAATTGAGCATTGACCTTGGGGCTCAATTAAGAACTCAAATGGAGACTATTGACAAGAAGCTCCAAAGCCACCTCAACCAAGTTCAAAGCTCTAGTTCCTCCAACCAACACTCGATTCATGATGTTAATGCTTTGGGAGTTGTGTCTCCTATGCCTTATTATGGGATGTGCGATACTTGTGGAATAGTTGGACATGAGCCCATGCAATGTCGAGGAAGTATTGAGCAAGTGAACGCCTTTCAAGCGTTCAAGCAAGGTGCCTCCTATCCTAATGCGTTCCAAGCTTCCCATCAAGTCCATCAACAACAAGCTATACAACCTTGTCCCTATGTTCCACCTCCCTTAAGGGACAACAATCAAGGACACCAAGGTTATGTGGGTAACCCAAGACCATTCAACAATTTTAAGCAACATAACCAAGGTAATTACAACAACAATCAAGGGTTCCAACAAGGAAACTTCAATCAAGGTGGTTTCCAAGGAAACCAAAACTTTCAAGGACATCAAAACCACCACCAAGGACATCAAAACTACAACCATGGCAACAATCAAGGCCTTAATCAAGGCAGTTCTCATGGGTTCCAAGGGAACCATCAACAACAACAAGCAACCCAAGGTGCTAGACAAGAAAGCAAGCCTAGGAGCCGGTCTCCTATTCATGATTATGGTACTCCATTAGCCCTCACCGATACTCCGCACAATCCACAATCTCCACCTGGAGATGTCAACATGCAAAAATCTATGATGGATATGCAAAGGAGTACTCAAGAAATGCAAAGAAGCCAAATGGAGATGGCAAGAAACCAACAAGAGTTCTTTGCTCATGTTCAAAGGGATAACATAGCAAGAGATGCCCATATGAAGATGCTTGAGACTCAAATATCTCAACTTGCTTCGGGAAGTTCTTCAAGACAAAAGGGGCAACTACCTCCTCAAGGTGAAACACTGAAATTTGAGCATGTAAATGCTATTACCACGAGGAGTAGTACATCATATGATTCCCCCTTACCCCCTAGTGAGCAAGAACCAATGCAAGAAGTTACACCCTCCTCTCAAGGCGATTCAAGTAAGGAAAGTCCAATGGAGAAGCAAGTCTTAGGGGAGATCGAAAAAACCCATGAAGACAAGATTCCCCCACTTCAAGGAAAAGACAAGGGTAGAAGGAAAGTGTCATTTGAGAAGTCCACCCCAATTGAGCAAAACAAGTTTCATATCAAGTTGCCTTTCCCAACAAGGCAAATGAAGACTAAGGTGGATGTCTAATTTGACAAATTCCTAGACATTGTGAAGAAATTGGATGTGAGTGTCCCGTTTACCGAGTTACTTACCCAAATCCCGGCATATGGAAGATTTATGCGAGAAGTCTTGGCTAGGAAGAGATCCATCGACAAGGAAGAGACGATAGCGTTCACAAGGGTGGTGAGCGAGCTTATTCAAGGTTCTACGCTTCCCAAGTTGAAGGATCCGGGTAGTTTCTCAATCCCATGCACCATAGGCAATTTTAAGATCGAGAGAGCATTATGTGATTTGGGTGCGAGTGTAAGCATTATTCCCTACACCATTTGTTTGCGACTTGGGATGAAGGACCTCAAGCGTACTTCCATTACACTCCAAATGGCCGATAGTTCACTCAACCGACCATTGGGGATATTGGAAGATGTGCCGGTAAGAATCAGAAAGTTCTTCGTTCCGGTTGATTTCCTCGTACTTGACATGCCGGAAGATGCTATCATTCCCATTATCCTTGGGCGCCCATTTACACATACCGCCGGTGCCATGATCGATGTGAAGAACAGTAGGATCACATTTGAGTTAGGCGAAGAAAAGCTCGTGTTCGACCTCCAAGGCAACACCTCGCCTACTAATGATGAGTCTTGCAATATGATCCACGCCACGAAAGACGTTGATCTAGGGGAAGAATCGGGAAAAAGCTTGAAGAGTGACTTCTATGAGCTTGAGGATGATGATTCCGAGCTTGGGGCGGATGAGTGCCCATACCATGAGTGTGAAGACAATTGCAATGACAAGAAGAAAGATGAGCCTCCCTTGGGGCCACATGCGGATCGATGGACGTTGGGTATATCCCGAAAGATCGCAAGTACAAGTTCAAGCCGTTGAACTTAGTGGATCGAGATGCCCCGGGGACGTCGAGACAAGGTCATGAAGAACCTTGGGATGTGGATGGTTATATCTCGAGCTTGATTGAAGACTTTGCTAGAGCCTTTGATTTGTTTCTCCGTGCCCTTGATGGAGATGGAATTGGTTATTGTTGTTGAAGAAAAAGATTGAAGAATGCACCACCTTGGTTTGACGGAGTTCCACAAGAACCGTCTCTTTGTATATATCTCTTTCTTGTAGTTTCTTTGGTTTTGTGAAATTCTTGTTATTTGGATTGTTGATGAGCGTTGTGAGGGAGAGAATTTGATGTTGTATTTGAGTTTATTGTGATAGGTGAAGTGAAGATGACTCCTAGAGAGGATTGGTTATCGATAGAGCTTGGATCGTGAGTAAGGGAACGGGTTTTTGAAGCTTAGGATAAGCTTTTGGGTTTGTGGAAGGCTAGAAGACTCTTCCCGTCCGAGAAGAGGGCTTCCCGACCGGGAAGGGTACGGCATCCCGACCGGGAAGGAGCCGTCCCGATCGGGATAAGGGTGCATATTATCGAGCTTCCTAGAGTGCCATCCCGACCGGGAAGGGAGCGTCCCGACCGGGACGGGTGTGTCATCCCGACCGGAATGGTCCCCTACTCCCCCTTATGCCTCTTCTTCGTCATTTGAGTCCACCCAACCATTTTATACCCCCTCCCAACCTCCCTACTTCTCCGTGCTCATATCATATGACCCATATACTTCATTTGCATACCCTCACTTCATTTCCTATTCACTTTACACCAAGCCTCACATCAAATCTCACCTCCTCGTACATTGCAAGCTTACTACCTCAACCATGCGATACTTTCAAGCTTGAAGAAGGATGACGATGAGGACGACAAGCAAAGTGCAATTATTGATCATTGAGACGATGGAGAGAGGGAGTTGCTAACCGATGGGTACGGCAACTATCCTTTCTTTTCCGTTTTTGTTGTTGCTTGTTTTCCCTTGTTTATCCCCTTCCCCGTTTACGCTTATGTGTCGTGGTGTCATGGTGGCCTTCGAGGCCTTGGTAGTTTTTGCTCCCGACTCTCGATGATGTGATTACATCGAGAGTCATTTTGAAAATCCAAATTTATAAGATTTTTCACCCTTTTCTTTTAGGATTTAGTCGGATTTAGGCGGAATCCGGGCTAGGTGACTTGATTACACCTAGTCCTCCCCTCCCATTTCCTTTTATTTCCTTGTTTTTATTTCCTCCCCATCCATATCTTTTCTCGTCTCGGCCCATGGTGACTTGACTACACCCCGGCCGGACACCTTCTACCATTTTCTCCACTTTTATCTTTGATTTTTAGCTTTATTTTCGTATTTTCTTTTCTTTTCTTTTGTGTCTCCGCACACTACGATCGAGCATGGGGACATTGCTCGGTTTAAGTGTGGGGGAGCGATAGTCTATCATAGTTAGTTTTATGTTTATAGTTTTTCAAAAAATCTTTAAAAAACCCTAAAAATTTGAAATTTTTTCACAAAAATCAAATAGATTTTCTTTTGTGTGTTTTCCTTTTATGTCTTTGTATCGTATATTTGTCGTGTTGTGTGTGTTTTGCCTCCCTTTTTCCTTATAGGTTGCTTAAATCACCGATAGCTTTGGAGAGCTTTCAAGATGTCTGGTAACATCTTCTATCCCTTTTTCCTTCTTTGTCCCTTGCGGAATTCGGAGGATATTGTGATGTTGTGTGCTCGGGTGGAGCTTTGTAAAGTTGTCGTTGATTTGGTGGCTTGTTTGGAAGATCGGGGTGGTGTTTGTGTTGTTTATGTGTTCGTTTTGTTTTGTTTTTGTTTTGTTGCTTTTGCTTCTTTTTCTTTCGTTCTTTGTTGAGTCTTTGTTTTGTGGTGTGTAGTTGTGTCTAGTGTGTAAATGGTTTTCGAAAACCAGGTTTAGAGGCTAATGTGCAAGAGTTTACTTTCCCTTTCTAGTAGTATAAATCGAGTCTTGGACTTTAGTCTAGTAGAATGACCCTAAATCAATGATTTCTTTGGTCCTTTACCTTGAGTCCACCTAGCTTACTAGGGATTTACTTCGGGATCTGCACTTTTGACCATTATGACCACCCATGGTGTGAAAAGGCCTTGGTTACCGAGTCTCGTCCCTTAGGTGGCCGTGTTTAGGATTGTCTGATTAGTCCAAGTTTTCCCCTTCTTGTGGGTTTGAAGGGAAAGCGCGCTCCCGACTCACCCATTCCCCTACCTCCTACACATATCCACAAAATAAGATGCAAATTGTTGAAATCTCTTTCTTGTTGCAAAAAAAAAAACAAGAAATGCCTACAAGCCAAATCAAGCCAAAAGGGCAAAGAAAAGAAAAAGAAAGAAAGGAAAGATTGAAGAAAAAGAAAAGGCACAAAAACCCAAAAAGAAAATAGAAAAGAAGAAAAAGAAATGGCATGTCAACAAACAAAGCAAATATGCAAAAGAAAGAAAAATGCCAAAAGAAAACCGTCTCACAAAAAGAATCCCCTCTAAAAAATAAGCCTTTTACCGACTATTACCGTGAAGAGCCTACCAAATGACCGAGTCCCTAGGAAGGATGATAGCGGTAATGGTCGGTCTTCCCTCACTTTGCAAATATTTCCACCTTTTTACTTGGACTAGTTGGGCGGTTTTGGGCATGGGACGACCCTCTTGGCTCATCGCTAAAGGGGGCGGGGTCTCACTTACCTACAGTGTCGACTAACACCGTGGTTCATCACTTCCCATCCCGCCGATCGTCCCGTAGTACGTTCTTAGAAAGTTAGGAGGACCTAGGTAAGTTACCAACGTTTTTATTGCTTTGTTGTCATACTATTAGGGTTTAGTTCATCTCGATTTGTATGATTAGCTTGGGAACGTTGTCACTTGCCTCGACTCCTAAACCGGTGCTCCTTTCACCGCTTTTTAGAGGGAAGCGGTATTTATTTCTCTTTGGGTGCAACCGTTTACTTGTTTGTTTGTGTGCTTGTTTGTCTTTGTGTTTTGTGTCCGGTTGCATCCACGGTTTTGTCGCAAGACCTTACTTGCCTTGCGGAGTGCACTTTTCCTCTAAGTGTACTCGCGTGAGTTGAAAGGGCGTAGGGTGCGCTAATACCCACTCAGCTAGTTTGGTAGTTAGTATGTGCTTACTCGAGGGCGAGTAAGGGTTAAGTGTGGGGGAGTTGATAAGTGTAGTTTGTAGTGCCTAATTTGCTGTGTTTTGGTCCCATTTTCCTGGTGGAATCGCTCCTTGGGAGCGGTTTACGGGCTACTTATGCTTCCTCTAGCTCGTTTCAGGTTCCCGAGACCATTCATGAAGTGTTGGAGCGATTCCGACTCGATACATACACTTTTTGGAGCCAACGAAGTGAAGGAACGATCACTCGATGCCTTGGATTCGACCCCGAGACCTTGGGACCCGATCCCGAGCCTCCTAGACTCGATCCCGAGCTCTGAGAATCTATGAAAAGCCCATGAGAACCAAGGAGGGACCAAAAAGATCATATTGGAGGCCTACAAGACTCATCCCCGACGGGAAGGGCCTCATCCCGTCCAGGATGAGGTGTGCATTTAGCGAAGCTACTGACCTGGGTCCGTCCCGGTCGGGACCAGCCCGTCCCAGTCGGGACCATCCCTTCCCGGTCGGGACCGTGGGTCTGCTGCGCGTGACTCTTTCCTTTCTTCTCCTTCATTCTTGTAACCTTATAAATACTTCCCTCTTGTATTGTTTATGGATCTTACATTACATTAGACTCTCTTAGGCCTCTCTACAACTTTATAAACCCTAGATTTAGTGTTCCTCCATTTAGATTAATCTTCCTTTAATCTTTAGTTAATCTTCCTTTAATCTAGTTTAGATAATCTTGTATTAAGTGGGTTCTTGAAGATTCATCCAAGCTTGACAACCTTGGAGTTGATTTGGGTTCTTATTTATGCAAGTTTACATCTTTTCCTTCATCTTGTTGTTGGTATAATCATCTTTACTCTTGTTCTTGTTTATTTAATCAAGTTTGAGTCTTTATATTTTGTTTATTGTTATTGTTCTTGTTGTTCATAATGGATATTTGGTTTATGATGCTGTTTTCTCTTATTATTGTTATGGTTAGTTTCATAATGAGTGAGTAGTCTTCTTGTCGGGTTAGTAGGGGGATTAGGGGTAGATTATGGGTGATTAGGGCTTGATTAGGGGTAAAGGTTAATCTTTGTTGTTAGTCACATATTGGGCACTCTATGTGTTTGTTGATTTGCTTGTGTGAGTAGTAGTGGCCAATGCTTCCCATACTTGTGCTCATCTTCTCATTGTTTGTCTAGTATGCGATTATGTTGAGAATAGTCGTAGACACGAGAGTGCGGACTAGGGTTTAGACGCGAGAGCGCGAACCTACCTCGACATTGGTCTACGTAGCGAGAGCCCGGACCGACTCTAGCAACTAGGAGACACCTACACCCTTGATCACCCAATTACCCTTCTAAACTTAAGAACCCGACCTAACCCTACTCCTTTCCATATTTGGTTCATCTTCCTAGTTAGTCGTTATTTCTCTAGTTCGTTGTCTAGTTTGTCTTAGTTATTTCATTTAGCTCATATCATAGTTAGTTCATTGTTAGCTTAGTTCATACTTCTTCTCCCATCATAGTTTGTCAATTATCGTTCTCTTTGTGACGTTTTGGTAGCCTAGTCTCGTTTTAGGTCGACTTAGTCTAGACTTTAAAATATCGTCTCCGTGGACACGACCCGACTTACCCTAGCTACCCACTAGGATTAGCCGGTTATTTATTGACGGTTGGGACCCACGACGAATCCCACCATCAGTTTTGTGGGTAATGTCTAATATATCATAAGATTACAAGATGGAGGGTATATATAAGGTTCCAAGAGGAAATGAGAAGAAAGGAAGCGAAATAGCCCTTCGCTAGGCCCATCCCGCTCGGGATGAGGTGGTCCCGGTCGGGATGAGGTCTGTCCCGGTCGGGATGAACTCATCCCGGTCGGGATGGACCCAAAACAGCAGCCATATCTTTTGTGTACCTCATCCCAGACGGGATGAGGTCCTTCCCGACGGGGATGGGTCATGTAGGCCTCCAATATGATCTTTAAGGTCCCTCCTTGCTTCTCATGGGCTTCTCATCGATTCTCGGGGCTTGGGATCGGGTCCCAAGGTCTCGGGATCGAATCCAAGGTATCGAGCGATCGTTCCTTCTCTTCGTTGGCTCCAATAGTGCATGAAACGTGTCGGAATCGTTCTAATTCTCCATGAACGGTCTCGGGAACCTAAAACGAACTAAAGAAAGCATGAGTAGCCCAAAAATCGCTCCAAAGAGCGATTCCACAAGGAAAACGGGACCAAAACATAACAAATTAGGCACTACAAACTACACTTATCACAAATTATTGTTTGATGGAATTAGGATGATACTTTAGTCACTGGACCTTGGTTTATAGGTTATTCTTATTATTTTGGAGTATTTAGAGTTGAATATATTTAGGAGTATTAAGAGTATGTCACATTTGATGAATACCTAGTACCTAACCTAGAACCGAACTAAGTGTAACTGATAATATTACTTTGGGATTCTTACCTATTGCTTATTTGATGGATGTATCGTGAATATTTGGGATCATAGTGTACTGTTTAAAGTGTTAGCCGAAGTGTTGGGGTAACCTTAAAGATTTTCATTAATGTCGTTAGGAATTTTAGTGGACATAGATTCCCGTGATTCTTAAGGATTAGATCGTTGATCGTTGTTTAAGGTTGTAACCTATGAACTTTTGAGTTGAGTTATCTAAACTTGGATAAATTGTTGTTAACCTTAGAGAAGAGAAACATGTTGCACAATTAAAGGTTGGATTTATCGCGTTGTTTTGAGGAATACTTAATGCGAATCATCTTGATGGATTTCTAGTTCAGAACCTTTAGACCAACGAGCTTGTGGCTTCGTTAAGTTAATAAAATTTTGTGTGGATTTGATGGTACAATATGAAATTTGGTGGGACTTTTAGAAACCTTAGCCCGATGACGTATTTGAAGATGTGAGTGTTTGCGCCATTACCTATAGGTTTGAGCGTGTTTGAGGATATGTTATACTTTCCCTAACTTATGTACTTGTGGCATTATAAATATGTTAGAAATCATTTTTGAGGATTTTGTAATCGCGCATTGTTAATTGGTGGATTTTGTTTGGTGTTCCTTACTCGAGAAATTTGGAGTATACCTCGAGTTCAGACCTTGAACTTTGAATTTATGGGCCTTAACGATTACAAATTTGGGTATGTTTGTTAACAGTTGGAATCTTAATTATGGATTTGATTCTAAAACAATTGTGGATTAGTATCATGTCGATTGAACGATTGGTTAATCACGTAAGACATTTTTGGAGATTGTGACTGAGTAGTACCACCTAGCGACTAATATTGGACTTAAAGTATTTGATGGAAATTAGGAACCGTGTTGTGGGAGTCGTACCAGGAATCTCGAGATGGTTAACTTCTTCTGTAATTCCGTGAGAGCTCCGTTTGAGTATCAATTTCGTTCCTCCCCTTAGCTTTTCGTAAATCCTGCAATTCTTCTTCGGTCAATCCCTTTGACTTCTTTATCGAGTTTGAAAACTTTTGTTTCGATTTGTTGTTGACTTTGACTCTATTTATCCGTTTATCATTTTCCCGAACCTCTATTATGAAAAGTTTGACTAATTTAAAAATTTGGGATATCGTAAAATTTTTAACATATTGAGTTATAAATTTCAAAACTTTTTGTACTTCGTTTTTTTGGTTGATAACATATATTTAGGCCTGTTTCAAAATACCTTAATAATTTATTTTAAAGTATTTCGAAATTGTTTAAATTTATAATTTTGGTTTTCAAGTGATTGAGATTTTATGAAAACTTTCTTAATTGCAAATATTTTGATTTCTATGAGATTATTAGGAAAAATGGTTTAAGATTTTCGAAAAGCTTCGTATGTTTAAGTTTTGTTTCATTGTCGATAGACTTTAAATCTGTTATTGAAAATGTTTGACAATCGATGCGATTTTTATTTACTAACTACAAAATTTGATTTCTCAAATTTTTGTTTGGTTTTAAAACAAAATATTGTCGAATTTCTTAATCAAAACCTTTTACTGTTGTTTTGAAATTATTTGAGTACTCTCCCCCCCTCGAGTTCGTTTACAAATATTATTTATCGTCATTAGTTTATAAAATAATTTTTAACTTGCGATTTTATTAATTTAAATGCTTTTAAACTTTGGGAATTGAGCCCAACTCTTCTTGAAATAAATTTAGTCTTCGATTTCGATTTCATATCACATTTGAAGTTGTAAATTTTTTTTAAAAAACAAACTCGAGAGTGTGATGCGAGTTAAGCATTCTCATTTTGTTCAAGTGATATAACCTTGTTTTCCATTCTATTATTATGTTTTGTTAGTTCGAGGACGAAACTTCTTTTTAGTAGGGAAGATTGTAACACCCCTGATTTTATAAAATTAAATTAAATTAAAGTTATATTCGTATTTTTATTTTGTTTACGATTTAACTCGTAATTCTGAAAATTTTTATGAAACGAATTTATCGTTTAATCGTTTCAAACTCCTAAAATTCTATTTGACTCTGAAACTCTCCTTATATTTAAAACATATTTTTATTTCTGTTTCGATTCATTTTATACATTTAATTTAATTCTTATCGAAAGTCTATTTCGACGACTTAAATTCTAAATTCTTTTTATTTATTTACCTTTTAGCTCGAATTTTCTATTTTTCGGCTCGTAGCTCATTTATTCTAAGTTTCGTCAAAGTATTTATTTCATTTCCTCAAAAAATCAATTTAATCCACTTTATCGAATATTTATTATTTATCGGGAAATATATTTTCCTCGTCTAATTATTTATTTCTATAAAATTTGTTTTCGTCTCAAATAACTTATTTACTCATCTTATTAGACGGTCCAATTATTTATATATTTTATTGATTCGGTTTTAATTCGACTTATGGGTCAGTCAACTTATCGTTACGGAATTCGTCTCCTAGCCGATTCATTTAATTAATCCGTTTCTTTGTTTTACCCCACTTTATTAGCTGTTGACTCATTTCCCACTTGTACACTCCCCTTTGTCTGTTTTTTTTCCTCTGCTCATTCCATCCAACGTTTCATTCCCCTGCTCTTGTCCACTGCTTCCCACTTATTATGTACTTCCCCTCTTCTTCTTTTTTTATTTACTTCCCACCGCTTCACTAGCCTGCTTTCCGTGCTTCTTCATCAGCAGTCTCTCGCTTCACAAACACCATCAATCTCCATCACCATCATCCCCTCTCGCTGCTGCTGTCAACCTTGTAATTGGAAGGCTACTCTTATATTTTTCTCTCCTTAATCTTCTTCTTCTTCTTCTTCTTCTTCTTCTTCTTCTTCTTCTTCTCTTATTCATCTTCTGCGTTGGGTTGTGTTGTTGCGTTTTACTGCTGCTGCGTTGTGCTGCGTGCTGCTACTTCTTTCTCTTCCTTTCTTCGTATCTTCTTCTTTCTTCTTCGTTCTGTTGATGCTGCTATTCGGTCTTGTTGGCTGTTGTACGTTACTGTTACTGCTGCTGTTTTCCGTCCTTGTCTTCTCCTATGCTTCGTCCTTCTTCATCTTCTTTTGTTGTAGGTGCATCGCTGCTGTTGTCTCGTTTTTGCATCTGTCGTTATTCGCTATCGTTGTTCTGTTAGTTTCGTTTTGCTGCTTGTTTCGTCGTCATCTTATTGTCATGCTCCTGTCATTTGCGTCTTCTGTTGTCCTCCTTTTTTTCCTCCTGCTGCTGCGTTTCGCTGCTGATTCTTCTCCTTCTTCGTTTTGTGCACCTATTGTTGTTGTTACTGTTGCCGCTGCTATCTGCCCTTGTTTATGCTATTCGGTTATCGATTTCCATCCCGCTGTCCGACTTCTTCTCCATCTTTTGTGTGCTGTTTCTATCGCTTTTCTGTTGTATCTATTTCCTGCGGTCTTTGGTCGTCTAATTCCGTCAATCGGTGACCCTCTTCCTTCTTGGTTCTGATGCTTATTCATCCAATTTTCACGGTTGTGGATGTCATTTCTAGTGTCGTCTCGCCGTTGTTCTACTCGATTGCTTGTCTGATCCTTCTGTAGAGGTTGCCTGATGTGCTCTTTATTCACCCTCTAACCTCCGTTTCTCGTCTATTACCTAAATCTCTTTCGTTGCCGATGTTTTGTCGTTAACCACTCGTTTTGCTGCTACTGGTCACTGTCGACTATGCTCCTGTTAGTGTGTTGTTCTAACCTATGTTACTCAGACTCGTGCACACGTGTCGGACACGGACACGTGTCGGCGTGTCGGACACGTGATTTTTGAAATTTTAGGATACGTGGACACGGTCAACGGAGTGTCTTGACCAAGTTAGTGGACACGACACGGACACAGCACTATTAAAATAATTTAATTTTATACATTAATGTAAATATTTATTACAAATTTAAGTTTTATTTTTTTAAAAGGGAAAACTAAGGTGTGAAATTTGAAGGGTTTTCAACTGTCTTGGAAACATCAGTGAAATAAAAGGGATATTTTTAACCTTTTTACAGTTGTCTAAACACCCTACCTACCCATTATTTTAACCTATTAAAACATCACCTACTTACCTACCCCAGTAAACCCTTCCCCACTCCAAGATAGTTCTTCAGCCACCATAATCAGCATGCACCAGCCGCCGCCGCCGCCACCACCACCACCACCACCACCGTACATCAACCACCAAACACTCAACGTCATCGTTCTCTGACAAGGTTTCTACACTTAATCTTCACTACTTTATCTCTCTCTGTCCCTATTCTCCATCCTCGACCACTGATGGGTGGGATTTGTCGTGGATCCCAACCGTCAAACAAAACCGGCTAAACCTAGTGGGTAGCTAGGGTAAGTCGGGTTGAATCCACAGGGACGGGAGGTCGGACTAAGGTATGATACGGTCTAGGACTATGTTCGAGACAAGCTATTCTAAGGAGGGGGAGACTAGAACTAGGCTAGGTCTAAGGCAAGGAAACTATCAAAGGAAACAGGCTAGGATTAGGTCGGGGTCAAAGGGGTAACGGAATGGTCGAGGAAGAGCTAGGGGTGAAGGAGGTAGTAGGGTAATCTAGGTTGGCCCGGGCTCTCGCAACTTAGACTCACCTAGAGGTTCCACCTAAAACCCATCTCGGCGATACACAACACAAACGGGGTTCTAGCATGCTATAGGCCTAGGTCGAATCCGGGCTCTCGCAACTTAGACCGACCTAGGGGTCGTCCTCACCGGGCTCTCGCAACTTAA
Organism: Agrostemma githago; assembly: GCA_958450325.1. NCBI lineage: Eukaryota > Viridiplantae > Streptophyta > Magnoliopsida > Caryophyllales > Caryophyllaceae > Agrostemma > Agrostemma githago. Next base: position 29,100,652 of record OY288254.1, on the reverse strand, counting down.
TGAGGGAACCGAACCCAAAAACAAACTAATACCCACAAGAGAAAAGAAAGAAAAACAAGCATTCGTACATACTTAGTCAATCAAGCATTTCGACAAACATGTGATGTGCATCATACAAGAAGAAACCCAAATCTTCCACCAACATCTCAAACAATCCCTTAATCACCCAATTAACACCCTAATCACCCTACTAACCCTAGCAAGAACACTACTCTAACATATCTAATCCAAAACTAACACTAATAAGATGAACCAAAACAACAATCGAAACAAACATAAAGAAACTAACAATAACTATGAACTATGAACAATCTAAACAACAAAGATTCAAACTTTAATGGTAAAACAAAGATTAAGAGAAGAGAAAAGAAGATTATACCAAACTAGAGATGAAAGGAAGAAAGAAACTTGCATAAATGGAAGAACCCAAAACAAACATCCAAGTTTGTCAAGCTTGGTGAAGATCTTGAAGAATTCCCAAATTACAAGCATTAATCTAAGATTAACGATAATCTAAAGACTAATCTACACTAATCTATGCTAATCTATCTAGGGTTTAGTCACTAATGAAAGGTATATGCTTAACATAACAAGGGAAGAGTATATATAGGGTTACAAATGGAAGGGAGAAGAAAAGAAACAAAGCGGGCTGTAACTGACCCTTCCCGGTCGGGAAGGCTTGGTCCCGATCGGGATGGGCCATCCTTCCCGGTCGGGAAGGACCTTCCCGATCGGGATGGGCTCACAGTAGCCGTGCTTCATGTTCCCTTCATCCCGAACGGGATGAGGCCATCCCGAACGGGATGGGTCTTTGTAGGCCTCCCTTAAGAGCTCTTTAGTCCCTCCTTGCCTCTCATGGGATTCTCGTCGATTCTCGGGACTCGGGATCGGGTCTCGGAGGCTCGGGATTGGATGCCGAGGTCTCGGGGTCGATTTCAAGGAATCGAGGCATCGTTCCTTTACTCCGTTGGCTCCAAAATGTGTATGTATAGAGTCGGAATCGCTCCAACTTTTCCAAATCGATCTCGGGAACCTGAAAAGAACTAAAGGAAGCATAAGAAGCCCCTAAACCGCTCCCAAGGAGCGATTCTACAAGGAAAAGGGGACCAAAACACTACAAAATAGGCACTACAAATGACACTTATCAACTCCCCCACACTTAACCCTTACTCGCCCTCGAGAAAGCGCATACTACTACTAAACTATCCGAGTGGGTATTAGCGCACCCTACGCCCCTTCAACTCACGCGAGTGCACTTAGAGGACAAGTGCACTCCGCAAGGCAAGTTGGGTCTTGCGACAAAACTGTGGATGCAACCGGACACAAACACATAAACAAACACACAAACAAACAAACAAACAAACACTTAGACGGTTGCACCCAAAACAAAAGAAATACCGCTTCCCTCTAAAAGCGGTGAAAGAAGCACCGGTTTAGGACTCGAGGTAAGTGACAACGTTCCCAAGCTAGCAATACAAACTAAGGTGGACTAAACCCTAATAGTATGACGATAAAGCAACAAAAACGTTGGTAACTTACCTAGGTCCTCCTAACTTTCTAAAAACGTACTACGGGACGATCGGCGGAGTGGAAAGTGAAGAACCACGGTGTTAGTCGACACTGTAGGTAAGTGAGACCCCGCCCCCTTTAGCGTGAGCCAAGAGGGTCGTCCCGTGTCCAAGACCGCCTAACTAGTCCAAGTAAAAAGATGGAAATATGCAAAATGAGGGAAGACCGACTAATGCCGCTATCATCCTTCCTCGGGACTCGGTGCTTTGGTAGGCTCTTCACGGAAAAAGTCGGAAAAAGGCTTATTTTGAGAGGTAGGGGTTATTTTTGTGAATTGGGTTTTCTTTTGGCATTTTCTCTTTTCTTTTGCATTTTTTTTATTTGTTTTGCCATGCCATTCTTTTTCTTTTTTTCTATTTTCTTTTTGGCGTTTGTGCCTTTTCTTGTTTTTCTTCATTCTTTTCTTTCTTTTATTTTCTTTCTTTTTATTTTCTAGCCCTTTTAGGCTAGATTCGGCTTTTTGGTATTCCTTAGTAATAAGAAAGAGAGATCAACAAATTGCATTTTTATTGTGTGGATTTGTGTAGGAAGTAGGGAGATGGGTATGTCGGGACGACGTCTTCCCTTCATACTCACAAAAAGGGGAGAACTTGGACTAATCAAACGATCCTAAACACGGTCACCTAAGGGACGAGACTCTGTAACCAAGGCCTTTTCACACCGTGGGTGGTCATAATGGTCAAAAGTGCAAATCCCGTAGTAAATTCCTAGTAAGCTAGGTGCACTCAAGGTAAAGGGCCAACGAATTCATTGATTTAGGGTCATTCTACTAGACTAAGGTCCAAGACTCGATTTATACAACTAGGAAGGGAAAAAAAGACACTCACACTCTAGCCTCTATACCGGGTTTTCGAAAACGTTTACACACATGACACACAACAAAACACAAAACAAAGACACAACGAAAGTGAAAGAAAAAGAGACAAAACAAAACAAAACAAAACGAAACAAGGAGAAACAACACATAAACAAAACAAACACCACCCCGATCTTCAAACAAGTCTCCAAATCCACCACAATCTTTACAAAGCTCCTCCCGAGCAAACATCATCACAAATCTCCTCCAAACTCACAAGAAGCAAAGAGGGAAAAAGGGATGAAGAGATGTTACCGGAAGTCTTGGAAGCTCACCAAAGCTAACGGCGATTGGGCAACCTATAAGGAGAAAAGGGGGGCAAAACACGCACAACAAAACAAAAATGCGACATAACGACACAAAAAGGAAAAGACACAAAAGATTTTTTTTTTGATTTTTATGAAATTTTTTCAAATTTTTAGTGTTTTTTAAAGCTTTTTTCGAAAAAACTAAGAAAATAAACTAAACTATACTAGAATATCGCTCCCCCACACTTAAATCGAGCCATGTCCTCATGCTCGATCGTAGGGTGCGGAGAGACAAAAGAAAAAGAAAAGAAACTACGAAAATAAAGCTAAAAAAATCAAAAATAAAGTGAAGAAAAGGGTAGAAGGTGTCCGGCCGGGGTGTAGTCAAGTCACCATGGGCCGAGACGAGAAAAAGATATGGATAGGGGAAGAAAATAAAAAGAAGGAAATAAAAGGAAATGGGAGGGGAGGGCTAGGTGTAATCAAGTCACCTAGCCCGGATTCCGCCTAAATCTGACTAAATCCTCAAAAAAGAAAGTGAAAAACTTGTAAATTTTGGATTTTGAAAATGACTCTCGATGTAGTCACATCATCGAGAGTCGGGAGCAACATATACCAAGGCTCCGAGGGCCACCATGACATCAAGACACAAAAGTGTACAAGGGGAAGGGAATAAACAAAGGAAAACAAGCAACAACAAAAACGGAAAAGAAAGGATAGTTGCCGTACCATAGGTTAGCAACTCACTCTCTCCATCGTCTCATAGATCAATATAGGCACCTGCTTGTCTTCATCATTGCTATTCCGCTTCAAACTTTGATAGAACCGCATGGTTGAGGTAGTAATGGTGTGAGGGGGGGGGGGGGTAGGATTCGATGTGAAACTCGGTGTAAAGGGAAGAGAAATGAGGTGAGGGTATGTAAATGAAGTGTAGTGGTCATATGACATGAGCAAAGATGGGTAGGGAGGTTGGGTGGGGGTATACAATGGTTGGGTGAGCTCAAATGTCAAAGAAGAGGCCAAAAGAGGAGAAAGGGGACCATCCCGGTCGGGATGGATGGTCCCGATCGGGATGATAAACCCTTCCCGATCGGGAAGCCTCCTTCCTGGTCGGGAAGCCACTCCAGAAATCTCGAAATATGGCACCATCATCCCGATCGAGACGGCTCCTTCCCGGTCGGGATGGCATATCCTTCCCGGTCGGGAAGCTCCCTTCCCGCCCGGGATGGGTCTTCTTGACCTCCAAAACCCCAAAAGCTTCACCGAAGCTTCAAAAACCAACTTCCATACTCACGATCCAAGCTCTATCATTAACCATTCCTCTCTAGGAATCATCTTCACTTCACACCTATGACAATAAGCTCAAATACAACATCAAATTCCCTCCCTCACATCGCTCGTAAAAAATCCAAATAAACAAGAATTTCACAAAAACTAACAACCCTAGAAACCAAACTATACAAACATAAACACAAATACAAGCACAAAAGAAAGGGAAAAGATATTTACACTAAAATACTCTCTCCAACTACACCTCCATAGCCATCAAGAGCTCGAAGGAGTAAGTCAAATGCTCTAGCAACATCTTCATTTAAGCTCACATGGCCGAGCCTAGCCACTCCCAAAAGTTTCCAAGTCGGAGGGAAGGAGCGATCATCTTCATTATGCTCGGGGTTCTCGTGATCTTCCGGGTCTTCGGAACCAATATAGCTACGACTCTTATGACCATCCGGTAGGTATAGTGGTCTAGAGTCGTGCTCGGTGTCATGATGTGGGAGATCACACCCTAGGGGTGTCGCTTCTTCTACGGGGTCGAGAGTGGAAATCTTTTCCACCGCCCGACTAGGATCCTCTTCACCAACCTTCTCACAAGACAAAGGGCTAGACATCGAGTGCGGTAGAGGAGGAGAAAGCATCAAGTTTTCTTCATTGGAGGCTTAAGGATCCTCCAATTTCCCATACAAGGCAAGTTCCAAGGCATCTACTTCTTTCTCCCAAGTATTGCTCTCCTTTTCACTCACCTTGTCTAGAGGGGTCATCTCCTCACTTGGGTTTGGATTGTCAACATTCGGTTCATCACGAAGAAAATCAAACAAATCCAACTTTATCGCCAATACATTGGCTCCCCAAGAGCTATCTTGAAAATCATGTTCAACTCCCTCCTCATTGTCGACCCTTGAAGCTTCAACTTCCTCTACTCTACCCCTATCTTCACCGCCCAAGCAACACTCAACAATGGTCTCTTCGACCCTCTCTTCTTCATTTGTAGCTTCAAGGTTAGGTTGACTTTCTTGTGGAGGCACCCGACCTTCTTGCCCAAATGAACCTTCCTCAACATGTCGTGGAGCTCGAGTGGCCGACATCGTGATATGAGCCATGAGTGCATTGATGCGAGCATCTTGCACCTCTATTTGGACCTTGAACTCCTCCCTAACCCCTTGTATTTGAGTCAACAACGCTTGTTGAGTCTTATCCAATAGAATCGTCAAATCTTGTTGACCCTTATGCAATAGGATCATCGTCTCTTGTTGACTCTTTTGCATTTGAACCAACATTTGACAAGTCTCAAAGTTAGGGATAATTGGTTGTGGGTTATGTGAGGGTGTTTGGAAGTTGTTAGGATGTTGGAATGATCCTTGACAACCTTCTTGGTAACCATATGGAGGGCGTTCGTGAGATTGTTGATGAGGTTGATATGGTTGGTGAGATTTCGGGACTTGGCCATTTGCCCCAAAGTTGGCCCGTGATGATTGATGGTAGCTTGGACAAGCCATATCCATAACGTTGCTTTGGTACCTAGGATGAGCTAGAAGCACTTGAGCAAACGTTAGTATCCTAGTGCTTTTGAGGCACTAGGAAGGGAGAGTAACACACAAGAAGAAAAACGGAGATGTACAAGGAGAAGAGAACACAAAAATCAAGAACAAAGTCCAAAACTAAGCAAACAAAAGTCTAAACTACGCCGTCCCCGGCAACGACGCCAATTTGATGGGTGGGATTTGTCGTGGATCCCAACCGTCAAACAAACCGGCTAAACCTAGTGGGTAGCTAGGGTAAGTCGGGTCGAATCCACAGGGACGGGAGGTCGGACTAAGGTATGCTACGGTCTAGGACTATGTTCGAGACAAGCTATTCTAAGGAGGGGGAGACTAGAACTAGGCTAGGTCTAAGGCAAGGAAACTATCAAAGGAAACGGGCTATGATTAGGTCGGGGTCAAAGGGGTAACGGAATGGTCGAGGAAGAGCTAGGGGTGAAGGAGGTAGTAGGGTAATCTAGGTTGGCCCGGGCTCTCGCAACTTAGACTCACCTAGAGGTTCCACCTAAAACCCATCTCGGCGATACACAACACAAACGGGGTTCTAGCATGCTATAGGCCTAGGTCGAATCCGGGCTCTTGCAACTTTGACCGACCTAGGGGTCGTCCTCACCGGGCTCTCGCAACTTAATGAGGGAACCGAACCCACAAACAAACTAATACCCACAAGAGAAAAGCAAGAAAAACAAGCATTCGTACATACTTAGTCAATCAAGCATTTCGACAAACATGTGATGTGCATCATACAAGAAGAAACCCAAATCTTCCACCAACATCTCAAACAATCCCTTAATCAACCAATTAACACCCTAATCACCCTACTAACCCTAGCAAGAACACTACTCTAACATATCTAATCCAAAACTAACAATAATAAGATGAACCAAAACAACAATCGAAACAAACATAAAGAAACTAACAATAACTATGAACTATGAACAATCTAAACAACAAAGATTCAAACTTTAATGATAAAACAAAGATTAAGAGAAGAGAAAATAAGATTATACCAAACTAGAGATGAAAGGAAGAAAGAAACTTGCATAAATGGAAGAACCCAAAACAAACATCCAAGTTTGTCAAGCTTGGTGAAGATCTTGAAGAATTCCCAAATTACAAGCATTAATCTAAGATTAACGATAATCTAAAGACTAATCTACACTAATCTATGCTAATCTATCTAGGGTTTAGTCTCTAATGAAAGGTATATGCTTAACATAACAAGGGAAGAGTATATAAAGGGTTACAAATGGAAGGGAGAAGAAAAGAAACAAAGCGGGCTGTAACTAACCCTTCCCGGTCGGGAAGGCTTGGTCCCGATCGGGATGGGCCATCCTTCCCGGTCGGGAAGGACCTTCCCGATCGGGATGGGCTCACAGTAGCCGTGCTTCATGTTCCCTTCATCCCGAACGGGATGAGGCCATCCCGAACGGGATGGGTCTTTGTAGGCCTCCCTTAAGAGCTCTTTGGTCCCTCCTTGCCTCTCATGGGCTTCTCGTCGATTCTCGAGACTCGGGATCGGGTCTCGGAGGCTCGGGATTGGATCTCGAGGTCTCGGGGTCGATTCCAAGGCATCGAGGCATCGTTCCTTTACTTCGTTGGCTCCAAAATATGTATGTATAGAGTCGGAATCGCTCCAACTCTTCCAAATCGGTCTCGGGAACCTGAAACGAACTAAAGGAAGCATAAGAAGCCCCTAAACCGCTCCCAAGGAGCGATTCTACAAGGAAAATGGGACCAAAACACTACAAAATAGGCACTACAAATGACACTTATCAACTCCCCCACACTTAACCCTTACTCGCCCTCGAGAAAGCGCATACTACTACTAAACTATCCGAGTGGGTATTAGCGCACCCTACGCCCCTTCAACTCACGCGAGTGCACTTAGAGGACAAGTGCACTCCGCAAGGCAAGTTGGGTCTTGCGACAAAACTGTGGATGCAACCGGACACAAACACATAAACAAACACACAAACAAACAAACAAACAAACACTTAGACGGTTGCACCCAAAACAAAAGAAATACCGCTTCCCTCTAAAAGCGGTGAAAGAAGCACCGGTTTAGGACTCGAGGTAAGTGACAACGTTCCCAAGCTAGCAATACAAACTAAGGTGGACTAAACCCTAATAGTATGACGATAAAGCAACAAAAACGTTGGTAACTTACCTAGGTCCTCCTAACTTTCTAAAAACGTACTACGGGACGATCGGCGGAGTGGAAAGTGAAGAACCACGGTGTTAGTCGACACTGTAGGTAAGTGAGACCCCGCCCCCTTTAGCGTGAGCCAAGAGGGTCGTCCCGTGTCCAAGACCGCCTAACTAGTCCAAGTAAAAAGATGGAAATATGCAAAATGAGGGAAGACCGACTAATGCCGCTATCATCCTTCCTCGGGACTCGGTCCTTTGGTAGGCTCTTCACGGAAAAAGTCGGAAAAAGGCTTATTTTGAGAGGTAGGGGTTATTTTTGTGAATTGGGTTTTCTTTTGGCATTTTCTCTTTTCTTTTGCATTTTTTTTATTTGTTTTGCCATGCCATTCTTTTTCTTCTTTTCTATTTTCTTTTTGGCGTTTGTGCCTTTTCTTGTTTTTCTTCATTCTTTTCTTTCTTTCATTTTCTTTCTTTTTATTTTCTAGCCCTTTTAGGCTAGATTCGGCTTTTTGGTATTCCTTAGTAATAAGAAAGAGAGATCAACAAATTGCATTTTTATTGTGTGGATTTGTGTAGGAAGTAGGGAGATGGGTATGTCGGGACGACGTCTTCCCTTCATACTCACAAAAAGGGGAGAACTTGGACTAATCAAACGATCCTAAACACGGTCACCTAAGGGACGAGACTCTGTAACCAAGGCCTTTTCACACCGTGGGTGGTCATAATGGTCAAAAGTGCAAATCCCGTAGTAAATTCCTAGTAAGCTAGGTGCACTCAAGGTAAAGGGCCAACGAATTCATTGATTTAGGGTCATTCTACTAGACTAAGGTCCTAGACTCGATTTATACAACTAGGAAGGGAAAAAAAGACACTCACACTCTAGCATCTATACCGGGTTTTCGAAAACGTTTACACACATGACACACAACAAAACACAAAACAAAGACACAACGAAAGTGAAAGAAAAAGAGACAAAACAAAACAAAACAAAACAAAACAAGGAGAAACAACACATAAACAAAACAAACACCACCCCGATCTTCAAACAAGTCTCCAAATCCACCACAATCTTTACAAAGCTCCTCCCGAGCAAACATCATCACAAATCTCCTCCAAACTCACAAGAAGCAAAGAGGGAAAAAGGGATGAAGAGATGTTACCGGAAGTCTTGGAAGCTCACCAAAGCTAACGGCGATTGGGCAACCTATAAGGAGAAAAGGGGGGCAAAACACGCACAACAAAACAAAAATGCGACATAACGACACAAAGAGGAAAAGACACAAAAGAAAATCTTTTTGATTTTTATGAAATTTTTTCAAATTTTTAGGGTTTTTTAAAGCTTTTTTCGAAAAAACTAAGAAAATAAACTAAACTATACTAGAATATCGCTCCCCCACACTTAAATCGAGCCATGTCCTCATGCTCGATCGTAGGGTGCGGAGAGACAAAAGAAAAAGAAAAGAAACTACGAAAATAAAGCTAAAAAAATCAAAAATAAAGTGAAGAAAAGGGTAGAAGGTGTCCGGCCGGGGTGTAGTCAAGTCACCATGGGCCGAGACGAGAAAAAGATATGGATAGGGGAAGAAAATAAAAAGAAGGAAATAAAAGGAAATGGAAGGGGAGGGCTAGGTGTAATCAAGTCACCTAGCCCGGATTCCGCCTAAATCTGACTAAATCCTCAAAAAAGAAAGTGAAAAACTTGTAAATTTTGGATTTTGAAAATGACTCTCGATGTAGTCACATCATCGAGAGTCGGGAGCAATATATACCAAGGCCCCGAGGGCCACCATGACATCAAGACACAAAAGTGTACAAGGGGAAGGGAATAAACAAAGGAAAACAAGCAACAACAAAAACGGAAAAGAAAGGATAGTTGCCGTACCATAGGTTAGCAACTCACTCTCTCCATCGTCTCATAGATCAATATAGGCACATGCTTGTCTTCATCATTGCTATTCCGCTTCAAACTTTGATAGAACCGCATGGTTGAGGTAGTAATGGTGTGAGGGGGGGGGGGGGGTAGGATTCGATGTGAAACTCGGTGTAAAGGGAAGAGAAATGAGGTGAGGGTATGTAAATGAAGTGTAGTGGTCATATGACATGAGCAAAGATGGGTAGGGAGGTTGGGTGGGGGTATACAATGGTTGGGTGAGCTCAAATGTCAAAGAAGAGGCCAAAAGAGGAGAAAGGGGACCATCCCGGTCGGGATGGATGGTCCCGATCGGGATGATAAACCCTTCCCGATCGGGAAGCCTCCTTCCCGGTCGGGAAGCCACTCCAGAAATCTCGAAATATGGCACCATCATCCCGATCGAGACGGCTCCTTCCCGGTCGGGAAGCTCCCTTCCCGCCCGGGATGGGTCTTCTTGACCTCCAAAACCCCAAAAGCTTCACCGAAGCTTCAAAAACCGACTTCCATACTCACGATCCAAGCTCTATCATTAACCATTCCTCTCTAGGAATCATCTTCACTTCACACCTATGACAATAAGCTCAAATACAACATCAAATTCCCTCCCTCACATCGCTCGTCAAAAATCCAAATAAACAAGAATTTCACAAAAATTAACAACCCTAGAAACCAAACTATACAAACATAAACACAAATACAAGCACAAAAGAAAGGGAAAAGATATTTACACTAAAATACTCTCTCCAACTACACCTCCATAGCCATCAAGAGCTCGAAGGAGTAAGTCAAATGCTCTAGCAACATCTTCATTTAAGCTCACATGGCCGAGCCTAGCCACTCCCAAAAGTTTCCAAGTCGGAGGGAAGGAGCGATCATCTTCATTATGCTCGGGGTTCTCGTGATCTTCCGGGTCTTCGGAACCAATATAGCTACGACTCTTATGACCATCCGGTAGGTATAGTGGTCTAGAGTCGTGCTCGGTGTCATGATGTGGGAGATCACACCCTAGGGGTGTCGCTTCTTCTACGGGGTCGAGAGTGGAAATCTTTTCCACCGCCCGACTAGGATCCTCTTCACCAACCTTCTCACAAGACAAAGGGCTAGACATCGAGTGCGGTAGAGGAGGAGAAAGCATCAAGTTTTCTTCATTGGAGGCTTAAGGATCCTCCAATTTCCCATACAAGGCAAGTTCCAAGGCATCTACTTCTTTCTCCCAAGTATTGCTCTCCTTTTCACTCACCTTGTCTAGAGGGGTCATCTCCTCACTTGGGTTTGGATTGTCAACATTCGGTTCATCACGAAGAAAATCAAACAAATCCAACTTTATCGCCAATACATTAGCTCCCCAAGAACTATCTTGAAAATCATGTTCAACTCCCTCCTCATTGTCGACCCTTGAAGCTTCAACTTCCTCTACTCTACCCCTATCTTCACCGCCCAAGCAACACTCAACAATGGTCTCTTCGACCCTCTCTTCTTCATTTGTAGCTTCAAGGTTAGGTTGACTTTCTTGTGGAGGCACCCGACCTTCTTGCCCAAATGAACCTTCCTCAACATGTCGTGGAGCTCGAGTGGCCGACATCGTGATATGAGCCATGAGTGCATTGATGCGAGCATCTTGCACCTCTATTTGGACCTTGAACTCCTCCCTAACCCCTTGTATTTGAGTCAACAACGCTTGTTGAGTCTTATCCAATAGAATCCTCAAATCTTGTTGACCCTTATGCAATAGGATCATCGTCTCTTGTTGACTCTTTTGCATTTGAACCAACATTTGACAAGTCTCAAAGTTAGGGATAATTGGTTGTGGGTTATGTGAGGGTGTTTGGAAGTTGTTAGGATGTTGGAATGATCCTTGACAACCTTCTTGGTAACCATATGGAGGGCGTTCGTGAGATTGTTGATGAGGTTGATATGGTTGGTGAGATTTCGGGACTTGGCCATTTGCCCCAAAGTTGCCCCGTGATGATTGATGGTAGCTTGGACAAGCCATATCCATAACGTTGCTTTGGTACCTAGGATGAGCTAGAAGCACTTGAGCAAACGTTAGTATCCTAGTGCTTTTGAGGCACTAGGAAGGGAGAGTAACACACAAGAAGAAAAACGGAGATGTACAAGGAGAAGAGAACACAAAAATCAAGAACAAAGTCCAAAACTAAGCAAACAAAAGTCTAAACTACGCCGTCCCCGGCAACGGCGCCAATTTGATGGGTGGGATTTGTCGTGGATCCCAACCGTCAAACAAAACCGGCTAAACCTAGTGGGTAGCTAGGGTAAGTCGGGTCGAATCCACAGGGACGGGAGGTCGGACTAAGGTATGCTACGGTCTAGTACTATGTTCGAGACAAGCTATTCTAAGGAGGGGGAGACTAGAACTAGGCTAGGTCTAAGGCAAGGAAACTATCAAAGGAAACGGGCTATGATTAGGTCGGGGTCAAAGGGGTAACGGAATGGTCGAGGAAGAGCTAGGGGTGAAGGAGGTAGTAGGGTAATCTAGGTTGGCCCGGGCTCTCGCAACTTAGACTCACCTAGAGGTTCCACCTAAAACCCATCTCGGCGATACACAACACAAACGGGGTTCTAGCATGCTATAGGCCTAGGTCGAATCCGGGCTCTTGCAACTTTGACCGACCTAGGGGTCGTCCTCACCGGGCTCTCGCAACTTAATGAGGGAACCGAACCCACAAACAAACTAATACCCACAAGAGAAAAGCAAGAAAAACAAGCATTTGTACATACTTAGTCAATCAAGCATTTCGACAAACATGTGATGTGCATCATACAAGAAGAAACCCAAATCTTCCACCAACATCTCAAACAATCCCTTAATCACCCAATTAACACCCTAATCACCCTACTAACCCTAGCAAGAACACTACTCTAACATATCTAATCCAAAACTAACACTAATAAGATGAACCAAAACAACAATCGAAACAAACATAAAGAAACTAACAATAACTATGAACTATGAACAATCTAAACAACAAAGATTCAAACTTTAATGATAAAAAAAAGATTAAGAGAAGAGAAAATAAGATTATACCAAACTAGAGATGAAAGGAAGAAAGAAACTTGCATAAATGGAAGAACCCAAAACAAACATCCAAGTTTGTCAAGCTTGGTGAAGATCTTGAAGAATTCCCAAATTACAAGCATTAATCTAAGATTAACGATAATCTAAAGACTAATCTACACTAATCTATGCTAATCTATCTAGGGTTTAGTCTCTAATAAAAGGTATATGCTTAACATAACAAGGGAAGAGTATATAAAGGGTTACAAATGGAAGGGTGAAGAAAAGAAACAAAGCGGGCTGTAACTAACCCTTCCCGGTCGGGAAGGCTTGGTCCCGATCGGGATGGGCCATCCTTCCCGGTCGGGAAGGACCTTCCCGATCGGGATGGGCTCACAGTAGCCGTGCTTCATGTTCCCTTCATCCCGAACGGGATGAGGCCATCCCGAACGGGATGGGTCTTTGTAGGCCTCCCTTAAGAGCTCTTTGGTCCCTCCTTGCCTCTCATGGGCTTCTCGTCGATTCTCGGGACTCGGGATCGGGTCTCGGAGGCTCGGGATTGGATCTCGAGGTCTCGGGGTCGATTCCAAGGCATCGAGGCATCGTTCCTTTACTTCGTTGGCTCCAAAATGTGTATGTATAGAGTCGGAATCGCTCCAACTCTTCCAAATCGGTCTCGGGAACCTGAAACGAACTAAAGGAAGCATAAGAAGCCCCTAAACCGCTCCCAAGGAGCGATTCTACAAGGAAAATGGGACCAAAACACTACAAAATAGGCACTACAAATGACACTTATCAACTCCCCCACACTTAACCCTTACTCGCCCTCGAGAAAGCACATACTACTACTAAACTATCCGAGTGGGTATTAGCGCACCCTACGCCCCTTCAACTCACGCGAGTGCACTTAGAGGACAAGTGCACTCCGCAAGGCAAGTTGGGTCTTGCGACAAAACTGTGGATGCAACCGGACACAAACACATAAACAAACACACAAACAAACAAACAAACAAACACTTAGACGGTTGCACCCAAAACAAAAGAAATACCGCTTCCCTCTAAAAGCGGTGAAAGAAGCACCGGTTTAGGACTCGAGGTAAGTGACAACGTTCCCAAGCTAGCAATACAAACTAAGGTGGACTAAACCCTAATAGTATGACGATAAAGCAACAAAAACGTTGGTAACTTACCTAGGTCCTCCTAACTTTCTAAAAACGTACTACGGGACGATCGGCGGGGTGGAAAGTGAAGAACCACGGTGTTAGTCGACACTGTAGGTAAGTGAGACCCCGCCCCCTTTAGCGTGAGCCAAGAGGGTCGTCCCGTGTCCAAGACCGCCTAACTAGTCCAAGTAAAAAGATGGAAATATGCAAAATGAGGGAAGACCGACTAATGCCGCTATCATCCTTCCTCGGGACTCGGTCCTTTGGTAGGCTCTTCACGGAAAAAGTCGGAAAAAGGCTTATTTTGAGAGGTAGGGGTTATTTTTGTGAATTGGGTTTTCTTTTGGCATTTTCTCTTTTCTTTTGCATTTTTTTTATTTGTTTTGCCATGCCATTCTTTTTCTTCTTTTCTATTTTCTTTTTGGCGTTTGTGCCTTTTCTTGTTTTTCTTCATTCTTTTCTTTCTTTCATTTTCTTTCTTTTTATTTTCTAGCCCTTTTAGGCTAGATTCGGCTTTTTGGTATTCCTTAGTAATAAGAAAGAGAGATCAACAAATTGCATTTTTATTGTGTGGATTTGTGTAGGAAGTAGGGAGATGGGTATGTCGGGACGACGTCTTCCCTTCATACTCACAAAAAGGGGAGAACTTGGACTAATCAAACGATCCTAAACACGGTCACCTAAGGGACGAGACTCTGTAACCAAGGCCTTTTCACACCGTGGGTGGTCATAATGGTCAAAAGTGCAAATCCCGTAGTAAATTCCTAGTAAGCTAGGTGCACTCAAGGTAAAGGGCCAACGAATTCATGATTTAGGGTCATTCTACTAGACTAAGGTCCTAGACTCGATTTATACAACTAGGAAGGGAAAAAAAGACACTCACACTCTAGCCTCTATACCGGGTTTTCGAAAACGTTTACACACATGACACACAACAAAACACAAAACAAAGACACAACGAAAGTGAAAGAAAAAGAGACAAAACAAAACAAAACAAAACAAAACAAGGAGAAACAACACATAAACAAAACAAACACCACCCCGATCTTCAAACAAGTCTCCAAATCCACCACAATCTTTACAAAGCTCCTCCCGAGCAAACATCATCACAAATCTCCTCCAAACTCACAAGAAGCAAAGAGGGAAAAAGGGATGAAGAGATGTTACCGGAAGTCTTGGAAGCTCACCAAAGCTAACGGCGATTGGGCAACCTATAAGGAGAAAAGGGGGGCAAAACACGCACAACAAAACAAAAATGCGACATAACGACACAAAGAGGAAAAGACACAAAAGAAAATCTTTTTGATTTTTATGAAATTTTTTCAAATTTTTAGGGTTTTTTAAAGCTTTTTTCGAAAAAACTAAGAAAATAAACTAAACTATACTAGAATATCGCTCCCCCACACTTAAATCGAGCCATGTCCTCATGCTCGATCGTAGGGTGCGGAGAGACAAAAGAAAAAGAAAAGAAACTACGAAAATAAAGCTAAAAAAATCAAAAATAAAGTGAAGAAAAGGGTAGAAGGTGTCCGGCCGGGGTGTAGTCAAGTCACCATGGGCCGAGACGAGAAAAAGATATGGATAGGGGAAGAAAATAAAAAGAAGGAAATAAAAGGAAATGGAAGGGGAGGGCTAGGTGTAATCAAGTCACCTAGCCCGGATTCCGCCTAAATCTGACTAAATCCTCAAAAAAGAAAGTGAAAAACTTGTAAATTTTGGATTTTGAAAATGACTCTCGATGTAGTCACATCATCGAGAGTCGGGAGCAATATATACCAAGGCCCCGAGGGCCACCATGACATCAAGACACAAAAGTGTACAAGGGGAAGGGAATAAACAAAGGAAAACAAGCAACAACAAAAACGGAAAAGAAAGGATAGTTGCCGTACCATAGGTTAGCAACTCACTCTCTCCATCGTCTCATAGATTAATATAGGCACATGCTTGTCTTCATCATTGCTATTCCGCTTCAAACTTTGATAGAACCGCATGGTTGAGGTAGTAATGGTGTGAGGGGGGGGGGGGGTAGGATTCGATGTGAAACTCGGTGTAAAGGGAAGAGAAATGAGGTGAGGGTATGTAAATGAAGTGTAGTGGTCATATGACATGAGCAAAGATGGGTAGGGAGGTTGGGTGGGGGTATACAATGGTTGGGTGAGCTCAAATGTCAAAGAAGAGGCCATAAGAGGAGAAAGGGGACCATCCCGGTCGGGATGGATGGTCCCGATCGGGATGATAAACCCTTCCCGATCGGGAAGCCTCCTTCCCGGTCGGGAAGCCACTCCAGAAATCTCGAAATATGGCACCATCATCCCGATCGAGACGGCTCCTTCCCGGTCGGGATGGCATATCCTTCCCGGTCGAGAAGCTCCCTTCCCGCCCGGGATGGGTCTTCTTGACCTCCAAAACCCCAAAAGCTTCACCGAAGCTTCAAAAACCGACTTCCATACTCACGATCCAAGCTCTATCATTAACCATTCCTCTCTAAGAATCATCTTCACTTCACACCTATGACAATAAGCTCAAATACAACATCAAATTCCCTCCCTCACATCGCTCGTCAAAAATCCAAATAAACAAGAATTTCACAAAAACTAACAACCCTAGAAACCAAACTATACAAACATAAACACAAATACAAGCACAAAAGAAAGGGAAAAGATATTTACACTAAAATACTCTCTCCAACTACACCTCCATAGCCATCAAGAGCTCGAAGGAGTAAGTCAAATGCTCTAGCAACATCTTCATTTAAGCTCACATGGCCGAGCCTAGCCACTCCCAAAAGTTTCCAAGTCGGAGGGAAGGAGCGATCATCTTCATTATGCTCGGGGTTCTCGTGATCTTCCGGGTCTTCGGAACCAATATAGCTACGACTCTTATGACCATCCGGTAGGTATAGTGGTCTAGAGTCGTGCTCGGTGTCATGATGTGGGAGATCACACCCTAGGGGTGTCGCTTCTTCTACGGGGTCGAGAGTGGAAATCTTTTCCACTGCCCGACTAGGATCCTCTTCACCAACCTTCTCACAAGACAAAGGGCTAGACATCGAGTGCGGTAGAAGAGGAGAAAGCATCAAGTTTTCTTCATTGGACGCTTAAGGATCCTCCAATTTCCCATACAAGGCAAGTTCCAAGGCATCTACTTCTTTCTCCCAAGTATTGCTCTCCTTTTCACTCACCTTGTCTAGAGGGGTCATCTCCTCACTTGGGTTTGGATTGTCAACATTCGGTTCATCACGAAGAAAATCAAACAAATCCAACTTTATCGCCAATACATTAGCTCCCCAAGAGCTATCTTGAAAATCATGTTCAACTTCCTCCTCATTGTCGACCCTTGAAGCTTCAACTTCCTCTACTCTACCCCTATCTTCACCGCCCAAGCAACACTCAACAATGGTCTCTTCGACCCTCTCTTCTTCATTTGTAGCTTCAAGGTTAGGTTGACTTTCTTGTGGAGGCACCCGACCTTCTTGCCCAAATGAACCTTCCTCAACATGTCGTGGAGCTCGAGTGGCCGACATCGTGATATGAGCCATGAGTGCATTGATGCGAGCATCTTGCACCTCTATTTGGACCTTGAACTCCTCCCTAACCCCTTGTATTTGAGTCAACAACGCTTGTTGAGTCTTATCCAATAGAATCCTCAAATCTTGTTGACCCTTATGCAATAGGATCATCGTCTCTTGTTGACTCTTTTGCATTTGAACCAACATTTGACAAGTCTCAAAGTTAGGGATAATTGGTTGTGGGTTATGTGAGGGTGTTTGGAAGTTGTTAGGATGTTGGAATGATCCTTGACAACCTTCTTGGTAACCATATGGAGGGCGTTCGTGAGATTGTTGATGAGGTTGATATGGTTGGTGAGATTTCGGGACTTGGCCATTTGCCCCAAAGTTGGCCCGTGATGATTGATGGTAGCTTGGACAAGCCATATCCATAACGTTGCTTTGGTACCTAGGATGAGCTAGAAGCACTTGAGCAAACGTTAGTATCCTAGTGCTTTTGAGGCACTAGGAAGGGAGAGTAACACACAAGAAGAAAAACGGAGATGTACAAGGAGAAGAGAACACAAAAATCAAGAACAAAGTCCAAAACTAAGCAAACAAAAGTCTAAACTACGCCGTCCCCGGCAACGGCGCCAATTTGATGGGTGGGATTTGTCGTGGATCCCAACCGTCAAACAAAACCGGCTAAACCTAGTGGGTAGCTAGGGTAAGTCGGGTCGAATCCACAGGGACGGGAGGTCGGACTAAGGTATGCTACGGTCTAGTACTATGTTCGAGACAAGCTATTCTAAGGAGGGGGAGACTAGAACTAGGCTAGGTCTAAGGCAAGGAAACTATCAAAGGAAACGGGCTATGATTAGGTCGGGGTCAAAGGGGTAACGGAATGGTCGAGGAAGAGCTAGGGGTGAAGGAGGTAGTAGGGTAATCTAGGTTGGCCCGGGCTCTCGCAACTTAGACTCACCTAGAGGTTCCACCTAAAACCCATCTCGGCGATACACAACACAAACGGGGTTCTAGCATGCTATAGGCCTAGGTCGAATCCGGGCTCTTGCAACTTTGACCGACCTAGGGGTCGTCCTCACCGGGCTCTCGCAACTTAATGAGGGAACCGAACCCACAAACAAACTAATACCCACAAGAGAAAAGCAAGAAAAACAAGCATTCGTACATACTTAGTCAATCAAGCATTTCGACAAACATGTGATGTGCATCATACAAGAAGAAACCCAAATCTTCCACCAACATCTCAAACAATCCCTTAATCACCCAATTAACACCCTAATCACCCTACTAACCCTAGCAAGAACACTACTCTAACATATCTAATCCAAAACTAACACTAATAAGATGAACCAAAACAACAATCGAAACAAACATAAAGAAACTAACAATAACTATGAACTATAAACAATCTAAACAACCAAGATTCAAACTTTAATGATAAAACAAAGATTAAGAGAAGAGAAAATAAGATTATACCAAACTAGAGATGAAAGGAAGAAAGAAACTTGCATAAATGGAAGAACCCAAAACAAACATCCAAGTTTGTCAAGCTTGGTGAAGATCTTGAAGAATTCCCAAATTACAAGCATTAATCTAAGATTAACGATAATCTAAAGACTAATCTACACTAATCTATGCTAATCTATCTAGGGTTTAGTCTCTAATGAAAGGTATATGCTTAACATAACAAGGGAAGAGTATATATAGGGTTACAAATGGAAGGGAGAAGAAAAGAAACAAAGCGGGCTGTAACTGACCCTTCCCGGTCGGGAAGGCTTGGTCCCGATCGGGATGGGCCATCCTTCCCGGTCGGGAAGGACCTTCCCGATCGGGATGGGCTCACAGTAGCCGTGCTTCATGTTCCCTTCATCCCGAACGGGATGAGGCCATCCCGAACGGGATGGGTCTTTGTAGGCCTCCCTTAAGAGCTCTTTGGTCCCTCCTTGCCTCTCATGGGCTTCTCGTCGATTCTCGGGACTCGGGATCGGGTCTCGGAGGCTCGGGATTGGATCTCGAGGTCTCGGGGTCGATTCCAAGGCATCGAGGCATCGTTCCTTTACTTCGTTGGCTCCAAAATGTGTATGTATAGAGTCGGAATCGCTCCAACTCTTCCAAATCGGTCTCGGGAACCTGAAACGAACTAAAGGAAGCATAAGAAGCCCCTAAACCGCTCCCAAGGAGCGATTCTACAAGGAAAATGGGACCAAAACACTACAAAATAGGCACTACAAATGACACTTATCAACTCCCCCACACTTAACCCTTACTCGCCCTCGAGAAAGCGCATACTACTACTAAACTATCCGAGTGGGTATTAGCGCACCCTACGCCCCTTCAACTCACGCGAGTGCACTTAGAGGACAAGTGCACTCCGCAAGGCAAGTTGGGTCTTGCGACAAAACTGTGGATGCAACCGGACACAAACACATAAACAAACACACAAACAAACAAACAAACAAACAAACACTTAGACGGTTGCACCCAAAACAAAAGAAATACCGCTTCCCTCTAAAAGCGGTGAAAGAAGCACCGGTTTAGGACTCGAGGTAAGTGACAACGTTCCCAAGCTAGCAATACAAACTAAGGTGGACTAAACCCTAATAGTATGACGATAAAGCAACAAAAACGTTGGTAACTTACCTAGGTCCTCCTAACTTTCTAAAAACGTACTACGGGACGATCGGCGGAGTGGAAAGTGAAGAACCACGGTGTTAGTCGACACTGTAGGTAAGTGAGACCCCGCCCCCTTTAGCGTGAGCCAAGAGGGTCGTCCCGTGTCCAAGACCGCCTAACTAGTCCAAGTAAAAAGATGGAAATATGCAAAATGAGGGAAGACCGACTAATGCCGCTATCATCCTTCCTCGGGACTCGGTCCTTTGGTAGGCTCTTCACGGAAAAAGTCGGAAAAAGGCTTATTTTGAGAGGTAGGGGTTATTTTTGTGAATTGGGTTTTCTTTTGGCATTTTCTCTTTTCTTTTGCATTTTTTTTATTTGTTTTGCCATGCCATTCTTTTTCTTCTTTTCTATTTTATTTTTGGCGTTTGTGCCTTTTCTTGTTTTTCTTCATTCTTTTCTTTCTTTCATTTTCTTTCTTTTTATTTTCTTAGCCCTTTTAGGCTAGATTCGGCTTTTTGGTATTCCTTAGTAATAAGAAAGAGAGATCAACAAATTGCATTTTTATTGTGTGGATTTGTGTAGGAAGTAGGGAGATGGGTATGTCGGGACGACGTCTTCCCTTCATACTCACAAAAAGGGGAGAACTTGGACTAATCAAACGATCCTAAACACGGTCACCTAAGGGACGAGACTCGGTAACCAAGGCCTTTTCACACCGTGGGTGGTCATAATGGTCAAAAGTGCAAATCCCGTAGTAAATTCCTAGTAAGCTAGGTGCACTCAAGGTAAAGGACCAACGAATTCATTGATTTAGGGTCATTCTACTAGACTAAGGTCCAAGACTCGATTTATACAACTAGGAAGGGAAAAAAAGACACTCACACTCTAGCCTCTATACCGGGTTTTCGAAAACGTTTACACACATGACACACAACAAAACACAAAACAAAGACACAACGAAAGTGAAAGAAAAAGAGACAAAACAAAACAAAACAAAACAAAACAAGGAGAAACAACACATAAGCAAAACAAACACCACCCCGATCTTCAAACAAGTCTCCAAATCCACCACAATCTTTACAAAGCTCCTCCCGAGCAAACATCATCACAAATCTCCTCCAAACTCACAAGAAGCAAAGAGGGAAAAAGGGATGAAGAGATGTTACCGGAAGTCTTGGAAGCTCACCAAAGCTAACGGCGATTGGGCAACCTATAAGGAGAAAAGGGGGGCAAAACACGCACAACAAAACAAAAATGCGACATAACGACACAAAATGGAAAAGACACAAAAGAAAATCTTTTTGATTTTTATGAAATTTTTTCAAATTTTTAGTGTTTTTTAAAGCTTTTTTCGAAAAAACTAAGAAAATAAACTAAACTATACTAGAATATCGCTCCCCCACACTTAAATCGAGCCATGTCCTCATGCTCGATAGTAGGGTGCGGAGAGACAAAAGAAAAAGAAAAGAAACTACGAAAATAAAGCTAAAAAAATCAAAAATAAAGTGAAGAAAAGGGTAGAAGGTGTCCGGCCGGGGTGTAGTCAAGTCACCATGGGCCGAGACGAGAAAAAGATATGGATAGGGGAAGAAAATAAAAGGAAATGGGAGGGGAGGGCTAGGTGTAATCAAGTCACCTAGCCCGGATTCCGCCTAAATCTGACTAAATCCTCAAAAAAGAAAGTGAAAAACTTGTAAATTTTGGATTTTGAAAATGACTCTCGATGTAGTCACATCATCGAGAGTCGGGAGCAACATATACCAAGGCTCCGAGGGCCACCATGACATCAAGACACAAAAGTGTACAAGGGGAAGGGAATAAACAAAGGAAAACAAGCAACAACAAAAACGGAAAAGAAAGGATAGTTGCCGTACCATAGGTTAGCAACTCACTCTCTCCATCGTCTCATAGATCAATATAGGCACATGCTTGTCTTCATCATTGCTATTCCGCTTCAAACTTTGATAGAACCGCATGGTTGAGGTAGTAATGGTGTGAGGGGGGGGGGGGGGGGGGGGGTAGGATTCGATGTGAAACTCGGTGTAAAGGGAAGAGAAATGAGGTGAGGGTATGTAAATGAAGTGTAGTGGTCATATGACATGAGCAAAGATGGGTAGGGAGGTTGGGTGGGGGTATACAATGGTTGGGTGAGCTCAAATGTCAAAGAAGAGGCCAAAAGAGGAGAAAGGGGACCATCCCGGTCGGGATGGATGGTCCCGATCGGGATGATAAACCCTTCCCGATCGGGAAGCCTCCTTCCCGGTCGGGAAGCCACTCCAGAAATCTCGAAATATGGCACCATCATCCCGATCGAGACGGCTCCTTCCCGGTCGGGATGGCATATCCTTCCCGGTCGAGAAGCTCCCTTCCCGCCCGGGATGGGTCTTCTTGACCTCCAAAACCCCAAAAGCTTCACCGAAGCTTCAAAAACCGACTTCCATACTCACGATCCAAGCTCTATCATTAACCATTCCTCTCTAAGAATCATCTTCACTTCACACCTATGACAATAAGCTCAAATACAACATCAAATTCCCTCCCTCACATCGCTCGTCAAAAATCCAAATAAACAAGAATTTCACAAAAACTAACAACCCTAGAAACCAAACTATACAAACATAAACACAAATACAAGCACAAAAGAAAGGGAAAAGATATTTACACTAAAATAGTCTCTCCAACTACACCTCCATAGCCATCAAGAGCTCGAAGGAGTAAGTCAAATGCTCTAGCATTATCTTCATTTAAGCTCACATGGCCGAGCCTAGCCACTCCCAAAAGTTTCCAAGTCGGAGGGAAGGAGCGATCATCTTCATTATGTTCGGGGTTCTCGTGATCTTCCGGGTCGTCGGAACCAATATAGCTACGACTCTTATGACCATCCGGTAGGTATAGTGGTCTAGAGTCGTGCTCGGTGTCATGATGTGGGAGATCACACCCTAGGGGTGTCGCTTCTTCTACGGGGTCGAGAGTGGAACTCTTTTCCACCGCCCGACTAGGATCCTCTTCACCAACCTTCTCACAAGACAAAGGGCTAGACATCGAGTGCGGTAGAGGAGGAGAAAGCATCAAGTTTTCTTCATTGGAGGCTTTAGGATCCTCCAATTTCCCATACAAGGCAAGTTCCAAGGCATCTACTTCTTTCTCCCAAGTATTGCTCTCCTTTTCACTCACCTTGTCTAGAGGGGTCATCTCCTCACTTGGGTTTGGATTGTCAACATTCGGTTCATCACGAAGAAAATCAAACAAATCCAACTTTATCGCCAATACATTGGCTCCCCAAGAGCTATCTTGAAAATCATGTTCAACTCCCTCCTCATTGTCGACCCTTGAAGCTTCAACTTCCTCTACTCTACCCCTATCTTCACCGCCCAAGCAACACTCAACAATGGTCTCTTCGACCCTCTCTTCTTCATTTGTAGCTTCAAGGTTAGGTTGACTTTCTTGTGGAGGCACCCGACCTTCTTGCCCAAATGAACCTTCCTCAACATGTCGTGGAGCTCGAGTGGCCGACATCGTGATATGAGCCATGAGTGCATTGATGCGAGCATCTTGCACCTCTATTTGGACCTTGAACTCCTCCCTAACCCCTTGTATTTGAGTCAACAACGCTTGTTGAGTCTTATCCAATAGAATCCTCAAATCTTGTTGACCCTTATGCAATAGGATCATCGTCTCTTGTTGACTCTTTTGCATTTGAACCAACATTTGACAAGTCTCAAAGTTAGGGATAATTGGTTGTGGGTTATGTGAGGGTGTTTGGAAGTTGTTAGGATGTTGGAATGATCCTTGACAACCTTCTTGGTAACCATATGGAGGGCGTTCGTGAGATTGTTGATGAGGTTGATATGGTTGGTGAGATTTCGGGACTTGGCCATTTGCCCCAAAGTTGGCCCGTGATGATTGATGGTAGCTTGGACAAGCCATATCCATAACGTTGCTTTGGTACCTAGGATGAGCTAGAAGCACTTGAGCAAACGTTAGTATCCTAGTGCTTTTGAGGCACTAGGAAGGGAGAGTAACACACAAGAAGAAAAACGGAGATGTACAAGGAGAAGAGAACACAAAAATCAAGAACAAAGTCCAAAACTAAGCAAACAAAAGTCTAAACTACGCCGTCCCCGGCAACGGCGCCAATTTGATGGGTGGGATTTGTCGTGGATCCCAACCGTCAAACAAAACCGGCTAAACCTAGTGGGTAGCTAGGGTAAGTCGGGTCGAATCCACAGGGACGGGAGGTCGGACTAAGGTATGCTACGGTCTAGGACTATGTTCGAGACAAGCTATTCTAAGGAGGGGGAGACTAGAACTAGGCTAGGTCTAAGGCAAGGAAACTATCAAAGGAAACGGGCTATGATTAGGTCGGGGTCAAAGGGGTAACGGAATGGTCGAGGAAGAGCTAGGCGTGAAGGAGGTAGTAGGGTAATCTAGGTTGGCCCGGGCTCTCGCAACTTAGACTCACCTAGAGGTTCCACCTAAAACCCATCTCGGCGATACACAACACAAACGGGGTTCTAGCATGCTATAGGCCTAGGTCGAATCCGGGCTCTTGCAACTTTGACCGACCTAGGGGTCGTCCTCACCGGGCTCTCGCAACTTAATGAGGGAACCGAACCCACAAACAAACTAATACCCACAAGAGAAAAGCAAGAAAAACAAGCATTCGTACATACTTAGTCAATCAAGCATTTCGACAAACATGTGATGTGCATCATACAAGAAGAAACCCAAATCTTCCACCAACATCTCAAACAATCCCTTAATCACCCAATTAACACCCTAATCACCCTACTAACCCTAGCAAGAACACTACTCTAACATATCTAATCCAAAACTAACACTAATAAGATGAACCAAAACAACAATCGAAACAAACATAAAGAAACTAACAATAACTATGAACTATGAACAATCTAAACAACCAAGATTCAAACTTTAATGATAAAACAAAGATTAAGAGAAGAGAAAATAAGATTATACCAAACTAGAGATGAAAGGAAGAAAGAAACTTGCATAAATGGAAGAACCCAAAACAAACATGCAAGTTTGTCAAGCTTGGTGAAGATCTTGAAGAATTCCCAAATTACAAGCATTAATCTAAGATTAACGATAATCTAAAGACTAATCTACACTAATCTATGCTAATCTATCTAGGGTTTAGTCTCTAATGAAAGGTATATGCTTAACATAACAAGGGAAGAGTATATATAGGGTTACAAATGGAAGGGAGAAGAAAAGAAACAAAGCGGGCTGTAACTGACCCTTCCCGGTCGGGAAGGCTTGGTCCCGATCGGGATGGGCCATCCTTCCCGGTCGGGAAGGACCTTCCCGATCGGGATGGGCTCACAGTAGCCGTGCTTCATGTTCCCTTCATCCCGAACGGGATGAGGCCATCCCGAACGGGATGGGTCTTTGTAGGCCTCCCTTAAGAGCTCTTTGGTCCCTCCTTGCCTCTCATGGGCTTCTCGTCGATTCTCGGGACTCGGGATCGGGTCTCGGAGGCTCGGGATTGGATCTCGAGGTCTCGGGGTCGATTCCAAGGCATCGAGGCATCGTTCCTTTACTTCGTTGGCTCCAAAATGTGTATGTATAGAGTCGGAATCGCTCCAACTCTTCCAAATCGGTCTCGGGAACCTGAAACGAACTAAAGGAAGCATAAGAAGCCCCTAAACCGCTCCCAAGGAGCGATTCTACAAGGAAAATGGGACCAAAACACTACAAAATAGGCACTACAAATGACACTTATCAACTCCCCCACACTTAACCCTTACTCGCCCTCGAGAAAGCGCATACTACTACTAAACTATCCGAGTGGGTATTAGCGCACCCTACGCCCCTTCAACTCACGCGAGTGCACTTAGAGGACAAGTGCACTCCGCAAGGCAAGTTGGGTCTTGCGACAAAACTGTGGATGCAACCGGACACAAACACATAAACAAACACACAAACAAACAAACAAACAAACACTTAGACGGTTGCACCCAAAACAAAAGAAATACCACTTCCCTCTAAAAGCGGTGAAAGAAGCACCGGTTTAGGACTCGAGGTAAGTGACAACGTTCCCAAGCTAGCAATACAAACTAAGGTGGACTAAACCCTAATAGTATGACGATAAAGCAACAAAAACGTTGGTAACTTACCTAGGTCCTCCTAACTTTCTAAAAACGTACTACGGGACGATCGGCGGAGTGGAAAGTGAAGAACCACGGTGTTAGTCGACACTGTAGGTAAGTGAGACCCCGCCCCCTTTAGCGTGAGCCAAGAGGGTCGTCCCGTGTCCAAGACCGCCTAACTAGTCCAAGTAAAAAGATGGAAATATGCAAAATGAGGGAAGACCGACTAATGCCGCTATCATCCTTCCTCGGGACTCGGTCCTTTGGTAGGCTCTTCACGGAAAAAGTCGGAAAAAGGCTTATTTTGAGAGGTAGGGGTTATTTTTGTGAATTGGGTTTTCTTTTGGCATTTTCTCTTTTCTTTTGCATTTTTTTTATTTGTTTTGCCATGCCATTCTTTTTCTTCTTTTCTATTTTCTTTTTGGTGTTTGTGCCTTTTCTTGTTTTTCTTCATTCTTTTCTTTCTTTCATTTTCTTTCTTTTTATTTTCTTAGCCCTTTTAGGCTAGATTCGGCTTTTTGGTATTCCTTAGTAATAAGAAAGAGAGATCAACAAATTGCATTTTTATTGTGTGGATTTGTGTAGGAAGTAGGGAGATGGGTATGTCGGGACGACGTCTTCCCTTCATACTCACAAAAAGGGGAGAACTTGGACTAATCAAACGATCCTAAACACGGTCACCTAAGGGACGAGACTCGGTAACCAAGGCCTTTTCACACCGTGGGTGGTCATAATGGTCAAAAGTGCAAATCCCGTAGTAAATTCCTAGTAAGCTAGGTGCACTCAAGGTAAAGGACCAACGAATTCATTGATTTAGGGTCATTCTACTAGACTAAGGTCCAAGACTCGATTTATACAACTAGGAAGGGAAAAAAAGACACTCACACTCTAGCCTCTATACCGGGTTTTCGAAAACGTTTACACACATGACACACAACAAAACACAAAACAAAGACACAACGAAAGTGAAAGAAAAAGAGACAAAACAAAACAAAACAAAACAAAACAAAACAAGGAGAAACAACACATAAGCAAAACAAACACCACCCCGATCTTCAAACAAGTCTCCAAATCCACCACAATCTTTACAAAGCTCCTCCCGAGCAAACATCATCACAAATCTCCTCCAAACTCACAAGAAGCAAAGAGGGAAAAAGGGATGAAGAGATGTTACCGGAAGTCTTGGAAGCTCACCAAAGCTAACGGCGATTGGGCAACCTATAAGGAGAAAAGGGGGGCAAAACACGCACAACAAAACAAAAATGCGACATAACGACACAAAAAGGAAAAGACACAAAAGAAAATCTTTTTGATTTTTATGAAATTTTTTCAAATTTTTAGTGTTTTTTAAAGCTTTTTTCGAAAAAACTAAGAAAATAAACTAAACTATACTAGAATATCGCTCCCCCACACTTAAATCGAGCCATGTCCTCATGCTCGATAGTAGGGTGCGGAGAGACAAAAGAAAAAGAAAAGAAACTACGAAAATAAAGCTAAAAAAATCAAAAATAAAGTGAAGAAAAGGGTAGAAGGTGTCCGGCCGGGGTGTAGTCAAGTCACCATGGGCCGAGACGAGAAAAAGATATGGATAGGGGAAGAAAATAAAAGGAAATGGGAGGGGAGGGCTAGGTGTAATCAAGTCACCTAGCCCGGATTCCGCCTAAATCTGACTAAATCCTCAAAAAAGAAAGTGAAAAACTTGTAAATTTTGGATTTTGAAATGACTCTCGATGTAGTCACATCATCGAGAGTCGGGAGCAACATATACCAAGGCTCCGAGGGCCACCATGACATCAAGACACAAAAGTGTACAAGGGGAAGGGAATAAACAAAGGAAAACAAGCAACAACAAAAACGGAAAAGAAAGGATAGTTGCCGTACCATAGGTTAGCAACTCACTCTCTCCATCGTCTCATAGATCAATATAGGCACCTGCTTGTCTTCATCATTGCTATTCCGCTTCAAACTTTGATAGAACCGCATGGTTGAGGTAGTAATGGTGTGAGGGGGGGGGGGGGGGGTAGGATTCGATGTGAAACTCGGTGTAAAGGGAAGAGAAATGAGGTGAGGGTATGTAAATGAAGTGTAGTGGTCATATGACATGAGCAAAGATGGGTAGGGAGGTTGGGTGGGGGTATACAATGGTTGGGTGAGCTCAAATGTCAAAGAAGAGGCCAAAAGAGGAGAAAGGGGACCATCCCGGTCGGGATGGATGGTCCCGATCGGGATGATAAACCCTTCCCGATCGGGAAGCCTCCTTCCCGGTCGGGAAGCCACTCCAGAAATCTCGAAATATGGCACCATCATCCCGATCGAGACGGCTCCTTCCCGGTCGGGATGGCATATCCTTCCCGGTCGGGAAGCTCCCTTCCCGCCCGGGATGGGTCTTCTTGACCTCCAAAACCCCAAAAGCTTCACCGAAGCTTCAAAAACCGACTTCCATACTCACGATCCAAGCTCTATCATTAACCATTCCTCTCTAGGAATCATCTTCACTTCACACCTATGACAATAAGCTCAAATACAACATCAAATTCCCTCCCTCACATCGCTCCTCAAAAATCCAAATAAACAAGAATTTCACAAAAACTAACAACCCTAGAAACCAAACTATACAAACATAAACACAAATACAAGCACAAAAGAAAGGGAAAAGATATTTACACTAAAATACTCTCTCCAACTACACCTCCATAGCCATCAAGAGCTCGAAGGAGTAAGTCAAATGCTCTAGCAACATCTTCATTTAAGCTCACATGGCCGAGCCTAGCCACTCCCAAAAGTTTCCAAGTCGGAGGGAAGGAGCGATCATCTTCATTATGCTCGGGGTTCTCGTGATCTTCCGGGTCTTCGGAACCAATATAGCTACGACTCTTATGACCATCCGGTAGGTATAGTGGTCTAGAGTCGTGCTCGGTGTCATGATGTGGGAGATCACACCCTAGGGGTGTCGCTTCTTCTACGGGGTCGAGAGTGGAAATCTTTTCCACCGCCCGACTAGGATCCTCTTCACCAACCTTCTCACAAGACAAAGGGCTAGACATCGAGTGCGGTAGAGGAGGAGAAAGCATCAAGTTTTCTTCATTGGAGGCTTAAGGATCCTCCAATTTCCCATACAAGGCAAGTTCCAAGGCATCTACTTCTTTCTCCCAAGTATTGCTCTCCTTTTCACTCACCTTGTCTAGAGGGGTCATCTCCTCACTTGGGTTTGGATTGTCAACATTCGGTTCATCACGAAGAAAATCAAACAAATCCAACTTTATCGCCAATACATTGGCTCCCCAAGAGCTATCTTGAAAATCATGTTCAACTCCCTCCTCATTGTCGACCCTTGAAGCTTCAACTTCCTCTACTCTACCCCTATCTTCACCGCCCAAGCAACACTCAACAATGGTCTCTTCGACCCTCTCTTCTTCATTTGTAGCTTCAAGGTTAGGTTGACTTTCTTGTGGAGGCACCCGACCTTCTTGCCCAAATGAACCTTCCTCAACATGTCGTGGAGCTCGAGTGGCCGACATCGTGATATGAGCCATGAGTGCATTGATGCGAGCATCTTGCACCTCTATTTGGACCTTGAACTCCTCCCTAACCCCTTGTATTTGAGTCAACAACGCTTGTTGAGTCTTATCCAATAGAATCCTCAAATCTTGTTGACCCTTATGCAATAGGATCATCGTCTCTTGTTGACTCTTTTGCATTTGAACCAACATTTGACAAGTCTCAAAGTTAGGGATAATTGGTTGTGGGTTATGTGAGGGTGTTTGGAAGTTGTTAGGATGTTGGAATGATCCTTGACAACCTTCTTGGTAACCATATGGAGGGCGTTCGTGAGATTGTTGATGAGGTTGATATGGTTGGTGAGATTTCGGGACTTGGCCATTTGCCCCAAAGTTGCCCCGTGATGATTGATGGTAGCTTGGACAAGCCATATCCATAACGTTGCTTTGGTACCTAGGATGAGCTAGAAGCACTTGAGCAAACGTTAGTATCCTAGTGCTTTTGAGGCACTAGGAAGGGAGAGTAAAACACAAGAAGAAAAACGGAGATGTACAAGGAGAAGAGAACACAAAAATCAAGAACAAAGTCCAAAACTAAGCAAACAAAAGTCTAAACTACGCCGTCTCCGGCAACGGCGCCAATTTGATGGGTGGGATTTGTCGTGGATCCCAACCGTCAAACAAAACCGGCTAAACCTAGTGGGTAGCTAGGGTAAGTCGGGTCGAATCCACAGGGACGGGAGGTCGGACTAAGGTATGCTACGGTCTAGGACTATGTTCGAGACAAGCTATTCTAAGGAGGGGGAGACTAGAACTAGGCTAGGTCTAAGGCAAGGAAACTATCAAAGGAAACGGGCTATGATTAGGTCGGGGTCAAAGGGGTAACGGAATGGTCGAGGAAGAGCTAGGGGTGAAGGAGGTAGTAGGGTAATCTAGGTTGGCCCGGGCTCTCGCAACTTAGACTCACCTAGAGGTTCCACCTAAAACCCATCTCGGCGATACACAACACAAACGGGGTTCTAGCATGCTATAGGCCTAGGTCGAATCCGGGCTCTTGCAACTTTGACCGACCTAGGGGTCGTCCTCACCGGGCTCTCGCAACTTAATGAGGGAACCGAACCCACAAACAAACTAATACCCACAAGAGAAAAGCAAGAAAAACAAGCATTCGTACATACTTAGTCAATCAAGCATTTCGACAAACATGTGATGTGCATCATACAAGAAGAAACCCAAATCTTCCACCAACATCTCAAACAATCCCTTAATCACCCAATTAACACCCTAATCACCCTACTAACCCTAGCAAGAACACTACTCTAACATATCTAATCCAAAACTAACACTAATAAGATGAACCAAAACAACAATCGAAACAAACATAAAGAAACTAACAATAACTATGAACTATGAACAATCTAAACAACAAAGATTCAAACTTTAATGATAAAACAAAGATTAAGAGAAGAGAAAATAAGATTATACCAAACTAGAGATGAAAGGAAGAAAGAAACTTGCATAAATGGAAGAACCCAAAACAAACATCCAAGTTTGTCAAGCTTGGTGAAGATCTTGAAGAATTCCCAAATTACAAGCATTAATCTAAGATTAACGATAATCTAAAGACTAATCTACACTAATCTATGCTAATCTATCTAGGGTTTAGTCTCTAATGAAAGGTATATGCTTAACATAACAAGGGAAGAGTATATATAGGGTTACAAATGGAAGGGAGAAGAAAAGAAATAAAGCGGGCTGTAACTGACCCTTCCCGGTCGGGAAGGCTTGGTCCCGATCGGGATGGGCCATCCTTCCCGGTCGGGAAGGACCTTCCCGATCGGGATGGGCTCACAGTAGCCGTGCTTCATGTTCCCTTCATCCCGAACGGGATGAGGCCATCCCGAACGGGATGGGTCTTTGTAGGCCTCCCTTAAGAGCTCTTTGGTCCCTCCTTGCCTCTCATGGGCTTCTCGTCGATTCTCGGGACTCGGGATCGGGTCTCGGAGGCTCGGGATTGGATCTCGAGGTCTCGGGGTCGATTCCAAGGCATCGAGGCATCGTTCCTTTACTTCGTTGGCTCCAAAATGTGTATGTATAGAGTCGGAATCGCTCCAACTCTTCCAAATCGGTCTCGGGAACCTGAAACGAACTAAAGGAAGCATAAGAAGCCCCTAAACCGCTCCCAAGGAGCGATTCTACAAGGAAAATGGGACCAAAACACTACAAAATAGGCACTACAAATGACACTTATCAACTCCCCCACACTTAACCCTTACTCGCCCTCGAGAAAGCGCATACTACTACTAAACTATCCGAGTGGGTATTAGCGCACCCTACGCCCCTTCAACTCACGCGAGTGCACTTAGAGGACAAGTGCACTCCGCAAGGCAAGTTGGGTCTTGCGACAAAACTGTGGATGCAACCGGACACAAACACATAAACAAACACACAAACAAACAAACAAACAAACACTTAGACGGTTGCACCCAAAACAAAAGAAATACCGCTTCCCTCTAAAAGCGGTGAAAGAAGCACCGGTTTAGGACTCGAGGTAAGTGACAACGTTCCCAAGCTAGCAATACAAACTAAGGTGGACTAAACCCTAATAGTATGACGATAAAGCAACAAAAACGTTGGTAACTTACCTAGGTCCTCCTAACTTTCTAAAAACGTACTACGGGACGATCGGCGGAGTGGAAAGTGAAGAACCACGGTGTTAGTCGACACTGTAGGTAAGTGAGACCCCGCCCCCTTTAGCGTGAGCCAAGAGGGTCGTCCCGTGTCCAAGACCGCCTAACTAGTCCAAGTAAAAAGATGGAAATATGCAAAATGAGGGAAGACCGACTAATGCCGCTATCATCCTTCCTCGGGACTCGGTCCTTTGGTAGGCTCTTCACGGAAAAAGTCGGAAAAAGGCTTATTTTGAGAGGTAGGGGTTATTTTTGTGAATTGGGTTTTCTTTTGGCATTTTCTCTTTTCTTTTGCATTTTTTTTATTTGTTTTGCCATGCCATTCTTTTTCTTCTTTTCTATTTTCTTTTTGGTGTTTGTGCCTTTTCTTGTTTTTCTTCATTCTTTTCTTTCTTTCATTTTCTTTCTTTTTATTTTCTTAGCCCTTTTAGGCTAGATTCGGCTTTTTGGTATTCCTTAGTAATAAGAAAGAGAGATCAACAAATTGCATTTTTATTGTGTGGATTTGTGTAGGAAGTAGGGAGATGGGTATGTCGGGACGACGTCTTCCCTTCATACTCACAAAAAGGGGAGAACTTGGACTAATCAAACGATCCTAAACACGGTCACCTAAGGGACGAGACTCGGTAACCAAGGCCTTTTCACACCGTGGGTGGTCATAATGGTCAAAAGTGCAAATCCCGTAGTAAATTCCTAGTAAGCTAGGTGTACTCAAGGTAAAGGACCAACGAATTCATTGATTTAGGGTCATTCTACTAGACTAAGGTCCAAGACTCGATTTATACAACTAGGAAGGGAAAAAAAGACACTCACACTCTAGCCTCTATACCGGGTTTTCGAAAATGTTTACACACATGACACACAACAAAACACAAAACAAAGACACAACGAAAGTGAAAGAAAAAGAGACAAAACAAAACAAAACAAAACAAAACAAGGAGAAATAACACATAAGCAAAACAAACACCACCCCGATCTTCAAACAAGTCTCCAAATCCACCACAATCTTTACAAAGCTCCTCCCGAGCAAACATCATCACAAATCTCCTCCAAACTCACAAGAAGCAAAGAGGGAAAAAGGGATGAAGAGATGTTACCGGAAGTCTTGGAAGCTCACCAAAGCTAACGGCGATTGGGCAACCTATAAGGAGAAAAGGGGGGCAAAACACGCACAACAAAACAAAAATGCGACATAACGACACAAAAAGGAAAAGACACAAAAGAAAATCTTTTTGATTTTTATGAAAAATTTTCAAATTTTTAGTGTTTTTTAAAGCTTTTTTCGAAAAAACTAAGAAAATAAACTAAACTATACTAGAATATCGCTCCCCCACACTTAAATCGAGCCATGTCCTCATGCTCGATAGTAGGGTGCGGAGAGACAAAATAAAAAGAAAAGAAACTACGAAAATAAAGCTAAAAAAATCAAAAATAAAGTGAAGAAAAGGGTAGAAGGTGTCCGGCCGGGGTGTAGTCAAGTCACCATGGGCCGAGACGAGAAAAAGATATGGATAGGGGAAGAAAATAAAAGGAAATGGGAGGGGAGGGCTAGGTGTAATCAAGTCACCTAGCCCGGATTCCGCCTAAATCTGACTAAATCCTCAAAAAAGAAAGTGAAAAACTTGTAAATTTTGGATTTTGAAAATGACTCTCGATGTAGTCACATCATCGAGAGTCGGGAGCAACATATACCAAGGCTCCGAGGGCCACCATGACATCAAGACACAAAAGTGTACAAGGGGAAGGGAATAAACAAAGGAAAACAAGCAACAACAAAAACGGAAAAGAAAGGATAGTTGCCGTACCATAGGTTAGCAACTCACTCTCTCCATCGTCTCATAGATCAATATAGGCACCTGCTTGTCTTCATCATTGCTATTCCGCTTCAAACTTTGATAGAACCGCATGGTTGAGGTAGTAATGGTGTGAGGGGGGGGGGGGGGGTAGGATTCGATGTGAAACTCGGTGTAAAGGGAAGAGAAATGAGGTGAGGGTATGTAAATGAAGTGTAGTGGTCATATGACATGAGCAAAGATGGGTAGGGAGGTTGGGTGGGGGTATACAATGGTTGGGTGAGCTCAAATGTCAAAGAAGAGGCCAAAAGAGGAGAAAGGGGACCATCCCGGTCGGGATGGATGGTCCCGATCGGGATGATAAACCCTTCCCGATCGGGAAGCCTCCTTCCCGGTCGGGAAGCCACTCCAGAAATCTCGAAATATGGCACCATCATCCCGATCGAGACGGCTCCTTCCCGGTCGGGATGGCATATCCTTCCCGGTCGGGAAGCTCCCTTCCCGCCCGGGATGGGTCTTCTTGACCTCCAAAACCCCAAAAGCTTCACCGAAGCTTCAAAAACCGACTTCCATACTCACGATCCAAGCTCTATCATTAACCATTCCTCTCTAGGAATCATCTTCACTTCACACCTATGACAATAAGCTCAAATACAACATCAAATTCCCTCCCTCACATCGCTCGTCAAAAATCCAAATAAACAAGAATTTCACAAAAACTAACAACCCTAGAAACCAAACTATACAAACATAAACACAAATACAAGCACAAAAGAAAGGGAAAAGATATTTACACTAAAATACTCTCTCCAACTACACCTCCATAGCCATCAAGAGCTCGAAGGAGTAAGTCAAATGCTCTAGCAACATCTTCATTTAAGCTCACATGGCCGAGCCTAGCCACTCCCAAAAGTTTCCAAGTCGGAGGGAAGGAGCGATCATCTTCATTATGCTCGGGGTTCTCGTGATCTTCCGGGTCTTCGGAACCAATATAGCTACGACTCTTATGACCATCCGGTAGGTATAGTGGTCTAGAGTCGTGCTCGGTGTCATGATGTGGGAGATCACACCCTAGGGGTGTCGCTTCTTCTACGGGGTCGAGAGTGGAAATCTTTTCCACCGCCCGACTAGGATCCTCTTCACCAACCTTCTCACAAGACAAAGGGCTAGACATCGAGTGCGGTAGAGGAGGAGAAAGCATCAAGTTTTCTTCATTGGAGGCTTAAGGATCCTCCAATTTCCCATACAAGGCAAGTTCCAAGGCATCTACTTCTTTCTCCCAAGTATTGCTCTCCTTTTCACTCACCTTGTCTAGAGGGGTCATCTCCTCACTTGGGTTTGGATTGTCAACATTCGGTTCATCACGAAGAAAATCAAACAAATCCAACTTTATCGCCAATACATTGGCTCCCCAAGAGCTATCTTGAAAATCATGTTCAACTCCCTCCTCATTGTCGACCCTTGAAGCTTCAACTTCCTCTACTCTACCCCTATCTTCACCGCCCAAGCAACACTCAACAATGGTCTCTTCGACCCTCTCTTCTTCATTTGTAGCTTCAAGGTTAGGTTGACTTTCTTGTGGAGGCACCCGACCTTCTTGCCCAAATGAACCTTCCTCAACATGTCGTGGAGCTCGAGTGGCCGACATCGTGATATGAGCCATGAGTGCATTGATGCGAGCATCTTGCACCTCTATTTGGACCTTGAACTCCTCCCTAACCCCTTGTATTTGAGTCAACAACGCTTGTTGAGTCTTATCCAATAGAATCCTCAAATCTTGTTGACCCTTATGCAATAGGATCATCGTCTCTTGTTGACTCTTTTGCATTTGAACCAACATTTGACAAGTCTCAAAGTTAGGGATAATTGGTTGTGGGTTATGTGAGGGTGTTTGGAAGTTGTTAGGATGTTGGAATGATCCTTGACAACCTTCTTGGTAACCATATGGAGGGCGTTCGTGAGATTGTTGATGAGGTTGATATGGTTGGTGAGATTTCGGGACTTGGCCATTTGCCCCAAAGTTGCCCCGTGATGATTGATGGTAGCTTGGACAAGCCATATCCATAACGTTGCTTTGGTACCTAGGATGAGCTAGAAGCACTTGAGCAAACGTTAGTATCCTAGTGCTTTTGAGGCACTAGGAAGGGAGAGTAACACACAAGAAGAAAAACGGAGATGTACAAGGAGAAGAGAACACAAAAATCAAGAACAAAGTCCAAAACTAAGCAAACAAAAGTCTAAACTACGCCGTCTCCGGCAACGGCGCCAATTTGATGGGTGGGATTTGTCGTGGATCCCAACCGTCAAACAAAACCGGCTAAACCTAGTGGGTAGCTAGGGTAAGTCGGGTCGAATCCACAGGGACGGGAGGTCGGACTAAGGTATGCTACGGTCTAGGACTATGTTCGAGACAAGCTATTCTAAGGAGGGGGAGACTAGAACTAGGCTAGGTCTAAGGCAAGGAAACTATCAAAGGAAACGGGCTATGATTAGGTCGGGGTCAAAGGGGTAACGGAATGGTCGAGGAAGAGCTAGGGGTGAAGGAGGTAGTAGGGTAATCTAGGTTGGCCCGGGCTCTCGCAACTTAGACTCACCTAGAGGTTCCACCTAAAACCCATCTCGGCGATACACAACACAAACGGGGTTCTAGCATGCTATAGGCCTAGGTCGAATCCGGGCTCTTGCAACTTTGACCGACCTAGGGGTCGTCCTCACCGGGCTCTCGCAACTTAATGAGGGAACCGAACCCACAAACAAACTAATACCCACAAGAGAAAAGCAAGAAAAACAAGCATTCGTACATACTTAGTCAATCAAGCATTTCGACAAACATGTGATGTGCATCATACAAGAAGAAACCCAAATCTTCCACCAACATCTCAAACAATCCCTTAATCACCCAATTAACACCCTAATCACCCTACTAACCCTAGCAAGAACACTACTCTAACATATCTAATCCAAAACTAACACTAATAAGATGAACCAAAACAACAATCGAAACAAACATAAAGAAACTAACAATAACTATGAACTATGAACAATCTAAACAACAAAGATTCAAACTTTAATGATAAAACAAAGATTAAGAGAAGAGAAAATAAGATTATACCAAACTAGAGATGAAAGGAAGAAAGAAACTTGCATAAATGGAAGAACCCAAAACAAACATGCAAGTTTGTCAAGCTTGGTGAAGATCTTGAAGAATTCCCAAATTACAAGCATTAATCTAAGATTAACGATAATCTAAAGACTAATCTACACTAATCTATCTAGGGTTTCGTCTCTAATGAAAGGTATATGCTTAACATAACAAGGGAAGAGTATATATAGGGTTACAAATGGAAGGGAGAAGAAAAGAAACAAAGCGGGCTGTAACTGACCCTTCCCGGTCGGGAAGGCTTGGTCCCGATCGGGATGGGCCATCCTTCCCGGTCGGGAAGGACCTTCCCGATCGGGATGGGCTCACAGTAGCCGTGCTTCATGTTCCCTTCATCCCGAACGGGATGAGGCCATCCCGAACGGGATGGGTCTTTGTAGGCCTCCCTTAAGAGCTCTTTGGTCCCTCCTTGCCTCTCATGGGCTTCTCGTCGATTCTCGGGACTCGGGATCGGGTCTCGGAGGCTCGGGATTGGATCTCGAGGTCTCGGGGTCGATTCCAAGGCATCGAGGCATCGTTCCTTTACTTCGTTGGCTCCAAAATGTGTATGTATAGAGTCGGAATCGCTCCAACTCTTCCAAATCGGTCTCGGGAACCTGAAACGAACTAAAGGAAGCATAAGAAGCCCCTAAACCGCTCCCAAGGAGCGATTCTACAAGGAAAATGGGACCAAAACACTACAAAATAGGCACTACAAATGACACTTATCAACTCCCCCACACTTAACCCTTACTCGCCCTCGAGAAAGCGCATACTACTACTAAACTATCCGAGTGGGTATTAGCGCACCCTACGCCCCTTCAACTCACGCGAGTGCACTTAGAGGACAAGTGCACTCCGCAAGGCAAGTTGGGTCTTGCGACAAAACTGTGGATGCAACCGGACACAAACACATAAACAAACACACAAACAAACAAACAAACAAACACTTAGACGGTTGCACCCAAAACAAAAGAAATACCGCTTCCCTCTAAAAGCGGTGAAAGAAGCACCGGTTTAGGACTCGAGGTAAGTGACAACGTTCCCAAGCTAGCAATACAAACTAAGGTGGACTAAACCCTAATAGTATGACGATAAAGCAACAAAAACGTTGGTAACTTACCTAGGTCCTCCTAACTTTCTAAAAACGTACTACGGGACGATCGGCGGAGTGGAAAGTGAAGAACCACGGTGTTAGTCGACACTGTAGGTAAGTGAGACCCCGCCCCCTTTAGCGTGAGCCAAGAGGGTCGTCCCGTGTCCAAGACCGCCTAACTAGTCCAAGTAAAAAGATGGAAATATGCAAAATGAGGGAAGACCGACTAATGCCGCTATCATCCTTCCTCGGGACTCGGTCCTTTGGTAGGCTCTTCACGGAAAAAGTCGGAAAAAGGCTTATTTTGAGAGGTAGGGGTTATTTTTGTGAATTGGGTTTTCTTTTGGCATTTTCTCTTTTCTTTTGCATTTTTTTTATTTGTTTTGCCATGCCATTCTTTTTCTTCTTTTCTATTTTCTTTTTGGCGTTTGTGCCTTTTCTTGTTTTTCTTCATTCTTTTCTTTCTTTCATTTTCTTTCTTTTTATTTTCTAGCCCTTTTAGGCTAGATTCGGCTTTTTGGTATTCCTTAGTAATAAGAAAGAGAGATCAACAAATTGCATTTTTATTGTGTGGATTTGTGTAGGAAGTAGGGAGATGGGTATGTCGGGACGACGTCTTCCCTTCATACTCACAAAAAGGGGAGAACTTGGACTAATCAAACGATCCTAAACACGGTCACCTAAGGGACGAGACTCTGTAACCAAGGCCTTTTCACACCGTGGGTGGTCATAATGGTCAAAAGTGCAAATCCCGTAGTAAATTCCTAGTAAGCTAGGTGCACTCAAGGTAAAGGGCCAACGAATTCATTGATTTAGGGTCATTCTACTAGACTAAGGTCCAAGACTCGATTTATACAACTAGGAAGGGAAAAAAAGACACTCACACTCTAGCCTCTATACCGGGTTTTCGAAAACGTTTACACACATGACACACAACAAAACACAAAACAAAGACACAACGAAAGTGAAAGAAAAAGAGACAAAACAAAACAAAACAAAACAAAACAAGGAGAAACAACACATAAACAAAACAAACACCACCCCGATCTTCAAACAAGTCTCCAAATCCACCACAATCTTTACAAAGCTCCTCCCGAGCAAACATCATCACAAATCTCCTCCAAACTCACAAGAAGCAAAGAGGGAAAAAGGGATGAAGAGATGTTACCGGAAGTCTTGGAAGCTCACCAAAGCTAACGGCGATTGGGCAACCTATAAGGAGAAAAGGGGGGCAAAACACGCACAACAAAACAAAAATGCGACATAACGACACAAAGAGGAAAAGACACAAAAGAAAATCTTTTTGATTTTTATGAAATTTTTTCAAATTTTTAGGGTTTTTTAAAGCTTTTTTCGAAAAAACTAAGAAAATAAACTAAACTATACTAGAATATCGCTCCCCCACACTTAAATCGAGCCATGTCCTCATGCTCGATCGTAGGGTGCGGAGAGACAAAAGAAAAAGAAAAGAAACTACGAAAATAAAGCTAAAAAAATCAAAAATAAAGTGAAGAAAAGGGTAGAAGGTGTCCGGCCGGGGTGTAGTCAAGTCACCATGGGCCGAGACGAGAAAAAGATATGGATAGGGGAAGAAAATAAAAAGAAGGAAATAAAAGGAAATGGAAGGGGAGGGCTAGGTGTAATCAAGTCACCTAGCCCGGATTCCGCCTAAATCTGACTAAATCCTCAAAAAAGAAAGTGAAAAACTTGTAAATTTTGGATTTTGAAAATGACTCTCGATGTAGTCACATCATCGAGAGTCGGGAGCAATATATACCAAGGCCCCGAGGGCCACCATGACATCAAGACACAAAAGTGTACAAGGGGAAGGGAATAAACAAAGGAAAACAAGCAACAACAAAAACGGAAAAGAAAGGATAGTTGCCGTACCATAGGTTAGCAACTCACTCTCTCCATCGTCTCATAGATCAATATAGGCACATGCTTGTCTTCATCATTGCTATTCCGCTTCAAACTTTGATAGAACCGCATGGTTGAGGTAGTAATGGTGTGAGGGGGGGGGGGGGGGTAGGATTCGATGTGAAACTCGGTGTAAAGGGAAGAGAAATGAGGTGAGGGTATGTAAATGAAGTGTAGTGGTCATATGACATGAGCAAAGATGGGTAGGGAGGTTGGGTGGGAGTATACAATGGTTGGGTGAGCTCAAATGTCAAAGAAGAGGCCAAAAGAAGAGAAAGGGGACCATCCCGGTCGGGATGGATGGTCCCGATCGGGATGATAAACCCTTCCCGATCGGGAAGCCTCCTTCCCGGTCGGGAAGCCACTCCAGAAATCTCGAAATATGGCACCATCATCCCGATCGAGACGGCTCCTTCCCGGTCGGGATGGCATATCCTTCCCGGTCGAGAAGCTCCCTTCCCGCCCGGGATGGGTCTTCTTGACCTCCAAAACCCCAAAAGCTTCACCGAAGCTTCAAAAACCGACTTCCATACTCACGATCCAAGCTCTATCATTAACCATTCCTCTCTAAGAATCATCTTCACTTCACACCTATGACAATAAGCTCAAATACAACATCAAATTCCCTCCCTCACATCGCTCGTCAAAAATCCAAATAAACAAGAATTTCACAAAAACTAACAACCCTAGAAACCAAACTATACAAACATAAACACAAATACAAGCACAAAAGAAAGGGAAAAGATATTTACACTAAAATACTCTCTCCAACTACACCTCCATAGCCATCAAGAGCTCGAAGGAGTAAGTCAAATGCTCTAGCATTATCTTCATTTAAGCTCACATGGCCGAGCCTAGCCACTCCCAAAAGTTTCCAAGTCGGAGGGAAGGAGCGATCATCTTCATTATGTTCGGGGTTCTCGTGATCTTCCGGGTCGTCGGAACCAATATAGCTACGACTCTTATGACCATCCGGTAGGTATAGTGGTCTAGAGTCGTGCTCGGTGTCATGATGTGGGAGATCACACCCTAGGGGTGTCGCTTCTTCTACGGGGTCGAGAGTGGAACTCTTTTCCACCGCCCGACTAGGATCCTCTTCACCAACCTTCTCACAAGACAAAGGGCTAGACATCGAGTGCGGTAGAGGAGGAGAAAGCATCAAGTTTTCTTCATTGGAGGCTTTAGGATCCTCCAATTTCCCATACAAGGCAAGTTCCAAGGCATCTACTTCTTTCTCCCAAGTATTGCTCTCCTTTTCACTCACCTTGTCTAGAGGGGTCATCTCCTCACTTGGGTTTGGATTGTCAACATTCGGTTCATCACGAAGAAAATCAAACAAATCCAACTTTATCGCCAATACATTGGCCCCCCAAGAGCTATCTTGAAAATCATGTTCAACTCCCTCCTCATTGTCGACCCTTGAAGCTTCAACTTCCTCTACTCTACCCCTATCTTCACCGCCCAAGCAACACTCAACAATGGTCTCTTCGACCCTCTCTTCTTCATTTGTAGCTTCAAGGTTGGGTTGACTTTCTTGTGGAGGCACCCGACCTTCTTGCCCAAATGAACCTTCCTCAACATGTCGTGGAGCTCGAGTGGCCGACATCGTGATATGAGCCATGAGTGCATTGATGCGAGCATCTTGCACCTCTATTTGGGCCTTGAACTCCTCCCTAACCCCTTGTATTTGAGTCAACAACGCTTGTTGAGTCTTATCCAATAGAATCCTCAAATCTTTTTGACCCTTATGCAATAGGATCATCGTCTCTTGTTGACTCTTTTGCATTTGAACCAACATTTGACAAGTCTCAAAGTTAGGGATAATTGGTTGTGGTTTATGTGAGGGTGTTTGGAAGTTGTTAGGATGTTGGAATGATCCTTGACAACCTTCTTGGTAACCATATGGAGGGCGTTCGTGAGATTGTTGATGAGGTTGATATGGTTGGTGAGATTTCGGGACTTGGCCATTTGCCCCAAAGTTGCCCCGTGATGATTGATGGTAGCTTGGACAAGCCATATCCATAACGTTGCTTTGGTACCTAGGATGAGCTAGAAGCACTTGAGCAAACGTTAGTATCCTAGTGCTTTTGAGGCACTAGGAAGGGAGAGTAACACACAAGAAGAAAAACGGAGATGTACAAGGAGAAGAGAACACAAAAATCAAGAACAAAGTCCAAAACTAAGCAAACAAAAGTCTAAACTACGCCGTCCCCGGCAACGGCGCCAATTTGATGGGTGGGATTTGTCGTGGATCCCAACCGTCAAACAAAACCGGCTAAACCTAGTGGGTAGCTAGGGTAAGTCGGGTCGAATCCACAGGGACGGGAGGTCGGACTAAGGTATGCTACGGTCTAGTACTATGTTCGAGACAAGCTATTCTAAGGAGGGGGAGACTAGAACTAGGCTAGGTCTAAGGCAAGGAAACTATCAAAGGAAACGGGCTATGATTAGGTCGGGGTCAAAGGGGTAACGGAATGGTCGAGGAAGAGCTAGGGGTGAAGGAGGTAGTAGGGTAATCTAGGTTGGCCCGGGCTCTCGCAACTTAGACTCACCTAGAGGTTCCACCTAAAACCCATCTCGGCGATACACAACACAAACGGGGTTCTAGCATGCTATAGGCCTAGGTCGAATCCGGGCTCTTGCAACTTTGACCGACCTAGGGGTCGTCCTCACCGGGCTCTCGCAACTTAATGAGGGAACCGAACCCACAAACAAACTAATACCCACAAGAGAAAAGCAAGAAAAACAAGCATTCGTACATACTTAGTCAATCAAGCATTTCGACAAACATGTGATGTGCATCATACAAGAAGAAACCCAAATCTTCCACCAACATCTCAAACAATCCCTTAATCACCCAATTAACACCCTAATCACCCTACTAACCCTAGCAAGAACACTACTCTAACATATCTAATCCAAAACTAACACTAATAAGATGAACCAAAACAACAATCGAAACAAACATAAAGAAACTAACAATAACTATGAACTATGAACAATCTAAACAACAAAGATTCAAACTTTAATGATAAAACAAAGATTAAGAGAAGAGAAAATAAGATTATACCAAACTAGAGATGAAAGGAAGAAAGAAACTTGCATAAATGGAAGAACCCAAAACAAACATCCAAGTTTGTCAAGCTTGGTGAAGATCTTGAAGAATTCCCAAATTACAAGCATTAATCTAAGATTAACGATAATCTAAAGACTAATCTACACTAATTTATGCTAATCTATCTAGGGTTTAGTCTCTAATGAAAGGTATATGCTTAACATAACAAGGGAAGAGTATATATAGGGTTACAAATGGAAGGGAGAAGAAAAGAAACAAAGCGGGCTGTAATTGACCCTTCCCGGTCGGGAAGGCTTGGTCCCGATCGGGATGGGCCATCCTTCCCGGTCGGGAAGGACCTTCCCAATCGGGATGGGCTCACAGTAGCCGTGCTCCATGTTCCCTTCATCCCGAACGGGATGAGGCCATCCCGAACGGGATGGGTCTTTGTAGGCCTCCCTTAAGAGCTCTTTGGTCCCTCCTTGCCTCTCATGGGCTTCTCGTCGTTTCTCGGGACTCGGGATCGGGTCTCGGAGGCTCGGGATTGGATCCCGAGGTCTTGGGGTCGATTCCAAGGCATCGAGGCATCGTTCCTTTACTCCGTTGGCTCCAAAATGTGTATGTATAGAGTCGGAATCGCTCCAACTCTTCCAAATCGGTCTCGGGAACCTGAAACGAACTAAAGGAAGCATAAGAAGCCCCTAAACCGCTCCCAAGGAGCGATTCTACAAGGAAATTGGGACCAAAACACTACAAAATAGGCACTACAAATGACACTTATCAACTCCCCCACACTTAACCCTTACTCGCCCTCGAGTAAGCACATAGTACTACTAAACTATCCGAGAGGGTATTAGCGCACCCTACGTCCCTTCAACTCACGTGAGTGCACTTAGAGGACAAGTGCACTCCGCAAGGCAAGTTGGGTCTTGCGACAAAACTGTGGATGCAACCGGACACAAACACATAAACAAACACACAAACAAACAAACAAACAAACATGCTCGAACACCTCGAATTAATAAGCAAGTAAATAAGTTAGGATTACTTATCCTACTCTTGCACACACCTCAAACTAATAGTCTTGGTCAATTTCGAAATGTCAAAATTCCATGCTCGAACAACGTATGGTTTGATTCCACTAATTGTAGAAACGTAGGTAGCCCTTCAAAAGGGTACAACCACTGCAATAACGAAACAGACGGAAACGATATTAACAAATAAATATGTCTTTTATTATCAAAAACCCGATAAACTCGAGAATTTCAAAATTACATCACACAAAAAAAAAAAAAACGAACAACAAAAAAAACACACCACAAAAATAGTAGCAATAATTATATAATAAAACTGAGGAGACAGATATTTAGGGCATCTTGCCCTTGCCTTTGTCTTTTGGGTCGCGCGGAGCCCGATGTCGCCGGGGCGGGGGCGAGCGTTCCCGAATCACAAGAGGAACCTCCTTTGCTCGAACCCTTTTCTTCGACAGTGGGTCTTCTGCTATTGTAATCGG
This sequence comes from Agrostemma githago, assembly GCA_958450325.1. NCBI lineage: Eukaryota > Viridiplantae > Streptophyta > Magnoliopsida > Caryophyllales > Caryophyllaceae > Agrostemma > Agrostemma githago. The sequence continues at coordinate 29,055,978 of OY288254.1, read as the reverse complement.
TCCGAGTCGAGCCTTTACGTGCTCCGGTAGCCTGTCCCGAGGACCAAGTCGGTCCTGGACTGATAGTCGGAGCCCAAGTCTCCTCTCAAAGTCTGTCTGGGGGCTCACTTCCCCCCGAGCACCTCTAACACTAGACCCTTCAACTCGAGTCTTAGTCCTTCCCCTCTGACCTGACATTAGACGAACCAGGGTAGTCGGAGTCTCGCCTTCATCGAAGAAGCCTCTGTTATCATTAGCTTGCTCTCGTCGAAGCAGGTCAAAAGCTTCATCAACCTTTAAAGCAGCTCGGGCCTTGGCAGAATCTGCTTTCGTCCATTTCACGTAAGAGTCTTTTACCCAAATTGAGTGAGGAGACTCTGGAATAGACCAAGTAACCCGGGTGTACCATCGTTGCATCCAAGTATCGTACATTACATCAGTCAACTGATTCGGGTCACCCACGACTGCTTCGTTCTTCGGGATCCTCTGGGACCAACCATACTGCCTAAGTATGCGGTCAGGGTAAAGGTGAACTATCTCTCTAAAGAACAAAATCTCCTGATTGGGAGCCTTATCCCTCGATGGCAAACCTGTCCAAACATAAATAGGCCCCCACGGGACCACCCATCGGATTAATGGACCGCTATGAAAAGACAGCTCTTCGTCCCAATATTTCTGATTGATGTGGCGAGAAAAGTCAATAGTCCGTCTCCTTGTCATCACCTGATTAGGTCGGTATCGACTTGTGTCAAGGGGAGGTTCTATGATTGACAACCTCTCAAATAGCCAAAGATGAAAAAGAAATAAAATTTATAAGTTCTCGAGGCAAAATTGACATCCGCCTAGGGGCACTCGATCGAGTGCCTAGGGGTCACTCGGTCGAGTGGCACCCCTGAAATCGGACAGCTGGTTTTCAACGAAGGCACTCGATCGAGTGCCAGGGTGACTCGATTGATTGCCCCCTGTAGCAGAATATCGCGAAAAAAGAAATAAAATAAGAAATCAGAAAACAGGATACTTCCATTTGGGAAAGTCCTAAAAATTCCCGCAGTTTCCTCCTAGGATCATGAACTGAAAACGGGACAGCAGGACGAAGCAAAGGGTTCAATCCTCCTACCATTATGATTCCTAACCCAAGCGGGTCTAGGCATACATGCCCGATCTCAGTCTCCTCATATCAGCACAGGAATTAGTCGTCCCGGGCATTCCTAATTTTCAAAGGAGTCAAAGTTTTCAAAAAATTTCAAAGGCATTCAAAAACTTTAAAAATTCAAAATTTTTATTCCCCAACACGAGTCGTGTTCTACTTAAATGTTACATGCAAAATTCAATGTAACTGTACACAGGTACACTCAAGGCTTCAGAAGCAAGCCCGCGCAACTCACTTAACTCCCCAGCGGAAAGCCTGAAGCGACATTTTCTCGAAACAGCATGGAGTGTGCCTACATACAGGCGCACCCGGGACTTCTACAACAAGTCCGACACCCCAAGGAGCTATCAACATCAACTCGGGTATGATTTCTATCTTATGGCTGGCGAGCCCTTCACGCGTGTCTAATGGACTATAAACGACCCGACCAGAAGACTGCCAGGTCTTAATCTTCGATTGTCCTGGTAGCTACTTTGACTTGCGCCTTGTCCAAGCCTCAGTCAGAGTGGGGGCTCTGTAGACACCCACATTTGGCTGTTAGGTGTCTATAGCAGTTTCCAAAAAACACCCGATGATGATCAGACACGAACGTGCTTTTACGTGCTCGGATATGGGCTCGAAATCGTTAGTTTTTGGCTCGGGCTTTTTACGGAGTAAAAATCCCACAAAACCAACCTTAAATTCAGGCCCAGCGGGTCATTTCCAATCAAATAAGAGTAATTTGGGTCAAAACCGACACCGGAAATAAAACCATCTTTTAGCGACCAGGTCAAACCCCGGTCAAAGTCGTTTTCGAGACACAAGAAAACAGCTGCGAACTTCAAAGAATCCAACCCAAGTACAAAAACTTCAAAATATCTCGTCCGCTCGACCCACTCGATCGAGTATCAGCTCACTCGATCGAGTAGGCATTCAAAAGGCCCGCTGTTTGCCATTTAATGGGCCACTCGATCGAGTCAATAGGGGCACTCGATCGAGTGACCCTAGGTCGGGGGTTTGGGTTTTTCCTATAAATACACCCCTTTGCAACACAGTTATACAACTTTTCCGATACAACCTTTACATACAATTCACAACCCTTGTAATCCTTCTTCTACCTTAAACAACCATAACTCCCTTACATCATCTCGACGCTCCCGTGCCTATGCCACAACTAGCCGACCCCTATTTCGAGAAGACAAAGCATGTAGGTTGAGGGTGCAAAATTCAATCCCGATTTCTCTTTTTCTCTCTTCTCTTCTCTCGTCTTTTCCATCCGTCTTCTTCGTCGTTGTGTCGTTTTTTTTACTTTATTATTTCGTTTCTAATATCGTTATTATCTAATAAACGTTAAAACATCGCGCATACATCAATTTATAAAATGATCTCGAATCGAATACGTTTAATGTTGAATTTCGCATAAGACCCTTCTAATTCCTTTACGAGTTGTAACAGTGGTGGTCTAATCCCTTTACAATTTCAAAAAGTCAGGCCGTCCTCCGATTTTCTCGGAATCCAAACTTTCTTTTCAAAAAATCTTCCTTATCCTAAGACTTACTGAATTTAGTAGTGTCGGGTTTCTTAATAAGTCGTCGAAGGTCTTTAGCGTCGAAACTTCGTCGATCTTACATCACGGGTTTTCCTCTCTATCCCGGTTCCCCTTGTTTGTCTAAGGCAAGGCTAACCAACGTGGGGCATACCCCTACCAAGGAAAGCCCATTTACACACTCGAGTCCAAAGTCTGGGGAAAATATCACGTGGACCTTCCTTCGAACGAGTCTCAGCCCACACAGCCGAACCCTAAGGAAAGCCCGTTATCCACGAGTCACCCATCTAGGTGTCTTTGCTGAGTCATTTTCCTTTTCAGTCTTTTCCTCGCTCGGGTTGTACTTTTTTTTTTGTTCCGAGATCTGGGCTCAGTTTCTGATTACGCGGTATTCTTACAGACAGGCCACCGGTAACCAGACACAAGCACAAAATGCAAGAATCCTTGGACGAAGACTCAGATCGAGGCCCAATTGACAGCTATAAGGTCTGACCAAATAGCTATTGTTACTCGTTTGAGTTCCGTGGAGCAGGGGACTCCTGCCACTGGGACTGAGACCACTAGGCCCCTAGCTGAACTAGTTAACGCGGTCCGCCGACTAAAAGAACAAGTTCACCTAGCAGGGGAAAACAACATCCATCGGGAGAATGCCCGAGAATACTCCCCGGTGAATGACAAGATTCTCGCAAACCTGAACCTCACAGGTTTGCCCATGTTCGAGAGAACTGAAGACCCATTACTACATGTACGGGCCTTCAAAGAATTCATGGCTATCAAGTGAGTTGATTCTTCGATATTCAAGAATCCCTTTGCTGCATCCCTTGAGAAGCACTCAAAAGCCTGGTACTACACGCTGGACCCCAAGAAATGCCCAACTTGGGATGACATGGCAACGGATTTCGCTCGGAATTACGCTGATAATACCGAGATCCAGACCACGATGCACTCCTTGGAGGTTATGGCCCAGGAGCCCAAAGAAGGTTTTACCAAATACCTTCAACGCTGGAGGGCCGAAAGTGTGAAAGTGGTGGACAAGCCTAGTGAAAAGAGTTTAGTGGAGGCCTTTGTCAAGAACCTCCTCCCTCCTACCGGGTCCATCCCCGGTATGTTGTCATACCCAATTTCACTACATTGGCTGAAATGGGGATCAGAATTGAAGATGACTTGAGGCTAGAGGGCCTTACTAAGGCCTCTACCAAGGGATACCAAGGGGCTACTTCTTCTACGACCAAGCCCCCAGCTGCAGCTGCAACTCGCAACATTTTTGACGCGGTCAATCTACTAGATTCCTCATCCAAGAACAATACCCCTGCTCGGGTATTCACCGATATAGGGACCACCTATACATATGCCATACAAAGGCTTTCTTCAAAGGACCTGATCCAACCGATAGGCCCAACTCCTGAGGTCCCGGTCGAGAAGCGCTCCAAAAGCTACAATGTCCAGGGCTATTGCCAATATCACCGAGGTAATGGGCATGATACTGAAAAATGTTGGAAATTGAAGAATCTGATTCAAGACTTAATTGAAAGTGGGAAGATACCGTTGCCCGGGGATAAACCGAGTAACAAAGAAAACCCCTTAAGCGCCCATGCCATCTTCACCGGAGAAGTAATCGACTGTTCTCACCTCATTTCTCCTTTCATCCCAAAAATTAATGGGATTTGGTTCGATGACGAAGATGATGTTTACCTAGCTAAAGGGGAGACTGTCCCCATCACCCCTGAAGAGGTCCGAAAGGCTAAATCCAAAGCCTTAGCCAGCAACCACCTCGCTACCGCCGGCCGTACTTATCAAGCTACTAGCTCCAAGGACACCCCTATCCCGGCAATCGTCACTCAACCTGCCAGGACGGAAGCTTCCCTCGAGGAGCCAAGAACTGATACGGCTCTGGTCAAACAATTGAAAAGGGCTCGAGCTGATCTCACCATATGGCAACTTTTAGTTATCTCGCAAGAATATAGGGAAGCACTTACTAAGGCTCTCGATCAGATCAAGGTCGACTCACTGGTTACCCCTGCTGAAATGGTAGCCACTATCATGCCCTATCTCAAGGGCAAGTCCAAGGAAGAAGGCCCACTTATCACCTTCTCTGAATCCGACCTACCACCGTTCGGGGCTGCCCACAACTTGGCTCTGTATATCACGGTGATCTGCTAAGGGAAATGTATCACCGTAATCGATGATGGGTCTAATGTGAATGTCCTTCCTTTAAGGACCGCTAAATCCCTCGGCATTACCGAGGCCGACTACCTTCCAACCGCACAGACAATCCAGGCTTTTGATAGCCCAAAATCAGTTGCTGGGGCCGTTAAACTGACGATCATAACAGGCCCAATTGAGAAGCAGTTGGAGTTCCAGGTGATTGATGTCACTTCCTCTTTTAACCTGCTCCTTGTAAGGTCGTGCATCCACACCATTAAGGCGGTATCCTCCACTCTTGATGGGAAGGATTTGCCGTGGATCCCTACCAACAAGTAATACCAACAAAACCTAACACGTAGCTAGGGAAGTCGGGTCGATATCCACGGAGACGGTTATGAGGTGTCTAGACTATGGTCTACTCAAAAACAAGGCTAAGTTACCAAGACAACACAAAGAGAAGAGAATTGACAAGGATGAACAAGCTAGAATGATGACAAGGGATGAAACTAGACTAACAATGAACTAGATATAACAAGGACTAAAAGGATTAACTAAAACTAAATAGAAACAATGAACTAGAAGAATGATTGCTAATGAAGATGAGGAAATCAAATTGGGAAGAAGTAGGGTTAGTTTAGGTTCATAAGTGTAGTAGGATAGTTGGGAGGTCAAGGGTGTAGGTTTCACCTAGTTGCTAAGGTTGGTCCGCGCTCTCGCATCAAAGACAAAGTCCGCACTCTCGTGTCAAAGACTAAACACGAATACTCATGCAAGATTCTACCCAATACACAAGGATTCAACCACAAATCAATCACCCAATGATAAGATGAAAACAAGCATGAGAAGCATGGCCACTATAACTCAAACAAGCAATTCAACAAACACATAGTGTGCTCAACATGTGACTAGTGACAAAGGATTCATCTTTACCCTCAATCAAACCCTAATTACCCATAATCCACACTTAATCCCCTTAATAACCCCACAATAAGTCCACTCACACATAATGAAACTAACCCTAACCATAACAAGAGAAATCACCACAAACAACTAAACATTCATAATGAAACTAACAAGAACAAGAACAATAATCAAAGATTAAAACTTGAAAGATTAAACAAAGAGTAAAGAGAATGATAAGATTATACCTACTAACAAAAGGATGAAAAGATAAGAACTTGTATTAATAAGAAAAACCCAAATAAATCTCCCAAGGTTGTCAATCTTGGTTGAGTCTTGAAGAATTCCCTAAATACAAGGATTACAAACTAGATTAAGCTAAGTTTAACTAAAGATTAAGGAAAGATTAAGCTAAAGAGAGGAGGAACTCTATCTAGGGATTAGAATAATGTAGAGTAGTGTATGGTAATGTATGGTCCCTAAACAAAACAAAAGGAGGGTATTTATAAGGGTTCACGAGCAAAGGAGAAGAAAAGAAGTGACGCGGAGCTGCAGGTGGCCTATCCCGGTCGAGAAGGGGTGATCTTGGTCGGGAAGGGACCCATCCTGGCCGGGAAGGCACTCTTCTCGGTCGAGAAGGAGCATCAGTGGCACTGCTTCGCTTGTACTCTTCATCCCGGTCGTGATGGCCCTCATCTCGACCGGGATGGGTCTTGTAGGCCTCAAATATGATCTCAAGGGTCCCTACTTGCTTCTCATGGGCTTCTCATCGATTGTCGGTGCTCGGGATCAAATCTAAGGGTCTCGGGAATGGGTCTCAAGGTCTCGGGATCGAGTCTAAGACACCGAGTGATCGTCGCTTCTCTTTGTTGGCTCCAAATGTGTCGGAAACGAGTCGGAATCGTTCCAATTCTCCATGATTGGTCTTAGGAACTTAAAACAAACTAGAAGAAGCATAAGTAGCCTAGAAAACGCTCCAAAGAGCGATTCCACAAGAGAAACTGGGACCAAACACAACAAATAAGCACTACAAAACACACTTATCAACTCTCCATCGAAAAGTCAAGCTGCCCCTACAAGACGGTAACATTACTTTGGAGGCAACTCCCATAACTATGGTTAGCTGCAACGCCATAGGCCGTATGGACCCCCGAGGGTTCTTCTTTGTAGGGATGATCGAAGGGGAATATCTCTTCAGACCTTATTTCACCACTAGCATTAATACGATGCTACAGAACTTGGGGTATTTATCGGGGGCTATTTCGAGGCCATATCTTCCAGCTGGGAAGATTATTGAAGTCATGAATGACGGAGAGTCTTGCTTCGGCTTAGGGTACGCTATGACCCCGGGAAATGTGATCCGGGACAGTATGGAGAAGGCCAGCAACATCATCAAGGGTACCTACTTGGGCCCTTACAGCCCAAGACTAACTGACTATTTTATTACTCTGGTATTAGGGGTTGTTCGAGTTGGTCTCTACCAACCCACTATCACATATCCCGAGATCAAATTGGCTCGGGAATGTAACTACATCTCAGATGACATATTTGCCCTCGTCCAATCCAAGGAGGGTGCTGAGAATGCCGAGCCCGTGTTGGGGCTCCTATTTCGGGAAGACAAGGTTGTTCCGCCCCCTAAAGAAGACTTCGTGAACCTAATCCTCTGAAGCAACAGGTTCGATCCCACGAAGCTGATCTCTGAAGTCAGCTCTGATACTGGGAACAAGGCATGGAGGAAGACCATCAAGTGGACCGATAGCCAGGGCCGGGTCTACAAGCTGACCACCGGCGAAGGAGACATGCCGGACACCGAGTCCATCAATGTGGGAAACACTTTAGAGCCCCAGATGCTTAAGTTAGGTTTATCCGTCCTTAGATCCCGAGGAGAGACAACAATTCACAAACCTCCTCCAAGAGTTCAAGGATGTCTTCGCATGGTCCTACAAGGACATGTCGGGGATAGATCGGGAAATAGCTGAACACCGTATACCCATTAAAGACGGGTGTAAGCCGGTAAAACAGAAGCTCCGCAGAATGAGGCCCGAATGGCCTCTGGAAGTTAAAGAAGAGGTCGACAAACAGTTCAAAGCCGGCTTCATACAAGTATCCGAATATCCTGATTGGGTTGTGAACATCGTGCCGGTACCTAAAAGGACGGTAAGGTGCGGGTATATGTAGACTTTCGGGATCTTAACAAGGCAAGCCCGAAAGACGACTTTACATTGCCACACATCGACATATTGGTGGATAATACGGCTGATCATGCCCTCCTATCATCCATGGACGGGTATGCCGAGTATAATCAGATGAAGATGGCAGAAGAAGACATGAGTAAGACCACCTTCATTACACCTTGGGGTACTTACTGTTACATCGTCATGCCATTCGGCCTCATCAATTCCGGGGCCACCTATCAACGAACCGCCACGACCTTATTACACGACATGATGCATAAGGAAGTGGAAGTTTATGTGGACGACATGATCGTCAAATCCAAAGACCGAAACATGCATATTGTGGTCCTAAGGAAATTGTTTACCCGACTCCGCAAATACAACATGAGGCTAAACCCTCAAAAGTGCAGTTTCAGGGTAACATCTAGCAAATTACTGGGTCATATCGTCAGCCAACGCTATATCGAGGTTGATCCAGCTAAAATCAAAGCCATTACCAGGATGCAACCTCCTAAAACCGAAAAAGAGATAAGGGGATTTCTCGGGAAGGTTCAATATATCAGCCGCTTCATATCCAAGCTAACCATGGTGTGTGAACCGATTTTCAAAAAAACTGAAAATAGGGATAAAAAATGCCAAGCAGCTTTTGACCAAATCAAGGAGATCCTGTCTGCTCCGCCGGTATTAATGCCACCTCAACCCAGCTTGCCTTTTTCGTTATACCTAACAACGACAGAGACAACCATGGGGGCTATTCTGGCCCAGAAAGTCGACTCAGAAGAACGAGCCATTCACTACATAAGCAAAAAATTCTTGGAGTAGGAATGCAAATATATCATGCTCGAGAAGACGTGCCTAGCCCTGGTCTGGGCCACTAAAAAGCTCCGGCACTATATGCTCGGTCACGAGGTACATGTTTTATCCAAAATGGATCCTATCAAGTACCTCTTCGAAAAGCACATCCTCAACGGCAGGGTGTCCAGCTGGACTTTAATGCTGGCAGAGTTCGACCTCAGATTTGTGCCATTAAAAGCCATTAAATGACGGGTAGTAGCCAAATTTCTCGCCGATAGTCCCGTATCCGAAGAGGGCACATCGATACTTGGTCCTTCCCGGATGAAGATATATTTCGATGGAGCATCCAATTTCTGAGGGTTCGGAGTCGGCATCCTCTGAATATCACCAAAAGGGGAGCATACGCCGTTATCCATTAAACTAGATTTTGACGTGACTAACAACGCAACCGAATATGAAGCATGCATTCACTGGTTGCAAGCCGCTGCAGATTTAGGAGTCACAAACCTCCGGGTCCACGGTGACTCATCTCTAGTCATAAACCAAGCTCTCCAAAAATGGAAAACTCGGAACGCCAATCTCGTGGCCTATCAGGCGCGAGTAAGGGTTCTCGAAAAATAGTTCCAAAAGGTGGAATACATCTATCTACCCCGGGAAGAAAACCAGTTCGCGGATGCACTTTCCAAATTAGCATCCTTATTGAATATCCCGGAGCACCTGGCCAGCATGTCGATTTGCATCGAAAGATGGTCCGAGCCGGCATATATCCACGCCATTCAAGACATCGAGATAACCGATCCAGAACCTTGGTATCAGGTTGTTCTAACCTACTTGACAACGAGAGAATATCCTCCGAGGACTGAAAACCGGGCCAAGAAAGCCCTACGAAGGTTGGCCACCCAATTTATTCGTACGGACGACGGACAGTTATACAAGAAAACAGCACATGGGCTCTCCCCCTATGTGTCGACAAAATAAAAGCCGAGAAGGCAAGCCGCCGCAGATTTAGGAGTCACAAACCTCCGGGTCCACGGTGACTCATCTCTAGTCATCAACCAAGCTCTCCAAAAATGGAAAACTCGAAACGCCAACTGACAGGGGTAGTCGTATCTCTAATCAAAGATACCCTAATGTCCACTAACTAATGCAGATAGTGAAGTAGGGGTCGAACCACAAGGAGACGGGCTTAAATACATGTTCTAAGGTCTAGACTTAAGACTACGGGTCACTGTTTTTCTGGTTGTTTGGTAGACTGACAACTAATTGCTATAAGGTAAATCAATAATAAAAGAGTCTAGGGTCTCAGGTTCACAATGAATATCAATCGGGTCAGGGAGTCAACTAACAGGTCAATAATCGAATTGTCTAAGGTGTAGGTCCGGTCAGTACTACTACAAACTTTAGAACTAAACGTAACCTGCGGTCACTAGAATTAAGCTAGTCTACCCAAAATGTCGTGACGTAATTTGTCCTTAACCCGGTCGGCGAAAAGTCCTAATTGTGATACTAACTAATTAATCCTGGCCAGTAATTAATCAATCAGAATTAAAACAACATTCAGGCGACAGTTCATATGATCAGAGACAGGTCAATTTTCTATAACCCAATTAATACCCATCGGTCCCCTTAAACCCCAGATAAACTTTAGCTATGCATAATGATCGTAATTAAACTCACGAAATACGAATTGCAAATAAACATGGTGAATTGAATTAAACTACGCAACGATAATAATTTTATACTAGCAGATAATAAGCGAGACTGAAATCAAAACAACTAAGAAAACTAAGAACGAATTGAGACAAGAAATAAAACTAGAGAATTAAAATTGAAATTAAAATTAAAAACTAAATGTATCGATACCCAAAAATTCAAGATCGGAAAAAGGAAGAAATAGAATTCGATGAATCTTGCGAAGAAAAGTTGAAACGAGCGTAACTTCACTACTATGAAAAATAACGTAATGTTTGTGATGTAGAATGAAAAGTGTCTCTGACAATCCTAAGAAAACTGATTTAAAGACAAATCAGTTTGACTTCCAAAACAGGCCCAAAATTCTAATTAATTAAAATCTAATCCGCGGCCTGGGTCAGACGCACTCGATCGAGTGCATGCAATGCCATTCGATCGAGTGAGTTCGTGATTTGCTCCAGCTCGAGTCCGTGTTTGGGCTGAAAAGAAGACTTGGCCCAAAACTCTGATGCAGTCCAGTTGAGCTCTGAATCGAGGCACTCGACCGAGTGCTTAGCACCACTCGATCGAGTGGGTGCTGCTGGAACTCGTAGCTGAGTTCTTTATTGCTTATCGGCTTTCCGTTTTCTTCCTCGTCTTCCATCCTCGTCTCGGCTATCCGGGTTATTACTCCAAAATAAGCTCAAAATTGTACCTAACCTGCAAAATAGCACGAGGATCGGCAGTATCGACTTTCTAATAAAAATCGACATTAAATATATAAATCGGAAGAAGAAAAGCTCAAAAACGGTTGTCGGGGGACAATAAAATACGATATAAAATACGTTGATCAAACTCCTCCAAACCAAACATTTGCTTGTCCTCAAGCAAACAACTAATATATACATATGAAGACTAGTGATGTGAAACACGACTCAGAGCTGAATTACAATTATTCTCCTAAAATCGACGAGAAAACATGTAACGCTCAAGAATGCAACAAGATCAATAATCATGCCATAATCAAACAATTGCCTGCCAAATTTTCAATCTTGCAAGACCAATAATGTCGGACTTCCTTACGGTTGTCACTCGACACTCATAAGTACGGGTAAGTATATATGTGAAGATAAGAAAGAAAAAGGACGCTCACTCGACTTTTGAAATATGCATGCAATCGAATATGAAATCAATCTCCCTAATCAAATATGTGTTCCACCAATCAGGACCATAGTACATGCCAAGGACTTACAAAGGCTGGCTAATATGTTAGGGAATAAAATGGATTGTGCTTAAAGCACGTATGGAAATGTGGGGCTAAGACCAGTAGTCGCAACTACATAATAAAAACTACCCATCCAAAAACCTCATCTACGAATTCCGGCCAATAGCTAGAGATACGACTCAAAAGAGCATAAGAGGGAATGTTGCCATACTCCTAATTACAATTTAATACTAGTTATAACATCTCGACCGTTCCCCGAAAATTACAAGAAGCATATATGTATTTTTCTTTTCTTTTTTCTTCTTTTTCTAATGCCATTTCTTTCTTTTCTTTCTTTCTCATGCTTCTATATTTTTTTCAATTCGGGCAAGGGGAAGGCGAATATGAATTCGCGCAATAATGACATTCTACACTAGGATCCAAAAGATGTAAAAATCCAAATTATGATCTAATAGTGAAGTAATTCCAATTATGCTCATTGCGACTGTCCTGGTAAGGTAGGCTGTTCTGGGTTGTAGCTGATTGATATATAATAAAAAGAACAGGCTTACAACAGCAAAAATGGGCTAAACAGAGGAAATATGACCTAAATCTACAGGGTAGTAAAAATGGGTCGTTTTGGCTATGTGGAGCTCATCAAAAACAGAAATGTCTTTCCTCATGTACCTCCTCCTCAAACTGATGCTGAGGATTCGTCGTGGGTCCTAACCAACAATAAATAACCAACTATACCTAGTGGGTAGCTAGGGTAAGTCGGGTCGTGTCCACGGAGACGGTATGGTAGAGTTTAGACTAAGTCAACCTAAAAACGAGACTAGGCTACCAAAACGACACAAAGAGAACGATAATTGGTGAACTATGGTGGTGGAGAGGTATGAACTAGACTAACAATGAACTAGCTAAAACAAGGCTAAATGAAATAACTAGAGATTAAACAAACTAGCGAACTAGAGAAATTACGACTAACTAGGAGGATGAACCAAATATGGAAAGAAGTGGGGTAGGTCGGGTTCATAAGTGTAGAAGGGTAATTGGGTGATCAAGGGTGTAGGTGTCTCCTAGTTGCTAGAGTGGGTTTGCGCTCTCGCGTCTAAACCTAGGTCAAGGTCGGTCCGGGCTCTCGCTACATAGACCAATATCCGCACTCTCGTGACAAAGACTATCCCCTAACACAATCACACACTAGCCAAACAATGAAAAGAAGAGAAACAAGTATAGGAAGCATTGGCCACTACTACCCATACAAGCAAATCATCAAACACATGGTGTGCCCAATATGAGACTAGCAACAAAGATGTAACCTTTACTCCTAATCACCCATAATCTACCCTTAATCCCCCTACTAACCCCACAAGAAAACTACTCACTCATTATGAGACTAACAATAGCATAAACAAGAGAAACTAAACCAAGCATCCAAACATTCATTATGAACAACTAACAACAATAGCAATATATAAAGATTCAAACTTAAACAATAAACAAAGAACAAAAGAAAAAAGGGAGAAGAAGATTATACCAACTAATAATGGATGAAAAAGATGAGAACTTGTATAAATAAGAAACCCAAATAAAACCCCAAGGTTGTCAAGCTTGGAATAATCTTCAAGAATCCCCTTAATACAAGACTAATTACAATGATTAACTAAAGATTAAAGGAAGATTAAAAACTAATGTGAGGAACACTAATCTAGGTTTTGAATGCTTAATGGAGGCCTAAAAGAGTCTAGGGTAAGATATGATACATAAACAATACAAGAGGGAAGTATTTATATGGTTACAAGAGTGGAGGAGAAGGAAAGAAAGAGTCACGCGCAGCAGACCCACGGTCCCGACCGGGACGGACCGGTCCCGACCGGGAAGGGATGATCCCGACCGGGACGGGCTGTTCCCGACCGGGACGGACCCAGGTCAGTAGCTTCGCTAAATGCACACCTCATCCCGGACGGGATGAGGCCCTTCCCGTCGGGGATGAGTCTTGTAGGCCTCCAATATGATCTTTTTGGTCCCTCTTTGCTTCTCATGGGTTTCTCACCGATTCTCGGGACTCGGGATCGGGTCTAAGAGGCTCGAGATTTGTCCCAAGGTCTCGGGGTCGAATCCAAGGCATCGAGTGATCGTTCCTTCACTTCGTTGGCTCCGAAAAGTGTATGTATTGAGTCAGATTTGCTCCAATTCTTCACAAATGGTCTCGGGAACCTAAAACGAACTAAAGGAAGCATAAGTAACCCATAAACCGCTCCCAAGGAGCGATTCTAAAAGGAAAACGGGACTAAAAAACCGCAAATTAGGCACTACAAACTACACTTATCAACTCCCCCACACTTAACCCTTACTCGCCCTCGATTAAGCACATACTAACTACTAAACTAGCCGAGTGGGTATTAGCGCACCCTACGCCCTTTCAACTCACGCGAGTACACTTAGAGGAAACGTATACTCCGCAAGGCACGTAAGGTCTTGCGACAAAACCGTGGATGCAACCGGACACAAAAACACATAAACAACAAACACACAAACAAACAAATAAACGGTTGCACCCAAAGAGAAATAAATACCGCTTCCCTAAAAATAAAATTTTCGAAGAAGAAATAACAAAAAACCCTAAACGCTCTCTAAACATGGCGGACTGAAGGTGACGGCTACGTCGACTCTGAGAGGAATCCAGTGCACCTTGGCTATGGATCCTTCCCCTCCTAGTTTGCGTAACATCACCAAACGAAGGACGACAAAAAACAAGGAGAAGCAGAAGCGGAATTTGATAGATAACATGGACAAAAAAGGTCCAGACGTTGAACTATCATCGAAGCATGGTAATATGAAAGTGATAGTGGGTGTACCGCCATACACTGATAATGAACTAATGAATGACAATGGTGTGCAATTGGAATCTGAGAAGGAGGACGGTGAGGTAGACTTCATGGATGGCGATTGGTTTGATAGACACAGACGTAAGATTGTTCAAATTATGGAGGATGACAACGACGTTTTGCAATTGTCTGAGGATGACGTGAAAGATGAACTGGTATATTGGCAAAATGCAATATACGGTTTCGTTCTTGGAGCCAACCCCCCATGGCCTATGTTCGAAGGATATCTCAGACGAATTTGGAAACACCACAAAATGGACTCGATTTCCTTCCTCCCGAATGGTGTCTTTGTGGTACATTTTCATACAAAAGAAATGCAAGAGATGGTACTGAATGCAGGTACACATGTTTGACAGTAAGCCGGTGATTATTAAAAAATGGATGCCGGACATTGATCTCGAAAAGGAAGAGGTTAAATGTGTGCCTACATGGTTGAGATTGCACCGTTTACCCTTAAAGTTTTTGGGGGCTAGCTTACCTAAGATAGCAGGTACAGTTGGTAAGTTCATCAAGAAAGACGATGCTACAGAATCCAGAACTAGATTGGGATACGCACGAGTGTTGATAGAGGTTCAAGTTGGCCAAATGTTTCCTTCGCAGGTGAGATTTAAGGATGAAAAACAAAATCTGCATGTTATACCAGTGGATTTTGAGTGGAAACCTGTTCAATGTGAGAAATGTAAGGTTCTGGGCCATGAAAGTGCAAGCTGCAGGGCCAAAGTGCATACTAGAAAGGAGAAGCAAGTGTGGAGGAAAAAAGCACCAATCCCTGGCATTGTGGTCACTGCTGACCCACCTGTAAGTCCTGTGAATACCATCCCCACTGTGCCTACTGTGCCTACTGTTAGGATGGGCTCAGCCAATAGCGGAGATATGACACCTCAAGACTTTCCAACCATCAAGGAGTCCGGTATACAACCTACTTCCAAGGGTGGGGATGATATGTTTCTCCCTATCAGTCCGGTTGGAGTTACTGATCCAGTTGGTGATCCTGCATCCTCTTTCAAGACTATTCTGCAAGGAGGGTCTAGTCATAAGAAAGTCCAATATAGGTCACACCCCAGCTCCATATCGCCATGATTATGGGGATATGGAATGTTAGGGGCATGAATAAAGCCAAAAAACAGGTACATATCAATAAGTTTTTATTGGCTAAGAAAGTAGGTTTATTTGCTTTATTGGAGACTAAAATAAAACCAGTTAATAACTGGAAGGTTACGCCAAGCTTTAATTCATGGTGCATTACCACGAATGCTCATACTCATGAGGGAGGAAGAATTTGGGTGGGATGGAATCCCTCGGTATTTACTATTAATGTTTTGGAGTATGATCCACAATTCATCCATATTCATGCTACACATGGACCTACTCAGCGGAGTTTTCATTTCACGTTTGTGTATGCCTTCAATGAGGCACAGCGTAGAGAGACTCTCTGGGATAATCTGAGGAGAATTGCAGATGGATTAACTGGTTCTTGGGCTGTGGGGGGTGACTTCAATTGCATCCTATCACCTGATGAGAGACTTGGTGGATCTTTTATTGATGCCGAAGCCAGGCCTTTCCAAGACTGCTTATTGCATTGTGATCTAGTGGATGGACCGTCCACTGGTGCATTTTTTACTTGGTCGAACAAGCAGAGACCGGAGGATAGAGTGTATTCGAGACTGGATAGACTCCTTATTAATCAGGATTGGGCTGTTTCTTTTCCTGATTTGATAGCTAATTTCCTCCCTGAAGAAACCTATGATCATACACCTTGTATCATTCAGGAACAGGTGACTGTTTGTCATAGGAAGCGGCCGTTCAAATTTTCTAACATGTGGATTTCTGATCAAGGATTCAAGGACATTGTTAAGGAGACGTGGGAAACTCCCTGTGAAGGCACTAGAATGTATATACTCTGCCAAAAACTGAAAGCATTAAAGAACCCCTTGAAAGAGCTAAACAAAGCCAAATTCTCGGACATCGAGAGGGCCGCTAATATTGCGAGAGTTAGACTCAGATGCTGTCAACAAGATATTATTGCTAATCCTGGTAACACCACGTTGACTCAACAGGAGTTTGAAGCTAATGCTATTTGTTCTAAACTAGAAGCTTAGGAATACACATTTCTAAGGCAAAAAGCTAAAGCGCATTGGATGAAGGATGGGGATGCCAATACGGCCTATTTTCATGGCGTGTTGAGAGCAAGGAGAACACATAATACTGTTAACCAAATCAGAGATGCTAATGGTGAGATACACACAACCAAGGAGGGGATTCAACAAAGTTTCCTTGATTACTATGAAAATCTGCTAGGAAAGAGCATTCCTTCTCATCCGGTCAACATCAATGTAGTGCAGGAGGGCCCCACCTGTACTGATCGTCATGCAGATTTACTCTCTAGAGAGGTTACTGATGCTGAAATTATGAAGGCTTTCTTCAGCATACCAAATGACAAAGCTCCCGGACCTGACGGGTACACTAGCCTATTCTTTAAAACCAGTTGGGAGTATGTTGGAGAGGATATTTGTGCTGCAATCCACGAGTTCTTCAGAAATGGGAGACTCCTCAAGCAAATGAATGCAACTACGGTGACGCTTATTCCTAAGGTTGCGAATCCTGATACTGTTCATCAGTTTAGACCGATCTCATGCTGTAACATGGTCTACAAAGTCATTTCTAAAATCCTTTGCAGCAGACTTGCCTCAGTTTTACCGGAGATTATATCCAAGACTGAAGGAGGATTTATTCAAGGAAGACATATTATGGAGAACATACTGATTTGCCAAGACCGTATTAAACTCTATAATAGGAAGTCAGTGTCACCTAGATGCATATTCAAAATTGATTTACAAAAGGCTTACGACACGATCGAATGGAAGTTCTTATCTCAAATGTTGCACGCGCTGAAGTTCCCTCCTAGTTTTATCAAGTTAATCATGGAATGCGTTACTTCAACGTCATTTTCTTTGAGTTTAAACGGAGATGTGTTCGGTTTCTTTAAGGGCAAGAGAGGGCTAAGGCAAGGGGACCCTTTATCCCCTTTGTTATTCACTATATGCATGGAGTATCTTACAAGGCTTCTTCATAGCACTACTATGCAGAATAGCTTTAAGTTTCATCCTCTTTGTGGCAAACTGAGACTTTCAAGTCTCATGTTCGCTGATGATCTTCTCCTGTTCTCTAAAGGTGATGCTGCTTCCATTATGGTTCTTTTAAGGACTTTCTCTACCTTTTCTCATGCGTCAGGCCTCAAGATGAGCCCGGGGAAATCCGATATCTACTTCAATGGGGTACCTGACTATCTTAGAGCTGATATTGCTGATATTTCGGGATGCGTGGAGGGTAGTATGCCGTTTAGGTACCTCGGGGTACCTATTAAGCCTACGAAGCTAAATGCCAAAGACTGTGAGCCGATTATACACAAGGTTATGGAAAGAATCAGGTCCCTTGGAGCGAGGAAACTGTCTTACGCCGGTCGATTAGTACTGATCAAGGCAGTACTTAAAACTCTACATAATTATTGGGCTACATTCTTTATTCTACCATCTGCCGTGATTCACAACATTGATAGACTATGTCGGAATTTTTTGTGGGATGGCGGAACCGAATACAAGAGAACCCCACCTGTTGCGTGGGAGAAAGCCTGTAAACCCCTCAATGAGGGAGGCCTCGGAATAAAAAACGATGCTATCTGGAACAAGGCGATTGTAGGTAAATTAGCATGGTGGATTTTCTCTAAGTCTGATTCACTTTGGGTTCTTTGGGTTAATCACATCTACATAAAGGAGACTGATTGGTTGGAGTACTCCCCTCCAACGGATAGTCCTTGGACTTGGAAGAAGATTTGTAGGGTTAAGGATGTGCTGCGACCAGCTTATGAGTCGGGTACCTGGCAGACAATACACGGACAGCAGTATAGCATTAGCAAAGGATATTCATGGATTAGAGGGGATAACATCAAAGTGAATTGGAGTCATCTTGTTTGGAATGATTGGACTACTCCGAAGCACAAGTTTATCAACTAGATTTATCATCACAAAGCCTTTAATACTAAAAAGAAGTTGAATGAACATGGGATTACACAGGATACAGACTGCTGCTTATGCGGATCTCATGAGGAAGATATTGATCACTTATTTTTCTTGTGTCCGTACAGCGCTCAAATTATTCATTTAGCCAGCGATTGGATTGGACTAATTATACCTACTACTAATGTCAATAGTTGGAGGTTAGCTAGAAGAGGCTCCAAGTTAAGGAGGGGATTTCTGAATGGTCTTCTCAATGCTATGATATACCACATTTGGATTCAGAGGAATAGAGCCAGATTGGAGAATAATGTTCTACTGTCGAAACATGTAATGAAATGTATTCAATCTGATATGAAAATTAGGATTGAGGCCAGCTGTAGAGGAGCTATCCACCATAAGGATAGTTCCTGGATAGAAAACTTATACTTGTAAGGGGAATCTCTCTCCCTGATATTTGGTTACCATTTTAATATATTTACATTCAACAAAAAAAAAAATACCGCTTCCCTCTAAAAGCGGTGAAAGAAGCACCGGTTTAGGACTCGAGGTAAGTGACAACGTTCCCAAGCTAGCAATACAAACCAAGATGAACTAAACCCTAATAGTATGACGATAAAGCAACAAAAAACGTTGGTAACTTACCTAGGTCCTCCTAACTTTCTAAGAACGTACTACGGGACGATCGGCGGAGTGGAAAAGGGATGAACCACGGTGTTAGTCGACACGGTAGGTAAGTGAGACCCCGCCCCCTTTAGCGATGAGCCAAGAGGGTCGTCCCATGTCCAAAACCGCCTTTCTAGTACCTACCGTGTAGAGGAAGCATAAGTAGCCCGTAAACCGCTCCCAAGGAGCGATTCCACAAGGAAAATGGGACCAAAACACAGCAAATTAGGCACTACAAACTACACTTATCAACAAACCAAACACGTATTCAGTATCAAGAGACAGACGTCATATTTATGCAAATTTATGTTACACATTTCATAAGGAGAAACCACTCAAATCCTAATTATAAATGAGACCAGTTATGGATGTCAGCCATATCATCGTCTCCACCGGTCCCAGATGGACCGGTTCCAGTATCGCCCTGGCCTGAGCCGCTGGTACCACCCTACTGACCAGGCTGTCTCAAATCCCTCAGCCACTGTGCTCCTAGGCTGCCGTAGGTGTGTCCGTAGTCCAGACCCCAAGCAGCTGGATCAACCCCGTAGTCGTGGAATATACCTTTAGTGTCGCCCAGACCTCTCCATTAAGACGGGTAATGAGGTGTTGCGATGTCTTGAGTGAGCATGAACTCGTGGATTTCGCGGTTGATGATGCTCTGATTAATTCCCTCGTGTACCCGTCGCTGGTGCTCATAAACAGGGTCATACATAAACGGGTACGGGTGCGGAAACTCGGCACCCGGAGTTTGGAACGGGAAAGTCGGGGTGGGAGTGTGTGTGGCCCTAGGTTGCTCGGTCTCGTCGGGTTCAGTCTCTACGCGAACCCTTGTCCAGGGGGTTGAACGCCCTCGTCAAAAATGAAGAGCTCCTCGGGAATGAGATAGCTCGGTGGGTCGGGTCTGTTCTCACCTACGGGAGTGGGTTGTAAGGCAAGAAGTGGTGGTAGGATTGTCCCTTCGACAACCGGGATTTTCATCCAAACCTTGTCCTTGATACGCCACAACAAATTCGGGGGATCGCCCCGAATCCACTTCAGAGTGGAAGTGAGGTAGTTACGTCCTAGCAAAGGGACGCGCTCAATGAGACTCTCATATGTGACCGTTTCCCCAAAACCCATAATATAGCTTTTTGCTAGTGCAGTGACAATGGAGCCATAGGCGAGCGGTCCAGATCCACTGATCTGCCGCTCGATACCGTCACATATCATACCTGGGGCACTGAATGCCTTTAGGGATCGCCTAAAGGGGTTGAGGTAGTGTCCCAAAATCAACACCTCCAATGAGTGAAGTTTACTCATGTCGGAGCGTGGGAAAACCAAATGACTCAAAATCCGCAAAAAGAGGCGGATAGTAGGGTGTGGGATGGCGTTGAGTGCCATCGCGGGGACACTCACTTCACGACCCGAAAATAACTTAAAATAAGGGGGGGCTTTTACACCCTCGGGTATGAAGTGGATGTCTTCATTCTGGTCAGAGGTGAGCCTTTGACATTCGGACAGGGTGCTAAGGGCAATGCGTTGCTCAATATTGTTCAAGCGAAAGTGAATCCTACTATCTTGCCTATCATACTAAAATGAACTAAGGAATTCTAAAGTTGGTATTCGGTATGATAACTCACAAAGCGTCCATAATCCACCGAATCCGGGGATGGACAAGAGCTGTAGCAATTGCTCGTTCAGACCAAGCTCGATCGCGAACTGCGATGAGCAGCATCGGGTAGCCTCCATCGTCCTTGGTGTCAATGCAATTAAACGAGCTCGATGGGCCTCGTCCCTGCATATAATCTCCCCATAGCCTGGTACATGCTGAACAGATGGGACGACTGGAACAACCGGCTGCCTTGCGTTCCTGTTCCTATTGTTATTCCGAGGTGGATTCTTTCTACCTGCCATGACTATAGCATAATTACAAAACCAAATTATACAAAAATCACACAAAAAAATACATTAATTTCGGCCAAAATCAGACATAATACACAAAAATCGATTTTTGAGCATTAAATGGTGAAATTAACACATAATCAAGCATGCAATGGGATTAATATATAACTAAGGATGAAATTAAACTATAAAATCAAGAAAAGAAGTAAGAAAATCAAAAACCCGAATTGTACCTTAAGGGGGCACGAAATTGACGAGATTAGGGGAAGAGGGGACGAAAAATTCACAAAATAACACCAAGGAACACAAGTACATACACGATCACCTCTTGTCTCTTGGGAGACGTCTTGCAGACCAATTGATCATGGTGGATTGGGTATTAGTAGTGGTGTAATATGGAATAAAGCTCTTATTGGCAAGCTAGCTTGGTGGATCTACATGAAAAAGGATCACTTATGGGTTAAATGGGTCAATGCTGTATATTTAAAAGGAAGTGATTGGATCGCTTATTCTCCTTCTCTTGCCTCAAGTTGGACTTGGAGGAAAATTTGTTCTGTCAAGGACGACTTTCGACAGGCATATAGACAACATATATGGCTTAACAGGGAATATACTGTTCAGGGAGGGTAGTCTTGGTTGCAGGGTGATGGGAGTAAGGTTTCGTGGAGTCCTATCGTTTGGTGTAGAATGGCTTTCCCCAAACATTCATTCTTTGGTTGGTTACATATACAAAATAGGTTACTTACAAAGGATAGACTTGTCTCCTTTGGTATGCTTGTTGATCCTAGATGTGATATGTGCTATCTTGAAGATGAGTCTGGTAAACATCTTCTGTTTGAATGCGATTACAGCAGGGCTTGCTTGCTGCTACTGCAGGACTGGTTGCAGGTTCAGCTTCCACACTCTGATGTACTGGTATGGTGCAGATTATGGAGGTGTCGGTCCAGAGTTAAGAAACAAGTGATTATTGCTGCCATTCTTTCTCTTATGCATAGGTTGTGGTGTGAGCGGAATCAGTGCAGATTGGAGGCTAGGATTAAACATCCTAATGTGATACTGAATGATGTGAAGCAGTAGATCCGTTTAAGAGTTGCAGGTCGGTTGAGGCTCTTTCCGTCAATTGTTGATTGAGTTTGGCTGAGATCATTGGATATACTTGTGTAATTAGACTAAGTCAGCTATTGTTTGTTGCAAGTTGTTGGTGGATCGGTGCTTCTATACTCAAAAACATTAATTGATGATATATATCATTCACATTTCACCAAAAAAAAAACACAAGTACATACTACTAATTGCAAATTAGAAGCAAAAATCGTGAATTTTGGTGAAGATTTGATGAATTGGGACTAATTTGGGTGAATTGGGGGTTAGGGTTCATAAGAATTTATGAGGGGAGAGGGGTTTTAGATTCATAAACTGATTCAACATAAGAAATAAGAAGCAAATAAGAGTGGGGCGGAAAAATCAAAACTGGATCCGGTTCAAGGGCACTCGATCAAGTTACCCCCTGAAAAGCAGGTCGACCCTTCTTCGTTAGGGCACTCGATCGAGTGCTTGGGCCACTCGATCGAGTGAACCTTGCACCTGCTACTCCTTGCTTTTTTTCTCTTTAATTGCTTCTAAAATCCTGAAATTAAATCAATTAAACCGTAAAATTCCCTCGTCCTCACTCGATAAATAATACTAACTCTCAATTAGAGCTACCAAGCTAACTAAAAATCAAAAATAAAAAATGCGGAAAGTGAAATTACAAATATATACAAGTGGTGCCGGGTTGCCTCCCGGTTAGCACTGGTTTTTACGGTCCCGCTCGACCGGTTTACCTCAATAAAATTAGGCGGACTCGAGAGTGTCGCTGAGGTCCATGGCCTCTACGATACCGACGTACGCACCTTCGTGATAAAGCGTGAGGCGTTGACCGTTCACCTTAAATATTTCGCCTTTGTCGGTAGTGAGTGTAACTGACCCGAATTTGTTCACTTCAATCACCGTGAACGGTCCAGACCATCGGGATTTGAGTTTCCCGGGAAAGAGTCGAAGTCGGGAGTTGAATAAAAGTACCTTATCGCCGACATGGAACTCTCAGGGGATAATGCGCTTATCATGCCATCCTTTGGTCCACTCCTTATAAATTCTCGCGTTATCATAAGCATGGAGACGAAATTCATCTAATTCGTTCAATTGCATGAGGCGCTTCTCTTCGGCTAGCTTTGGATCAAGATTGAGCTCCTTTAAGGCCCACATTGCCTTAAACTCGAGCTCTACGGGTAAGTGGCAAGCTCTGCCATAAACGAGCCTATACGGGGATGTCCCGATAGGAGTCTTGAATGCGGTCCAGTAAGCCCAAAGAGAATCATCGAGCTTCGAAATCTAATCCTTCCTCGAGGTATGGACAACCTTCTCGAGAATAGATTTGATCTCACGGTTCGAGATCTCGACTTGTCCACTAGTTTGTGCATGGTAAGCTAGCCTGGTAAGGTGGTGAACACCGTATTTCTTCAATAACTTAGTGAGTTGGCGTTCATGAAAGTGTGAACCGCCATCACTAATAATAGCGCGTTGGACTCCGAACGAGGAAATATTGTCTTCTTGAAGAGCCGGATCACCACGTTGGCATCATTAGTAGGTTAAGCGATGACTTCCACCCACTTCGAAACATAATCGACGACAACTAAAATATACCGATTCCCATAAGAGAAAGGGAACGGTCCTTGATAATCGATACACCAAACGTCAAATAACTCTACTTTAAGAATCCCGGTTTGAGGCATTTCATGGCGTCGAGAAATGTTTCCCGTTCGTTGGCATGCGTCGTAAGAACAGATGAAGGTGGTGGCATCTTTGAGAATAGTGGGCCAATAAAAGCCCGATTGCATTACCTTCGTGAATGTCTTTGAAGGACCGTGATGTCCACCATAAGGGGAGGAGTGACATCTAGTGAGGATAGAATGTACCTCACTCTCGGGAATACACCTCCTAAATAAGCCATCTGGGCCTTCTCGGAAAAGATATGGGTCGTCCCATAAATATCGCTTCACATCATGTAAGAACCGCTTCTTTTGCTGATATTGAAGGGTGGGAGGTAGAGTTCCTCCAACTAGGAAGTTAGCATAATCAGCAAACCATGGAGTATCCATGGTAATAGCAAGCAAATGGTCATCCGGGAACAAATCATCAATTGGGGAAAGATCCCCACCATCATATCTTAGCCAGGATAGGTGATCGACTACAACATTCTCGGCCCCGGACTTATCACGGATCTCCAAATCAAATTCTTGCAATAATAGGATCCATCTAATAAGCCTCCTTCTTCGCTAGAAGGTACTTCAAAGCTGCATGATTTGTATATACTATCACCTTCTAGCCAATGAGATAGGCTCAAAACTTGTCAACAGTGTAGATGAAGGCCACTAACTCCTTCTCTGTGGTAGCATAATTAATATGCGCTGTATCTAACGTCCGACTAGCATAATAGATTGCATGTAAAGCCTTGTCTTTCCTTTGCTCGAGCACAGCTCCCACAGCGTAATCGCCAGCGTCGCACATAACCTCGAAAGGCAAGTCCCAATCCCGTGATTGGATAATCGGTGCGGAGACGAGAGCCTGCTTAATCCTGTCAAAAGCTCGAGCACATTCGTCAGTAAATACGAACGGGGCATCTTTGAGGAGCAGCTGAGTCAGAGGTTTGGCAATCTTGGAGAAATCTTGGATGAAACGGCGGTAAAAACCCGCGTGACCAAGAAAACTCCGTACACCCTTAGCATTAACGGGGTATGGTAATTGCTCAATCACCTCGAATTTTGCTTTATCCACTTGGACGCCACGTTCGGACACTAAATGACCCAAGACGACTCCCTCGATCACCATGAAGTGACACTTCTCCCAGTTTACGACCAAATTGGTCTCCGCATAACGTTGTAAGACCCGTGAAAGATTAAGTAAACATGTATTATAATCAGTGCCATACACACTGAAGTCATCCATGAAGACTTCCATGACAGACTCGATAAGGTCCGAAAATATGGACATCATACAACGTTGAAAAGTGGTCGTGGCATTACAAAGGCCAAAAAGCATCCTTCGGTATGCGAAGGTGCCGTAGGGACAGGTGAATGTTGTTTTCTCCTGGTCGTCAGGGTGAATTGGGATTTGGAAAAATCTCGAGTAGCCATCTATGTAGCAAAAGTACTTATGGCAAGCGAGACGCTCTAGCATCTGGTCAATGAAGGGGAGTGGGAAATGGTCTTTCCTAGTAGCTACGTTTAGCTAACGGTAATCAATACACATTCTCCATCTAGTCACTAATCGAGTAGAAATAAGTTCATTATTCTCGTTTGTGATAACCGTGGTCCCTCCCTTCTTAGGGACCACTTGGACTGGACTAACCCATTTAGTGTCGGAAATGGGATAGACAATGCCAGCATCAAGGAGTTTCATAACCTCCTTCCTAACCACATCCTGCATGTTCGGGTTCAACCTACGTTGTCCCTGAATAGACGGTCTATGGTCTCCCTCTAAATGAATGCGGTGCATGCAAAACTCGGGACCAATGCCACGTAAGTCATCAATGCTGTACCCAATAGCCTTCTTATGTCGTCGTAAGATGACTAACAACTCCGAAAGTTGGCTATCCGTGAGTGCAGCGTTGACAATTACGGGGTTTAAACCCTTATCATCTAGGAATGCATATTTCAGATTAGAGGGGAGGGGTTTTAGTTCAGGTTTACTTACCTTGACTTCCTTTTTAGGGGTGCCGAGATTGTATACCTTCTCGATAGTGCTCTCCTTTCTGTTTAGCATACGTTTTAGCTTATCCACTTCCGCGCTCCATGATCTCTTCTCGGCATCAGCCTCGCCGGATGTCAACAGTTTTTCCAAAGGGTCCCTGCCAAGATAATCGTCAATAAAATTTTCAATTTCCTAATCAATGACATCTATACTGTAAAAGGACCCCTCTATCATGGGCTTTTTAAGAGCGTGATCGAGACTAAAAGTCACGGTGTCATCTCCTACGGAGAGTGTGAGCTTCCCATTTTTGACATCGATGATCGCCCCAGCCGTGTGTAAGAAAGGGCAACCAAGGATAATAGGGATTATGGCATCCTCAGCCATGTCTAAGACTACAAAGTCAACGGGAATGAAAAATTTCCCTACTTGGACCGGGACATCCTCTAAGACACCTAGAGGATATTTAACCGATTAGTCAGCCATCTACAGAGTCATATTAGTATATTTTAAGACACCAATATTTAATTTCTGACAAATAGAATACGGCATAACACTGACGCTAGCTCCTAAATCACACAAGGCTTTATCTATAGCTAATGTCCCTATAGTACAAGGGATAGAAAAACTCCCTGGATCCTTGAGCTTGGGCAGAGTACGACTCTGTAGTAGGGCGCTGCATTCCTCTGTGAAAGCAACTGTCTCAGTTTCACTAAAAGACCACTTACGAGTTAGTATTTCTTTCATAAATTTCGCATAAGCAGGAACTTGAGTGATCAAATCAGTAAAAGGAACACTTACCTGCAGATTCTTAACGACTTCCATAAACTTACCGAACTGTTGATCAAGCTTTGTCTTACGCTGTTGATAAGTGTAGTTTGTAGTGCCTATTTGTTGTGTTTTGGTCCCTTTTTCCTTGTTATGCTTCTTATGCTTCCTTTAGTTCGTTTCAGGTTCCCGAGACCAATTTGGAAGAGTTGGAGCGATTCCGACTCAATACATACACATTTTTGAGCCAACGAGATAAAGGAACGATGACTCGAGGCCTTGGAATCGACCCCGAGACCTTGGGACCCAATCCCGAGCCTCCGAGACCCGACCCCGAGTCCCGAGACTCGGTGGGAAGCCCATGAGAGGCAGGGAAGGACCAAAGAGCGTTTAAGGAAGGCATACAAGGCCCATCCCGTTCGGGATGGCCTCATCCTGTTCGGGATGGGGTGCTACATTAGGATGGCTGCTGTGAGCCCATCCCGGTCGGGACCAACCCGTCCCGATCGGGATGACAGAGCCGTCCCGGTCGGGATGATCCGTCCCGGTCGGGACGAAGAACTGGCAGCGCGACTCTATTTCTTCTCTTCTCCTTCATTCTTGTACCCATATATACACTCCCTTCTTGTAATTTTAAGACATCTTATCTTACCCTAGATTAGTTTAAGCCTCCATTAGCATCTAAAACCCTAGAATTACTCTCACTCATTAGTTTTAATCTCTCTTTAATTCTTAGTGAATCATTGTAATTAGTTCTTGTATTAAGAGGCTACTTGAAGAATTCTCCAAGCTTGACAACCTTGGGTTTTATTTGGGTTCTTATTTATACAAGATTGCATCTTTTCATCTTCATAGTGTTGGTATAATCATCTCTACTCCTAATCTTTGTTTATTCAATCTTGTTTCATCTTTTTATATTGTTATTGTTGTTAGTTGTTCATAATGAATGCTTGGATGTTTAGTTTGTTTTCTCTTGTTAATGTTATGAGTAATTTGATAATGAGTGAGTAGTAATCTTGTGGGGTTAGTAGGGAGATTAGGGGTAGATTATGGATGATTAGGGTTGATTAAGGGGAAAAGGTTACATCTTTGTTGTTAGTCACATTGTAGTCACTCTATGTGTTTGTTGATATGCTTGTGTGAGTTGTAGTGGCCATGCTTTTCATACTTGTGTTCATCTTCTCATTGTTTGTCTATGATGCGGAAATATTGAGAATAGTCATTGTCACGAGAGTGCCGACTAGGGTCTAAGTTGCGAGAGCCCGGACCCACCTTGACATCGGTCTAAGTTGCGAGAGCCCGGACCGACTCTAGCGATTAGGAGGCACCTATACCCTTGATCACCCCAATTACCCTTCTACTCCTATGAACCCGACCTACCCCACTTCTTTTCATATTTGAGTTCATCTTCTTAGTTAGACATCGTTTACTCTAGTTTATTTGTTAGTTCGATCATTAGCATTGTTTAGCATTGTTAGTATAGTCATACTTCTCCTCCATAATTAGTTTTCCTTTTATCGCTTCTTCGTGTTTGTTTGGTAATCTAGTCTCGTTGTAGGCCGACCTAGTCTAAACCTTGATATACCGTCCTCGTGGATACGATCCCGACTTGCCCTAGCTACCCACTAGGTTAGTCGGTGTTATATTGTTGGCTAGGGACGTGACGAATCCTTACCATCAATTTGGCGCCGTTGCCGGGGACGGTGCATTGTTTAGACTTAGTTTGCTTATTTCTAGAGTTAGTTACCCTTCTTTGTGCTCTCCCATCTTCTCTTGTGAATATTTTCTAGTTTCTCTTCTTTCCTTAGCTTTCGTTTCTCTTTGTCTCTAGTTGTGTTTGTTATTGTCGTTGCCTAGTGCCCATAAAGCACTAGGCGTTCTTACGTTTGTTCTAAGTGTGTAGTGTATGCCTAGGAGGGGAGACGACTTCTATCTCTTTAATCCAGAGCCGGAGAGACTCTTTAGAGCCTTTCGCCAATGGACGATTAATCGGGTTAGGATCTCTCAACCGAGTGCAAGCAATACTCATCAAGGGCAAGCCCAAGGAGCCGGCTTGAACATTTCACCTCGAGAGACGGCCGGAGGGACCTTCATCAATCCCTTCGGTGATTCTTCTCCTAGTTCCCCCTCCTCTTCTACATCAACACCGTCTACACCACCATCGTCTCCCTTATATCCAATCATGCCTAAGTTCTCTTCTCACTCCACCTTTACGGAAGACGTTTTGCCGGGTCCATCCACTTTACCGGAGGTATATACCGGGAATTTTGTGGCGAAAACGCAATTTATCCAATTGGTCGAGAGAAGTCAATTTAGTGGGTTACCAACCGAAGATCCTCATCAACACATGGAAACCTTTTCGGACTATTGTGACGCTATTTCACAAACGGGAATAACTCAAGACCAAATCCGGTGGGTATTATTTCCTTTCTCTCTTATCGGTAAGGCGAAGCAATGGTTCAAGGGGTTGGATAAAGCAAGACTTGGCATTGATACTTGGAAGAAGCTAGCCTTAGCCTTCTACCAACAATTTTATCCCCCGGAGAAGACAAATTTATTGAGAGCTTCTATCACGGGTTTTCAACAACGTGATGATGAAAGCCTCTACGAATCGTGGGAAAGATTCAAAGCCTTGATCCGCTCTTGTCCACACCATGGCTTATCGCAATGGTTCCTCGTACAACAATTTTGGAACGGGCTATACGAAGACTCGAGGGCCATACTCAACATGGGATCTAACGGTAGGTTTACCGAAGTGGAGGATGACCAAACTTGGTCAAGGATTGAAGAGATGGCGATGCATAATTCACAATACTCAAGGCCTAGGAAAGCAAATCGGGGAGGTAGGCATGAGGTTGATGCCATTACACAATTGAGCATTGATCTTGGGGCTCAACTAAGAACTCACATGGAGACCATTGACAAAAAGCTCCAAAGCCACCTCAACCAAGTTCAAAGCTCTAGTTCCTCCAACCAACACTCGATCCATGATGTAAATGCTTTGGAGTTTGCACCTCCTTTGCCTTATTTTGGGATGTGTGATACTTGTGGAATCGTTGGTCATGATCCTATGCATTGTAGAGGGAGTATTGAGCAAGTGAACGCCTTTCAAGCGTTCAAGCAAGGTGCCTCCTACTCTAATCAATACCAAGCTTCCAATCAAGTCCCTCAACAACAAGCCTTTCAACATCAACAACAACATCGTCCCTATGTTCCACCTCCTTTACGGGACAACAATGAAAGTTACCAAGGTTATGTGGGTAACCAAAGACCCTTCAACAACTTCAAGCAAAATATCCAAGGTAACTTCAACAACAAGCAAGGGTTCCAACAAGGGAGCTTCAATCATGGTGGTTTCCAAGGAAACCAAAATTTCCAAGGAAACCGGAACTTTCAACATCAACAAAACCACAATCAAGGCCTTAATCAAGGCAATTCTCATGGGTTCCAAGGGAACCATCAACAACAAGCAAATCAAAGTCATCAACAACAAAGCAAGCCTAGGAGTCGGTCTCCTATCCATGACTATGGTACTCCGTTAGCCCTCACCGATACTCCACATAATCCATCATCTCCACCACGGGATTTCGACGCACAAAAGCATATGATGGATATGCATAGGAGTAATCAAGAAATGGCAAGAAATCAACAAGAGTTCTTTGCTTACATTCAAAGGGACAACCAAGCAAGAGATGCTCATGCGAAGTCGATGGAAACCCGAATATCTCAACTTGCTTCGGAGATCTCTACAAGACAAAAGGGACAACTACCTCCTCAAGGCGAAACACCAAAATTCGAGCATGTAAATGCTATTACTACGAGGAGTGGTACGTCCTATGAACCCCTTCTTTCCCCTAGTGAGCAAGAACCAAGACAAGAAGTCATACCCCCCTCTCAAGATAATGCAAGCTTTGACATTCCAATTGAGGAGCAAGTCTTATGGGAGGCCGAGAAACCCCAAGAAGACAACCCTCGCCCTCTTCTAGAGAAAGACAAGGGAAAAAGGAAAGTGTCCTTTGAAGAGTCCACCCCGATTGATCAAAACAAGTACCAAGTCAAGTTGCCTTACCCATCGAGGCAAATGAAGACTAAGGTGGACACTCATTACGACAAGTTCCTTAGTATTGTGAAGAAATTGGATGTTAGTGTCCCGTTCACCGAATTACTCACCCAAATCCCGGCATATGGAAGATTTATGAGAGAAATCTTAGCTAGGAAGAGATCCGTCGACAAGGAAGAGACCGTAGCGTTCACGAGGGTGGTGAGCGAGCTTATCCAAGGTTCCACGCTTCCGAAGTTGAAGGATCCGGGAAGTTTTTCGATCCCTTGCACCATAGGCAACTTCTTGATCAAAAATGCGTTATGCGACTTGGGCGCGAGTGTGAGCATCATTCCCTATTCTATTTGTTGCCGACTCGGAATGAAGGAGTTGAAATGTACGTCCCTCACCCTCCAAATGGCCGATAAATCATTCAATCGACCATTAGGAATGTTAGAGGACGTACCGGTACGAGTGGGGAAGTACTTCATTCCGGTCGACTTCATTGTGGTTGACATGCCGGAGGATGCCAACCCTCCCATTATTCTTGGGCGCCCATTTCTACACACCGCGGGTGCCATGATCGATGTGAAGAACGGTAGGATCACATTTGAGTTAGGCGAAGAATAGATAGTGTTCGACCTCCAAGGCAACACTACGCCTACTAAGGATGAATCATGCAATATTATCCAAGCCAAGAAAGACATCGATCTAGGGGATGAACCGGGACAAAGCTTGAAGAAGTACTCTTATGTACTTGAGGATGACGACTCCGATATGGAGGAAGATGAGTGCCCAATTCATGGGCTTGATGACAAGTTGAAGTGCAATGACAAGGAAGAAGATGAGGCTCCCTTGGGGCCGCATGAAGACCGGTGGACGTTTGGGTATATCCCCAAGGACCGAAAGTACAAGTTCAAGTTGTTGAACTTGGAAGAGCGGGATTCCCCGGGAACGTCAAGGCAAGGCCATGAAGAGCCTTGGGATGTGGTCGGTTACATTACGAGCTTGATTGAAGACTTTGCTAGGGCCTTCGACTTGTTCTTACGTGCCCTCGATGGAGATGGAACTAGTTTTGGTTGTTCTTACGTGCACCATCTTGGTTTGACGGAGTTCCACAAGAACCGTCTCATTGTATATATCTATTTCTTGTAGTTAGTTGGATTTTTGTGAATTCTTGTTATTTGGATTGATTGATGAGCGTTGTAAGGGAGAGAGTTTGATGTGTGTTTGAGTATTGTTTGATAGGTGAAGTGAGAACGCTCCTAGAGAGGATTGGCTTTGGTATACCTTGGGTTGTGAGCTAGAGGATTGGGTTTTTGAGACTTGGAACAAGTTTTTGGGATCGTGGAGGTCGAAGAAGACCCATCCCGACCGGGATGAGGCGTCCCGACCGGGAAGGGTAAGGCATCCCGACCGGGAAGGGTGCCATCCCGATCGGGATGGGTGCGCCGCATTTTGAGCTTACTGTGAGTCCGTCCCGACCGGGATGAAGGCGTCCCGACCGGGACGGGTGAGGTAACCCGATCGGGATCAACCTTCCCGACCGGGATGGTCCTCTGCTCCCCCTTTGTGATTCTTCTTCGCAAATCGAGTCCACCCAACCGTTTTATGCCCCCTCCCAACCTCCCTAGCTACCCTAGCTTTACCATATGCCCAATGTACTTCATGGTCATACCTTCACCTCATTTCCTCTTCACTTTACACCTTGATTCGCATCAAATTCCACACCCCTCACACCTTTACCACCTCTACCATGCGATGTTATCAAATATGAAGCGGAAAAGCAATGATGAAGACAAGCAAGCGCCTTTATTGATCTATGAGACGATGGAGAGAGTGAGTTGCTAACCTATGGTACGACAACTATCCTTTCTTTTCCGTTTTTGTTATTGCTTGTTTTCCTTTGTTTATTCCCTTCCCCTTGTACACTTTCGTGTCTTGATGTCATGGTGGCCTTCGAGGCCATGGTATGGTTGCTCCCGACTCCCGACGACGTAATTACGTCGAGAGTCAATCGATTAGTCCAATTTACAAGATTTTCACCCCTTTTTAGGAGTTAGTCGGATTTGGACGGAATCCGGGCTAGGTGACTTGATTACACCTAGCCCTCCCCTCCCATTTCTTTTTTATTTCTCTCTTTTTATTTTTCTTCCCCCTTCCATATCTTTTTCTCGTCTCGGCCCATGGTGACTTGACTACACCCCGGCCGGACACCTTCTACCTTTTTCTCCACTTTGTTTTTAATTTTAGCTTTATTTTCGTAGTTTATTTTCCTTTTTTTTGTCTCTCTGCACACTACGATTGAGCATATGAGGATATTGCTCGATTTAAGTGTGGGGGAGCAATATTCTATCGTAGTTAGTTTTATTTTCATAGTTTTTCGAAAAACCTTTAAAAATCCTAAAAATTTGAAATTTTTTCACAAAAATCAAAAAGATTTTCTCTTTTGTGTTTTCATTTTGTGTCTTTGTGTCGTGCATTTGTTTTCTATTGTGTGTGTTTGCCTCCCTTTTTCCTTATAGGTTGCCTAATCTCCGTTGTTTGGAAAGCTTTGAAGACATCCGGTAACATCCTCTAACCCTCTTTCCCTCTTTATTCCTTGTGACGTTTGGTGAAGGTTGTGTTGAGGTGTGCTCGAGTGGAGCTTGTACATTCTTGTGGTGGATTTGGTGGCTTGTATGGAATATCGGGGTGGTGCTTGTTATTTGTTTGTTTTGTTTTGTTTTATTTTGTTGCCTTTTTGTTTCTTTTCCTTTCGTTCGTTTTCGTTGAGTCTTTGTTTTGTGTGTGTATTTGTGTCATGTGTGTAAACCATTTTCGAAAACCCGGTTTAGAGGCTAGTGTGTGAGTGCTTACTTTCCCTTCCTAGTAGTATAAATCGAGTCTTGGACTTTATCCTAGTAGAATGACCCTAAATCAATGAGTTCGTTGGTCTTTATCTCGTGTCCACCTAGCTTACTAGGAATTTACTACGGGATTTGCACTTTTGACCATTATGACCACCCACGGTGTGAAAAGGCCTTGGTTACCGAGACCCGTCCCCTAGGTGACCGTGTTTAGGGTTGTTTGATTAGTTCAAGTTCTCCCCTTTTTGTGGGTTTGAAGGGAAGGGCCCGTCCCGACGTACTCATTTCCCTACCTCCTACACCTATCCACACAATAAAATGCGATTTGATGAATTCTCTCTTTCTCGTTATACAATGAAAATGCCAAATCTTGCCAAAAAGGGCAAAGAAAAGAAATGAAAGAAAAAAATGAAAGAAAGAAAAGAAATGAAGAAAAAGAAAAGGCACGAAAGCCAAACAAAAAGAAAATAGAAAAGAAGAAAAAGAATGGCATGGCAAAACAAATCAAAACGTCGAAAAGAAAGAAAATGCCAAAAGAAAACCCATCTCACAAAAAGAAATCCCCACAAAAATAAGCCTTTTTCCGACTTTTGCCGTGAAGAGCCTACCAAAGGACCGAGTCCCGAGGAAGGATGATAGCGGCATTAGTCGGTCTTCCCCCATTTTGCATACTTCCACCTTTTTACTTGGACTAGTTAGACGGTTTTAGACGCGGGACGACCCTCTTGGCTCACGCTAAAGGGGGCGGGGTCTCACTTACCTACAGTGTCGACTAACACCATGGCTCTTCACTTTTCCACTCCACCGATCGTTTCGTAGTACGTTTTTAGAAAGTTAGGAGGACCTAGGTAAGTTACCAACGTTTTTGTTGCTTTATCGTCATACTATTAGGGTTTAGTTCACCTTGGTTTGTATTGCTAGCTTGGGAACGTTGTCACTTACCTCGAGTCATAAACCGGTGCTTCTTTCACCGCTTTTAGAGGGAAGCGGTATTTCTTTTGTTTTGGGTGCAACCGATTATGTGTTTGTTTTTGTGTTTGTTTGTTTATGTGTTTTGTGTCCGGTTGCATCCACGGTTTTGTCGCAAGACCCGACTTGCCTCGCGTGAGTTGAAGGGGCGTAGGGTGCGCTAATACCCATTTGGCTAGTTTAGTAGTTAGTGTGTGCTTACACGAGGGCGAGTAAGGGTTAAGTGTGGGGGAGTTGATAAGTGTAGTTTCTAATGCCTATTTGTTGTGTTTTGGTCCCTTTTTCCTTGTGGAATCGCTCCTTTGGAGCGATTCATGGGCTTCTTATGCTTCCTTTAGTTCGTTTCAGGTTCCCAAGACCAATTTGGAAGAGTTGGAGCGATTCCGACTCAATACATACACATTTTGGAGCCAACGAGATAAAGGAACGATGACTCGAGGCCTTGGAATCGACCCCGAGACCTTGGGACCCAATCTCGAGCCTCCGAGACCCGATCCCGAGTCCCGAGAATCGGTGGGAAGCCCATGAGAGGCAAGGAAGGACCAAAGAGCGTTTAAGGAAGGCATACAAGGCCCATCCCGTTCGGGATGGCCTCATCCCGTTCGGGATGGGGTGCTACGTTAGGATGGCTGCTGTGAGCCCATCCCGCTCGGGACCAACCCGTCACGATCGGGATGACAGAGCCGTCCCGGTCGGGACGAAGAACTGGCAGCGCGACTCTTTTTCTTCTCTTCTCCTTCATTCTTGTACCCATATATATACTCCCTTCTTGTAATTTTAAGACATCTTATCTTACCCTAGATTAGTTTAAGCATCCATTAGCATCTAAAACCCTAGAATTACTCTCACTCATTAGTTTTAATCTCTCTTTATTCTTAGTTAATCATTGTAATTAGTTCTTGTATTAAGAGGATACTTGAAGAATTCTCCAAGCTTGACAACCTTGGGTTTTATTTGGGTTCTTATTTATACAAGATTTCATCTTTTCATCTTCATAGTGTTGGTATAATCATCTCTACTCCTAATCTTTGTTTATTCAATCTTGTTTCATCTTTTGATATTGTTATTGTTGTTAGTTGTTCATAATGAATGCTTGGATGTTTAGTTTGTTTTCTCTTGTTAATGTTATGAGTAATTTGATAATGAGTGAGTAGTAATCTTGTGGGGTTAGTAGGGGGATTAGGGGTAGATTATGGATGATTAGGTTTGATTAAGGGGAAAAGGTTACATCTTTGTTGTTAGTCACATTGTAGGCACTCTATGTGTTTGTTGATATGCTTGTGTGAGTTGTAGTGGCCATGCTTCCCATACTTGTGTTCTTCTTCTCATTGTTTGTCTATGATGCGGAAATGTTGAGAATAGTCATTGTCACGAGAGTGCCGACTAGGGTCTAAGTTGCGAGAGCCCAGACCCACCTTGACATCGGTCTAAGTTGCGAGAGCCCGGACCGACTCTAGCGATTAGGAGGCACCTATACCCTTGATCACCCCAATTACCCTTCTACTCCTATGAACCCGACCTACCCCACATCTTTTCATATTTGAGTTCATCTTCTTAGTTAGACATCGTTTACTCTAGTTTATTTGTTAGTTCGATCATTAGCATTGTTTAGCATTGTTAGTACAGTCATACTTCTCCTCCATAATTAGTTTTCCTTTTATCGCTTCTTCGTGTTTGTTTGGTAATCTAGTCTCGTTGTAGGCCGACCTAGTCTAAACCTTGATATACCGTCCTCGTGGATACGATCCCGACTTGCCCTAGCTACCCACTAGGTTAGTCGGTGTTATATTGTTGGCTAGGGACGTGATGAATCCTTACCATCAGCTGTCGGTGGGGAAATGGAAGCACGATCGGAATTGCAGGCTCCTTGGCTTGAGACGAGGGTGCTTGAGAAGAATTAACATCCTTAGTTGAAGACTGGGGACGAAAAACAGCTGAATTAAGCGTTACGGTCTCCACTCGATCGAGTCTAGGCTGACTCGGTCGAGTGTTGCTATACTCGGTCGAGTCACCTGTAGGCACTCGATCGAGTGGTATCACTAGGAAGCTACTGATCACTTTTGGAGGGTCTACTCGATCGAGTGGGCTGATACCACTCGGTCGAGTAGCCTCCAACTTGATCGAGTGGGGTGATACCACTCGGTCGAGTAGCCTCCAACTCGATCGAGTCTGGCATGACTCGGTCGAGTGGTCTACTGGGCTGCTCTCTGCCAGGTTTTGGAGGGTCTACTCGATCGAGTGATGTGGTGTTACTCGATCGAGTAGCCTCAATTCGTGGCCTACTCAAAGCTTCCTCGGCGAGCTCTTGCTTCTCCAACTCGGTTTCATCAACCAAAACATACTCCTCGGGCATCTTCGGACCGTCATAATGGGTTCCGCTTCTCAATGTAATCGCATTGGCTTGCTCTTGCGATTGTTCGCCTTGAGGAGGTAGTGTACCTGGTGGCCTAGCTTGCTTTTGGGCGGCAAGTTGTGCAACTTGGGTATCTAGGATCTTGTTATGGGCGAGTATTTGGTTGATCTAGGTTTCTTGCTTTTGGTGAGCTTGAATACCTTGCATCAATAATGCCTTGATCTCCGCATACTCGGTATTGGTTGGAGCTTGAGCTTGGGTTTGTTGTGGGATTGGCTGGAATTGTTGCTGGTTCCCCCACCCTTGTTGGTTACCCCAAGGTTGGTTATTACCCCACTGTTGGTTACCCCAGTTTTGTTTGTTACCCCAATTTTGTTGCCCTCCTTGGAATTGTTGTCGGTTATTGTTTTGGGAAGGTCGGTTATCGGGTGCTACATAAGGGACGGTTTTGTTACCACCCGGTGGTGGTGGGTTAAGCACGTTTTGGCTCCTATAGGACAACAAGGACTTGTCATAGCCTGGTTGGTTCATGTATGGGAGGTGTGGTCTCATGGATCGGAATGCATTTGCCGTTTCTAAACTCACACACTCTTGGGCATAATGACCTGTATTCCGACAATTCTCACAAACAACCTCGGACATCGCATTAAATTGGTACATACCGCCTTGTTGTTATTGGTTTTGGGTTCTAGCAAGCTCCATTGTATCAATCCGCTTAGTTAAAGTGGCTAGGTGGCTAACTATGGTATTTGATGACTCGGAGTCACCACTATTTCCTCGGGTGTTACCTCGTGGATTTCCCAAACATGAGTGATGATTAGCTATATCTTTAATTAATTTCCATGCTTTATCATCATCAACGTTGTTTTGGAACCTGCCATTAGCTGCAGAATCGAACGTAGCTCGGGAATCGCCATATAAACCATTATAGAATTGATTGCACAAAAACCATACCTCGAATCCGTGATGTGGGCACTCCTTGACTAGCTTTTTAAACCTTACCCACGCCTCGTAGATATTCTCGTGAGATGTCTTTCGGAAGTTAGTAATCTGACTCCTCAACATGTTCGTCTTCTGCGGCGTGTAGTAGTGGTTGTAAAAAAGCTAAGCCTAGGGAGTTCCAGTCTGTGATTTCCTCGGTTGCTTTGTCTAGATCCGTGATCCAATCTCTTGCGTTATCGCGTAGGGAGAACATGAATAGCATCTCCATCACTTCTTCTTGTGTTACTCCCGCGGGGAGTGGAATAGTAGAGCAATAGTCGGTGAAGAACTTCATCTGCTTCGCCGGATCTTCATCGGGACCTCCACCAAATTGATTTCGCTCCACCAATGTGATAAAGGCGGGGCGAATCTCAAATGTGACTGTAGTGGCTGTGGGCCTCTTCAACGATTTCGGTAGGGAACTCTGATCCGGCTCAGAATGGCTAGCAAGTTTGGGAGGCATCTTGACTAGCGGTGTCTCGGGGGCAGTAGTGGAATTATCCTCTTCAAAGGACAGTGATTCGGATATGTGGTCTTCGTCCGAATGTTCCATTGATTCAGATCTTCCTGTCTCAGCAATCTCCTTGTAAAATTTTCTAGACCTGCGGAGAGTTCTCTCTAGTTCAGGATCGTATGGTGGTACGTAGCCTGAAATTCGAGAGGACCTGAGCATACGAGGAAACTACAGGAAAAATGTGAGAAGCAGTCTCAAGGAACGAAGTTCCTCGAGACAAGCAATCAAAAGGCTAAAACACAAAACAAGTAAATAAATAACACCGTCTCCCCGACAACGGCGCCAAAATTTGACAGGGGTAGTTGTATCCCTAATCAAAGATACCCTAAGGTCCACTAACTAATGCAGATAGTGAATTATAGGTCGAACCACATGGAGATGGGCTTAAATACTTGTTCTAAGGTCTAGACTTAAGACTACGGGTCACTGTTTTTCTGGTTGTTTGGTAGACTGACAACTAATTGCTATAAGGTAAATCAATAATAAAAGATTCTAGGGTCTCAGGTTCACAATGAATATCAATCCGGTCAAAGAGTCAACTAACAGGTCAATAATCGAACTGTCTAAGGTGTAGGTTCGGTCGGTACTACTACAAACTTTAGAACTAAACGTAACCTGCGGTCGCTAGAATTAAGCCAGTCTACCCAAAATGTCGTGACCTAACACTACTACAAAACCCTTACTTTAGTGACGCTTTACCATCGACGCTTCTGTAAGCGTCGGCTACCATTAAGCGTGATGTACCAAACTTGTTGATAACCGCTTATATTTTTGTACTAGCGCGCATGGATGATTAATTTTTCTCCCAAATCCACCACTAATATTCCCCCAAAATAAACCCTAAAACATTCAATAGTCGCTTCCTATAGCATGTTCGCTCTTCTTTTAACCCAAATTCAATATGAATCTTCTTCATCTATGACAATCAAAATCTGGTTCCTCCAAAATAAACCCTAGGATTACTGCTATTACAACTTTGCACCTTATAGATCTACATCCCATTAGATGTCGATCGATAGATCTACTAATTTCTATTTGTGTTGTGCTTTGGCTAATAATTGAATCATACGATTATTTTGGTTTGTTGATCTACTAATCCCGTGCCTCTTCGTCATCCTATTTTGGTTTGTTGATTCAATCACACTCCAATTAGAGGTTAGTATTTGCTTTAAATTTTCTAGATTAACTTTTAATCAGGGTGCTTATCTTTATGAATTTATGAAATTTTTGATGCAGTTTTGAGAACCTGGTTGAATGCTAAATGAACGTGACCTCAGATAGCTCTTATTGCGAAGGACCCATGGGTTAGTTCCTTAGTTATATATATGAATTGTATTGACCTAATCTGAATTTGTTTCTCGAATTCTAGAAGAGCGTGGTGAAGTTGACAAGTTATAATTCCACATTGCCTTCCCCTTGTCCTGAGTATAGTACTATGCATGTCCTCTTTGAGGATATTGATTTTTCCATTATTAGTGCTACTCTTTAGCAACTTGTTTTTCGATCACGGATATGTTATGCTATGTACAATGACTAATAAATGGTCCCCAATGCAGGGACTAATGATGCTTTGGAAGGATTTCGAGCTGCGGAGGAAGTTCGTTTAGAATCGACATAGTTGGATGGAGATGATTCTACAAATAATTTCTCTTTGTTCAGATGAAATAATTACAATAACTCTTTCGAATGCCTAATGTATTTAACTTGAAATGCATTTTTATGGTATAAAATTTGTTTTGGATACATGCCAAATTGTTGTTTATATTTTTTTTTTGTAGATGATGTATGTGTAAAGCCATAAAAACTCAAGAACTGTAAGTGACAACAAAAATAAGCGTGACAGCGTCTAAATTATGAGTATTACTGACGGGAAAAAGCGTCATTACATAAAAATACTAACGACACATTGAAGTGTCGGTAATCTTGAGAGAATAAAGCGATGCCAAACTCGACACACAAAAGCGTCGAAAATTCCTGATGCCCCAAAAGATGACGCTTTACGGAAGCGTCGAGAATAAAAAAGGCGACGCTTTTAAGCGTTGAAACTGACATAAAAAAGCGTCGCAACTATCAAGTATTTGTAGTATTATAATTAGTCCTTAACCCGGTCGGCAAAAATTCCTAATTGTGATACTAACTAATTAATCCTGGCAAGTAATTAATCAATCAGAATTAAAACAACATGCAGGCGACAGTTCATATGATCAAAGACAAGTCAATTTTCTATAACCCAATTAATACCCATCGATCCCCTTAAACCCTAGATAAAATTTAGCTATGCATAATGATCGTAATTAAACTCACGAAATATGAATTGCAAATAAACATGGTGAATTGAATTAAACTACGCAACGATAATAATTTTATACTTGTAGATAATAAGCGAGACTGAAATCAAAACAACTACGA
Source organism: Agrostemma githago (assembly GCA_958450325.1). Classification (NCBI taxonomy): domain Eukaryota; kingdom Viridiplantae; phylum Streptophyta; class Magnoliopsida; order Caryophyllales; family Caryophyllaceae; genus Agrostemma; species Agrostemma githago. The sequence goes on along the minus strand of OY288254.1, from coordinate 29,015,380 downwards.
AAACTAAGAACGAATTGAGACAAGAAATAAAAGTAGAGAATTAAAACTGAAATTAAAATTAAAAACTAAATGTATCGATACCGAATAATTCAAGATCGGAAAAAGGAAGAACAGAATTCGATGAATCTTGCGAAGAAAAGTGGAAACGAGCGTAAGTTCACTACTAAGAAAAATAACGTAATGTTTGTGATGTAGAAGGAAAAGTGTCTCTGACAATCCTAAGAAAACTGATTTAAAGACAAATCAGTTGGACTTCCAAAACAGGCCCAAAATTCTAATTAATTAAAATCTAATCCGCGGCCTGGGTCAGATGATAAGTGTAGTTTGTAGTGCCTATTTTGCTATGTTTTGGTCCCAGATTCATGGGGTTCTTATGCTTCCTTTAATCCGTTTCAGGTTCTCGAGACCAATTTTGAAGAGTTGGAGTGATTCCGACTCAATACATACACATTTTGGAGCCAACGAGATAAAGGAACGATGACTCGAGACCTTGGAATTGACCCCGAGACCTTGGGGCCCAATCCCGAGCCTCCGAGACCCGATCCCGAGTCCCGAGAATCGACGGGAAGCCCATGAGATACAAGGAGGGATCCTAGAGCTCTTATTGGAGGCATACAAGACCCTTCCCGGTCGGGATAGTGGCCTTCCCGATCGGGAAGGGATGCACGTTTAGGAGCGCCACTGTGGGTCCTTCCCGGTCGGGTTGAGCCCTTCCCGATCGGGATGACAGAACCCTTCCCGATCGGGATGATCCGTCCCGGTCGGGATGGGCTACAACTCACCCGCATTGTTTCTTTTCTTCTCCTTCATTCTTGTACCCATATATATACTCCCTTCTTGTAATATTATAACATCTTATCTTACCCTAGACTAGTTTAAGCCTCCATTAACATTCAAAACCCTAGATTAGTACAACTCTCAGTAGTTTAATCCTCTCTTTAATCTTTAGATAATTATTGTAATTAGTCTTGGATTAAGGGATTCTTGAAGATTGTTCCAAGCTTGACAACCTTGGGATTGTATTTGGGTTTCTCATTAATACAAGTTTTCATCCTTTCTTCATCCTAGTGTTGGTATAATCATCTCTACTCTTATTCTTTGTTTATTCAATCTAGTTTCATCTTTTTATATTGTTATAGTTGTTAGTTGTTCATAATGAATGCTTGGATGTTTAGTTTGTTTTGTCTTGTTATTGTTATGGGTAATTTGATAATGAGTGAGTAGTACTCTTGTGGGGTTAGTAGGGGGATTAGGGGTGGATTATGGATGATTAGGGTTGATTAAGGGGAAAACGTTACATCTTTGTTGTTAGTCACATTGTGGGCACTCTATGTGTTTGTTGATATGCTTGTGTGAATTGTAGTGGCCATGCTTCCCATACTTTTGTTCATCTTCTCATTGATTGCTTATTTTGTGGAAATGTTGAGAATAGTTTAGTCGCGAGAGCGCGGACTAGGGTCTAAGTTGCGAGAGCCCGGACCCACCTTGACATCGGTCTAAGTTGCGAGAGCCCGGACCGACTCTAGTAACTAGGAGACACCTATACCCTTGATCACCCCAAATTACCCTTCTACTCCTATGAACCCGACCTACCCCACTTCTTTCCATATTTGTGTTAATCCTCCTAGTTAGCCATCATTTACTCTAGTTTACTTGTTAGTTCGATCATTAGCTTAGTTCATCATTAGTCTAGTTCTCACTTCTCCTCCACAATAGTTTTCCTTTTATTGCTTCTTTGTGTTTGTTTGGTGATCTAGTCTTGTTGTAGGCCGACCTAGTCTAAACCTTGATATACCGTCCTCGTGGATACGATCCCGACTTGCCCTAGCTACCCACTAGGTTAGTCGGTGTTTTATTGATTGGCTAGGGACGTGACAAATCCCTACCATCAATTTGGCGCCGTTGCCGGGGACGGTGCATTGTTTAGACTTAGTTTGCTTATTTCTAGACTTAGTTACCCTTCTTTGTGTTCTCCCATCTTCTCTTGTGAATATTCCTAGATTTTTCTTCTTTCCTTAGTTTTATTTCTTCTTTTTCTCTTTGTCTCTAGTTGTGTTTGTTTATTGTCGTTGCCTAGTGCCCACAAAGCACTAGGTGTTCTCACGTTGGTTCTAGTGTGTAGTGTATGCCTAGGAGGGGAGGCGACTTCTATCTCTTTAATCCAGAGCTGGAGAGACTCTTTCGAGCCTTTCGCCAACGGACGATTAATCGGGTTAGGATCTCTCAACCGAGTGCAAGCAATACTCATCAAGGGCAAGCCCAAGGAGCCGACTTGAACAATCCACATCGAGAGACGGCCGAAGGGGGATTCATTAACCCTTTTGGTGATTCATCTTCTCCTAGTTCCCCCTCTTCATCTACATCAACACCGTCTACACCACCATCTTCTCCCTTATATCCAATCATGCCTAAGTTTTCTTCTCACTCAACCTTCACGGAAGACGTTTTACCGGGTCCATCCACTTTACCGGAGGCATATACCGGGAATTTTGTGGCGAAAACGCAATTTATCCAATTGGTCGAGAGAAGTCAATTTAGTGGGTTACCAACCGAAGATCCTCATCAACAAATGGAAACCTTTTCGGATTATTGTGACGCTATTTCGCAAACGGGAATTACTCAAGACCAAATCCGGTGGGTATTATTTCCTTTCTCTCTTATTGGTAAAGCGAAGCAATGGTTCAAGGGGTTGGACAAAGCGTGACTTGGCATTGACACTTGGAAGAAGCTAGCCTTAGCCTTCTACCAACAATTCTACCCCCCGGAGAAGACAAATCTATTGAGAGCTTCTATCACGGGTTTCCAACAACGTGATGATGAAAGCCTCTATGAATCATGGGAAAGATTCAAAGCCTTGATCCGTTCTTGCCCACACCATGGTTTATCACAATGGTTCCTCGTACAACAATTTTGGAACGGACTATATGAAGACTCGAGGGCCATACTCAACATGGGATCTAACGGTAGGTTTACCGAAGTGGAGGATGACCAAACTTGGTCAACGATTGAAGAGATGGCGGTTCACAATTCCCAATACTCTAGGCCTAGAAAGGCGAATCGAGGAGGTAGGCACGAAGTTGATGCCATTACACAATTGAGAATTGATCTTGGAGCTCAACTCAGAACTCACATGGAGACCATTGACAAGAAGCTCCAAAGCCACCTCAACCAAGTTCAAAGCTCTAGTTCCTCCAACCAACACTCGATCCATGATGTGAATGCTTTGGAGTTTGCACCTCCTTTGCCTTATTTTGGGATGTGTGATACTTGTGGAATCGTTGGTCATGATCCTATGCATTGTAGAGGAAGTATTGAGCAAGTGAACGCCTTTCAAGCGTTCAAGCAAGGTGCCTCCTACTCTAATCAATACCAAGCTTCCAATCAAGTCCCTCAACAACAAGCCTTTCAACATCAACAACAACATCGTCCCTATGTTCCACCTCCTTTAAGGGACAACAACCAAGGTTACCAAGGCTACATGGGTAATCCAAGACCCTTCAACAACTTCAAGCAAAATAACCAAGGTACCTTTCACAACAACAATCAAGGGTTCCAACAAGGGAACTTCAATCAAGGCGGTTTCAAAGGAAACCAAGGCTTCCAACAACAACAAAACCACAATCAAGGCCTTAATCAAGGCAATTGTCATGGGTTCCAAGGGAACCATCAACAACAACAAGCAAATCAAAGTCATCAACAACAAAGCAAGCCTAGGAGCCGGTCTCTTATTCATGACTATGATACTCCACATAATCCATCATCTCCACCACGGGATTTCGACGTACAAAAGTATATGATGGATATGCAAAGGAGTAATCAAGAGATGGCCGGAAATCAACAAGAGTTCTTTGCTTACGTTCAAAAGGACAAGCTAGCAAGAGATGCTCATGCGAAGTCGATGGAAACCCGAATATCTCAACTTGCTTCGGAGATCTCTACAAGACAAAAGGGGTAACTACCTCCTCAAGGCGAAACACCGAAATTTGAGCATGTAAATGCTATTACTACGAGGAGTGGTACGTCCTATGAACCCCCTTTTTCCCCTAGTGAGCAAGAACCAAGACAAGAAGTCATACCCCCCTCTCAAGACGATGCAAGCTATGAAAATCCAATTGAGGAGCAAGTTTTATGGGAAGTTGAAAAACCCCAAGAAGATAACCCTCCCCCTCTTCAAGAGAAAGACAAGGGAAAAAGGAAAGTGTCCTTTGAAGAGTCCACCCTTAATGATCAAAACAAGTACCAAATCAAGTTGCCTTACCCATTAAGGCAAATGAAGACTAAGGTGGACACTCAATACGACAAGTTCCTTAGTATTATGAAGAAGTTGGATGTTAGTGTCCCGTTTACCGAGTTACTTACCCAAGTCCCGCCATATGGAAAATTCATGCGGGAAATCCTAGCTAGGAAGAGGTCCATCGAAAAGGTAGAGACGGTAGCGTTCACGAGGGTGGTGAGCGAGCTTATTCAAGGTTCCACGCTTCCGAAGTTGAAGGATCCGGGTAGTTTCTCGATCCCTTGCACTATAGGCAATTTCATGATCAAGAATGCATTGTGTGACTTGGGCGCGAGTGTGAGCATCATTCCATACTCTATTTGTTGCCGACTCGGGATGAAGGAGTTGAAATGTACGTCCATCACACTCCAAATGGCCGATAAATCTCTTAACCGACCATTGGGAATGCTAGAGGATGTGCCGGTTAGAATTGGGAAGTTCTTCATTCCGGTCGACTTCATCGTGCTCGATATGCCGGAAGATGCCAACACTCCCATCATCCTTGGGCGCCCATTTCTACACACCGCCGGTGCTATGATCGATGTGAAGAATGGTAGGATCACATTTGAGTTAGGGGAGGAAAAGATAGTGTTTGACCTCCAAGGTAACGCTTCGCCTACTAGCGATGAGTCATGCAATATGATCCAAGTCACGGAAGACGTCGGTCTAGGGGAGGAATCGGGACAAAGCTTGAAGAAGTACTCTTATGTACTTGATGATGATGACTCCGAGAGTGAGGAAGATGAGCGCCCATCTCATGGGCTTGATGACAAGTTGAAGTGCAATGATAAGAAAGAAGATGAGCCTCCCTTGGGGCCACATGAGGATCGTTGGACGTTTGGGTATACCCCGAAGGATCGCAAGTACAAGTTCAAGCCATTGAACTTAGTAGATCGGGATGCCTCGGGAACGTCGATGCAAGGTCATGACGAGCCTTGGTTTGTGGACGGTTATATCTCGAGCCTAATTGAAGACATTGATAGGGCCTTCGACTTGTTCTTACGTGTCCTTGATGGAGATGGAATTGGTCGTGGTTGTTGAAAAAGAATGAAGATGCACCACCATGGTTTGACGGAGTTCCGCAAGAACCGTCTCATTGTATATATCTCTTTCTTGTAGTTAGTTGGATTTTTATGAATTCTTGTTATTTGGATTGATTGATGAGCGTTGTGAGGGAGAGAGTTTGATGTGCGTTTAAGTATTGCTTGATAGGTGATGTGAGAATGCTCCTAGAGAAGAATGGCTATGATATACCTTGGGTTGTGAGCACGAGGATCGAGTTTTTGAAGCTTAGAGCGAGCTTTTGGGTTTGTGGAAGTTGAAGAAGGCCCATCCCGACCGGGATGAGGCGTCCCGACCCGGAAGGGTAAGGCATCCCGACCGGGAAGAGTGCTATCCCGATCGGGATGGGTGCACCATATTTCGAGCTTCCTGTGAGTCCGTCCCGACCGGGGTTAGGGCGTCCCGACCGGGATGGGTGAGGTAACCCGATCGGGATCAACCTTCCCGACCGGGATGGTCCTCTGCTCCCCCTTTGTGATTCTTCTTCGCAAATCGAGTCCACCCAACCGTTTTTTGCCCCCTCCCAACCTCCCTAGCTACCCTAGCCTTATCATATGCCCAATGTACTTCATTGTCATACCCTCACTCCATTTCCTATCCACTTTACACCGACCCTCGCATCAAATCCCATCCCCTCACACCATTACTACCCCGACCGTGAGTCCTCCTTGAGTGTGAAGCGAGATGGCACCCGAGAAGACAAGCGACGAGCCTTTAATGATCATCGAGACGATGGAACAAGTGAGTTACTAGCCGCTCGGTTTGGTAACTATCCTTACTTTTCCGTCTTTTTATCGCTTGTTTTTCATTGTTTGCCCCCCTTCCCTTTAGTCATGGGATCTTAGTGGCCTTCGAGGCCGTAGTATGGTTGCTCCCGACTCCCGACGACGTGATTACGTCGAGAGTCAATGGATTAGTCCAATTCACAAGATTTTCACTTTCTTTTTGAGGATTTAGTCGGATTTAGGTGGAATCCGGGCTAGGTGACTTGATTACACCTAGCCCTCCCCTCCCATTTCCTTTTATTTCCTTCTTTTTATTTTCTTCCCCCTTCCATATTTTTTTCTCGTCTCGGCCCATGGTGACTTGACTACGCCCCGGCCGGACACCTTCTACCGTTTCCTTCGCCTTATTCTTTGATTTTTAGCCTTATTTTCGTAGTTTCTTTTCCTTTCCTTTTGTCTCTCCGCACACTATGATTGAGCATATGAGGACATTGCTCGGTTTAAGTGTGGGGGAGCGATATTCTATCATAGTTAGTTTCATTTTTTCCCTTTTTCCAAAAACCTTTAAAAATACCTAAAAATTTGAAATTTTTTCACAAAAATCAAAAAGATTTTCGTTTTGTGTCCTTTTCTTTTGTGTCGTTGTGTCGAATTTTTGTTTTGTTTTGTGTGTGTTTTGCCTCCCTTTTCCTTATAGGTTGCTCAATCACCATTGTTTGGAAAGCTTTGAAGACATCCGGTAACATCTTCTAACCCTCTTTCTCTCTTTATTCCTTGTGATGTTTGGAGGAGGTTGTGTTGAGGTGTGCTCGGGTGGAGCTTTGTAAAGTGTGGTTGATTTGGTGGCTAGTTAGGATGATCGGGGTGGTGTTTGTGTTATGTATGTGTTCGTTTTGTGTGGTTCTTGTTTTGTTGCTTTTGTTTCTTTTTCTTTTGTTTTCGTTGAGTCTTTGTTTTGTGTTTTGTTGTGTGTCTTGTGTGTAAATGGTTTTCGAAAACCCGGTTTAGAGGCTAGTGTGTGAGTGCTTACTTTCCCTTCCTAGTAGTGTAAATCGAGTCTTGGACTTTAGTCTAGTAGAATGACCCTAAATCAACGATTTCGTTGGTCCTTTACCTTGAGTCCACCTAGCTTACTAGGAATTTACTACGGGATTTGCACTTTGACCACTATGACCACCCACGGTGTGAAAAGGCCTTGGCTACCGAGTCTCGTCCCTTAGGTGACCGTGTTTAGGATCGTTTGATTAGTCCAAGTTTTTCCCTTTTTTGTGGGTTTGAAGGGAATGCGCGCTCCCGACTCATCCATTACCCTACCTCCTACACATATCCACACAATAAGATGCAATTTGTTGAATTCTCTCTTTCTTGTTATACAATGAAAATGCCAAAAAGCCAAATCTTGCCAAAAAGGGCAAAGAAAAGAAAAGAAAAAAAAAAGGAAAGAAAGAAAAGAATGAAGAAAAAGAAAAGGCACAAAAGCCAAAAAGAAAATAGAAAAGAAGAAAAAGAAATGGCATGGCAACAAACAAATCAAAATGTCGAAAAGAAAGAAAATGCCAAAAGAAAACCCGTCTCACAAAAAAAGAAATCCCCACAAAAATAAGCCTTTTTCCGACTTTTGCCGTGAAGAGCCTACCAAAGGACCGAGTCCCGAGGAAGGATGATAGCGGCATTAGTCGGTCTTCCTTCATTTTGCATATTTTCCACCTTTTTACTTGGACTAGTTAGGCGGTTTTTGGACACGGGACGACCCTCTTGGCTCACGCTAAAGGGGGCGGGGTCTCACTTACCTACAGTATCGACTAACACCGTGGTTCTTCACTTTTCCACTCCGCCGATCGTCCCGTAGTACGTTTTTAGAAAGTTAGGAGGACCTAGGTAAGTTACCAACGTTTTTGTTGCTTTATCGTCATACTATTAGGGTTTAGTCCACCTTGGTTTGTATTGCTAGCTTGGGAACGTTGTCACTTACCTCGAGTCCTAAACCGATGTTTCATTCACCGCTTTTTGAGGGAAGCGGTATTTCTTTTGTTTTGGGTGCAACCGTGTATGTGTTTGTTTGTTTATGTGTTTTGTGTCCGGTTGCATCCACAGTTTTGTCGCAAGACCCAACTTGCCTTGCGGAGTGCACTTGTCCTCTAAGTGCACTCGCGTGAGTTGAAAGGGCGTAGGGTGCGCTAATACCCACTCGGTTAGTTTAGTATTAGTATGTGCTTACTCGAGGGCGAGTAAGGGTTAAGTGTGGGGGAGTTGATAAGTGTAGTTTGTAGTGCCTATTTTTCTATGTTTTGGTCCCATTTCCTTGTGGAATCGCTCCTTGGGAGCGATTCATGGGCTTCTTATGCTTCCTTTAGTCCGTTTCAGGTTCCCGAGACCAATTTGGAAGAGTTGGAGTGATTCTGACTCAATACACAAACATTTTGGACCCAACGAGATAAAGGAACGATGACTCGAGACCTTGGAATCGACCCCGAGACCTTGGGGCTCTATCCCGAGCCTCCGAGACCCGATCCCGAGTCCCGAGAATCGACGGGAAGCCCATGAGATACAAGGAGGGATCCTAGAGCTCTTATTGGAGGCATACAAGACCCTTCCCGGTCGGGATAGTGGCCTTCCCGATCGGGAAGGGATGCACGTTTAGGAGTGCCACTGTGGGTCCTTCCCGGTCGGGTTGAGCCCTTCCCGATCGGGATGACAGAACCCTTCCCGATCGGGATGATCCGTCCCGGTCGGGATGGGCTACAGCTCACCCGCATTGTTTCTTTTCTTCTCCTTCATTCTTGTACCCATATATATACTCCCTTCTTGTAATATTAAGACATCTTATCTTACCCTAGACTAGTTTAAGCCTCCATTAACATTCAAAACCCTAGATTAGTACTACTCTCATTAGCTTAATCCTCTCTTTAATCTTTAGATAATTATTGTAATTAGTCTTGGATTAAGGGATTCTTGAAGATTGTTCCAAGCTTGACAACCTTGGGATTGTATTTGGGTTTCTCATTAATACAAGTTTTCATCCTTTCTTCATCCTAGTGTTGGTATAATCATCTTTACTCTTATTCTTTGTTTATTCAATCTAGTTTCATCTTTTTATATTGTTATTGTTGTTAGTTGTTCATAATGAATGCTTGGATGTTTATTTTGTTTTCTCTTGTTATTGTTATGGGTAATTTGATAATGACTTAGTAGTACTCTTGTGGGGTTAGTAGGGGGATCAGGGGTAGATTATGGATGATTAGGGTTGATTAAGGGGAAAAGGTTACATCTTTGTTGTTAGTCACATTGTGGGCACTCTATGTGTTTGTTGATATGCTTGTGTGAATTGTAGTGGCCATGCTTCCCATACTTGTGTTCATCTTCTCATTGATTGCTTATTTTGTGGAAATGTTGAGAATAGTTTAGTCGCGAGAGCGCGGACTAGGGTCTAAGTTGCGAGAGCCCGAACCCACCTTGACATCGGTCTAAGTTGCGAGAGCCCGGACCGACTCTAGTAACTAGGAGACACCTATACCCTTGATCACCCCAAATTACCCTTCTACTCCTACGAACCCGACCTACCCCACTTCTTTCCATATTTGTGTTAATCCTCCTAGTTAGCCATCATTTACTCTAGTTTACTTGTTAGTTCGATCGTTAGCTTAGTTCATCATTAGTCTAGTTCTCACTTCTCCTCCGCAATAGTTTTCCTTTTATTGCTTCTTTGTGTTTGTTTGGTGATCTAGTCTTGTTGTAGGCCGACCTAGTCTAAACCTTGATATACCGTCCTCGTGGATACGATCCCGACTTGCCCTAGCTACCCACTAGGTTAGTCGGTGTTTTATTGATTGGCTAGGGACGTGACAAATCCCTACCATCATCAGACGCACTCGATCGAGTGCATGCAATGCCACTCGATCAAGTGGGTTCATGATTTGCTCCAGCTCGAGTCCGTGTTTGGGCTGAAAAGAAGAATTGGCCCAAAACTCTGATGCAATCCAGTTGAGCTTTGAAGTGAGGCACTCGACCGAGTTCTTAGCACCACTCGATCGAGTGGGTGCTGCTGGAACTCGTAGCTGAGTTCTTTATTGCTTATCGGCTTTCCGTTTTCTTCCTCGTCTCGGCTATCCGGGTTATTACTTCAAAATAAGCTCAAAATTATACCTAACTTGCAAAATAGCACGAGGATCGGCAGTATCGACTTTCTAATAAAAATCGACATTAAATATATAAATCAGAAGAAGAAAAGCTCAAAAACGGTTGCTGGGGGACAATAAAATACGATATAAAATACGTTGATCACCAACCTTGTGGCATATCAGGCGCGAGTAAGGGTTCTCGAAAAATAGTTCCAAAAGGTGAAATACATATATCTACCCCGGGAAGAAAACCAGTTCGCGGATGTACTTTCCAAATTAGCATCCTTATTGAATATCCCGGAGCACCTGACCAGCATGCCGATTTGCATATGGTCCAAGCCGGCATATATCCACGCCATTCAAGATATCGAGATAACCGATCTAGAACCTTGGTATCAGGTTGTTCTAACCTACTTGACAACGGGAGAATATCCTCCGAGGACTGAAAACCGGGCCAAGAAATCCCTACGAAGGTTGGCCACCCAATTTATTCGTACGGACGACGAACAGTTATACAAGAAGACAGCACAAGGGGCTCTCTCCCTATGTGTCGACAAAATAAAAGCCGAGAAGGTTATGGCCAAAGTGCGCGACGGTGAAAATGGTCCGCATATGAACGCCCATATGCTGGTCCAAAAAATCATGAGGCACGGATATTACTGGAACAACATGGAAACCTACTGTCAGTTATATGTCAAACACTGTCATACCTGTCAAATTTTCGCCGACGTGCAACACATGCCGTTATCCCTGTTATACACCATGACATCACCATGACCATTTTCGACATGGGGAATCGACATAATCGGGAAGGTAAACCCTTCCGGGATGGGAGGGCACTGTTTTATTTTGGTGGCTATCGACTATTTAACCAAATGGGTCGAAGCTGAGTAATACCGGATTCTGAATGCCAAACATGTTGCCAAGTTCATTCAAAACAAGATTATATGCCGGTACGGGATCTCGCTCGAGTTCATTAGTGATCATGGGACGCATTTCCAAGCTGAAACCGCTACTTTTCTAGCTAAGTATAAAATTCAAAGGCATACATCTTCGCCTTACCGTCCCCAAACAAATGGAACGGTAGAGGCAGCTATAAAACAATTGTCACCATACTTAAAAAGATGGCTGATAATTACCGGGACTGGCCCGACAAAATACCTTTTGCCCTCTGAGGGTACCGAACGTCAATCCGTACCGCAACCGGGGCAAATCCATATTATTTGACGTACGGAATGGAGCCAGTCCATCCAGTCAAATTAGAAGTACCGTCTCTCAGGATTTTACTAGAAAGCCAAGTGCCTGAAGTGGATTGGGTCCAAGCTCGATACGACTCGCTGGTTCTTTTGGACGAACAGCGGTCCCGGGCCCTCAACAATATCCAAATATATCAAAAGAGAATACAACGGACCTTCAACAAAAGTGTTAGGCCCAGAAATATCAAGGAAGGGGATTTGGTCCTCAAATCCGTCCGGGCATTACTACCAGTTGACCCAAGAGGAAAGTTCAAATCCAATTGGGCTGGGCCGTATCTAGTAAAGAAGATTCTGTCAGGAAGAGCAGTGATGCTAACGGACCTGGACGGGAATGAATTTGTCAACCCGACCAACTTAGACCAGCTGAAGCGCTACTACCCCTAAACTTTATCTCAATGTCATTTGCAAAAATTTATAAATTTTTTGTCTTTTTATAAATAAATTTTCAAAATTATAAGCAAGTCAATAAGTTAGGATTACGTATCCTACTCTCGCACACACCTCGAACTAATAGTCTTGGTGAATTTCGAAATTTCAAAATTCCATGCCAGAACTACGTATGATTTGATTCCACTAATTGTGGATGCGTAGGCAGCCCCTCGAAAGGGTACAACCACTGCAATAACGAAACAGACAAAAATGATATTAACTAATAAATATGTCCTTTATTATCAAAAACTCGATAAACTCGGGAATTTCAAAATTACATCACAAAAAACAAAAAAAACAAAAAAGAACAACAAAAAAAACTGAGGAGACAGATATTTAGGACATCTTGCCCTTGCCTTTGTCTTTTGGGTCGCGCGGATACTAATGTCGCCGGGGCGGGGGCGAGCGTTCCCGAATCACAAGAGGAACCTCCTTTGCTCGAACCCGTTTCTTCGACAATGGGTCTTCTGCTATTGTAACCAGTCCGAGTCGAGCCTTTACGTGCTCCGCTAGCCTGTCCCGAGGACCAAGTCGGTCCTGGACTGATAGTCGGCGCCCAAGTCTCCTCTCAAAGTCTGTCTGGGGGCTCACTTCCCCTCGAGCACCTCTAGCACTAGACCCTTCAGCTCGAGTCTTAGTCCTTCCCCTCTGACCTGACATTAGACGAACCAGGGTAGTCGGAGTCTCGCCTTCGTCGAAGAAGCCTCTGTTATCTTTAGCTTGCTCTCGTTGAAGCAGGTCAAAAGCTTCATCAACCTTTAAACCAGCTCGGGCCTTGGCATAATCTGCTTTCGTCCATTTTACGTAAGAGTCTTATACCCAAATTGAGTGAAGAGACTCTGGAATAGACCAAGTAACCCGAGTGTACCATCGTTGCATCCAGGTATCGCACATTACATCAGTCAACTGAGTCGGGTCACTCATGACTGCTTCGTTCTCCGGGATCCTATGGGACCAACCATACTCCTAAGTATGCGGTCAAGGTAAAGGTGAAATATCTGTCTAAAGAACAAAATCACCTGATAGCGAGCCTTATCCCTCGATGCCAAACCTGTCCAAACATATATAGGCCACCACGGGACCACCCATCGGATTAATGGACCGCTATGAAAAGACAAATCTTCGTCCCAATATTTCTGATTGATGTGGCGAGAAAAGTCAATAGTCCGTCTCCTTGTCATCACCTGATTAGGTCGGTATCGACTTGGGTCAAGGGGAGGTTCTATGATTGACAGCCTCTCAAATAGCCAAAGATGAAAAAGAAATAAAAATTATAAGTTCTCGAGGCAAAATTGACATCCGCCTAGGGTCACTCGATCGAGTGGCACCCCTGAAATCGGACAGAGCGAGTTTTCAACGAAGGCACTCGATCGAGTGCAAGGGTGACTCGATCGAGTGTCCCCTGTAGCAGAATATTGCGAAAAAAAAAATCGAAAAAATCTGAAAACGAGATACTTCCATATGGGAAAGTCCTAAAAATTCCCGCGGTTTCCTCCTAGGATTATGAACTGAAAACGGGACAGCAGGACGAAGCAAAGGGTTCAATCCTCCTACCATTATGATTCCTAACCCAAGTGGGTCTAGGCTTACATGCCCGATCTCAGTCTCCTCATATCAGCACAGGAATTAGTCGTCCCGGGCATTCCTAATTTTCAAAGGAGTCTAAGTTTTCAAAAAAATTCAAAGGCATTCAAAAACATTAAAAATTCAAAAATTTTATTCCCCAGCGGGAGTCGTGTTCTACCTAAATGTTACATGCAAAATTCTATGTAACTGTACACAGGTACACTCAAGGCTTCAGAAGCAAGCCCGCGCAACTCACTTAACTTCCCAGCGGAAACCCCGAAGCGGCATTTTCCCGAAACAACACGGAGTGTGCCTACATACAGGCGCACCCGAGACTTCTACAACAAGTCCGACACCCCGAGGAGCTATCAACATCAACTCAGGTATGATTTCTATCTTATGGCTGGCGAGCCCTTCACGCGAGTCTAATGGACTTTAAACGGCCCGACAAGAAGACTGCCAGGTCTTAATCTTTGTTTGGCCTGGTTCTACTTTGACTTGCACCTTGTCCAAGCCTCAGTCAGAGTGGGGGCTCTGTAAACACCCATATTCGGCTGTTAGGTGTCTATAGTAGTTTTCAAAAAACACCCGATGATGATCGGACGCGAACGTGATTTTACGCGCTCGGATATGGGCTCGAAATCGTTAGTTTTTGGCTTGGGCTTTTTACAGAGTACAAATCTCACAAAACCAACCTTAAATTCAGGCCCAGCGGGTCATTTCTAATTAAATAAGAGTAATTTGGCTCAAAACCAACAGCGGAAATAAAACCATCTTTTAGCGACCAGGTCAAACCTTGGGCAAAGTCGTTTCCGAGACACAAGAAAACAGATGCGAACTTCAAAGAATCCAACCCAAGTACAAAAACTTCAAAATACCTCGTCCGCTCGACCCACTCGATCGAGTATCAGCTCACTCGATCGAGTAGGCATTCAAAAGGCCCGTTGTTTGCCATTTAATGGGCCACTCGATCGAGTCAATAGGGGCACTTGATCGAGTGACCCTAGGTCGGGGGTTTGGGTTTTTCCTATAAATACACCCCTTTGCAACACAGTTATAAAACTTTTCCGATACAACCTTTACATACAATTCACAACCCTTTTAATCCTTCTTCTATCTTTAACAACCATAACTCCCTTACATCATCTCGACGCTCCCGTGCCTAAGCCACAACTGGACGAGCCCTATTTCGAGAAGACAAAGCATGTAGGTTGAGGGTGAAAAATTCAATCCCGATTTCTCTTTTTCTCTCTTCTCTTCTCTCGTCTTTTCCGTCCGTCTTCTTCGTCGTTGTGTCGTTTTTATTATTATTTCGTTTCTAATATCGTTATTATCTAATTAGGAGCCTCAAAATACTCCCCACTGTGCTTACACCCTTTGCTATGAGTGTGAGTGCTAAAGCAAAACCCACATAACCAAATACCCATCCGACGAAACGTAGTCTCAGCAGCCAAAAAAACAGATAAAGAAGTAAGAGATTGACGTGTGATCGCTCGAGCATCCCCCTTACAATGATAATCACGGAGGTGGAAGATCAAAGAGCATTTAACAAGTCCCTTACCCCAACCGTCCTTACACTCACAGAGGCCAACGAAAGGACAGTGGAATCGTACAAGGTCGGGCATGACGGGACAGAAGAAATCAACAACGCCAAAACAAACCAAAAAGGAAAACCTGAACAAGAGAAAAAAGAAAGCAGCAAACCAAAAGAAACCGACAAGGGAAGCGCCGACCAGCCAACACCGGACAGTGTACGTAACGCAGTAAGCCCACGCACACAGGAAAGGCTGAAACGAAACAGAACCCAAGCAAAAACAACCAAATGGAAAACGGAAACGGAAACGGAAACGAAAGCAAAAGGGAACCAAAACGAAAACGGAAACAACCAGCCAATGAGCCGACGGAACAACCCAAAAGGACCCTCTGGCACCGGCAGAGGTCACTGGCGCAGGGTTATAGCGTCAGGAACACCGGCGCGATGAAGCAGTAGGACGCGAGGCAGAGAACGCAACAACACCCTGTAAGCACCACCACACACGATAGGACTCCGGCGTCAAGATTCCGGCGTCAGGGTTCCGGCGTTAGTAATACCCAGGTCGGCGCGTAGTGGCTAGAAACGGTAGCGTAAGACGACGCGCTGAACCTAAGTCCAAACCGACGCACAAATCTTCTCAAAAAGTCACCGCGGCCGGCAACAAAAATTGGTGGTCGGCGATGTGGGGTCGCGAGCTTAGAAGCGTATGGTGGCGACGTGAGGTCAGAAGGGCGGAGCGTGGTGGTAAGAAGGGAGGCAAAAGGTGATTAGGGTGGCAAGCCCTAATCACCCTATAATCGCCAAACCTCACACATACAACTCGCTAAAGCTATATTATTATTATTGTTATTATTAATTTTTTTTTTTTTTGCAAGAAATTATGACTCCTTTATTTATCCAATGAGAACAAACAAAGAGCCTAGCTTACAAAAATATGACCCCCTATACATCCAACCTTAAATTGTGAGCACATTAATACCCTCTCCTACTTAAATCATAATTACATTCCTTCAATCTAATAAAGATCTCAAACCGTATCCGATGAAGAATGGATTCAGATGTACATACTCTAGCACCAAAAATTCGGTTATTCCTCTCAGACCAAATGTAGTAAGTAGCTGCAGCCAAGCATGCATTAAACCATTTCCGCTTCCAATGCTTAGCTCTTCTCCTTCCTGCACACCACCTCATTTTAAGGCTAAGTTTCATACTTCTTCCCCTAATCTGCATCCAATCCAGAAGTCCTCTCCACACCTGGCTCGAGAACTCACACTCAAAAAACAAATGAGCATTGGTTTCACAAGCTGCAGAACACATAACACATCTGCTAACAATAACCATCCCTTTCCTCTACAATACATCAATTGTAGCCAATTTATGCTGATAAGCCAAAGATAAGACAACACTATGCTTGGGCAAGATGTGCTTCCTTTGCACCAGCTTCAACTCAACATGCTTCTGATATTTCCTTCTGAACCAGCTATAGGCAGCACCAAGTTTAAAGACACCGCCCTTTGTCCATTCCTGCAGCTGAATGCTAACCTTCGCTTTATCACCTAAGCTTTCCATCAGGTCATCCCTTACCTTCAAGACACTATTAAAGGTTCCTGTAAATCTTTCCATCTTATGTACCTCCTAGATTGTCCTTGGGCCTAAGACATAAAGCTTATTCCATAACGACCAAAGATCATTACCATCCTGCTTCAATTTCCAAAGCTTATGCACCATCAAGGCTTTATTCCAGGCCTCAAAATTCCTAATAGCAAAGCCTCCTTCCTCCCTGACAAGGGTTAGTCGTATCCCTAATCAAAAGTACCCTAAGGTCACTAACTAATGTAGATAGCGAAGTCAGGGGTCGAACCACAAGGAGATGGGAATTCAATTATTTATACAAAGAATTAGATTCTAGATTATAGGTCACAGATTCTTGGGTTTGTATAGAATAAACTGTTACAACTAAGGAAGACAATAATATGAAGAAGGTTCTAAGATTGTAGGTTCACTATGAATATTATTCGGGGTCAGGGAATTAACTAACTAATCATTAATCGAACTACCTATGGTGCAAGTCTGGTCGGTACAATACAACCTTTAGATCTAAACTTAACTTGCGGTCGCTAGCATTAAGTCAGTCTACCCGAATTATCGTGGCCTAATTAGTTCTTAACCCGGTCGGTGAAAAGCCCTAATTTGTTATGCTGATCAATTGAATTATGCATCAGACAATCAATCAGATTTAAGACGTTAAACAAGCGATAGTTCATGCGATTAACAATTAATCAATCAATTATAACCCCTCCTAACATGCATAGATCCCCCTTAACCCTAGATGAGAACTTAGCTGCGCATAATAAAACTAATCAGACAAGAAAGAATGAAATCGAATCTAAGCATATCAAGATGAATTAACAATCAATTGAAGGAAATTACAATACTAGAACAATAAATTAAGATGAATTGAAAGAGAATTGAAATTCAATACCAAATGATGAAGGAAATTGTAAAGATCTCTAAGTAGGTAAACTAAACTATGAAAACTGAATAATAAAAAGTGTGTAAAGGAAAAGCGTAGAATGAAAAGTGTCTGACATATGAGTCAGGAAAACTGATTTAAAGAAAATCAGTTGGGCTCGAAAACAGGCCCAAAATCTATGCTGAAATCGGGAGTGACGCTTGGCCCGGATTGGGTGCACTCGATCAAGTGCCTGATGGCACTTTATCGAGTGACACACCAAAATATAAGCAGGAGCTTCACGGAGTGGCACTCGATCGAGTGCAGTAGGGACACTCGATCGAGTAGCGCTGTAGGTCACAGCATCGCGCGCTCGACTTCAAACGGCTGCCATTTTTTCATCACTTGTTCAAATTGGATGTGTAATATACTAGAACAATAAATTAAGATGAATTGAAAGAGAATTGAAATTCAATACCAAATGATGAAGGAAATTGTAAAGATCTCTAAGTAGGTAAACTAAACTATGAAAACTGAATAATAAAAAGTGTGTAAAGGAAAAGCGTAGAATGAAAAGTGTCTGACATATGAGTCAGGAAAACTGATTTAAAGAAAATCAGTTGGGCTCGAAAACAGGCCCAAAATCTATGCTGAAATCGGGAGTGACGCTTGGCCCGGATTGGGTGCACTCGATCAAGTGCCTGATGGCACTTTATCGAGTGACACACTAAAATATAAGCAGGAGCTTCACGGAGTGGCACTCGATCGAGTGCAGTAGGGACACTCGATCGAGTAGCGCTGTAGGTCACAGCATCGCGCGCTCGACTTCAAACGGCTGCCATTTTTTCATCACTTGTTCAAATTGGATGTGTAATATACCTTGGAAAGCTAAGAGAAAGATCTTTCCAAATCCACTGAAATTACCCTGATTAGAGTTGTAGAACTCAAGATATGAACGTTTGAAATCGACCCTTGTGTAGGCGATCATTCTTTCTTCTCAATTTGCATTTGTTTCCTTCTTTGTTCCTTCTCGATTCTCATTCTCGTCCTCGGCTTAGTCTTTTTAGTTTGTCAAGACGTAACTGCGTCCAAAAACACACATATCCTGCAAAATAACCCGAGATACGGCAGTATCGACTTTCTAGAAAATATCGATAGTTAAGGCATAATCAGGAGAAGAAAACGCGATAAATCAACGGTCGGGGGACGAAATAAATAGATATAAAATGTGTTGATCAAACTTCCCCAAACCGACTCTTTGCTTGTCCTAAAGCAAACCTAACATATAATACAAGAGAGGACAAATGATGCGTAGCACGACTCAAAACAAATTTACAATCATGCTCCTAATAATCATCTTAAACCGGCTAGAAAACATGGGATGTCAAAGAATAAAACTAAATCAATAATCATGCCATGAATAAACGATCGCTTGCCAAACTTTCAACCTTGCAAGACCAACAATAACGGACTTTCTCGCGGTTATCGCTAGACTCATAAGAACGGGTGAGTATATAAATGTGAAGATAAGAAGGAATAAGAACACTCACTCGACTTATGAAATATGCATGCAATCGAATATGAAATCAATCTCCCCAATCAAATACGTGTTCCACCAATCAGGACCATAGTACATGCCAAGGACTTACAAAGGGTGGCTAAATGAGTAAGGGAAGAAAATGGATTGTGCCTAAGCACGTATGGGAATGTGGAGCTAAAATCGGGCCCAATCGCAGCTACACAATAAAAACTATCCATCAAAAACTCCAACAAATAACGTCGAACCACCAACTAGATATATAAATTCAAGATTAGGTGTAAGAGAGAATTTTGTTCATCCTCTCAATTAATCTCTAGTTTCAATCTTTTCGACTATTCCTCAAAATATTACAAGAAGCATATTTTTCATATTTCATTTTTCTTTTCTTTTCTTTTCTTTTCTCTCCTCGTCTTTTCTTCATTCTTTTCTTTCATGCTTCTATTTTTTTCAAATTTTGAATAGGGGAAAGGCGATTACAAAGTTGCATCGACGATCTTACACACTAAGTACATGACCAAATAGTGAATAATTCCAATTAAGTTCACTGCGACTGTCCCGACAGAGTAGGCTATTCTGGGTTGTGGCTAATTAATATAGGCAACGAAAAGCGGCTTACAAAAACTGAAATGGGCTAAACAAAGGAAAATGACCTATATCTACAAGGTAGTAAAAATGGGTCATTTTTGGCTATGTGGAGCTCATCAAAAACAGAATTGCCTTTCCTCATGTACCTCCTCCTCAAACCAAACACGTATTCAATATCATGAGACGGACGTCATATTTATGCAAATTGATGTTAGACATACCACTAGGAGAAAACCACTCAATTCCTAAATAATAATGAGACCAATTATGAATGTTACTGGCTTAGGAAGCTCTTAATCCTCAGAATTTTGTGGCTTGCCGACAAGTGGTCAAATCTACTCATTTGGCTATTAAAAGTTCAAATAGGCATTCATATCAATTTAATCAAATCTCAAGACAAAACATATTTTCAGACACGAAGTAAGGTGAAAATTAGGAGGAATCATGTTAAGTGCATTATCATCATTGTCATTTTGCATGCTCCTGCACCAGACACACACACACACACACACAAAAACACAAAAACACAAAAAAAAAAAATTAAAATATTTTTCGATTTTTCTGATTTGTCAATTTTTTTGGATTTTTAGAATTTTATTAAAAGCAGTAAAACACACGGCGGAAAATAAAAACACACAAAAACAAAACACATAAACACTCCCCCAAACGGCCAAACCTAAATGTCACAGTGTCCTCAATGTGACTCTACAACATATAAGACAGAAAATTCCACAACCAATCCTAAGGACAACGTAACCTAGGGGAGGACAAAAATCTAAGAAATCGAATAATAAAATAAAAAATAAAAAATAAAAATGGAAGGAAACTACCGTATACACAACACAGCTCCCCCAAACCAGCTGCAAACTGGGGGGTTCGTCTTATAGATCAGTTGTCCACAGATGACTATGATCAAAACAGCTTAAGGCTTTCAAGAGTCGATCAAACATCTGCGCATGTGCTACACAAAAGCATAAGTAGCACCAAGATATAAAGAAGACAAACAGAGACAAAGTCAATAATCGTCTTACCCTATCAGACGAGCTAGACCAATCCTCAGCATGGTGGTGATAGTGCATAAGAAGAGTAAGAATGTTAATAGGCGGCTCGTAAGGCAAGACGTACACATCAAATATCTCAAATTCACCCCAAGGCTTATCATCGGGTATAGATTGCATAAAATAAGAGTTAGAACTCTCAAGACCACTCAAAATATCAATCTTATGGATTTCTGCGAAAGAATTATCACAATCCTCCCGACTAATCATATGCTCAAACAAGGGCTCAAGAGAAATAGGGTCAAGACAATCAGTGAGTGAAAGCGATTCATCCTCAATAAAAGGGAAAAACTCGAATTTCTCTAAAATAGGTTTCTCAAAGAAATCATTGTCAATATCCTCTCTTTTGTTCAATTTTGTCTCCAAAACCTCATAATTGACATCAAATGACTCTCTCAAAATCACACAAATCAAAATCCTTAATGTTATCCTCAATTAAAAGAGCATCATTCAGAGCATCCAAACACACGTTTTCCTAAAAAAACACACATTCTAGCTCACAGTCATTCATGGCGGTTTGGTGATCTTGAATAGATTGAACATTATACCCATCATCATCATCATCATCATCAATTATGTTCACAAGAGATGGAGATGGAGCACTTACCTGGAGGTTCTTCACTACTTCCATAAGCGTACCCGGTTGACTTTGTTGCTCTTGGCTTGCTAATTGGGCAATTTGATTGTCCAAGATTTCATAATGATCTAGCAACTGGCCTATTTGAGTATCTTGCTTTTGTCGAGCTTGCATGAATTGCAGCAATAAAGCCTCAATTTCCGCCTTGTCATTATTCCGCCTCAACTCTAATTCAGCACTATTACGGGCTAAATATTTAAGGATTTCCAATTGCTCCTCGTAAGAGATATAATTAAACATCCCTCCGCAATTTTCCTCAATTCTAGCCCGTGACTCATCATCAACACCATTATATATCATATGACACATATCTCGTATATCAACATTAAAGCATTTTGAATAATGAAAGACTCAAGTCTATCCCAATAATTATGTAGTGACTCATGTCTGAATTGTGGGAAGTAAAAATTGGTCATAATGGATGGTGAATGATAAAAAAAATTTATATACAAAACAAAATATATATATATATATATATATATATATATATATATATATATATATATATATATATATATATATATATATATATAGATGGGATCAGGTGAGTCCACTTATATATGTTGAGTCCGTGAGTCCCCATCTTAGCCTTTGATTCAAGGTTAGATTAATGGAAAAGATTTGATCTCATAATTAAGGAAATAACTAACAAATCTTGTAAATATATCATTTCTCTCTCTGCTCATTAATTATCACAATGCAATCTTTTCTCTCTATTATCAATATTTTTAAATGTCTTTTTCTCTCACACAACAAGTTTTTTCAAATTAATTTTTTTCATTTTCACCCAAAAATCATCATTTTCCTACTGCCATTGTACGTATGTTACTATGTTACTGTCATAATCCATAAACTATGTTACCTTAACTCATATAACGTGTGACTCTAATTCATGAACTGTGTTACTTTAACTCATAAAATTTGTTACGTTGTTTAATATATTCTCTTGCAAAAACTATTATTCTAATTCATACAATGTGTTACTCTAATTCATGAACTGTGTTACTTTAACTCATAAAATATGTTACGTTGCATAGTCTCTTGCAAAAACTGTTACTCTATCTCATACAATGTGTTACTTTAATTCATGAACCGTGTTACTTTAACTCATAAAATCAGTTACATTGCATAGTAGTCTCTTGCAAAAACAGGAGTTCCAATTAACAAAAAGAACAATGTTTGTTTTTATTAAGATACTCCAAAACAAAAAGTGGTACAAGATTCCAACTAAATCAACTCCATTACCATTCCAATGTTTCACACTTGTTACTCATAATGTCCTACTTATAATTCTGCTTCTTCTCCATCCTTCTCGTTCTCTCCGTCTTCTTCTTTTTCATCTTCTTCATCATCATCTCAGAAGCTTTGATTTAATCTCACCACCGCATAATGGAGGAAACTCTCACCCACATCCCTACATCATTCATGTGGATTAAAGTAACAGATAACAAGAGTTAAAGTAACAGATGAAGTGCATTGAAGTAACATTGAATTAAATTAACGGAGTATGCTTATACACCAGGTATAAAGTAACAGAGGTCAGACATTAAAGTAACAGATAGTATGAATTAAAGTAACAGATAATGTTCATTAAAATAACACCAGATATAAGTTAGTGCAAATAATTCATATAATGATAAAAATTGAGAGTATGACGCAGTATCTTACTCTTTCATATTGTTTTCTATTTTGAAGTCATCACGTCCCATAATTATAGGAAGTAGTATTTTTTTTTTCTTTTTTTATATGACGTTACTCTTTGATATTGTTTCCTATTTTGGTGGCAATCACGTCCCATTATTATAGGAAACAATATCTTTTTTCTATTATTTTTTTAATATGGCAGTTTCCTAAATTCTCAGGACACTACAATGCACTACAATAACAGATGAAAAACACTAAAGTAACAACTGGAGTGTATTAAAGTAACACGACATATAAAGTAACAGATGGTAGACATTAAAGTAACAGATGCTCTACACTAAAGTAACGCAGTATATGAACTAAAGTAACGCAATATATTGTAAACGTAAAAACTAATAATTGAGTAGCATCTTAACTACTTCCATGGCGATTCCAGTATAAATTACAAAACATATATACTCACCGTTTGTGTGTTCTACGATTTGCATATGAATCTATGATGAATAACACGACCATGAAAGCAATATCAACATGAAAATTGACGCAAAACATGAACACAAATTGACGCAAATTAATCAAGATAATGAACAAAAATTGACGCAAAACATGAAAGCAATATCGAAACTCACCATTGTTATACTCGATGAATTGCTTATCAACGGTTAATGAAGATGTCGCGATCATTGAATTCATAGTAACAGAATTTCGAGCACAGATTTGATTGACTGAATGAATGAACGTGATGATCGATGGGAGCGTTTTTTTTTAAGGTTTTGATGAACCTGTAACGTGAATGAATGAATGAATGAATGAGGAATGATTCTAATTATGGGAGTTATTGTTTCCTAAAATCATGGGAGTTATTTAGTATCATCTTTAATGGCTCCCACTATTATAGGAAACATATCTTTTTTAGTATCATCTTTAATGGCTTCCACTATTATAGGAAACAATATATTTTTTTATTATTATTTAGCAATGGCGGTTTCAAATATCCCCATGACTCACTAACGCGTTACAATAACAGACTTTAAGAACTAAAGTAACATCTTCGATAAATTAAAGTAACATATCATAAAAGTAATAAAAGTTTGTCATTAAAATAACGGACATTCTACACTAAAGTAACACAGTATCTGAACTAAAATAACCCAATACCTTTTCTGTGCGCAGACATCATGTGATTAATATGCAGCATTACTATAGTTCAAAGTATAAAAGTAGAAACTAAAAATTTAGTATCATCTTAATGACTCCCATATCCTTTCAAGTATAAACTACAATATATACTCACATTTTGTTTTTTCCACGATTTGCATATCAGCCATTGAATGAAAAGTAGAAGCCGGATTGAATGAAAAGCAGCGCGATGAAGACGATTATTGACTGAATGTGTTATTGATTGTGTCGTATTGAAATAAATGGCAGCGGCGCGTTGAAGATGATGAATGACTGAATGTGATTTTGAAGAATGAATGATTGAATGAGCGAGAGAACAATGAAGAAGAAGGTGGTGGAAATGGAATTGATGAAAGAGAGAATGAATGATTGAATGAATGAGAATGTTACTTTACTGAAATATTCACCTTCCTATTTTGGTGGATGCAGTATCTTTTTTTTTTTTTTTTTTTATTAAAACAGTGATTTTATCTCGTCCCTTGATTTATCTCCTATCCAACGGATGGGATGAGGACTCAAGGACTCAACACATATATAGGGACTCATTAGAACCCATCTCTCTCTCTCTCTCTCTCTCTCTCTATATATATATATATATATATATATATATACACAAAAAATACCTAGAACCTAAAAAAAGATAAACAACTGAATAACACCGTCTCCCCGGCAACGGCGCCAAAATTTAACAAGGGTTAGTCGTATCCCTAATCAAAAGTACCCTAAAGTCACTAACTAATGTAGATAGCGAAGTCAGGGGTCGAACCACAAGGAGATGGTAATTCAATTATTTATCCTAAGAATTAGATTCTAGATTATAGGTCACAGTTTCTTGGGTTTGTATAGAATAAACTGAAACAACTAAGGAAGACAATAATATGAAGAAGGTTCTAAGATCGTAGGTTCACTATGAATATTATTCGGGGGCAGGGAATTAACTAACTAATTATTAATCGAACTATCTAAGGTGCAAGTCTGGTCGGTACAATACAACCTTTAGATCTAAACTTAACCTGCGGTCGCTAGCATTAAGCCAGTCTACCCGAATTATCGTGGTCTAATTAGTTCTTAACCCGGTCGATGAAAAGCCCTAATTTGTTATGCTGATCAATTGAATTATGCATCAGACAATCAATCAGATTTAAGACGTTAAACAAGCGATAGTTCATGCGATTAACAATTAATCAATCAATTATAACCCCTCCTAACATGCATAGATCCCCCTTAACCCTAGATGAGAAATTAGCTACACATAATAAAACTAATCAAACAAGAAAGAAAGAAATCGAATCTAAGCATATCAAGATGAATTAAGAATCAATTGAAGGAAATAACAATACTAGAACAATAAATAAAGATGAATTGAAATTCAATACCAAATGATGAAGGAAATTGTAAAGATCTCTAAGTAGGTAAACTAAACTATGAAAACTGAATAATGAAAAGTGTGTAAAAGAAAAGCGTAGAATGAAAAGTGTCCGACATATGAGTCAGGAAAACTGATTTAAAGAAAATCCGTTAGGCTTGAAAACAGGCCCAAAATCTATGCTGAAATCGGGAATGAAGCTTTGCCCGGATTGGGTGCACTCGATCGAGTGCCTGATGGCACTCTATCGAGTGACACACCAAAATGTGGGTAGGAGCTTCACGGAGTGGCACTCGATCGAGTAGCGCTGTAGGTTTGAGCATCGCGCGCTCGACTTCAAACGGCTGCCATTTCTTCGTCACTTGTTCAAATTGGATGTGTAATATACCGTTGGAAAGCTAAGAGAAAGATCTTTCCAGATATACTATAATCACTCTGATTAGAGTTGTAGAACTCAAGATATGGACGTTTGAAGTTGACCCTTGTGTAGGCAATCATTCTTTCTTCTCAATTTGCATTTGTTTCCTTCTTTGTTCCTTCTCGATTCCCATTCTCGTCCTCGGCTTAGTCTTTTTAGTTTGTCAAGACGTAAATACGTCCAAAAACACACATATCCTTCAAAATACCCGAGATACGGCAGTATCGACTTTCTAGAAAATATCGACAGTTAAGGCATAATCAGGAGAAGAAAACGGGATAAATCGACGGTCGGGGGACGAAATAAATAGATATAAAATGTGTTGATCACTCCCGAGGAACACAAATACTATCCCAACTCTTTGCAACCATGCTTTTCTGAGTATTCCTTACAGTCCAAAAATAGTTCCTACAAACCTGAGTGATCTTATACATGACATTTCCAAGTATTAATGTATTAGCAGACCAAAAATTTAAGATTCCTGCAATAACTGTATTGATCAACTGAACTCTGCCCGCATAGGTCAGCAAGCATGCTGCCCATCCTCCAACAACCTCCTGAATCCTAGTGAGAAGACCTGAATAATGCACCAACCTATTTGTGACATTATTAAGAGGAAGACCCAAATATCTACACGGAAACTGACCTTGTTTAAACCCAGTCTCCTGCAGAATTCTCTCCTGAACATCTTTTTTTTGATGAAATGTGATTTTATTATATCAACAACACCTCAAAATATACAAAGGGATAGTCGAAACTAGCAGACTAAAAGAAACAGTCTGCAAGTTCAACAACAGCAAGCACACAATAAAAAAAATGCTGCAACTAAAAACCGCATCACATCAACTCAAAACCAGCTGCAACTGATTTGAGGGAAAGACGCCTGGCTCCTATTTTTCATCTCTTTTTTGATCAACTCCGCCATCTTCTCAGGACGGGTCACAAATCCGTCCAACCTTGCTCTATTTCTCATGTTCCAAGTGTGATAGTAGCAAGCTGCAACAATCATAGCATCCATCTTCCACCTCGGCATATTTTTCTGGCCTCCAATCACTCGTCAACCTCTGGTATTTGCCCGTACCAGCCTTTAATGTTACTCTTCAACCTGCAATTGTAAGGGCAGTTAATGAACAGGTGCTCGACAGATTCAGGAAATTCCCCACACAAGCAACATATGTCATCTTGAATGCAACCAAATCTTAACAGTTTCGTCTTCACATTCAATTCCCCCATCATAGCCAACCAAAAGCACATATAGTGCTTGGGTAGGTTCCAATTTGACCACACTACATCAGCCCAGTTACATTTCGCGCGTTTCGGTCTCATCCATTCATAACATTCCTAGATGGAGAAGTCTTTAGTTGAGCCGTTCCAACTCTTATTCACGTAGGCACTCTTGATGATCTCCTTTATCTTACACAAATTCCTCCACGACCAGTTGTCAGTAGCTTTGGGACTATAATTATCCCAATTAGAATCCTTGAGATAAATTTGATTCACCCACCTGATCCAGAGCTTATCTGGTTGGGTGTAGACCCAATTCACTAATTTTGCCACAACAGCTTTATTCCAAATACCCGGATTTTTAACATTTAGTCCTCCTTCAGTCTTCGGTAAAGTAATTTTTTCCCAAGCAACTAGAGGTGTTCTTTGGTATTCCGCCCCTCTAAACCATAAGAAATTCCTGCAAATCGCTTCAATACTCCTAATGACGCTTCCCGGCAGAATAAAGATCGACGCCCAATATGTATGTAAGGTGTTAAGGACATAATTTATGAGCGTGATTTTTCCTGCATATGACAGTTTCCTAGCACCCATACTCCTAATTCTAGCCACCATCTTGTCATCGATGATATTGCATTCATTCTTGGACAATCTTCGGGCTTTGATAGGAACTCCTAAATAATTGAAAGGCATACTGCCTTCAGAAAAGTCAGTCACCGAAAGAATGTCCTGTCTTAACACTTCATTCATCCCATTAAAAAAAACCTCCGATTTTCCGCATTTTTCTGCAAACCCGAAGTGCTTGAGAACGTATTGAAAGCTCTCATTAGAAGGATAATAGAGTGAGCATTCCCCTTACAAAACATCAGAAGGTCATCGGCGAATATTAAGTGAGTTAGCTGAATACCTTTGCAAAGAGGATGATAATGGAATTTTCGATCATTTGTAGCATATTTGAGAGTTCTAGATAAGTAATCCATACAAAGGGTGAAGAGAAGGGGAGACATGGGGTCCCCTTGTCTCAAACCCCTTGCTCCTTTGAAATACCCGAAAAGATTCCCATTCATAGAAAGCGAGAAAGACGTGGTTGTCATGCATTCCATGATCATGTTGATAAATCTTTCAGGGAAATTGAGGGCTTGCAGCCATTTGTCCTATGAACTCCCACTCAAGCGAATCGTAGGCTTTGTGTAGATCAATTTTAAACATACATCTAGCCGAAGCGCCTTGTCTCTCGTAGATCTTGACTAAATCTTGACATATGAGAATATTTTCTATAATAGAGCGCCCTTGAATGAAAGCACCTTGAGTGTCGTCAACAAGATCAGGCAGGACAGCAGCGAGCCTGTTATAAATGAGCTTCGAAATAATCTTGTATATAATATTACAGCATGCTATTGGACGGAAGTGAGTCACTGAACTTGGTCTCTCTACTTTAGGTATAAGGGCCAGAGTCGTCGAGTTTACCTGCTTTAAGAATTTCCCGGTCTTAAAGAAGTCTAACACAGCATTGCTAACTTGTTCTCCCACAATCTCCCAGGCATGTTGGAAGAAACCACTCGAATACCCATCTGGGCCCGAGGCTTTATCTTTTGGGATGGAGAATACAATCTGCTTAATCTCTTCCATTGTGACAGGTGCTTGCAGAATATCCCAATGAGCAGAAGAGCATTCCTTACCCGTCTTTATGATGGATTTTCTAACCGGTAGCGTACTTTTTGATGTACCAAGTAATTTCACATAATAAGTCAGGAAAGCATCATGAATGCTGTCAGTAGTCTCACATAAGATCCCTTCCATATCTTCAATTTGAGAAACTCTATTCCTGTTATTTCTACTTCTATGGCATGCATGGAAATAAGCGGTGTTTGAATCTCCCTCCTTAATCCAGTGTGTTTTTGCCTTTTGTCTTAAGAAATTGTTCCTGTTCTGTTGGAGTTCCCGTACTGCATGAAGCAGTTTAATTTCCTTGGTGATAAGGTCATTATCCAACGGGTTATCCACCAGCTGTCCTTGTACACTATCCAAGTCCCGTTCAGCAAAAGCCGTCTGAATTTCAATTTCAGGGAAAAATTCTTTGTTCAGGTCTTTCAAATGAGGTTTTAATAACTTCAGCTTTTTTACTAAGGAGAACATAGGCACTCCCTCTATCTCTTTATCCCATACCTTTTTCACCTTCTCTTTGAAGTTTGGAGCTCCACTCCACATGTTGAAGAACTTAAAACTCCTTCTATTTCTGCCTTCCCAAAGCCCAGGACTGACCACACAATGGGTATGATCCAGGGTGCCTTCATGATGGAAATGTGCATGTAAATCTGGAAATTCGGAATCCCAGTAAGAGTTGACTAAAAACCTGTCTAGTCTGTTGTACTTCCTAGACCCAACCTCTTGCTTCTTGGTCCAAGTAAAGAAAGCACCATTTGCATGAATATCAACCAAAGAACAGGATCAATACAATCTATAAAATCTTCCATATCCTCCTCTTTAGACTGTGCACCAAGCCTCTCTTCTCTGGCAATAACCGTATTGAAGTCTCCTGCAACCGCCCATGGACTGTCAATACCTCTAGCAAAACTTTTGAGGTTTGTCCATAAGCTTTTCCTGTCATCCCCCTCGTTAAAGGCATATACCATTGTCAAATGGAACTGCTTATTATTCGTCTTAATAGTAACTAATGTATGGATGAACTGAGCACCAATAGATAGCACTTGCGCATCAAACCTGCCTGGTCTCCACAGAACCCATACTCTCCCTCCTGGGTGAGTGCTCGTATTAGTCAAAACACTCCAGCCTTCCAAGAAAGAAGAGGCAAAAGATGCTGTCTTTCCACTCTTTATTTTTGTTTCTAATAAACCACACAACTCAACTCCTTGTTTATTTGTGAACTGCTTGACAATATTCTGTTTATTAACACTATTGAGCCCTCGAACATTCCAAAATCAAATCTTAAACATTTGGGGGAATGAGGGGGGGAATGTCTTCCGTTTCCAATTCAACCATCACAATATTTTTCTCTCTGTTTCCTTGTGTCTGATTTTCATTTAGCACATCTTTGAAAGTCCTTGAGGAGCTCTCTTTCTTTCCAATCAACCGTGGGTTCTCCATAGTCTTCATAGGACCTGGTTCTCTCTGTATAGGCTTCCATATTTTTTTCACCTGATCAGGCTTGCCTGATTTCAAAACCTTCATGCGTATGCTTGTTTCATGTCCCATGCCTTTACACTTTGCACAAATAGTGGGTTTCCATTCATAGTCAACCTTTATTTTTACCTTCTTTCTCTCCTCATCCAGAAAGGTGACTTTCTCCGGGTACTTTCCTCCCACTTGAAGTTTAACCAACACTCTTGCATACCCAAGACGTGTTTTGTCTGTCGTAGCGTGGTCTGATTTAATATATCGTCCCACCATGTTAGCAATAGTTGGGAGGCATTTGCCCCAGAATCTCAAAGGTAGATCATTCAGACGTACCCATGCTGGTACAGCTTTACCATCATCTTTCAGTAAATCAACCCCAGGCTGCCATGATTTCACAATCACTGGTTTGTTATCAAAAAGATGATATCCCATTTTCAGAACAGCGTCTTCCCCTCCGCCTTCTTGAAACGGACAAGAAAGATCCCATTAGGCATAAACGAAACTTTGTCTACTTCAAATTGCTTCCATACTCTACGTATGTAACCCTCCAAAACTTCCCAAGGCGGGTTTGCACCTAGAACAAAACAGTAAACTGACTGTTCCCAGTATGCAATTTCTTCTTGAGTGTCTTCCTTAGTGAATTGGATAAGGTCCTCCTCCTTTTCCTGGGTAACTGGTACATTTGTTATCAAGGTGTCATTAACTTCATCTCCACACAAAGATTTCTTCCCCCCTCTGTTCTGTTGAGTGATCCAAGGGATATCACTATCAGTTTCATCATCGAAGTTCAATCACGAGATCTCGTTTAACTCGTGCATCGCTTTTCTTCGTAGAACATCCTCGACTCCTGGTCCTATTGCTTTCTTCCTTAAACACTTCTCGTCATCACCACTCTTCTTCGATCTCGGTGTAACCTGCTTTGTCCGAGTTTTTGAGGCAGAATTTGTTGCCATATGGAAAATCACCTCTCAGTCGCCAGAAATCGCCTCTTAGGGTTTCAATGTGTCTTTATTATTATTTCTCCTGAACATCTTCCTGAACACCACCTAGATAAATATCAGATTTATCTTTATTAGCAATTAAACCTGCTTCATCAGCAAATTTGTCTAAAGTATTCACCACAGCTCCAACTGAAGGTACATCCCCACACATAAACAACATCACGTCATCAGAAAAGATCAGATGATTCAGCCTCAACTTGCTGCATTTAGGGTGGAAGGACACCTGAGTTTCATACCCAACTTTCCTATGTCTTCTAAAAAGCATCTCCATACATAGAACAAACAAATAAGGTGAGAGAGGATCACCATGTCTAACTCCCCCTTTTCCTTTAAAGAATCCCTCCACAGCCCCATTCACCTTCAAAGAGAACCAGGAACCCTTAATACATTCCAGAATCTAGCCAATAAGCTTGGGAGGAAAAGTTACACACTTTAATAGAGCCTCAACAAACTTCCACTGAATGGACTCAAAAGCTTTCCTGAGGTCAATTTTAATTAAGCAACGTGGTGGAAGATATTTTCGGCTATAACCTTTAATAAGAGCCTGTGAAGGGGCAATGTTATCTTGAATACATCTCCCTTGAATGAAGGCTGCCTGCTCCTGACCAACGACCTCCCCAATAACCAACTTAACTCTATTAGCTAAGAGCTTAGTAATCACCTTATAAAGAACAGAACAACAAGAAATAGGCCTAAAATCCATGACAGAATTGTAGACCTGCTTCTTTGGATTTAAAGAGATTAGAGTAGTGTTAGCTTGCTTAACCATCTTAGTCTTTTCAAAAAATTCCACCACTGCTGCACAGAAGTCCTTCTTAATAACCTGCCAAGATGCTTTGAAAAATCCCGCAGAAAACCCATCTGGACCTGGACTCTTCCTAGATCCCATTAAGAAGACCACTTTCCTGATTTTCTCTTCATCAGGGATAGTCTGCAATCTCTCCCAATCCTTACTCTAAATCAAAGGCCCTTTTGAAATAATCTCTTGATCAATGCTCACCAAATCAACCTCAGTACCCAAAAGATACTGATAGTAATCTATAAACCCTCTTGCAACCTCCTTAACCCCCTTTCTAACTCTACCATTATGATCCTGTATAATTCCAATGACTTTCTGCATCCTTCTTTCTTTAACTTTGCTATGAAAATAAGAGGTATTAGTATCATCAAGCTCAATACTATCCATTTTAGCCCGTTGCTTCATAATGCTAAACCCAGCCTTCTGAAGAAGACAAATTTTTTGTGATAACTCCCTTTCCTCCACGATTAACTCCTCAGAAAAAGCATCCTCCTGCAACTTCATCTGACAATCTTCAAGTAGCTGCATAACTTCTGAAATTCTGCTACCTATACTAGAATAATTTGTTCTATGCAGCTTTTGCAAGGCCAACTTTACATTCTTAAGCTTACCAAACAAATGATATCCTGCAGTACCAAAAACCTTCTTTTCCCAAGCTTTAGCAACTATATCATTGTAATGAGGATGCTTAGCCCAACAATTCAGAAAGCTTTAGCAATTCTGTAAGTTCCTGGCCCAATAATCTGGGTGACTTCATACGGGCCTTCCCAATTGGCGCTTAGCTTACCGTGCTCCCTCGATCTTCCTACAGCATGTGTGTTTCTTAGGACCAGGTCCCCTACCTGGAAACTCCTTACATTCACCTTCTTGTTGTAAGCCTTTCTCATTCGTTGTTGGTAGGCGGCGATATTGACGCAAGCCTCTTGTCTTACTTC
Source organism: Agrostemma githago (assembly GCA_958450325.1). Classification (NCBI taxonomy): domain Eukaryota; kingdom Viridiplantae; phylum Streptophyta; class Magnoliopsida; order Caryophyllales; family Caryophyllaceae; genus Agrostemma; species Agrostemma githago. The sequence goes on along the minus strand of OY288254.1, from coordinate 28,982,444 downwards.
ACCGACTAGATCAAGAGCTTCTGTCATTGCAGCCTCATTACTTGCCCTGTCATATTGCAGGGATCGGAGGGTGGGAATTCATACCTCTATGGGTAGCAGGGCCTCGGCCCCGTAGACCAGGCCAAATGAAGTCTGCCCTGTGGACTCCTTTCTGGTGGTCCTGATTGACCATAACACACTTGGAAGTTCATCCGCTCATCTTTCTTTGAGCTCATCCACCATCCTCTTCAGCCCGCTCAGTATTTGCTTGTTCGCTGCTTCAGCCTGCCCATTGGTCTGGGGGTGGCAGACGGCGGAGTAGGCGACAGTTATGCCACGGCTTTCCAGCCAAGCCCGCAGGGAATCATTGTCAAACTGCCTTCCATGATCGAAGACTAGCACCTGCGGTAGGCCATATCTTGTTATTATATTCCTCCAGATTACCTTTCTAACCGCCGGTTCTGTTATATTTGGGACGGCTTCAGCTTCAATCCACTTAGTGAAATAATCAATCCCTTGTCCGAACATCACCGGCAGCTCGATCACCCCCATAGGGAGGATCCCTGCCCCGCTGAATCTGTACAACGATCCAGGGGCGGGCCTTAGGTGCCTCTTGTCCAGGTTCATTTTATCAAATGCTTCCTTGTATAGCAAGTTGGTTTAAGCTCCCGTATCCACCATGCACCTTCTCACGATGTGATTGCTAATGACAAGATACAATACCAGAGGGTCGCTGTGGGGGTAGACGACCCGCCCTGCATCTTGGGGAGTGATGCTCAGGGTCGAGCCTGTTGGGCTCCCTGCCCTTTCAGCGTAGTAGATTTGATATCTAAGCTCTCGGATTTGCCTTTTTTGGCCCCTCCGGCTTGTCTGGCCTTCAGCGTCTCCTGACACAACATGAATTATCATGCGGTTTTGTATCGAGCCCTCAGGCTTGTCCGCCATTTTCCTTCTGGCTTTTATTCCTTGCAGCATAGGTACTCAGCCAGCCATTTCTGATGAGCTTCTCAATCTCGTCTTTCAGATGGCGGCACTCTTCAGTGGTATGCCCTATGCAATAATGGAATGTGCAGAACTTTTTTGGGTCACCCTTTGAGCTGCGTGGCTTACTAGGGCGGTTCCATTTGGTTGTGTCCTTCTCCTGCTCAAATATCTCGTCTCTTGATTTGTTGAGGGCTGTGTAGCTGTCAAACCTGAGCTGGTAGGCCACACGCTCCTTTCTTGGAGTGTCACCCTCCTCAGCTCTTTGTTTCCCTGCCTCGCCTCTACTGCGTCCACCCTGCGGTCTCCCTGTGGCCAGGAAGGTCCTGTGGGGGTGTCCGGCAGGCTATGGAACTCTTCCTGCAGCATGAAGCCCTCGACTATCTTTCAAGCTTTGGCCAGAGTTTCTGGCTGGGCCCTGATCATCTGATTTTTCATCTCCCCTGGGAGCAATGAGTTGGTCACCGCGTACGCTGCGGTTGGGTCATCAATTTCTCTGACCTGCTGGAAGGCCTGGTCGAATCTCTTTAAATACTCTCTGACGGTCTCACCCTTTTTCTGTCTGAGGGTCATCAGGTCAAATCGGGTCAGCCTGCGCCTCTTGTTCTCTGCATACTGGTCTAAGAAGGCTTCGGCCAGTTCTATAAAGTAGCTGATTGATCCCTGTGGCAAGTCCCTGAACCATCCTTGAGCCAAACCCACCAGGGTGGTAGGGAAAATCTTGCACCAGACCGCATCAACGGCATCGTACATCCCCATATGACTTTCATAGGCTGCCAGGTGATCTTCTGGGTCAGTGGTCCCATCAAACTTGACAGAAGGCATCTTAATCTTTGGGATGGGACATCCTTGAACCTCAGGGTGGAGAGGAGTCTTTGTAGGCTTGCCCATCATTTTTGACCAGCTCCCCGCAGATTGGTAACCGTAGTCATCACATTTATCAGGGGTCGATTTTCCAATACTGGGGGGGAGCGGTGCCTGGGCGCTTGCCGACTCATAGCCTCATCTTCCCTCATAGGGGAGCAGCGCCGGGGTCGTTTCCCCTAGGGCAGCTAGAGGTTATCATCCTGGCGGTGCTTGGGTTCCGACGGTTGTCCGTGGTTGAGCCTGGTCTGCATGCTTCTGGACAGCCCTGGATCCTGCTGTGATTCTGCAGCTGATGTCAACCTGGAGAAGACACCACCCTGCCTGTCTCCCAGGCGCTTTGAGGCAGGTTCTCTGGGTCTCATCCGCTCCTGAAGCTTCTGGGATAACCCCCTTTTCTTGGCACCTGCCGTGGATTCGGTGGTATGTATGGAAAACGCTTGCTGCTGAGCAGGCAGCTCCTGGTCGCCGGCTGTGATGCGTCTCGTGGCCTGTACATACCCCTGAGCGGTTTTCCTCGCCTTTCTCTGAACATTCCTGGCATCAGTTCGCTTCGTGCCCCCAGCCCCTTCAGCACTCTCAAAGTTTAGGTGCCTAGGGGTCGTGGCAATCTTGCCCACCATGTCCTCCGGCGTGAATTCTTGATTTAGCATGGCCGAGAAGAAGACTGTAGTCTGTGGAACCTGGGCAGGGGTGAGGTTAATGTTAGGCCTCTGATGATCGACCTTCCCAGCTGCGACTTTAGTCTCCTTGTTGGGTGCCTCGTGTAGGCTGGCTCGCCCCAATTCTCGGATCGTGGCGGCGGGTGTCACCTCCGGTAGAGGCATGCCATACAGGGGGGTCACCGGTTGTACCGTCGGATCCGCCCCAGAGTTGACTTCAATAATCTCAGGCATTTTTCTGGTCATGGTTGATTTTTGTGGGTAATTCGTGAGCACAACCATTCACTCCCCACAGACGGCGCCATATTGTTTCGGTCACGGAAGCAATAGACCCGAATCCGATTCAGATCCTTTTGAGTTTGGTATTGCTTTGATGGTGATTGTCTTCTTGCTTGATCCTCCCTTTCCTCTCACCCGATAATCGGACCTTCCCATATAGCGGGCGACCCGTGGCAGGCTACCGACCCCCATCACCAGATTTAACAAATTCCGTTAAATCCGTCTTTTAAAACCCGTTTTCACAATTAACGATTCCCTTAATAGAAGTTGTCTTTCTTAATTATTGATTAAAGTACTAAAATCATTAAAAAAACATTTTTTTCAAGAACCATCAGGGACACATTTTCTCCAGATTTAAAACACAAACCATAAATCGGATATTAAAACGATAAACACGGTTTTAACGATAAACGATGATTTAAAGTGATTAATTAATTCACGCACTAATGAATTCTGAAAAATTATGAAAATATTCGGAAACTTCTTTTTCATCGAGAAGAGTATCCACGTCAAATTTCAGATTAAAATAAAATGTTTAACTTCTAGAACTAAAAATCGGCTTTTAATCGTTTTTGTCCGTAGACGGTAATAATTCAATAATCGATATCTATAATATCAAAAATATAATAAATCATCAAAAACATCATTTTTACATAATATATTCATATATTAAAAGTTTAGGCCAAATATTACGATTTTACAAATTAATATAACAATTTAATCTTTAATCTCGTAAAATAGATAAAAAAAAAATACCAAAACATGCCAATTTTCAACTTTTAAATTTTTTTCAGATTATATGACATACATATATTGTCAAAAATATAGTATAAAAATATACATGCAAACACAAATAAAATCAAGTAATACAGAGTAACACCGATGTTACCTCTAATCAAAATCTGAATCGATAATATATTCTCATGTTCCAAGTGTGATAGTAGCAAGCTGCAACAATCATAGCATCCATCTTCCACCTCGGCATATTTTTCTGGCCTCCAATCACTCGTCAACCTCTGGTATTTGCCCGTACCAGCCTTTAATGTTACTCTTCAACCTGCTATTGTAAGGGCAGTTAATGAACAGGTGCTCGACAGATTCAGGAAATTCCCCACACAAGCAACATATGTCATCTTGAATGCAACCAAATCTTAACAGTTTCGTCTTCACATTCAATTCCCCCATCATAGCCAACCAAAAGCACATACAATGCTTGGGTAGGTTCCAATTTGACCACACTACATCAGCCCAGTTACATTTCGCGCGTTTCGGTCTCATCCATTCATAACATTCCTAGATGGAGAAGTCTTTAGTTGAGCCGTTCCAACTCTTATTCACGTAGGCACTCTTGACGATCTCCTTTATCTTACACAAATTCCTCCACGACCAGTTGTCAGTAGCTTTGGGACTATAATTATCCCAATTAGAATCCTTGAGATAAATTTGATTCACCCACCTGATCCAGAGCTTATCTGGTTGGGTGTAGACCCAATTCACTAATTTTGCCACAACAGCTTTATTCCAAATACCCGGATTTTTAACATTTAGTCCTCCTTCAGTCTTCGGTAAAGTAATTTTTTCCCAAGCAACTAGAGGTGTTCTTTGGTATTCCGCCCCTCTAGACCATAAGAAATTCCTGCAAATCGCTTCAATCCTCCTAATGACGCTTCCCGGCAGAATAAAGATCGACGCCCAATATGTATGTAAGGTGTTAAGGACATAATTTATGAGCGTGATTTTTCCTGCATATGACAGTTTCCTAGGACCCATACTCCTAATTCTAGCCACCATCTTGTCAGCGATGATATTGCATTCATTCTTGGACAATCTTCGGGCTTTGATAGGAACTCCTAAATAATTGAAAGGTATACTGCCTTCAGAAAAGTCAGTCACCGAAAGAATGTCCTGTCTTAACACTTCATTCATCCCATTAAAAAAAACCTCCGATTTCCCGCATTTTTCTGCAAACCCGAAGTGCTTGAGAACGTATTGAAAGCTCTCATTAGAAGGATAATAGAGTGAGCATTCCCCTTACAAAACATCAGAAGGTCATCGGCGAATATTAAGTGAGTTAGCTGAATACCTTTGCAAAGAGGATGATAATGGAATTTTCGATCATTTGTAGCATATTTGAGAGTTCTAGATAAGTAATCCATACAAAGGGTGAAGAGAAGGGGAGACATGGGGTCCCCTTGTCTCAAACCCCTTGCTCCTTTGAAATACCCGAAAAGATTCCCATTCATAGAAAGCGAGAAAGACGTGGTTGTCATGCATTCCATGATCATGTTGATAAATCTTTCAGGGAAATTGAGGGCTTGCAGCCATTTGTCCTATGAACTCCCACTCAAGCGAATCGTAGGCTTTGTGTAGATCAATTTTAAACATACATCTAGCCGAAGCGCCTTGTCTCTCGTAGATCTTGACTAAATCTTGACATATGAGAATATTTTCTATAATAGAGCGCCCTTGAATGAAAGCACCTTGAGTGTCGTCAACAAGATCAGGCAGGACAGCAGCGAGCCTGTTATAAATGAGCTTCAAAATAATCTTGTATATAATATTACAGCATGCTATTGGACGGAAGTGAGTCACTGAACTTGGTCTCTCTACTTTAGGTATAAGGGCCAGAGTCGTCGAGTTTACCTGCTTTAAGAATTTCCCGGTCTTAAAGAAGTCTAACACAGCATTGCTAACTTGTTCTCCCACAATCTCCCAGGCATGTTGGAAGAAACCACTCGAATACCCATCTGGGCCCGAGGCTTTATCTTTTGGGATGGAGAATACAATCTGCTTAATCTCTTCCATTGTGACAGGTGCTTGCAGAATATCCCAATGAGCAGAAGAGCATTCCTTACCCGTCTTTATGATGGATTTTCTAACCGGTAGCGTATTTTTTTGATGTACCAAGTAATTTCACATAATAAGTCAGGAAAGCATCATGAATGCTATCAGTAGTCTCACATAAAATCCCTTCCATATCTTCAATTTGAGAAACTCTATTCCTGTTATTTCTACTTCTATGGCACGCATGGAAATAAGCGGTGTTTGAATCTCCCTCCTTAATCCAGTGTGTTTTTGCCTTTTGTCTTAAGAAATTGTTCCTGTTCTGTTGGAGTTCCCGTACTGCATGAAGTAGTTTAATTTCCTTGGTGATAAGATCATTATCCAACGGGTTATCCACCAGCTGTCCTTGTACACTATCCAAGTCCCGTTCAGCAAAAGCCGTCTGAATTTCAATTTCAGGGAAAAATTCTTTGTTCAGGTCTTTCAAATGAGGTTTTAATAACTTCAGCTTTTTGACTAAGGAGAACATAGGCACTCCCTCTATCTCTTTATCCCATACCTTTTTCACCTTCTCTTTGAAGTTTGGAGCTCCACTCCACATGTTGAAGAACTTAAAACTCCTTCTATTTCTGCCTTCCCAAAGCCCAGGACTGACCACACAAGGGGTATGATCCAGGGTGCCTTCATGATGGAAATGTGCATGTAAATCTGGAAATTCGGAATCCCAGTAAGAGTTGACTAAAAACCTGTCTAGTCTGTTGTACTTCCTAGACCCAACCTCTTGCTTCTTGGTCCAAGTAAAGAAAGCACCATTTGCATGAATATCAACCAAAGAACAGGAATCAATACAATCTATAAAATCTTCCATATCCTCCTCTTTAGACTGTGCACCAAGCCTCTCTTCTCTGGCAATAACCGTATTGAAGTCTCCTGCAACCGCCCATGGACTGTCAATACCTCTAGCAAAACTTTTGAGGTTTGTCCATAAGCTTTTCCTGTCATCCCCCTCGTTAAAGGCATATACCATTGTCAAATGGAACTGCTTATTATTCGTCTTAATAGTAACTAATGTATGGATGAACTGAGCACCAATAGATAGCACTTGCACATCAAACCTGCCTGGTCTCCACAGAACCCATACTCTCCCTCCTGGGTGGGTGCTCGTATTAGTCAAAACACTCCAGCCTTCCAAGAAAGAAGAGGCAAAAGATGCTGTCTTTCCACTCTTTATTTTTGTTTCTAATAAACCACACAACTCAACTCCTTGTTTATTTGTGAACTGCTTGACAATATTCTGTTTATTAACACTATTGAGCCCTCGAACATTCCAAAATCAAATCTTAAACATTTGGGGGAATGAGGGGGGGAATGTCTTCCGTTTCCAATTCAACCATCACAATATTTTTCTCTCTGTTTCCTTGTGTCTGATTTTCATTTAGCACATCTTTGAAAGTCTTTGAGGAGCTCTCTTTCTTTCCAATCAACCGTGGGTTCTCCATAGTCTTCATAGGACCTGGTTCTCTCTGTATAGGCTTCCATATTTTTTTCACCTGATCAGGCTTGCCTGATTTCAAAACCTTCATGCGTATGCTTGTTTCATGTCCCATGCCTTTACACTTTGCACAAATAGTGGGTTTCCATTCATAGTCAACCTTTATTTTTACCTTCTTTCTCTCCTCATCCAGAAAGGTGACTTTCTCCGGGTACTTTCCTCCCACTTGAAGTTTAACCAACACTCTTGCATACCCAAGACGTGTTTTGTCTGTCGTAGCGTGGTCTGATTTAATATATCGTCCCACCATGTTAGCAATAGTTGGGAGGCATTTGCCCCAGAATCTCAAAGGTAGATCATTCAGACGTACCCATGCTGGTACAGCTTTACCATCATCTTTCAGTAAATCAACCCCAGGCTGCCATGATTTCACAATCACTGGTTTGTTATCAAAAAGATGATATCCCATTTTCAGAACAGCGTCTTCCCCTCCGCCTTCTTGAAACGGACAAGAAAGATCCCATTAGGCATAAACGAAACTTTGTCTACTTCAAATTGCTTCCATACTCTACGTATGTAACCCTCCAAAACTTCCCAAGGCGGGTTTGCACCTAGAACAAAACAGTAAACTGACTGTTCCCAGTATGCAATTTCTTCTTGAGTGTCTTCCTTAGTGAATTGGATAAGGTCCTCCTCCTTTTCCTGGGTAACTGGTACATTTGTTATCAAGGTGTCATTAACTTCATCTCCACACAAAGATTTCTTCCCCCCTCTGTTCTGTTGAGTGATCCAAGGGATATCACTATCAGTTTCATCATCGAAGTTCAATCACGAGATCTCGTTTAACTCGTGCATCGCTTTTCTTCGTAGAACATCCTCGACTCCTGGTCCTATTGCTTTCTTCCTTAAACACTTCTCGTCATCACCACTCTTCTTCGATCTCGGTGTAACCTGCTTTGTCCGAGTTTTTGAGGCAGAATTTGTTGCCATATGGAAAATCACCTCTCAGTCGCCAGAAATCGCCTCTTAGGGTTTCAATGTGTCTTTATTATTATTTCTCCTGAACATCTTCCTGAACACCACCTAGATAAATATCAGATTTATCTTTATTAGCAATTAAACCTGCTTCATCAGCAAATTTGTCTAAAGTATTCACCACAGCTCCAACTGAAGGTACATCCCCACACATAAACAACATCACGTCATCAGAAAAGATCAGATGATTCAGCCTCAACTTGCTGCATTTAGGGTGGAAGGACACCTGAGTTTCATACCCAACTTTCCTATGTCTTCTAAAAAGCATCTCCATACATAGAACAAACAAATAAGGTGAGAGAGGATCACCATGTCTAACTCCCCCTTTTCCTTTAAAGAATCCCTCCACAGCCCCATTCACCTTCAAAGAGAACCAGGAACCCTTAATACATTCCAGAATCTAGCCAATAAGCTTGGGAGGAAAAGTTACACACTTTAATAGAGCCTCAACAAACTTCCACTGAATGGACTCAAAAGCTTTCCTGAGGTCAATTTTAATTAAGCAACGTGGTGGAAGATATTTTCGGCTATAACCTTTAATAAGAGCCTGTGAAGGGGCAATGTTATCTTGAATACATCTCCCTTGAATGAAGGCTGCCTGCTCCTGACCAACGACCTCCCCAATAACCAACTTAACTCTATTAGCTAAGAGCTTAGTAATCACCTTATAAAGAACAGAACAACAAGAAATAGGCCTAAAATCCATGACAGAATTGTAGACCTGTTTCTTTGGATTTAAAGAGATTAGAGTAGTGTTAGCTTGCTTAACCATCTTAGTCTTTTCAAAAAATTCCACCACTGCTGCACAGAAGTCCTTCTTAATAACCTGCCAAGATGCTTTGAAAAATCCCGCAGAAAACCCATCTGGACCTGGACTCTTCCTAGATCCCATTAAGAAGACCACTTTCCTGATTTTCTCTTCATCAGGGATAGTCTGCAATCTCTCCCAATCCTTACTCTAAATCAAAGGCCCTTTTGAAATAATCTCTTGATCAATGCTCACCAAATCAACCTCAGTACCCAAAAGATACTGATAGTAATCTATAAACCCTCTTGCAACCTCCTTAACCCCCTTTCTAACTCTACCATTATGATCCTGTATAATTCCAATGACTTTCTGCATCCTTCTTTCTTTAACTTTGCTATGAAAATAAGAGGTATTAGTATCATCAAGCTCAATACTATCCATTTTAGCCCGTTGCTTCATAATGCTAAACCCAGCCTTCTGAAGAAGACAAATTTTTTGTGATAACTCCCTTTCCTCCACGATTAACTCCTCAGAAAAAGCATCCTCCTGCAACTTCATCTGACAATCTTCAAGTAGCTGCATAACTTCTGAAATTCTGCTACCTATACTAGAATAATTTGTTCTATGCAGCTTTTGCAAGGCCAACTTTACATTCTTAAGCTTACCAAACAAATGATATCCTGCAGTACCAAAAACCTTCTTTTCCCAAGCTTTAGCAACTATATCATTGTAATGAGGATGCTTAGCCCAACAATTCAGAAAGCTTTAGCAATTCTGTAAGTTCCTGGCCCAATAATCTGGGTGACTTCATACGGGCCTTCCCAATTGGCGCTTAGCTTACCGTGCTCCCTTGATCTTCCTACAGCACGTGTGTTTCTTAGGACTAGGTCCCCTACCTGGAAACTCCTTACATTCACCTTCTTGTTGTAAGCCTTTCTCATTCGTTGTTGGTAGGCAGCGATATTGACGCAAGCCTCTTGTCTTACTTCACCGACTAGATCAAGAGCTTCTGTCATTGCAGCCTCATTACTTGCCCTGTCATATTGCAGGGATCGGAGGGTGGGAATTCATACCTCTATGGGTAGCAGGGCCTCGGCCCCGTAGACCAGGCCAAATGAAGTCTGCCCTGTGGACTCCTTTCTGGTGGTCCTGATTGACCATAACACACTTGGAAGTTCATCCACCCATCTTTCTTTGAGCTCATCCACCATCCTCTTCAGCCCGCTCAGTATTTGCTTGTTCGCTGCTTCAGCCTGCCCATTGGTCTGGGGGTGGCAGACGGCGGAGTAGGCGACAACTATGCCATGGCTTTCCAGCCAAGCCCGCAGGGAATCATTGTCAAACTGCCTTCCATGATCGAAGACTAGCACATGCGGTAGGCCATATCTTGTTATTATATTCCTCCAGATTACCTTTCTAACCGCCGGTTCTGTTATATTTGGGACGACTTCAGCTTCAATCCACTTAGTGAAATAATCAATCCCTTGTCCGAACGTCACCGGCAGCTCGATGACCCCCATAGGGAGGATCCCTGCCCCGCTGAATCTGTACAACGATCCAGGGGCGGGCCTTAGGTGCCTCTTGTCCAGGTTCATTTTATCAAATGCTTCCTTGTATAGCAAGTTGGTTTAAGCTCCCGTATCCACCATGCACCTTCTCACGATGTGATTGCTAATGACAAGATACAATACCAGAGGGTCGCTGTGGGGGTAGACGACCCGCCCTGCATCTTGGGGAGTGATGCTCAGGGTCAGGCCTGTTGGGCTCCCTGCCCTTTTAGCGTAGTAGATTTGATTTCTAAGCTCTCGGATTTGCCTTTTTTGGCCCCTCCGGCTTGTCTGGCCTTCAGCGTCTCCTGACACAACATGAATTATCATGCGGTTTTGTATCGAGCCCTCAGGCTTGTCCGCCATTTTCCTTCTGGCTTTTATTCCTTGCAACATAGGTACTCAGCCAGCCATTTCTGATGAGCTTCTCAATCTCGTCTTTCAGATGGCGGCACTCTTCAGTGGTATGCCCTATGCAATAATGGAATGTGCAGAACTTTTTTGGGTCACCCTTTGAGCTGCGTGGCTTACTAGGGCGGTTCCATTTGGCTGTGTCCTTCTCCTGCTCAAATATCTCGTCTCTTGATTTGTTGAGGGCTGTGTAGCTGTCTAACGTGAGCTGGAAGACCACACGCTCCTTTCTTGGAGTGTCACCCTCCTCAGCTCTTTGTTTCCCTGCCTCGCCTCTACTGCGTCCACCCTGCGGTCTCCCTGTGGCCAGGAAGGTCCTGTGGCGGTGTCCGGCAGGCTATGGAACTCTTCCTGCAGCATGAAGCCCTCGACTATCTTTCAAGCTTTGGCCAGAGTTTCTGGCTGGGCCCTGATCATCTGATTTTTCATCTCCCCTGGGAGCAATGAGTTGGTCACCGCGTACGCTGCGGTTGGGTCATCAATTTCTCTGACCTGCTGGAAGGCCTGGTCGAATCTCTTTAAATACTCTCTGACGGTCTCACCCTTTTTCTGTCTGAGGGTCATCAGGTCAAATCGGGTCAGCCTGCGCCTCTTGTTCTCTGCATACTGGTCTAAGAAGGCTTCGGCCAGTTCTATAAAGTAGCTGATTGATCCCTGTGGCAAGTCCCTGAACCATCCTTGAGCCAAACCCACCAGGGTGGTAGGGAAAATCTTGCACCAGACCGCATCAACGGCATCGTACATCCCCATATGACTTTCATAGGCTGCCAGGTGATCTTCTGGGTCAGTGGTCCCATCAAACTTGACAGAAGGCATCTTAATCTTTGGGATGGGACATCCTTGAACCTCAGGGTGGAGAGGAGTCTTTGTAGGCTTGCCCATCATTTTTGACCGGCTCCCCGCAGAGTGGTAACCGTAGTCATCACATTTATCAGTGGTCGATTTTCCAATACTGGGGGGGAGCAGTGCCTGGGCGCTTGCCGACTCATAGCCTCATCTTCCCTCATAGGGGAGCAGCGCCGGGGTCGTTTCCCCTAGGGCAGCTAGAGGTTATCATCCTGGTGGTGCTTGGGTTCCGACGGTTGTCCGTGGTTGAGCCTGGTCTGCATGCTTCTGGACAGCCCTGGATCCTGCTGTGATTTTGCAGCTGATGTCAACCTGGAGAAGACACCACCCTGCCTGTCTCCCAGGCGCTTTGAGGCAGGTTCTCTGGGTCTCATCCGCTCATGAAGCTTCTGGGATAACCCCCTTTTCTCGGCACCTGGCGTGGATTCGGTGGTATGTATGGAAAACGCTTGCTGCTGAGCAGGCAGCTCCTGGTCGCCGGCTGTGATGCGTCTCTTGGCCTGTACATACCCCTGAGCGGTTTTCCTCGCCTTTCTCTGAACATTCCTGGCATCAGTTCGCTTCGTGCCCCCAGCCCCTTCAGCACTCTCAAAGTGTAGGTGCCTAGGGGTCGTGGCGATCTTGCCCACCATGTCCTCCGGCGTGAATTCTTGATTTAGCATGGCCGAGAAGAAGACTGTAGTCTGTGGAACCTGGGCAGGGGTGAGGTTAATGTTAGGCCTCTGATGATCGACCTTCCCAGCTGCGACTTTAGTCTCCTTGTTGGGTGCCTCGTGTAGGCTGGCTCGCCTCAATCCTCGGATCGTGGCGGCGGGTGTCACCTCCGGTAGAGGCATACCATACAGGGGGGTCACCGGTTGTACCGTCGGATCCGCCCCATAGTTGACTTCAATAATCTCAGGCATTTTTCTGGTCATGGTTGATTTTTGTGGGTAATTCGTGAGCACAACCATTCACTCCCCACAGACGGCGCCATATTGTTTCGGTCACGGAAGCAATAGACCCGAATCCGATTCGGATCCTTTTGAGTTTGGTATTGCTTTGATGGTGATTGTCTTCTTGCTTGATCCTCCCTTTCCTCTCACCCGATAATCGGACCTTCCCATATAGCGGGCGACCCGTGGCAGGCTACCGACCCCCATCACCAGATTTAACAAATTCCGTTAAAACCGTCTTTTAAAACCCATTTTCACAATTAACGATTCCCTTAATAGAAGTTGTCTTTCTTAATTATTGATTAAAGTACTAAAATCATTAAAAAAACATTTTTTCAAGAACCATCAGGGACACATTTTCTCCAGATTTAAAGCACAAACCATAAATCGGATATTAAAACGATAAACACGGTTTTAACGATAAACGATGATTTAAAGTGATTAATTAATTCACGCACTAATGAATTGTGAAAAATTATGAAAATATTCGGAAACTTCTTTTTCATCGAGAAGAGTATCCACGTCAAATTTCAGATTAAAATAAAATGTTTAACTTCTAGAACTAAAAATCGGCTTTTAATCGTTTTTGTCCGTAGACGGTAATAATTCAATAATCGATATCTATAATATCAAAAATATACTAAATCATCAAAAACATCATTTTTACATAATATATTCATATATTAAAAGTTTAGGCCAAATATTACGATTTTACAAATTAATATAACAATTTAATCTTTAATCTAGTAAAATAGATAAAAAAAAATACCAAAACATGCCAATTTTCAACTTTTAAAATTTTTTCAGATTATATGACATACATATATTGTCAAAAATATAGTATAAAAATATACATGCAAACACAAATAAAATCAAGTAATACAGAGTAACACCGACGTTACCTCTAATCAAAATCTGAATCGATAATATATTCGTCGGCTTTGGGATCGTTCACAAATCTTTCAACACACGACAAGCATGGTAGAAAAATACCATGAGAAAACTAAGAAAATTAAGGTAAATAACGATCGAAAACAATATCGGATCGTAATAACGATTAATTTAACAATTAAAACAAGATGATTATGACTCATTTAGAGGCAAGAATCGGCCTTGAAATGCTGATGGATGTCACGGTCAAAATGAGAAGAAGGAAGGAATTTTTGTTGTTTAATTGTAAAAATGAATGTTAGGAAATTGATGGTGTTTCCTAAGTTTGAATGTTATTAAAATTTAGATGAAAACTATGCTCCAACACACCTCATATACCAGCCAAAAGGTGATGAATGGGAGAATGAAAAGTTTGTTCATTATGAATCAAATAATGGGAGGAAAAAGAATTATACTTTTACGTTTTAATTTAATAAAATGAAACGTATAAATAAAAACGTAGTAAGGGTGTGACAAGGAAGTGTGACGGTCCAAAACATTTGAAGAAGGTCTCAAATAATTTGTAAGTTGAATAAAAAGAAGAATCGTAAATCGTTAAGGTTGCGTTTGGGCTTTCGGAATTGATTTGAATATCAAGAATTCAATTCCTGTATTTGAATTTCTAGAATTCAAATCCAACCAAATCCAAAATGGTGTTTGGGTACCCTTGGATTTGGATTTGGATTTCGGGCAGGTGGACTCGGTTCAACGTCACCAATTTTTACTTTTTAAAATTTTTCATTAGAAAAATGTAAATGTTAATACAGGAAAAAAAATAATGAAAGACAAATATTACGACAAGATTATGCGAAAAAAAAAGAAACGACATGTGACGTAATTAAAATGACTAGCCATATAATACGAATTTGAGAAAACCAAATTTGAACTAGGTTGCATTTGGTTAAAATTTCAAATCCAAATCCCAAGGTTTCCAAACGCTAAAAATATTTCAAATCCGAAAATCAAATCCAAATCCAAGTTCCCAAAACATGCCATTATGGTATTTCAAAGCAATTCGAGTAAACCTCGCGTTGGAAAATAATTATTTACGAAACTTCGAAATAAAATCACTACTGGCTAAATTTTCCTAAATAAAAATATTTCTTAGTTGAAAATATTATATAAATATATTTAGACGGTTGTAGGAAAAGAAATAACTTGAATCCGAGTTAAAAAACTTTAGGTCGTAGAGAAATAGAATTACTCACGGAAAAATAATTAGTTTACGAAGAAAACCAAATAAACAGATTTATAAGAATTAAAATCTTTTAAAATAAAAATAAATATCATTAGACCCAAAAATGAAAATAAAGGTTGGAAAATGATGAAACATAAATCCGAAATGTGACAGAGCTGTAACGAAGTCATAGCGGAAAGGATAAGACGCTAGGAAAATAGCTGGTGTGTAGACACCCACATTTGGCTACTAGGTGTCTATAGCAGTTTCCAAAAACACCCGATGATGATCGAACTCAAACGTGCTTTAACATACTCGGATATGGGCTCAAAACCATTAGTTTCTGGCTTGGACTGTTTACGGAGTACAAATCTCATAAAACCAACCTCAAATTCGGGCCCAGCGGGTCGTTTCCAATCAAATAAGACTAATTTGGGTCAAAACCGACACCAGAAATAAAACCGACTTTTAGCGATCGGGTCAAACCCCGGTCAAAGCCGTTTCCGAGAACACAAAACAGCGACACAATTATCAAAGAATCCAACTCAAGCACAAAATCTCAAAAATATCCTGTCAGCCTCATCCACTCGATCGAGTGTCAGCTCACTCGATCGAGTTGGCCTCCAACAGGCCCGCTATCTCCTTTTAGCCGGGTCATTCGATCGAGACCATCAGGGCACTCGATCGAGTAACCCTAGGATGGGTGATGGGGGAATTCCTATATATACCTCCCTTCTGTAACACAATTAACACTTTGAACGCTAGAATTACACACAATTTTAGATTTCACATACAATTTTACAACCTTACATTAGCAAACCCGAGAGCAAAACTCATCAAATCCCTTCCCTAATCATACCTTAAACCACCATAAATTTTCCTACATAATCTCGAAGCTCCCGTGCCAAGGCCACAACTAGACGAGCCCTATTCCGAGAAGATAAAGCATGTAGGTTGAGGGTGCAAAATCCAATCCCGATCTCCTCCTTTTCTCTCTTTCCTTCTCTCGTCTCTTCTGTCTTCTCGTCCTTTTTTTTATTATTTTTTAACAAAATTTCTTCTTTCGTTTCTAATATCGTTAATATTACTAGTACCAAAATATTAAAATATTCGCCTATTCGTGTCGAATACATGGGATGACGGAATAAGAAAATCCGAATACAAGGGTGTTTCACCCGACGTTGCCGGTCGCTTATCCCGATACCCCAAGTATTTGATTGTTGAAGCGAATCAATGTCAACAAGATCGTTCTTTTTTTATCGTGTCGATAGTCCCGTTTTATTATTTGCATCATCATCGTTAACATCGCGCATTCATCAATTTCTAAAACTATTTGAAATCAAACATGTTTATTTAAGTTAGGGCGAAACCCCGTAGACACCCAGATTTGGACCTGGTGGCTGCAGAAGTGCCCAACAAACACCCAATGACGATAGGACTGCAACGCAACGCGGGTTCGCGATGTTTTAGATAGTTTTTCTATAGAACGGATAAAATAAATTACTCGGGCAAATTAAACTAACATGATGGCTGCCTTAGTCGTGTCGTTACGGTCGCATAGATACTAATTAGAGTCAATTCCGACACCGGGACCCCGAGTCGGTCTCGAAACTCGAACTGAGTCAGCACCGCGCCAAGCGAGCCTCGGGATGCACGCCCGAGGCCCACTAATGTTCACGCGCGCTAGGTCAAGCCGCGGGAGCCTTAATCCCCAAGTAACAAATTATCCTCCTCCCTCTCGGGTTTGGAAAGTATCAAAACCGTATCCTCAAAACCCCAACCGCACCACTTGACGCGCCTGGGTCTCCCCGCGCCCAAGCCCAGGCGTCTGAGTCTTAGTACGCCCCAGCTCGGGCGCCCGTATGGGTGACGAGGGCCGAAAACACCTATAAATACCCCCCTTCACGCCCTCATCTCGACACACAATCATGAGTTCGTGCCTACTTCTACACAACTCGTTCTTCCCTCTCTTTTCTCCCGCTAAGGGCTCGCACTCCGACACCCGAGGCAAACGATCCACTCGATCGTAGTTCCGATAAAGCGACATCGACGCTACTCCTCACCTTCGAGCACCCCACTCAATACCGAGGTGACTGTGTTCGACTAGCTCAAGTCTAGTAACGAAGTTCTGCCGGATTAGCCGCAGAATGAGTTCATAGTAACGAAGCTCTGCCGGAGTAGCGGCAGGAAGAGTCAAACGGAAACGGAGCTCTACCGAAGTCACTGGTCAAGCTAGAAGGATCCGCCTGTTGATCGAGTCGTCACTAGGTTGCCATCTAAACAAAACTTTCCATACTTGTACTTTTTATTATGCACTACGACAACACTAGATGTGGGCACTAGGCCCACAAACATCTACTAAAATACGTAATGTCCCAACTTCAACCGCAAACACTAAAACACACTAAATAGACCCAAATAATTCCGAGATCCGTACTCAAACTATCCATACATCGTGTCCCGTTTAGTGTACACTCCGAGGGTGCAACTCCTCACTATGTGATTTACTTACATTCGCATTTACAGTTTCTCGTATGATTTATTGCTTTTATGACCTTATAATTGCATGCTAAATCACCTAACACGGAATTCAAAACGTAAAACAACTAAAATTGAACAAAGTAATGGTCGGGTTCCGTATTAGTCCCGGTGCTCGCCTTATTGGGTTCGACGTATCCTTATTAATACCGAACCGACGCATCTTAAGCCGAATACCAGGTAAGGTATACCACGAGAATGACTAATATCTGTATTATCGCGTTAAAACTGATTTCCTAATACGTATAATACTAGTACTCTCTACTCTCCTACGTGCATCTTTTCATGGCCTGCTTGTCACGTGAAATCGCAGGCAAAGAATGTAAACACAACTACTTTGACGACAAAACTTACTTGTCCTTAAAACAACCGACATAACAAAAGGTTTAAGGTTAAAAACAACGGATGTTACAGTACTTCCACCATAACAAAAGAATTAGGATATCAGCCCACTGATTTATCAGTAGAGGCCGCTATAGTGCGGGCGGGATTGGGGGTTGACATCTATCGGATGTTGGCTTCCCAATACGTACCCTCACCCCTTACTCAGAATCGACGATTTCCGGATGTCCGAAACCATTGGCAATGAGAGTCATTCCAGGCATGGAGTGCTTAAGGGTACAAGTCTTTATCTTTAGGTCCCGTGCCACTCAGCTTTGAGCCGGCAAAGGATCAAAGTTGACTTGAACGGTTTCCGAGTCCCCATAATTGACTCGGTAGCGACTCCACAAATCGGCAACAACTTCAGTTCACTAAAAAGGCTGCCTTACAAAACAAAACGGCCTTTAAACATTTACAACCACGACTCGATCGATTCCCAAACGGAAACACGGGTGCCCCCACCCGTCTAGAACAAGTCCGGATCGTCATCCAAATCTAGGTCCGACACTTCGCCCCGTACGCGAGATCGGACCGGCCCCCGGCAGGGAGGGGGCCGCGTGGGTGGCCGCCGCCACACGTTGAAAAACCGGGTCGGTCCCGCGCGGGGCGCCAGGCGGTGTGGACGGACGTCCTCAAACCCGTTGATGCGGATCTGACATCACATAATCCGCAAGGAGTTATTACGATGTCGAGATGCGGAGGGAATCATTTTTCAATCTAGTCCAACTTATAAAACGTTTATTCTTAAGACGCGATATCAACTCTATATAGTCGAATATCGTGTCTAAATGAATTAGACAATAAATTAAACTAGCACGAACTCGTTGATGCTAAAATAATTGTCACATTGTTCGAAAGAGCTAATTATGACGTTATAACGAGGAGAGAATTTATTTCGTTTTAGTTCAATTTAAAACGACTCATATACGTCCTTTCTAAAACTCACTCTAATTATTTGATATTGATTCTATAATCAAATATCGAATATGACGAGTATCGAAAATTCAATTCGAGTACGAATCATGTCATATTTTTACACGACTTAGCAAAATCATCAATTTTCAACATTAAAAAGCAATTTCGAAATTCATGACAAATTGCAAAACAAACCCTTGTTCGTACAGGGGGCACTCGATCGAGTGTCTAGCCCACTCGATCGAGTGGCACCTCAAAAACCGAGGCAGAAGGTCTTTTTTAGGACCACTCGGTCGAGTCCCTCAATGAATCGATCGAGTGGCACCTCAAATTTTGGGCTGAAGCTTTTTCCGAGGTCCACTCGGTCGAGTCCCTCAATGACTCGATGAGTGGCCTTTATCACGTCAAATCCGTGAGCCCTTCAATACATTCCAAGTCCCGATAAAATTCTTTTATGACTTCGGTCAACACGTGTCAAGTCAATCACGTGACCTACTACTTTCCAAAACCTTGCATCACATCGTTTACGTCATTCCATATTATTTACAAACCATTATTATCGTTGCTAACCCGTTTGTTTCAACTTTTGTCTTATTATTTCCATATGTTTGTTTTATTGTACTAAAACGAACCTCGCATGCTAAATACAACTTTGACGTTAATTTAGATGCATTAAATTGACTTAGCAACTTATTCAAATCTTCGCATGTTTAGTCAAAATACTCTTTGCATAACATCTCATCGAATTACTAACGCGCGTATTAAAACACCAAACGATATCTTAGTAGAGGCCGCTAAGTGCGGGCGGGGTTGGGTGTTCTTTTTGAATTTCCCAACACGTACCCTCACACCTTACTCAAAACCGTGGTTTCCGGATATCCGAACCCATTGGCGCACGAGAGTCATTCAATACACGGTAACCGATAATGTCGGTATCGGTATCGCAATGCAAAGGGACGAACCCCATAAACTCTGACATCTGAATGGGCTGTACTTGGTGCACGGCCCACTAAGATATAGAGTGGGTTCGAATGGGCCCGAACTCCCACAAAGTTCAGTGGCGACTCCACTTCGAATTAAATTTCAATTCGATCCATCTCACATGAGATTCATTCGCCGCCCCAAAATCGCGCGTGGCCGCGTCAGGGTGGACCTATGTCATGTCCAAAATTTGGTGACTCCGCTGGGGATAACTGATGTGTGACTTACCATCGGCATTCTCAAGGTGAGACTCGAATAGAAATCGTTTGACTAATACAATACGCGTTTTAGTTTTACGTTTCATGCATAACCCTATCTTTTCCCGGGCTGGTACCGGCGAATGACGTCCCGCTATACCGCGATATACTCCAAAATGGATATGTCAAGGTGTCCATGGCTAATTCGTATGGGTTTCGCGGCATGTTCTAAGCTCAACTCGACTTAGGGAGTCCGTCCCGATTCTAGAAAAGGTCGTGCACACTGGTATAGACCCTATTTAGACCGACCGAGACCTAGTGTAAAGCATACATGCTTTCGTCATAATGCTTACGTGACTATGTGCTACTTGGTTTCCGTGTCGTTTTCAAAAACCGTCATTTCAAAAAATACATCTTTCAAAAAATATTCAATTTTCAAAAATTCAGAAAGCTGCCAAAATTTAGACTTAAGATTTGACTCAAAACAAGCCTATTTTCTAGCCGGCATGATGTCCATTTTAATATTCAAATTCTCGATAACTAGTCGATTTTTTGAATTTTCAAAATTCCATTTCAATTTTCAAATCTTCGAGACACCATTTTCGATTTTCAAATCTTCGGGATCCTGTTTTCAGTTTTTTCAAATTTTTTTGGAAATTTATTTCCGATATTCAAATTTTCAAATATTCAACTTTTCAAAAATCTGGAATGCTACCGAAAATTAGGACTAATGATTTTACTCAAAATAGGTTATTTCTAGCTGGTATGCTGCGCATTTCAAAATCCAAAAATTTTCAAACCTTCAAAAATCAGGCCCGACGGCACCTTGCCGGTTTCAAAAGTCGGGCCATCCTCCGATTTTCTCGGAATCCAAACTTTCCTTTTTAAAAAAAACCTTCCTTATCCTAAGGTTTACCGCATTTAGTAGTGTCGGGTCTTTTTATAAGTCGTTAGCGTCGAAACTCCGTTGATCCTACATCACGGGTTTCTTCCCCATCCTAGTCCGCCTTATTCTAAAGGCATAACCAACCAACACGATTCATACACTCGTAAATGAAAGGTTCGTCCAGACACTCGAGACCTAACTAGAAAGTCCCGCGTGATCTTTTTCTCCAGCAGGACGTTCCCCACGACCTTTCCTAAGGGAATTTCGCCCGTCTTTCAGTCCGTTAGTCGAGTCATCCCAATTCGAGAATCCTTTAACTTAAGGGTCTACCCTAATCATAGGGTTGTCCTTATTCAAGTTGAGTCGAGGGTCTCTAGCGTCGAAACTCTGCCGATCTTACATCGCAAGTTTCTTCTCTGCATTTCCTCGAGGCCGAGTCAACCTTTTACAAGGCATAGCCCTACAACAAAAGGTTCGTGATCCTTACGTCTAAGGGTCACTTGTCCGACGCTTGAGTCTTAACAACCTTCAATCCCCTTGGGGGCTACTCTTCAGCAGAACGATCAATCACGATTGCTCTAAGGGTCATGTCTTACACGTGTCTCACGTACCCCGCTTTCGAGTCACTTAGATGTCAAACCATCTGAGTCCTATCAGAGTCTTTAGTCTCACTCGAGGGATGTCCTCCTCCCGAGCAGTCAATCACAGTCACTCCGAGAATCGTACCCTACACATTTGTCTTAGGAGAGTCTAACCCGAGTCAAACTGGAGTCGTCTCTCCTCCCGCGCTATTTCCTATGCCTTGGTGTATTTGAGTTCCGAAGCAGCTTTCCTGATTATGCGGTATTCTTACCAACAGGCCACCGGTAACCAGACATAAGCACAAGATGCAAGAAGCTTTGGACAAATTGACGGTCTTGCTGACTCAGATTGAGGCACAACTGACAGCTATCAAGTCCGACCAGATAGCTATTGTTACCCGTTTGAGCTATCAAGTCCAGACAGCTATCAAGGGACTCCTAATGGTGAATTCTCGCGGGGTATGTGTATGAAGCTCACTTCGTTGAATTCTCGGGATATTATCTCGATTTCGGTTTGGTATAGAGCTAGGCTTTTGCTATAAACCTTCTAAATGTCTGTGCCTTGGTTGACTACAAAGGATGAGTCTCCATGGACTCAAAGATTTTTAATCCCTTATGTTACTGCGGCTTTTTGCCCTATTAGGCGAGCCTCGTATTCGGCCGCGTTGTTAGTTACTAGGAAGTTTAGTTTGACTGATATGCACTACCAGAAAAAAGCTAATTTGTGGCTCCAAAATATCTATCATTTGCGGCGTTTTAGGCGAAGAAGCAAATAAATTTGTGTGTGAAGTGCTAATCTGAACAGACAACGAGTATAAATTTGAGAATCTTTTTCATTCCTTGAAAAACTTTAAACAATTGTGGTCGGAGCCGTCGACATTGTATCTTGACCGTCCTCCGCCGATGATTTTAGGGAAAAGAGAAAAAAGCTAAAAAATTTAACTTCAGACGTAGTACTTTTTTAAGGTATTCGCATTCCAGTGGGCAGCCATCTCCTGGCCTTCAGGGTTAGCAATTCTGTAATTTCCTGGCCCCATAATCTGGGTGACCTCATATGGGCCTTCCCAATTGGCGCTTAGCTTGCCGTGCTCCCTCAATCTTCCTACAACATGTGTCTTTCTTAGGACCAGGTCCCCTACCTGGAAACTCCTTACATTCACCTTTTTGTTGTAAGCCTTTCTCATTCGTTGTTGGTAGGCGGTGATATTGACGCAAGCCTCTTGTCTTACTTCACCGACTAGATCAAGAGCTTCTGTCATTGCAGCCTCGTTACTTACCTTGTCATATTGCAGGGATCGAAGGGTGGGAATTCATTCCTCTATGGGTAGCAGGGCCTCGGCCCCGTAGACCAGGACAAATGGAGTCTGCCTTGTAGACTTCTTTCTGGTGGTCCTGATTGACCATAACACACTTGGAAGTTCATCCGCCCATCTTTCTTTGAGCTCATCCTCCATCCTCTTCAGCCCCCTCAGTATTTGCTTGTTCGCTGCTTCAGCCTGCCCATTGGTCTGGAGGTGGCAGACGGCGGAGTAGGCGACAACTATGTCATGGCTTTCCAGCCAAGCCCGCAAGGGATCATTGTCAAACTGTCTTCCATGATCGAAGACTAGCACCTTCGGTAGGCCATATCTTGTTATGATATTCCTCCAGATTACCTTTCTAACCGCCGGCTCTGTTAAATTTGGGACGGCTTCAGCTTCAATCCACTTAGTGAAATAATCAATCCCTACTATCAAAAACTTTCTGCCCGCAGTCGCCACAGTGAACGGACCTAGAATGTCCATCCCCCATTGAGCGAAGGGGATGCGAGACAAGATCGGTCGGAGGTCCTGGACAGGGGCGTGTATTGATGGGGCAAACAATTTATACTTCCCGCATTTCTGGGTTAGATCCATGGCATCAGCGAGCAGGGTCGGTCAGTAGTAGCCTGCCCTCAGGGCTTTGTGGGCCACTGATCTTCCTCCTATGTGATGACCATAGATACCTGAGTGTATATCATCTAGCACTTCCGCGGCCTGCCCTACCCCCAGGCACCTGTGCAGGGGAGAGGAGAATGATTTTCTATACAGTTCCTCGCCAATTAGTATGAACCATGCGGCCCTGGCTGACATCTTTCTCCTCTGTATTGGGTATTGCGCAAGGGTTCCATACTTCTTGAACTGGATGATTCGGGTCATCCAGTCTTCGGATTCTACTTCATCAATGACACTGACCTGTTGGCAGGGTGTGGTAGATTTTTCATGTATTACATCCACCCACACTTATCTTCTTATATCCTACAGGCTGGAGCTGGCCAGCTTTGACAGGGCGTCTGCCCGGTTGTTCTGTGACCGGGGAATTTGCTTGACTTCATAAGATTTCAGTCCGGATAACTCTTGTTTCACCCTTTCCAGGTACGAGGCCATAGCCTGATCTCTAGCTTCGTATTCTCCATTAATTTGGTTGGCAAAGAGCTGGGAGTCTGTTGCTAGGACGAGCCTCTCTGCCCCTGCGACCTTAGCCAAATTGATGCCTGCCAGTACGGCTTCGGACTCGGCCTCATTGTTTGATGCTGGGAAGGTGAACCTGAGCGCATGCTCAAAGTCTGCTCCCTCAGCGCTGGTTAGCACAATCTCTGATCTGCCCCCGTACCGCTGGCTGTAGAGGATCCGTCAGTGTACACTGTCCATTCTCCAGCGGGCGGATCGTCTTCTTCTGATTGAGAACACTCTGCCAGGAAGTCTGCCAAGGCCTGCGCCTTGATGGCAGTCCTGGACTTGTATGATATGCCCAACCCGCTTAGCTCTATAGCCCATTTCAGCAATCTTCCAGACTTCTCAAATTTTTCCAGAACTTTCTCCAGGGGCTGGTCAGTCGGTACAACGACGGGATGGGCGTCGAAGTAGGGCCTGAGTTTCCTGGCTTCAATGACGACTGTGTAGGCTGCTTTTTCAACGACTGGGTAATTCTTTTTGGCTTCCCCCAGGGCATGGCTTACAAAATAAATCGGATGCTGGGAGCCTGCCTCTTCCCTTAAAATTACCGTGCCCACCATTGAGTTTGTCACAGCAATGTAAAGGAAGAGCCTCTCCCCCGCCACCGGCCTTGGCAGGGTGAGCAGCTGCATCAAATGTTCTTTCAGTTGTTCGAAAGCTTCTTTTTGTTCAGTTTCCCACTTGAACTGGTTGTTCCCTTTCAACACTTTGAAGAAAGGGGTCGATTTGTCGGCTGACCTGGCGATGAACTGTGCCAGTGCAGCCATCCTGCCGGATAGGCGCTGAATATCCCTAATTGTTCTCGGCTTTGGAAGGTCCAAGACAGCCTGAACCTTCTCTGGGTTCGCGTCAATCCCCCTGGCGCTGACCAGAAAGCCTAAGAATTTTCCCGAGCGGACCCCGGAGGTGTATTTTTTGGGGTTCAGTTTCATCTGGTATGCGCGCAGGCAGGAGAAGGTGTACTGCAAATCTTTCAGGTGTTCTGCATCTTCCTTACTCTTTACTATTGCGTCATCCACATACGCCTCCAGGTTTCTACCCTTCTAATTTTCGAACACCTTATCGACTAACCGCTGGTAGGTGGCGCCTGCATTCTTGAGCCCGAACAACATCATCTTGTACATGTATGTGCCTGAGCTGGTAATGAATGCGCATTTCACCCTGTCCGGCTGCCAGAGATATACTTGGTGATAGCCTGAAAAGGCATCAAGGAAGCTAAGCATGGAGTATCCACTGGTGGCATCTACCAGCTGATCGATCCTCAGAAGGGGACAGCAGTCCTTAGGGCATGCCTTGTTAAGATTGGTGAAGTCTACACACATCCTCCAGGCACCCAAGGATTTTTTCACCATCACCACATTAGCCAACCACAACTTTCTATGAAGTCAGCCTTCTGGAGCTTCTCAATTTCCTCTTTGATGGCCTGATCTTTTTTTGCAGACATATTCCTTTTCTTTTATTTCACAAGGCGGGCCTCCGAACTTACGTTCAGCTTGTGAACAATGTGGGCCGAATCGACCTCTGGGATTTCGTCTGCGGAGTAGGCAAACACATTCCTGTTGTCTCTTAAGACTTTAATCAATTCTTCGCGGTAGGAACTTTCCAGGTCTGCCTCTTTCAGGACCTGCCTCTATCAGGACCTGCCTTCCAGGCTCTAGTTCCACCATCATGCTTTCCCCCCCAGGGTGGTCCGCTGTTTGCTGACCAGCGGGAATATCCCCTTCCCTGCTGGGGGAACTGTCTGCTTTGCGCTTACCTTTCCTTTCCATTTCATGGGTGCGTAGGGCCACAAAGTAGCACTGCCTGGCCGACTCTTGGTCACCGTGCACTTTTCCCTCCATGCCAAAATCCGTCACGTAAGCTATAGTCAGGGCTCTGATTGATATGGCTGCCTCAATTTCATCTAGTGTCGCCCTGCCTATCAAAGCGTTATACGTGGACTTTGCATCAACAACAACGAACGATGCTCGGATATTTCTAGCTGAGGCCCCTTCTCCAAACGTCACCGGCATCTCGATGACCCCCATAGGGAGGATCCCTGCCCCGCTGAATCCGTACAACGATCCAGGGGCGGGCATGAGGTGCTTCATGTCCAGGTTCATTTTATCAAATGCTTCCTTGTATAGCAAGTTGGTGTATGCTCCCGTATCCACCATGCACCTTCTCACGATGTGATTGCTAATGACAAGAGACAATACCAGAGGGTCACTGTGGAGGTAGACGACCCACTCTGCATCATGGGGAGTGATGGTCATGGTCAAGCCTGTTGGGCTTCCTGCCCTTTCAGCGTAGCAGATTTGATTTCTAAGCTCTCGGATTTCCCTTTTTGGCCCCTCCGGCTTGTCTGGCCTTCAGCGTCTCCTGATACGACATGAATTATCGTGCGGTTTTGTATCGAGCCCTCTGGCTTGTCTGCCATTTTCCTTCTGGCTTTTATTCCTTGCAGCATAGGTACTAAGCCAGCCATTTCTGATGAGCTTCTCAATCTCGTCTTTCAGATGGCGGCACTCTTCAGTGGTATGCCATATGCAATCATGGAATGTGCAGAAATTTTTCGAGTCACCCTTTGAGCGACGTGGCTTACTAGGGCGGTTCCATTTGGCTATGTCCTTCTCCAGCTCAAATATCTCGGCTCTTGATTTGTTGAGGGTTGTGTAGCTGTCAAACCTGAGCTGGTAGGCCACACGCTCCTTTCTTGGAGTGTCACCCTCCTCATCTCTTTGTTTCCCTGCCTCGCCTCTACTGCGTCCACCCTGCGGTCCCCCTGTGGCCAGGAAGGTCCTGTGGGGGTGTCCGGCAGGCTATGGAATTCTTCCTGCAGCATGAAGCCCTCGACTATCTTTCAAGCTTTGGCCAGAGTTTATGGCTGGGCCCTGATCATCTGATTTTTCATCTCCTCTGGGAGCAATGAGTTGGTCACCGCGTACGCTGCGGTTGGGTCATCAATTTCTCTGACCTGCTGGAAGGCCAGGTGGAATCTCTTTAAATACTCTCTAACGGTCTCACCCTTTTTCTGTCTGAGGGTCATCAGGTCAAATCGGGTCGGCCTGCGCCTCTTGTTCTCTGCATATTGGTCGAAGAAGGCTACGACCAGTTCTATAAAGTTGCTGATTGAACCCTCTGGAAAGTCCCTAAACCATCCTTGAGCCAAACCCACCAGGGTGGTAGGGAAAATCTTGCACCAGACCGCATCAACGACATCGTACATCCCTATATGACATTCATAGGCTGCTAGGTGATCTTCTGGGTCAGTGCTCCCATCAAACTTGATAGAAGGCATCTTAATCTTTAGGATGGGACATCCCTGAACCTTAGGGTGGAGAGGAGTCTTGGTAGGCCTGCCCATCATTTTTGACCGGCTCCCCGCAGAATGGTAACCGTAGTCATCCCGTTTATAAGGGGTCGATTTTCCAATATTGGGGGGGGAGCGGTGCATGGCGCTTGCCGACTCAGAGCCTCATCTTCCCTCATAGGGGAGCGGCGCCGGGGTCGTTTCCCCTGGGGCGGCTCGAGGTTATCCTCCTGGCGGTGCTTGGGTTCCAACGGTTGTCCGTGGTTGAGCCTGGTCTACATGCTTCTGGACAGCTCTGGAGCCTGCTGTGATTCTGCTGCCGGTGTCAACCTGGAGAAGACACCACCCTGCCTGTCTCCCAGGCGCTTTGAGGCAGGTTCCCTGGGTCTCATCCGCTCCTGAAGCTGGGATAACCCCCTTTTCTCGGCACTTTTCGTGGATTCGGTGGTATATATGGAAAATGCTTGCTGCTGAGCAGGCAGCGCCTGGTCGCCGGCTGTGATGCGTCTCTTGGCCTGTACATACCCCTGAGCGGTTTTCCTCGCCTTTCTCTGAACATTCTTGGCATCCGTTCGCTTCGTGCCCCCAGCCCCTTCAGCACTCTCAAAGTGTAGGTGCCTGGGGGTCGTGGCGATCTTGCCCACCAGGTCCTCCGGCGTGAATTCTTGATTTAGCATGGCCGAGAAGAAGACTGCAGTCTGTGGAACCTGGGCAGGGGTGAGGTTAAGGTTAGGCCTCTGATGATCGACCTTCCCAGCTTCGACTGTAGTCTCCTTGTTGGGTGCCTCGTGCAGGCTGGCTCGCCCCAATCCTCGGATCGTGGCGGCGGGTGTCACCTCCGGCAGAGGCATGCCATACGGGGGGTCACCGGTTGTACCGTCGGATCCGCCCCAGAGTTGACTTCAATAATCTCAGGCATTTTTCTGGTCATGGTTGATTTTTGTTGGTAATTTGTATGCACAACCGTTCACTGCCCACAGACGGCGCCATATTGTTCCGTTCACGAAAGCAATAGACCCGAATCCGATTCGGATCCTTTTGAGTTTGGTATTTCTTTGATGGTGATTGTCTTCTTGTTTGATCCTCCCTTTCCTCTCACTCCGATAATCGGACCTTTCCGACGGAGACGGCCTGTTTCCTGCACACAGAGCACACAGGGTCTCGGAGGTATCTGAGGAAGCCCTCTCCGATGCCTAAGTCAGTCCGTGGAATGCCTTGATGAACCTTACTCGTGAAGAGTAAGGTGGCGATTTTAGAGTAAGATTCTAAAGAGAGAAAGTCCAACCCCTTTCTTGTGGGAAATACCAAAGTATTTATAGATTCCCCCAACAGAGAGGAAAAGAAGAGAGAGAGAGGGGAAGAATGGGAGGATGAGAAGATGACACGTGGGCTCACCTCGTCCACCCATTCTTCCATACCTTAGGCACGGACAGAAAGGTTTCCAGTTCCTGCCCCCCGGGCCTGCCAGGGAGGGATGCCTTGCTTGCTGATAGGCAGGGGGCTCGTCTTTATAACCACGACGCTTGTGGCATGACCCTGATCGGAAGGGAAGGGGAAGCTTGTTTGGATCCTGGGGCAGCTCTCTAAGACTGCCTTTTAGGGGCCTCTTAACGAGGTCCTGCTGGCAGGCCTGCCAAGCAGGCCTCTCCCTACTTTCGGGTAGGGCTCCCTCGGGGCCCATATAGCGGGCGATCCGTGGCAGGCTAACGACCCCCATCACCTGATTTAACCAATTCCATTAAAACCGTCTTTTAAAACCCGTTTTCACAATTAACGATTCCCTTAATAAAAGTTGTCGTTCTTAATAATTGATTAAAGTACTAAAATCATTAAAAAAAACATTTTTTTTCAAGAACCATCAGGGACACATTTTCTCCAGATTTAAAACACAAACCATAAATCGGATATTAAAACGATAAACACGATTTTAACGATAAACGATGATTTAAAGTGATTAATTAATTCACGCACTTATGAATTCTGAAAAATTATGAAAATATTCGGAAAATCCTTTTTCATCAGAAAGAGTATCCACGTCAAATTTCAGATTAAAATAAAATGTTTAACTTCTAGAACTAAAAATCGGCTTTTAATCGTTTTTGTCCGTAGACGGTAATAATTCAATAATCGATATCTATAATATCAAAAATATACTAAATCATCAAAAACATCATTTTTACAGAATATGTTCATATAATGAAAGTTTAGGCCAAATATTACGATTTTACAAATTAATATAACAATGTAAGCTTTAATCTCGTAAAATCGATAAAAAATACAAAAACATGCCAATTTTCAACTTTTTAAAATTTTTCAGATTATATGACATACATATATTGTCAAAAATAAAGTATAAAAATATACATGCAAACACAAATAAAATCAAGTAATACAGAGTAACACCAACGTTACCTCTAATCAAAATCTGAATCGATAATATATTCGTCGGCTTTGGGATCGTTCACAAATCTTTCAATACACGACAAGCATGGTAGAAAAATACCATGAGAAAACTAAGAAAATTAAGGTAAATAACGATCGAAAACAATATCGGATCGTAATAACGATTAATTTAACAAATAAAACAAGATGCTTATGACTCATTTAGAGGCAAGAATCGGCCTTGAAATGCTGATGGATGTCACGGTCAAAATGAGAAGAAGGAAGGAATTTTTGTTGTATCATTGTAAAAATGAATGTTAGGAAATTGATGGTGTTTCTTAAGTTTGAATGTTATTAAAATTTAGATGAAAACTATGCTCCAACACACCTCATATACCAGCCAAAAGGTGATGAATGGGAGAATGAAAAGTTTATTCATTATGAATTAAATAATGGGAGGAAAAAGAATTATACTTTTACGTTTTAATTTAATAAAATGAAACATATAAAGAAAAACGTAGTAAGGGTGTGCCAAGGAAGTGTGACGGTCCAAAACATTTAAAGAAGGTCTCAAATAATTTGTAAGTTGAAATAAAAGAAGAATCGCAAAATCGTTAAGGTATTTCAAAGCAATTCGAGTAAACCTCGCGTTGGAAAATAATTATTTACGAAACTTCGAACTAACATTAGTTCGTAGAGAAATAGAATTACTCACGGAAAAATAATTAGTTTACGAAGAAAACCAAATAAACAGGTTTAAAAGAATTAAAATCTTTTAAAATAAAAATAAATATCATTAGACCCAAAAATGAAATTAAAGGTTGGAAAATGACGAAACATAAGGCCGAAATGTGACAGAGCTATAACGAAGTCATAGCGGAAAGGATAAGACGCTAGGAAAATAGCGGGTGTGTAGACACCCACATTTGGCTACTAGGTGTCTATAGCAGTTTCCAAAAATACCCGATGATGATCGGACGCAAACGTGCTTTAACATACTCAGATATGGGCTCAAAACTGTTAGTTTCTGGCTTGGACTTTTTACGGAGTACAAATCTCATAAAACCAACCTCAAATTCGGGCCCAGCGTGTCGTTTCTAATAAAATAAGACTAATTTGGGTCAAAACCGACACCGGAAATAAAACCGACTTTTAGCGACCGGGTCAAACTCCGGTCAATGCCATTTCCGAGAACACAAAACAACCACACAAATATCAAAGAATCCAACTCAAGCACAAAATCTCCAAAATATCATGTCAGCCTCATCCACTCGATCGAGTGTCAGCTCACTCGATCGAGTGGGCCTCCAACAGGCCCGCTATCTCCTTTTAGCTGGGTCATTCGATCGAGTCCGTCAGGGCACTCGATCGACTCCATCAGGACGGGTGATGGGGGAATTCCTATATATACCTCCCTTTTGTAACACAATTAACGACTTTTTTGAACGCTAGAATTACACACAATTTCAGATTTCACACACAATTTTACAACCTTACATTAGCAAACCCGAGAGCAAAATTCGTCAAATCCCTTCCCTAATCATACCTTAAACCACCATAAAGTTTCCTACATAATCTCGAAGCTCCCGTGCCTAGGCCACAACTAGACGAGCCCTATTCCGAGAAGACAAACCATGTAGGTTGAGGGTGCAAAATCCAATCCCGATCTCCTCCTTTTCTTTCTTTCTTTCTCTCGTCTCTTCCGTCTTCTCGTCCTTTTTTTTATTTTTTTTATTTTTTCTTCTTTCGTTTCTAATATCATTAATATTACTAGCACCAAAACATTAAAATATTCGCCTATTCGTGTCGAATACATGGGATGACGGAATAAGAAATTCCGAATACAAGGGTGTTTCACCCGACGTTGCCGGTCGCTTATCCCGACACCCCAAGTATTTGATTGTTGAAGCGAATCAACGTCAACAAGATCGTTCTTTTTTTATCGTGTCGATAGTCTCGTTTTATTATTTGCATCATCATCGTTAACATCGCGCAGGACGGTCCCCACGACCTTTCCTAAGGGAATTTCGCCCGTCTTTCAATCCGTTAGTCGAGTCATCCCAATTCGAGAATCCTTTAACTTAAGGGTCTACCCTAATCACAGGGTTGTCCTTATTCAAGTCGAGTCGAGGGTCTCTAGCGTCGAAAATCTGCCGATCTTACAACGCAAGTTTCTTCTCTGCATTTCCTCGAGGCCGAGTCAACCTTTTACAAGGCATAGCCCTACAACAAAAGGTTCGTGATCCTTACATCTAAGGGTCACTCGTCCGACACTTGAGTCTTAACAACCTTCAATCCCACTTGGGGGCTACTCTTCAGCAGAGCGATCAATCACGATTTCTTTAAGAGTCATGTCTTACACGTGTCTCACGTACCCCGCTTTCGAGTCACTTAGATGTCAAACCATCTGAGTCCTATCAGAGTCTTTAGTCTCACTCGAGGGATGTCCTCCACCCGAGCAGTCAATCACAGTCACTCCGAGAATCGTACCCTCCTACACATTTGTCTTAGGAGAGTCTAACCCGAGTCAAACTGGAGTCGTCTCTCCTTCCGCGCTATTTCCTATGCCTTGGTGTATTTGAGTTCCGAAGCAGCTTTCATGATTATGCGGTATTCTTACAAACAGGCCACCGGTAACCAGACATAAGCACAAGGAGCAAGAAGCTTTGGACAAATTGACGGTCTCGCTGACTCAGATTGAGGCCCAACTAACAGCTATCAAGTCCGACCAGATAGCTATTGTTACCCGTTTGAGCTATCAAGTCCAACCAGCTATCAAGGGACTCCTAATGGTAAATTCTCGCGGGGTATGTGTATGAAGCTCACTTCGGTGAATTCTCGGGAAATTATCTTCATTTCGGTTTGGTATAGAGCTAGGCTTTTGCTATAATCTTTCAAAATGTCTGTGCCTTGGTTGACTACAAAGGATGAGTCTCCATGGACTCTAAGATTTATAATCCCTTATGCTACTGCGGCTTTTAGCCCTATTAGGCGAGCCTCGTATTCGGCCGCGTTGTTGGTTACTAGGAAGTTTAGTTTGACAGATATGCACTAGCAGAAAAACGCTAATTTGTGGCTCCAAAATATGTATCATTTGCGGCGTTTTTGGCGAAGAAGCAAATTGCGCGGAAGCAAATAAAATATTATTTGCGGCGTTCTCGAAACGCGTCATATAATATTTATTTGCGGCGTCACTAAAAAAGCGCCTCAAATACTCGCATTATTTGCGACGTTCTATGTAGGAAACGCCTCAAATAATGAATTTTAAATGGTGCGTTGTAGGTGGCTGATGCCACAAATAAATATATTTGGCGCATCGAAATCAATTAAAAATACGCCACAAATACATTTCTAAAATGAGAAAAAAAATATTTTTTTGAGATTTTCAATAACACCAAATATGCCAATATCAAAGTTCGTCTCCAACATTGGAATTTTAGGAGTCAAGTAGCAAAGCATATCTCGTGGCTTAGGGAGCATGAATTGTATTGAGTAATTGATTTTAAGGTTTTTTTTGTAGGGTGCATATTTTATTATTCAAATTAATGAGAATCACATTTCACCTAAAAAAAAGATGCCAATATACCGCCTCAAAAGGGCATCAACAAATTGCCAAATCCAAATGATTCATAGTGATGTAACTTACATATTATCCACCATTCAAATGAGCATTCTACTACAATAGACTTAGAAATTTAAAATTACTTATCATTCCACGTACACCGAGAATTAAGAAGCCCACTTGTCCCGTTAAGCTCATCTTGGCTGTAGTTGTTGATAAGTCGATATTTATGCGTATTTTTACCCCCTTAATATTATATTTTCTATGTCGTCTTTGTATTATTTGAGCTAAACGTTATAACTTTAGTAACTTTTGATATATTATCGGTCTTATATTATTCTTGGTGCTAAATTGGGTATTAATATATATTTTAATTATTTAATATGTATACATGTAAAAGACCACTAACATCGTATGTATGTTTGCAGGTCTGTCTTAAGAGGACAATATCTCACTCATACGATGTCAGAATAATGCAAATCAAAATGCATTGGAAAGCTAAGATCGAGATGAAAATCTTTATTGAAGAAAGAAAAATCAAATTTCATCATCTAATGGGACGAAATCAAGCTTGAAACCATCAGCCCATTATGGAAAAATAAGGAAAGAGAATCCGGTGTAAATAGGAAAGAAGAAGATGTGAAATTGTGAGAGCAAGATCAATTAATTAAGGAAAGAAATAATCTTACTAAAACCAAATTACCACTATAAAAGACGGCATTAGGGCTTTAATGTAAGGAGGGGAAGGGAGAACAAGGAGCAAAAAAAAACACATACATAGGAATAGGGCGAAGGCCTTGGCCTTCAGGGCCAAGGTTGATACAAATTCAACCGGATTTTAATGTGGGACGCGATCAATTCAACTCCTAATTTATCTAACGGTTGTATATATCTATCTATATTATTTAATTTATTTATCGTTTAATTATTTATTTAGTTTAATCTTTCAGTTATTCGAACATGTAACGTATTGATTATTGTCAATGAGTTATGAGATTACGTTATTGTTTTAACCTTTAATTAGTACTTTGATATTCGTATGAAATTCACGATTTGACTGTTGTTTTCATGTTTATTAATTTAGCCTGATCACCTAGATTATTTACATGAATCGATTGTTAAATTAATAGTGTTTTAAATTAGGTTGCAGCTTACTGGTCTAATTTAACTACTAGAATTTTGTATGATAATTGAGTTATATTTAACTGCAGCTTTCTGGTTCTATATAATTCAATTTATTGGTGTTCTTAACGCGATTAAATTTATTGACTTGATACGTGCTTAGATGGTCGAGTCGATCTAATTTAGTTAGGATTAAACTTGCGTGGTTAACGGAGTTTAACGAGTAAGAAAGATAAAACTGTTAATTTACTTGTTTACAAGGGATTAAATAGTTACCGATCTATTTGAGTCTAATTAATTGAATCGATGATTAACCCGACTATATTATATATTGCATGTCTCGAATATTGTTATGATTAATTTTTTATTTATGTTATGTTTATTTATTTTATTATTATTATTATTATTATTATTATTATTATTATTATTATTATTATTTTCAAACCTAACAAAACCCCCCTTTTTATATATATTTATACTATTAAATAAAAAATTGTCTTAGATAATAATGTCAGTCTCTATGGGATCGACCTCTACTTTCCCTATCTACCGTAGAGTTAGTAGTGTTTATAAATTTAATTTTGAGTGCGGAAATGACATGCATCAGTTGTACAACTCCTCTTTGCGTGGGATCCAAACCTAACATAATGCCGCAAAATCGACATATATTCATAATTCATATGCATCCATATTCACAAAATATCCAATTTCAACAACTTCAATATCCACGAAATTGACCAATCAAGCACAAGTTCACGAACCTAATTTCAAAATCCATATTCATCCTACAATAGTTCACTCTAACTTATAAAGGGAAATTGAATTAGTAATTTTTTATACGATCCCCTACCCCACCACAGTCCATACTCATAACCCATTGGATCATAGTCATGAAAAGCATACCTTATCCAAGTCACTTGTCGTGGAGCAATTTTTTACTATATCGTGCATAAACCGCATCACATAGAAGCCATGGTTCATGTCTCCACTTTGTTGAGGGCACTACGAAGACATATTGTCCCGTTCTTTTCGGCTGAAATGTGCTTAACTTAACTTAACAAAAGTGAACTTGAAGATATTGGGATGAACTATTACTAAAATGAAGTGAGTTTAACTAAATTGCACTACGTGAAAATAATGGGGCCTACAAAATGAAATCGTGTGCCATAAGTTGCATAACTAGTTAACCACTCACGGACAAAATCAAGGAACTCAAGAACGTTCACGGGAGTTTGCAGACAAGGCCACAAATGAAACTCTATGATCGATGCAGAGTATTCTACACAACATATGGTACTACCTCCCAGGATGCGACCAAAACTTGTATCAAGATAACCATGGCTAGCAGCAAGAGCAGCATATAAAAATAACAATCTAAACATAACTAAGTAGTAACATTACTCTGGCGCTTAATGGATCGAACTTTGGCTACTTTCCAGGTAAGCGGGGTTTGCGACAAGGAGACCCGTTATCGCCTTTGATATTCACAATATGTATGGAATACCTGAGTAGGACTATTCAGTATGCTACGGATAGATGGCCTTTCTCCTATCATCCAAAATGCAAACAACTAAAACTGACTCATCTTATGTTTGCGGATGATCTTCTTCTCTTCTGTAAAGGAAACTCTTCCTCCATTATGCTACTTATGAAGGCGTTTTCTACCTTTTCCAAATCTTCGGGACTTCATATGAATAAAGCTAAGTCTGAAGGCTACTATATTGGTGTGCCGGACGCTCTTAAGACGGATATCTATAATGTGACAGGTATAAGGGAAGGAAGTATGCCTTTCAAGTATCTTGGTTTACCCATTCAAGCTACCAAAATCAGTAGAGAACAGTGCTTGATCCTCTCGGAAAAAATCATTCACAGGATCAGAAACTTAGGAGCCAAAAAGCTAAAGAGTCACACTTATCAACTCTGTGCTCAATACGCTGCATAATTATTGGGCGAATATTTTCATCATCCCAAAGCATGTCATCAAAAGAATAGAAGCGGTATGTAGGAATTTTCTTTGGGATGGATCGGCCGAATATAGAAAGACTCCACTTGTTGCATGGGATAAAGTTACATTGCCGAAAAATGAAGGCGGCCTCGGTATCAAGGAAGCCTCACGGTGGAATGTGGCAGCAGTTGGGAAGTTGGTGAATTGGATTTACACTCAGAGGGATAGCTTGTGGATCAAATGGGTTAATTCAGTCTATTTGAAAACGCAAGCTTGGCAGGATTATGTACCCCCGAATGACTCTCCTTGGAGTTGGAAAGCTGTTTGTCGAGTCAAACAGAAGCTCAAAAATGGATACACAAATGGAGCCTGGAACAATCTTACTAAAACGTACTCTATCAAGGATGGCTACCGTTGGTTAAGACCCCCTAAACCTACGCCGATTTGGATTGATTTTGTCTGGAACAGGTGGAATGTTCCTAAACATTCTATCATCTCTTGGATTATCATGAATGATGGGTTAAATACTAAAGTAAAACTGCAGAATTATGGATACATCGAGAGCGATTTGTGCTGTCTTTGTCATCTTCAGCCTGAAACAGAGAGGCACCTCTTCTTCGATTGCTGTTACAGCAATCGGGTCTTGAATGCTGTCTCAATCGCTGCTGGGTCTCGCCTGTATCCGCAGCAAATCTTTACTGCTGGAACGGGATCTGTTATTGGCAGATTACGGTCAGCTCTCTTGGCTGCTTGTTACTATTTGATTTGGGTTCAACGTAATGCAACTTTACATGATGGAATGCTCCTCCGTCCGGAACGTATTGCGACTCAGGCTGCTGCTTGTGCGCGGAGTCGGATAAAGATTAATCCTAAGGATCCTCTAGGAGTTGATGATATTCGTTCTCTCCGATTGATAGGTTATAATGTTTGAGCTGAGATAGCTTGTATTTGGTATGTTGTTTGTGTCCTGATAAGCTATTGTTGTACATATGCTCTGTAAAGTCAATTTTGGTTGAATAAAATCTCACATTTCACCAAAAAAAAAAGTAGTAACATTACTACAGCAAACATACCTTCAACAACAAGGCCATAATACATGATGAATAACATGTTGTTTTATGGACTCACAGTTAATTGCTCAAATAAGACCTTAGGAAAAGGAAACTAGTAGCTGAAAAAAAATTTATAAATGAAAATAAACAAACAAACATATATAAGCGCAATTACGTGCTTCCCAACGGCTGAATTTCCTTGTTTTCCTTTCAAAATTTTATCCATCAATTTGTTAATGAAATGCCGAACTGGTCCAGTGTACAAAAACCCATAGACCTACACACAGCATCAACATCAACATCAAACTTATTTATTCTTGCCTTCACATTACCAAAGATGTGAACTTCCATCCCTTTTCACAAAAGGTTGTGGGAGACAGTACTACGAGACTGCCTTATATGAGAATTGTTGGTCACTAATAAATTTAATGAAAGGGCATTTACCAGAAGCAGTAACAATCTCTTTTAACGTAGGAGTACTTA
The DNA here is from genome assembly GCA_958450325.1 of Agrostemma githago. Taxonomy (NCBI): domain Eukaryota; kingdom Viridiplantae; phylum Streptophyta; class Magnoliopsida; order Caryophyllales; family Caryophyllaceae; genus Agrostemma; species Agrostemma githago. The sequence goes on along the minus strand of OY288254.1, from coordinate 28,944,983 downwards.
TTAGTACTAGTTATTACTCAGACTCTGTTTCGAACTCGGACTCCTCGAACATCCTCCCTTCACCTGTAGTCAGCTTGAATCTTCTACGACTCTCGTTGACCCATGTGACGGACTTTCTCAACCCCCTACTTTCCAGGTTTTTGTTGGTAATGACGATGAGAGAGATGGGGTCGAATTGTTTGTCGGTCATGACCATGTTGACAAGCTCGTTGGGGTCAGCGGGGACAAAGTGCCCTTCCCCAAACAACAGATTGTTGGCTAAGCCGTCCATATAGGGTGTAGGCTTGGGTTTTGGTAAGTTTGATGTTTTTTCTGGGATGAAGTGACAATCTTGGAATATTTCTATCACAGGGTGGCGTATGCCTTTGATGTAGGTTGGCTCGGAAAATCCCAACTAAAGTTCAGTGTCACCTTCCTTTACGAAGTAATTATTTTGGGTTGGGATATATGACAGGATTTTTATGCCCTGGGTTTTACGTGTTCGCATGATGGTTGTGCGCTCACGGATTTCATCCTTGGTTGAGGAGTACCCAAAACCTATCACGTGTGTTTGACCAACAGGATCTTGAAGTTCAATTACAGTGGCGGGGTTTTTTCCTAGTGATAATCCCGGGAAATGCCCTTGTTATTTAATTATGAAGTTAATGGCTAGGTTTGAATATTGATCGAACTCAAAGGGGCCTAGATCTTGTTCTAATAGGTTCACTACGTGGAATCCCCTTAATTCGGTGTCGGCGTCTTCTGTGACTTGTGCGGTAGTGGCTTTTTCTATAAAGGCTTTCATGGGTGAAGCATGGATGGTGATTATTTTCCCATTGAGAGGGACTTTCACCTTTTGATTCAGGGTGGATGGTATGGCCTTGAGGGCATGAATCCATGATCGTCCCAAGATCATGTTGTACGACCCTATTTTGACGTCTAAGACCTAAAAGTCCATTTTTCTTTCTATTTGCCCTACGATAGTATTAACGTTTGCGACCCCCGCGACTGGACATCGTGTACCGTCGTAGGCACATACCCCAGATTCGGTGGGTATGAAATCGGTGTCTGACATGCCTAGGGCGCAGGCGGTTTTGAGGGGGATTAAGTTCACTGCGCAGCGGTCATCCAAAAGAGTCATGGGTATCTTTTTACCTAGGCATGTCACCGTAACATAGAGGGCTAGGTTGTTCTTTGGTCCAAAGGGTGGAAGATCCTCATCGAAAAAGGTTATAGGATCTTTTAATTTCTTTGTTTCTTAAAGGACATGTCCTACCATGTCCTCGGGTGTGACTGTCGAGGATATGTTCATCCTTCCTAAGGCCTGGACCAAAGCCATGCGGTGGTCGTAAGAGCTAGCTATAGGTTGCCATATGGAAATGTCGGTTTTGGCTTTTTGTAGTTGTTTGACTATTTGAACTTCTAGGGTAGTGATAGCGACATCATCGGTGGTAACGGTGTTTTCGGTGGTGTGGTTGGTGATTGCTATGTCGGTGGCGACATTTTGATAAGGTCACCCCGATCTAGTGACGTGGCTTATGTCTTTGGTTTGTGAGGTAGTTGGGGGAATCATGACTATTGATTTGTGGATATAGACGTCGTCGTCATCATCCGCCCATACCCCATGGACGGTATGGTCATGTTGGTATTGTTCGTAGTTGATTGTGCCAACTTGAATGTATTGTTGATTCTTGAGGGGGGAAAGGTTGCTTCCTCGATCAGGTTCTGGATGGCATGTTTTAATTTGGTGCAGGATTAGGTATTATGACCGGGTCCTTGGTGAGAAGAGTAGACGGCTTTGGGATCCTATGATCTGCTCCTGTATCCTAAAGGATGTTCTAGTGTTGGCTCTAAGGGAAATAGTAGACCATGTCGGGTAGCGAGTGTCAGTGCTTCATCGTATGAGATGTCTAAATTAGCGAATTTCATAGGGACTCTCTTCTTTTGGATTACCCTGTCACTATTCACTTGGTTTGGTGGAAGGTTGTGGGGGTTGGCCTTAAGGAAATCTACCCGCTCACTAAGGTTATGGATAGAGGTTTCAATGGAAGCTACAGATATGACAAGCTAAGGTTGTAGACCATGTTGGTTAAATCCTTGATGCTAAAGTTCGAGGTTGTAGCCATGTCGGCGGTCAATTCTGCAAGATAATGTCGAAGATTAGAACGGATCCATCGGACAACGCGAAGACTTGCGGAATGCTCATAGGTGAGCGACACGGAGATGAGACCCTTGATACGCGTGTGTTTGCGGTTATCGGATTTGGGACTCGGGTACGTTAGGCTCTTGGTGTATTCGAGACGCCTAGTAGACTCTCGAGATGAGATGACCGAAAATATAAAACCTTGAACGGAGGTGACCATAACTAACTAGCACAGACAGTTAATTACACGGTTGTACGAGGTAAGGAAATGATCACGATCCCAGCTCGGAATCAAAGAGTTTTGATGTTTTCGAAAAAGGAGGGATCTGAAAGCATACTTTTCGAAAGTTGTTTTTTTGAAATTGACATCACGATGGTTTAGTAGCATCGTTTGTGGCGTGTCAGAAAGTGTGGCTATACGGATGTCAAGGGTTTGACGATACAAAAAGTGTGAATTGTGACTTTGTAAAGAAGCGGTTGTAGAAGAACCGGTTTTGAAAATTGTGATGTTGCGTTATTATTGAGATTTCTATTAGTTTAAAGTTCGACATTCGCGGTGTAAAGAGTGTTTTGTGAGAAAACGGTTTTTTTGGTGGTGCTTTCGAAAATGTGACCAAATTCTTATTACGGAATTTAGGTGGTGATATTGTTTCTAGAAAATGTTGAAAACGTGCAACTGTCTGATCGTATTTGTTTATTCCATCTCACTGATTAGGATTCGGCGATAGAGACGGTGTGTGTAAAAGTGTTTTGAGGAGATGTGACCGTGTTAGACTCCTTAACATCATTAATTGAAATTTCGGCGATGTTAACGATATGTGCAAAAAAAAAACGTTTTGAAAACAAAATGTAACCGTATTAGGCGCCTTAATCCTTTTGGTTGAGAATTTGGCAATAGTAACGGTATGTGTGAAAGTTTTTTGAAAATAAAATGTGACCGTTTTAGGTACCTTGATCTCATTGGCTGGGAGTTTGGTGATGGTAACGGTATGCGCGAGAGTGTTTTGAAAACAAAATGTGACCGTATGAGGTACCTTGATCCCATTGGTTGAGAGTTTGGTAATAGTAACGGTATGTCGTCGTTTTTCGAGAGCAACGAGTTTTATTTTGGCCAAATTAATGGCGTAAAAAGAATGGTTTTTGAGAACGATAAGTGTGAACTTAGCCAGAATTATGGCGCTAAGGTGTTTTTGAAAACGAATTTGATTTTGGCCGGAGTAACGGCGTTAAAAGGTGATTTTGGAAAGATGATATCTTTTTCGAAAACGGAATTTGGGTGTAGTTGAATATATTGTCGTAGTTGGATCTTTTTTGAAAACCGATTCTTCCAAGCCTTCCTCCTCCACGTCAGAAAGAACGTCCAAGTTGGGAGCTTCAGGGAACTCCTCCTCTAGCCGCTTCCCCTCTGTATACTTCTCGATCGTTTTAACTCGGGTGTACTGAGCCGACCAGCTAAGGGTATCTTTCAAAACCTTCTTCAGCTCAATATACTTCTCTTGTAAGGAAGAATTGATGCCACGAGCTTGGGAAAGCTCGCCCTTAACCTCCTCTACACCTGCGCTCCGCCTCCGCTCCACTGCCAGCAGCTCCCGGACCTGGTCCAGTTCCCCCATTAGCTTGGAGGCCTCACCTCTAGCCTTGTTAGCCACAGTCCGCAACTCACCTATCTCAGCTTGAAGGCGAAGAACCTCATCTCTCAGACGAGACACACCGCCACACAGAAATAAAACCATTTGCAGAGACTAATAAAGGTCATGACAAACAAGAGGACACTCAGAAATATGTAGGGGTGTGAGAGGGGAACCTCAATAATAATGGGAAAGCAAATCGAAAGTTACCTCAAAAGTATGAGCAGCAGACTGGTAGGCCAACTCAGTCAGAGAGTCCTTCTCCATCGCAGACTTGGTACTTGGAAACAACAGCTGGTCCAGGAGATTCAGGTCCTCTGCAGACTTGAGGACCCCAAAGTCAGCAGGGAATTTGAGTATAAATTTGATGGGAGGGATTCGTCACGTCTCAACCGTCAATAATATAACCGGCTAATCCTAACTAGGGTAGATAGGGTAAGTCGGGTCGAATCCACGGGGACGGTAAGAGGCGTCTAGACTAGGTCGGCCCAAATACTAGACTAAGCCAACGAGCTAAGCTAGAGAATGGTAGAGAGGGGAGAAGACTAGACTATGACTATGGCTAAGGAGAACAAACTAGGAAAACGGGCTAGGATTAGGTCGGGGTCAAAGGGGTAACGGAATGGTCGAGGGAGGACTAGAGTGAAGGAGGTAGTAGGGTGATCTAGGTTGGTCCGGGCTCTCGAAACTTAGACTCACCTAGAGGTTCCACCTAGAACCCCTCTCGGCGATACACAACACAAACGGGGTTCTAGCGCGCTATGGGCCTAGGTCGAATCCGGGCTCTCGCAACTTAGACCGGCCTAGGGGTCGTCCTCACCGGGCTCTCGCAACTTAGTGAAGGGACCGAACCCTCAACAAACTAAAACCCACAAAAGAAAGGCAAGAAAACAAGCATTCGTACATACTTAGTCATTCAAGCAATTCAACAAACATGTGATGTGCATTAAACAAGAGGAAACCCAAATCTTCCACCAACATCTCTAACAAACCCATAATCACCCAATTAACACCCTAATCACCTTACTAACCCTAGCAAGAACACTACTCTAACATATCTAATCTAGAATTAACACTAACAAGAGGAATCATCAAAGAAACAAAAGAAACATCAACAAACTAACGATAACAATGAACAATAACAAAACAATCAACTAAAGATTCAAACTTGAACAACATAAACAAGATTAAGAGTAGAAGAGAAGAAGGTTATAACAAACTAGTGAAGGAGAAAGAACAAAACTTGCATTAATGAAGAAAACCCAAAACAAACATCCAAGGTTGTCAAGCTTGGAGAAGATCTTGAAGAATTCCCTTAATACAAGTGCTAATCTAAGATTAACTACTAATTATCGACTAATCTACACTAATCTAATCTAATCTAACCTAAAGTAGTCTAGGGTTTTAAGGATATAACCTAAGATAACATAAGATAGTGTCTTAATACAAGAGGGGGGGTATATATAGGGTTACAAATGGAAGGGAGAAGAAAAGAAAGAAAGCGGAGCTGCAGCTGACCCTTCCCGGTCGGGAAGGCTTAATCCCGATCGGGATGGGCCATCCTTCCCGGTCGGGAAGGACCTTCCCGATCGGGATGGGCTCACAGTAGCCGCGCTTTATGCTCCCTTCATCCCAAACGGGATGAGGCCATCCCGAACGGGATGGGTCTTTGTAGGCCTCCCTTTAGAGCTCTTTGGTCCCTCCTTGCCTCTCATGGGCTTCTCGTCGATTCTCGGGACTCGGGATCGGGTCTCGGAGGCTCGGGATTGGGTCCCAAGGTCTCGGGGTCGATTCCAAGGTCTCGAGTCATACTTCCTTTATCTCGTTGGCTCCAAAATGTGTATGTATTGAGTCGGAATCGCTCCAACTCTTCCAATTCGGCCTCGGGAACCTGAAACGAACTAAAGGAAGCATAAGAAGCCCCTAAACCCCAAGGAGCGATTCCACAAAGAAAAAGGGACCAAAACACAACGAATAGGCACTACAAACTACACTTATCAACTCCCCCACACTTAACCCTTACTCGCCCTCGAGTAAGCACATACTACTACTAAACTATCCGAGTGGGTATTAGCGCATCCTACGCCCCTTCAACCCACGCGAGTACACTTAGAGGACAAGTGCACTCCGCAAGGCAAGTTGGGTCTTGCGACAAAACTGTGGATGCAACCGGACACAAAACACATAAACAAACAAACACACAAACAAACACATAATCGGTTGCACCCAAAACAAAAGAAATACCGCTTCCCTCTAAAAGCGGTGAATGAAACACCGGTTTAGGACTCGAGGTAATTGACAACGTTCCCAAGCTAGCAATACAAACCAAGGTGGACTAAACCCTAATAGTATGACGATAAAGCAACAAAAACGTTGGTAACTTACCTAGGTCTTCCTAACTTTCTAAAAACGTACTACGGGACGATCGGCGGAGTGGAAAAGTGAAGAACCACGGTGTTAGTCGACACTGTAGGTAAGTGAGACCCCGCCCCCTTTAGCGTGAGCCAAGAGGGTCGTCCCGTGTCCAAAACCGCCTAACTAGTCCAAGTAAAAAGGTGGAAAACATGCAAAAAATGAGGGAAGACCGACTAATGCCGCTATCATCCTTCCTCGGGACTCGGTCCTTTGGTAGGCTCTTCACGGCAAAAGTCGGAAAAAGGCTTATTTTGAGAGGGTTTCTTTTTGTGAGACGGGTTTTCTTTTGGCATTTTCTTTCCTTTTGACGTTTTTGCTTTGTTTGTTGCCATGCCATTTCTTTTTCTTCTTTTCTATTTTCTTTTTGGCTTTTGTGCCTTTTCTTTTTCTTCATTCTTTTCTTTCTTTTATTTTTTTCTTTCTTTTTATTTTCTTTGCCCTTTTGGCAAGATTTGGCATTTTGGCACTTCATTGTGCAACAAGAAAGAGAGAATCAACAATTTGCAATTTATTGTGTGTATATGTGTAGAAGGTAGGGAAATGGGTAAGTCGGGGTTGCGCATTCCCTTTCAAACCCACAAAAAGTGGAGAGAACTTGGACTAACCAAATGATCCTAAACACGGTCACCTAGGGGACGAGACTCGTTAACCAAGGCCTTTTCACACCGTGGGTGGTCATAATGGTCAAAAGTGCAAATCCCGTAGTAAATTCCTAGTAAGCTAGGTGGACTCAAGGTAAAGGACCAACGAAATCATTGATTGAGGGTCATTCTACTAGGCTAAAGTCCAAGACTCTATTTACACTACTAGGAAGGGAAAGATAGACACTCACACACTAGCCTCTAAACCGGGTTTTCAAAAACGGTTTACACATGACACACAACACAACACAAAATGAAGACATGACGAAAAAAAAAGGAAAAGAAACAAAGGCAACAAAAAACAAAACAAGGTAAAACAAAACACAAAGACAAAACAAACACCACCCCTATCATCCAAACAAGTCTCCAAATCAACTTCAAACTTTACAAAGCTCCACCCGAGCACACCACAACACACAAATCCTCCAAACTCCACAAGGAACAAAGAGGAAAAAGGGGTGAAGAGATGTTACCGGAATTCTTGAAAGCTCTCCAAAGCTATCGGCGATTTAAGCAACCTATAAGGAAAAAGAGAGGCAAAACCCGCACACAAAACAAAAACACGACACAAGAAAACAAAATGAAAACACACAAAAGAAAAATCTTTTTGATTTTTGTGAAAATTTTTCAAATTTTTAGGGATTTAAGATTTTTTTTCGAAAAAAAACTAAGAAAATAAAGCTAACTATGATAGAATATTGCTCCCCCACACTTAAATCGAGCCATGTCCTCATGCTCGATCGTAGGGTGCGGAGAGACAAAAGAAAAAGAAAAGAAACTACGAAAATAAAGCTAAAAAAAACAAGGAATAAAGTGAAGAAAAGGGTAGAAGGTGTCCGGCCGGGGTGTAATCAAGTCACCAAGGGCCGAGACGAGAAAAAGATATGGATGGGGGAAGAAATAAAAGGAAGGAAATAAAAGGAAATGGGAGGGGAGGTCTAGGTGTAATCAAGTCACCTAGCCCAGATTCCGCCTAAATCCGACTAAATCCTCGAAAAGAAGAAAGTGAAAATCTTGTAAAATTTTGGATTTTGAAATGACTCTCGATGTAGTCACATCATCGAGAGTCGGGAGCAACAACTACCGAGGCCTCGAAGGCCACCAAGGTACCATGACTCAAGGGGAAGGGGGTAAACAAGAGAAAAACAAGCAATAAAAGACGGAAAAGAAAGGATAGTTGTCGTACCGACCGGTTAGCAACTCACTTGCTCCATCGTCTCAATGATCAATATAAGTGTTTGCTTGTTGTCTTCGTTGTCATCCTCCTTCAAGCTTGATAAAACCGCATGGTTGGGGTAGTAATGGTAGGAGGTGGGATTTGATGTGGATCTCGGTGAGTAAAGTGAGGTGTACGAGTCATATGATAGGAGTAAGGAGGAGTAGGGAGGTTGGGAGGGGGTATAATGGATGGGTGGAGACAAAGGGGTCCATCCCGATCGGGATGGATGGTCCCGATCGGGTTGATAAACCCTTCCCGATCGGGAAGCCCTCGTCCAGGTCGGGAACGCACTCCAGTAAATCCGATTTTCAGCACCTTCATCCCGATCGGGATGGCTCCTTCCCGGTCGGGATTCTTCATCCTTCCCGGTCGGGAAGCCCTCTTCCCGGTCGGGATGAGTCTTCTTTGCTTCCCCAAGCCCAAAAGCTTATCATAAGCTTCAAAAACCGACTTCCTCGCTCGCAAACCAAACTCCATCATCAACTACTCCTTCCTAGGAGTCACCTTCACTTCACCTAACATAATAAACTCAAAGTACTCATCAAATTCACTCCCTCACATCGCTCATCAAAATACCAAATCAATCACAAGAATCCCACAAAAACAAAGGAAGTCCTAGAAACAAAAAAAACACAAATACAAGCACAAGAATTCTAAAGAAGAGAGGAGGGGAATATACAACATGACGGTTCTTTTAGGAACTCCGTCAAACCTAGGATGGTGGACTCCATTCTTCAACCATAGCCCTCGAGGGCATGGAGGAGCAAGCCGAACGCGCTACCGACATCGTAGTGAAGGCCCAAGAAGCGCTTGAGCTTAACCGACCTCCACGGCCTCCAAGGAGGAGGCAAGAAGTAGGAATCCCAAGACCCGACATCATCTTCAAAGTAGTCTCCGGGGTCTCTCCATCCTACGAGCTCCACCGATCTCTTCTTCCCTAAGCATTGCCTCCAATCACAAGCAAGCTTCATCTCCAAGAATCGAGGCACAAAGAGCGGTTTTGGCCCCATCTCTTCATTGCACACCCCCACACTTTCCTCAAGTTGTGGCTCCCCATCTTCATCACTCGGCCCCACATCATCTTGGAGGATAGGATCGAAACTTCTACCGGCGATTTCAATCTCCTCCAAGTCATTGCTTGGCTCACTTTCTAGGGGCTCTTGATGCTTATCCACATTCTCGGACAAGGGCAACTCGAGGCTCACAATTTCACCCAACAACTCTACAAACTCCACCAAACCATCCCACTCACTATCCTCCTCCAATTCTTCACCAACGATGCCTTCACCAAGAGCCATCTCCTCATTCGTCTCTTTTTGGGTAGACGATTGAGGTTCTTCAAAGCAAATCTTACTATCAAAGGGAACTACATCGGCGGCTTCGTAATTCGGTTTCTCCCCTTTCTCAAGTGGGCACCCTCCATCTAAATACGATGCTCGGGATAAAGACATTACGGCTTGAACCGATAATGCATTTAATTGAGCATTCCTCGCCTCGTTTGCCCTTCGCATTTGGACCATTAAATCATCTTGTTCCTTTTTTAATTGAATGGCCGTTTCTTGAAGGCTCCTTTGCATTTGAAGAATCGAATGACACAACTCCAAGTTGGACAATTGGTGATCATCGGAGTCTTGTAAGGCTCCTTGATAATCTTGATGATGCCCATAGGGTGGGGCATCATATTGTTGGTAGTGGGGTTGAGGTGGTTGGTAGTATTGTGGGTCATAGGGTTCATATTGTGGTTGGGGTGGAGGGTAATATTGTGGGTCTTGGGGGTATTGGCTTCCATAAGGTGAATCTTGATCGAACATGGTGGTTTCACAATCATAACTCGAGTAATAGTCACCGTGATCGTAGGAGTGGTAATAGTTCACTTGTTGGTAGCCGTTTTCATACTCCTGAAGATCGTACCCATCTTGATTACCATAAGAAGCTTGATAGTGGTAGGGGGACGTCATGTCGTACCCTTGGTTCATGGAAGAAGAGTGGTAGCTCATATCGGCTCCCGAGTGTGTGGAGTTTAGATCAAACCCCATGCTTGCTCGAAAATCGTAGTCCATACCCGGTTGGAAACCACTCATTCTAGCAACCGTCCGTTTAAGCGGCTCTGAGTTGCAAGAAGAAGATAATCACCACCTCTAAGCACAAACTGTAGACTAAGAACAAACGTGAGAAGTCTAGTGCTTTTTGGCACTAGACAAGAGAGAAATAAACCACACACACACAAGAAGCAAAGTAACCAAAAGAAAAAAAGAAAACACAAACACAAAGACAAAATCAAGCAAATAGGAAAACAAAGTCCAAACTAGCACCGTCCCCGGCAACGGCGCCAAATTGATGGGAGGGATTCGTCACCTCCCAACCGTCAATAATATAACCGGCTAATCCTAACTAGGGTAGATAGGGTAAGTCGGGTCGAATCCACGGGGACGGTAAGAGGCGTCTAGACTAGGTCGGCCCAAATACTAGACTAAGCCAACGAGCTAAGCTAGAGAATGGTAGAGAGGGGAGAAGACTAGACTATGACTATGGCTAAGGAGAACAAACTAGGAAAACGGGCTAGGATTAGGTCGGGGTCAAAGGGGTAACGGAATGGTCAAGGGAGGACTAGAGTGAAGGAGGTAGTAGGGTGATCTAGGTTGGTCCGGGCTCTTGCAACTTAGACTCACCTAGAGGTTCCACCTAGAACCCCTCTCGGCGATACACAACACAAACGGGGTTCTAGCGCGCTATGGGCCTAGGTCGAATCCGGGCTCTCGCAACTTAGACCGGCCTAGGGGTCGTCCTCACCGGGCTCTCGCAACTTAGTGAAGGGACCGAACCCTCAAAAAACTAAAACCCACAAAAGAAAGGCAAGAAAACAAGCATTCGTACATACTTAGTCATTCAAGCAATTCAACAAACATGTGATGTGCATTAAACAAGAGGAAACCCAAATCTTCCACCAACATCTCTAACAAACCCATAATCACCAAATTAACACCCTAATCACCTTACTAACCCTAGCAAGAACACTACTCTAACATATCTAATCTAGAATTAACACTAACAAGAGGAATCATCAAAGAAACAAAACAAACATCAACAAACTAACGATAACAATGAACAATAACAAAACAATCAACTAAAGATTCAAACTTGAACAACATAAACAAGATTAAGAGTAGAGGAGAAGAAGGTTATAACAAACTAGTGAAGGAGAAAGAACAAAACTTGCATTAATGAAGAAAACCCAAAACAAACATCCAAGGTTGTCAAGCTTGGAGAAGATCTTGAAGAATTCCCTTAATATAAGTGCTAATCTAAGATTAACTACTAATTATCGACTAATCTACACTAATCTAATCTAATCTAACCTAAATTAGTCTAGGGTTTTAAGGATATAACCTAAGATAACATAAGATAGTGTCTTAATACAAGAGGGGGGGTATATATAGGGTTACAAATGGAAGGGAGAAGAAAAGAAAGAAAGCGGAGCTGCAGCTGACCCTTCCCGGTCGGGAAGGCTTGGTCCCGATCGGGATGGGCCATCCTTCCCGGTCGGGAAGGACCTTCCCGATCGGGATGGGCTCACAGTAGCCGCGCTTTATGCTCCCTTCATCCCGAACGGGATGAGGCCATCCCGAACGGGATGGGTCTTTGTAGGCCTCCCTTTAGAGCTCTTTGGTCCCTCCTTGCCTCTCATGGGCTTCTCGTCGATTCTCGGGACTCGGGATCGGGTCTCGGAGGCTCGGGATTGGGTCCCAAGGTCTCGGGGTCGATTCCAAGGTCTCGAGTCATCCTTCCTTTATCTCGTTGGCTCCAAAATGTGTATGTATTGAGTCGGAATCGCTCCAACTCTTCCAATTCGGCCTCGGGAACCTGAAACGAACTAAAGGAAGCATAAGAAGCCCCTAAACCGCTCCCAAGGAGCGATTCCACAAGGAAAAAGGGACCAAAACACAACAAATAGGCACTACAAACTACACTTATCAAAATTCTGCAGGGACGGTGCCTGCAGACTGGGGAGTGGAGGAAGAGATGGGCTCAATAAGATCCATTATCGGAGATTTCTCCGTTGGAGTGACCTCGGGAGAGGGGGATGAAGCGCGCCTTCTTTTAGACCTGGCGGAGATAGTAGGGGCAGAACCAGCCTTTCCCCTGGAGGACGACCTGGTAGCTATGCTTTTTCTCCTAGAAGCCACTATTTACTCCAAGGTTACATGGGGCTTTGGGTTTCCTGGAAGAGGGGGTAGGCATGGAGTGAACTTTGCGCAAAATTGAAACCAAAACATCTTAACCAATCAAGAATGCATCTTACCTGAAGACATATTCTCGTCAAATTTTTCCTCTAGTACAGGAGAGGTGAGAGAGTCGTCCACAGAAGGACACATCAAGTTGTAAAAATATCGTAGCTCCGGATCCAAGCCGAAGAGCCGGGTCAAAGACTCAAGGTCCTCTGCAACAAACTCAGGTTGCAGCAAACCTGCATCACAAGATCAGTATGAATAGTGAGTGCATAAGGAAAACTCAAAGTCCAAGAACATGCTAATACCTTTGGTAGATCTCCACTTGGAGAAGAGGTAATCATCAGCGGAGGGGAAAATGGAGTCAATCTTCACAAAGGCAAAATATCTAAACCAGTCATCATCCACAGGATTGGATGGGAAAGTTATGCAGGGCTCATATTTCCTTCTCAAACGAAGTGTCACTTGGCCATGACCCAGGGATCTCACCCAATATAGGGAAGCGATGTCACTCAGGGTAATACCTCTCTGATAACGATGGTTCAGAGCGCAGAAGGACAGAAGTACACGCCATGCATGTGGCGCTAGTTGACAGGCAGCAAGTTCATTGAAAGATAAAAACTCTTGGATCAACGAGGGGAAGGGAAATCTTAAACCTAGGGAGAATGGATAGGAATACAACCAAGTCCACCCAGGACGAAAGAAATTCGCCCTTTGCCCTGAGAGAGGGACGTGAATCACCACATCACTATTATAGCCAAAACCCTCTCTAATAACAGGAAGGTCATCCTCAACATACGAGGAATCGTAGGAATACAGTGAAGAGAGAACGAGGGTAGAGGGAAACAATGCCAGGGACGGCGAAGAAGATGACGATGACTGAGTGGGAATCAGAGGCCTCGAAGTGGCATGAGTCGATGTGGAAGCCATAAAGGAGATGGAAAATCTACGAAATAAAAAAGAAGGGAAAGAAAAAGGCAAACATGGAAGTACCAGAGGAAGAGTCAACTGAAAATCGAAATCAGAGGAAACGAGTACTAAGTCCTGCGCCTCTACGGTGGTGAACAAAAAAATTAGGAAATTTTGGGGGTTTAGGAAAGATGAAGAAAGGGAAATTATGAGAGGAAGGGGAAAGGTGAAGTGATGTGGCATGGGGAAGAGTAAGGGATTAATGGAGAGAGAGAGAAAGAAATTAAATGAGGGAAGTAAAGGTTGAATTGAATTCAAAGTACACAACTCAGATCGTCACACTAATTGTTTACGATCAGGGCAAATAGAAATTCCCCCTTAAGATGAGCTTACCCGGGAATTTGGGGGCAATTGTTCGGGATAAAAATCCGCATACGTAAAATCATGACGTGGCGTATTACAACAGTATGGTCAAGAAGGTCAAAGGTCAACAGTCAACACAATTAAAAGTCATTAGGCCAGTCAAGACCCGAAACAATGCAAGACGATGGGCCGATCGGGACTGTGGCAGCCTCAGTCAGCCCATTAGAAGTTGCAACCCTTTAAAAGTGCCAGCCCCATTCATAAGAGGAAGTAGTCAAAAGTGGTTCCTAAATCTTGGGGAACTCACCCCCGAAGAAGAGAAGCAGCTTTAGGAGGAGGTTGGACGAGAAAACCCTAGGCAAAGGCACATTATAAGCAAGGGAGACTGAGGACAAGTGGATTCAACACATCTTCAACATACCCACTCCGAGCAAATTCACAGCATAATACTCCGTAACTAATCATTATACAAATATCAACACTTATATTTCGTTTCCTTCCCCGTCCTTTTGGTCATACTGGAATATTGGCGGGATTCCGACTCCCCCCGCGGTTCTTCCCACATCGTGGTTCCGCGTCACCAAAACTTTGTGTGTCATTTATTTTTCTTTTCATCATTCTTTGTTAACTAGTTTCGTCGCAATATCGTCAATTCGTAGTTATAGGCCGATCGCTTTAACCCACTACCGAAAATGATAACCCGTAAATTTTTACAAAAACAGTGGCCGATATCTGGGAAGCGATTATGTTGGCTTGTCGGACCAGAGTCTGCGAAGGGAGCTGTGCATCGCCGGAATAAGTGGGCATTGTTCCGTGCCAGAACCCGGAAGGCGCGATGGAGCTTTTGGTGCTCGCTGGCCGAGTTCGTGGTAAGGCAGAGCTTAAAGGTCGACGCCGGAGATGAAACTTGGTTGCAGGATTAGCAACTTGAGGTCTGAACTAGGATGCTCTATGCGCCGGAGATGGAATGCAGTGGGTGACTTCTGTGATGTTGTTGGCTCGCCAGAATTATAGGCTACAGTTGTTGTTGGTTGTCCTGGGTCGCCGGAAGTCGGGGGTGGCTCGCTGGTGTGTGCTGGAGCTGCGTTCCGAGCTGGGTCGAAGGTGGAAGCACGACTGGAGCTCGGTTGTGGACGGGGTTCGAGGTTGGTGATGGACAACGAGGGAATTAGAGTTTAAGATAGGATTAGAGTCAAGGTCCATTTGACCTTGACTAGAAAAATGAGATTGGTTGAATTTGGGTGGTAAGTGGATTGTTTTAGGAAAGTGGGTTATGAGTGGGTTGATTTAGGTGGGTAGTTTGTTTTTGTCAAGGTCGGATTTGACTTGGGTCGCCTTGACTCGATCCTTTTATTCCTGAACACGTACCTACAAATACAAAACAAACAAAGCATTACCAAATCCTACGAAAATGATGATAATTACAAATAAACTAAATTAAAATTAGAAAGTACGAAATATATATAAAATGAGTTATATTGACGTTTAAGCTTTATGTGTCGTGTTAATATAGATTTATTCCCTCGATTCCGTTGTCTTTTCCGGTGGGAACGCGCTCTTTAGAGTCGTTTCTTCAAACATTTTAATTTGCTTTGAGTGAGTGTTTTTGTAGATTCTACACGATTTCAGGGCCTTATGTGCATTTACACTCATATCTAGTTAGAAGAACGATCCCGAGACAAAACCTGTGCTTTAGGACATCTAGGTGAAGAAGGACCTGAGAAGAGAGTCGATTCATTGGGCCATCGAGAGCGGCCCAATACATCTTTCAAAGGCAATGTGCGCGCCACCCTGCCCCGACAAGCCTCCTGTGGGCCGGCCTGAGCGACACATACACGATTTTAGCTTGAATTTAGAGTGTGCTTCAGCCCCTGCATGTGGCCGGCCCCCTGTCGGCCGGCCGGCATGCACACTCAGCTTTTTTCCGCCTATCTTGTATAACTAAGGGAAGACTTGTATTAGCATACTACCTTCTTCATAACTCGTTTATGCAATTTCAGTAAATTCGTTAAATTCGTTTATGCAATTTTCAGTTTTATGTTTCAATCTTCATCGTGAATTACTTAGTTCGTCCTAATTTTCTCTATTTACAATTCGTTGCTCCGTTTAGTTCGCTAGATTCTCGTTTGTTTATCGTTAGATTTATTTGCTTCCCTTTTTATCATGATTTTTATGTATGCGATTTGTTGTTCCGTAATTATCATGAGTAGCTAATTTTCTCGCTAGGGTCGAGGGGGATCGATGGATTATTATACGATTATGTTGCTTTGATACTAAATTTATAATTATGCTAGTACCATTTCCGCGTGCTTTATTTGTCGATTAATTTGTTAAAGGCCACAACATTTTAATCTGTTTGGGAAATTCTGATAAGGCTAAAGTCGTATCACCTGTATCAAAATAATCTTAACGAACAACTAACAGGTAGCTAGCAGCAAGTAAGGATCGAATCCACAGAGAGACAGATGAAAATCGCTAATTATCTAATAATCGATTCTAAACTATTTAAATTCCGGTTTGTTGAATTGTTTTCTAAACTAATGTAATATTATAAATTAAAGGTGTTCTAATAATATTAAAGAGACCTAGGGCTTTCCGGTTCACTATGTAATTAAATTGGGTAAAGTTAATTAATCATTCAATCAATCAATCACAGTTATTTAGGGCAAAGACACGGCCTTTCGGATCTTATGTCAACCTTAGGATTGATTCTGACGGGTTCTCGCAACTTACCAGATTATCCTACCCATTTACTTGTAAGTCTACCCTTACCAGGCTTTCGATCTTAGGTTCGGGTTCCTAAATATTCAACTAGTTCAACAACTCAAACTAATCAAACAATAATACAAGACAAGTAGTAAGACAATAACATATGAATGATCACTTAAACAAATAATCAAGCTAACATCCCCAATTCAATTAACATAGATCCCTCTCAACCCTAGATAAATAAATTAGCTACTCATACTAAAAGATAAAGCAATAAAGAAATTAAGCATAATAAAAGACAATATGAAACTAAGAGAAAAGAAATAAATACCAATTACGTAGAACTAAATGATTGACGATCTAAAAGTATGCTTACAAATTAGAAGAATTCCGATACTAATAAAAAGTCTAAACTAAACTACTGAATATGAAAAAGTGTGTAGAAATCTAACCCTAAGAAGGGTATATATATACTAATAATAAGAAGTCTAACATCTTCTCCTTTCCTAAATAATTAGGAAAAACTAATAACCTAAGAATATCACGTAAAATAAGAGTTATCGTAAGTTACGGAACAGAAATCCCGAGAAATAGCCTCACACCGGTCGGTTCAGGTCTGTCCCGACCGGTTCGGGTTTTCTTTCACTGCGCAACGAATTTGAAATGCTTTCTGTTTCTTCGTTACTTATCTGATTTGGACGTGTGATATACCGTTAAAACGCTAAGAGAATGTTTTTTTCAACGCTACAAAAATCAGCTTAATCAAAGTTGTAGAACTCAAGATATTCACGTTTGATGTTGACCTTTGTTTTAGCGATCACTCTTTCTTCTTGATTTGCATTTATTTGAGCTTTCCAACTTATTTATTTGTCGTTTCTTATTGTTTCTTCACTTCACGTCCTTCCTCAAGTATTCACTTAGTATCCTCTAACTTTTATCACTTCTTCCTTGTAGTTTTTATGGCTCGACTCTCGTCATTGCCCAAAATATAGCTCAATTGCCTTCATTTGTTTTCGTTTCCTACAAAACGTAAACAAAATACCTGGCATAACAAAGAAGGATAAAAAGCTAGAAAAACAACTCCTAGGACACATAAAACGAACCAAAATAAAGGAAAAGTTGGGGTTAAATATATATACGAAATGAGTTCATCAAATCCCCCCAAACCAAACCTTTGCTTGTCCCTAAGCAAAGCAATCATCAAAGAATATGGACATGACTCAAAACAATGGCTCAGAGCTAACTTCGTCAACATGCATCATCCCAACATCGAATACTCCAACAACCGAATGACACCTAGGCTAAAGAAACGAATTCATTAACAAAAATATGAAGAGTAAAAGAATTTCAAAAATCAGGCTCCAATCAATATTCAAATGCAAAACTTTTAATCTTGCACAACCTTCTATGTCGAGATTCCTTAAGGTTTACACTCATCACTCAATAAGGGCAATCTTGTGAGTTTATGTAGAATCGGAAAGACAAAACACTCACCTAACTGCAACTTATAAGAACATGCATGCAATCCAACATGATACCAATCTCTACCAACCGTACATACACATTCAATCGGACCAAAACACATGCTGAGGAGTTACATATGGTATAAAGTTAGGCTAGCCGGGTAAGAAGGGGTCAAACGATTTGGATATGTGGAGGTAAAAGCCAAGCTAGTACAACCGTAACGAATATTAGAATTATTCCATCCTTACCAAACTTCTAATAGGCTAAGACTGCTAATAGGCTAAGAAGATTAAGACTGCTAATAGGCAGCTCGTAAGACAAGGTGGCGTACACACCAAATTTCTCAAATTTCCTCCAAGGCTTATCATTGAGTATCAATTGCAAAAGAGAATAGTTAAAATTCTCAAAACCAGTCAAAGCGTCAATCTTACTTGCCTCACTTTCTTTAGGAAGGTTGTTTAAATCCGAAAAGTCTAAACTCAAACAAATCTGCTTCAATGAATTATCACAACCCTCCTCACAAATCATAAGTTCAAACAAAGGGTCAAGAGAAATCGGATCAATACAATCAATGGATGAAAGGGATTCGTCCGCAATATAGGAGAAAAACTCAAATTTCTCTAAAATGGGTTTCTCAAATAAATCATCCTCGATATCCAATCTATCCACTCTTTTTCCACTTAAGAAATCATCAAAAAGTGTATTCTCCTCTTCCCTTTGATTTTTCCTCACCTGCTCAAGATCCCCTCTTTTATTCAATTCCCTTTCCAAAATCTCATAATTGAAATCAAATGACACTCTCTCAAAATCATACAAATCAAAATCCTTAATGTTGTCCTCAATTAAAAGAGCAACACTTAGAACATCTAAACACACATTTTCCTCAAAAAAACATACATTCCAACTCAGTGTCATTGACATTCACAAAGTCGGGAGAAAGTTGGATTAAAGTGTGTGGTAGTTGGTTTAAAGAAGGATGAGATGGTTCACAAGGATCAAACTCATCGAAATCGACTTCATGCATTAAATTATCACTCATGGGGGATTGAGGAACTTGGATAGATTGGACATTATACACATCATCATCATCAATTATGTTCACAGGAGATGGAGATGGAATACTTACTTGAAGGTTCTTTGCTACTTCCATAGGCGAAACTGATTGACTTTAATGCGTTTCATCTGCTAATTGGGTATGAGCTAACAACTAACCTTTTAGAGTCTCTTGATTTTGTAGAAGTTGCGTGAATTCTAGCATTAAAGCCTTTATTTCCGCCATTTCATTGTTCCATCTCATCTCTGACTCAACACTGTTTAGAGCTAAATATTTAAGGAGTTCCCGTCGCTCCTCATAAGGCATATAATTAAATATCCCATTGCAATTTGCCTCTATATTAGCCCGTCTCTCATTATCCACACCATCATAAATCATATGACACATCTCCAAAATATCAACATGATAGCCACTTTGATAAATAAAAGACTCAAGTCTATCTTAATAAATATGCAGTGACTCACGATTAAATTGAGGAAACTAGAAGATAGTCATAATTATTAAATATATATATATATATATATATATATGAAATAAAAAAATAAATACAAAATAATCTAGAACCCGTAAAAAATAATAAGCAATAATACAAAACCGTCTCCCCGGCAACGGCGCCAAAATTGATAAGGCTAAAGTCGTATCACCTATATCAAAAATAATCCTAACGAATAACTAATAGGTAGCTAGCAGCAAGTTATGGCCGAATCCACAGAGAGACAGATGAAAATCGCTAATTATCTAATAATCGATTCTAAACTATTTAAATTCCGGTTTGTTTGAATTGTTTCTAAACTAATGCAATAATATAAATTAAAGGTGTTCTAATAAAATTAAAGAGATCTAGGGCTTCCCTGTTCACTATGTAATTAAATTGGGTAAAGTTAATTAATCATTCAATCAATCAATCACAGTTATTTAGGGCAAAGACACGGCCTTTCGGATCTTATGTCAACCGTAGGATAGATTCTGACGGGTTCTTGCAACTTACCAGATTATCCTACCCACTTGTAAGTCTACCCTTACCAGGCTTTCGATCTTAGGTTCGGGTTCCTAAACATTCAACTAGTTCAACGTCTCAAACTAATCAAACAATAATACAAGACAAGTAGTAGGACAATAACATATGAATGATCAATTAAGCAAATAATCAAGCTAACATCCCCAATTCAATTAACATAGATCCTCTTCAACCCTAGATAAATAAATTAGCTACTCATACTAAAAGATAAAGCAATAAAGAAATTAAGCATAATAAAAGACAATATGAAACTAAGAGAAAAGAAAAAAAAATACCAATTACGTAGAACTGAAAGATTGACGATCTAAAAGTATGATTACAAACTAGAAGAATTCCGATAGTAATAAAAAGTCTAAACTAAACTACTAAATATGAAAAAGTGTGTAGAAATCTAACCCTAAGGAGGGTATATATACTAATAAAGAGTCTAACATCTTCTCCTTTCCTAAATAATTAGGAAAAACTAATAACCTAATAATATCACGTAAATTAAGAGTTATGGCAAGTTACGGAATAGAAATCCCAAGAAACAACCTCAAACCGGTCGATTCAGGTCTGTCCCGACCGGTTCAATGCTGTCCTGACCGGTTCGGGTTTTCCTGCACTGCGCAACGAATTTGAAATGCTTGATGTTTCTTTGTTACTAATTGGATTTGGACGTGTGATATACCGTTGGAAAGCTATGAGAACTTTCTTTGCAATGCTTAAAATATCCGCTCAATCGGAGTGGTAGAACTCAATATATTCACGTTTGAAGTTGACCCTTGTTTTAGCGAACACTCTTTCTTTTTGATTTTCATTTATTTGAGCTTTCCAACTTATTTCTTTGTCGTTTCTTATCGTTTCTTCACTTCACGCCCTTCCTCAAGTATTCACTTAGTATCCTATAACTTTTATCACTTCTTCCTTGTAGATTTCGTGGCTCGACTCTTGTTATTGCCCAAAATATAACTCAATTGCCTTCATTTGTTTCGTTTCCTACAAAACGTAAACAAAATACCTGGCATAACAAAGAAGGATAAAAAGCTAGAAAAACGACTCCTAGGACACATAAAACGAACCAAAATAAAGGAAAAGTGGGGTTAAATATATATACGAAATGAGTTCATCAAATTCTAGTTCCTGTTCGAAATCCGAATTAGGATTAGATCACGCGCGATTTGGTAGGGAGTCTAATCAGTTGCGAGAGCACGTTAGATCCTTCCTAGGTTGATACGATTCAAGAGAATGTATTATAGCCGACTAGCACGTTTATGTGTTTATTATCGTTGTTGCCTAATTGTCGAATATCTATCGTGAAGCCGTGACCTTAGTTTTCCTCTCATTGTTAGAATACTTTATTCATATTCGTATTTTAGTAACTTTTTAAAATATTTCCATCAATCAACCGTTAAGAGCATTTTAGAATCGTCATAGCTATTAGACATCTTTAACTATTTCCCTGTGGATATGATACCTTACTTGCCGCTATATTCTTGTTATTAGCATTAGGTTTACCTTGATTGGGTGAGACGACATAACCCATTTCAAATTTGGCGCCCTTGTCATGGAAACGGTTTTTCTTGTTTTTTTTAGCTTGTTTCTTTTTTGCTCTCTTTCGTCTCAAGGAATTAAAACTCCTTGAGATTGATCTCACTCTCCCATTTTAGTTTTGCTTATGCCCAGGTCTTTTCGATCATAAGAGCTTACTCCGTTCGATCCTCAACCCGAGAAAACCTTTCGTTGGTGACGACAATTTTGGAGGAGATTTCCGCAGTTCCTGATCTTGCGACTTTGGAAGCTATTCATACCGAATTTATAGTTGAGAATCAGTCCTTTGAAGAGGGAGATCAATCTCAGTTCGAGATCATTTTACCACCTCCGATTATAAAAATGACGAAGCTTTCTAGTCATTCGAAGCCCGAGCAAACTGCTCTTCCTAAGTTGGTTAAACGACCAACTGCCACCCAAGGTACATTTGAGATTCGCCCTGCCTTTATTATTTTGGTGAAGAAGAATCAATTTGGTGGTGACCCTAAGGAGGATCCTCACAAGCATAAGAGGATTTTTACTGATTATTTCTCCACAATTCCACTTCCTGCTGGGGTAACTCAAGAACAAGTCATGGAAATGCTCTTCATGTTCTCACTACGGGATTCCGCTAGGGAGTGGATAACTGATCTTGATAAAGTCACCGAGGGGATCACCGATTCGAATTCTCCTGCCCTTGCCTTCTACAAGCACTATTATCCGCCACAGAAGACGAATATGCTCTGAAGCCAAATCACCAGTTTTCGTCAAACCCCGAACGAGAATATTTATGAGTCGTGGGAGCGGTTCAAGAAGCTTGTGAAGGAATGCCCGCACCATGGTTTTGAGGTTTGGTTTCTTTGTAACCAATTTTATAATGGGTTATATGATGATTGTCGGAGTACACTTGATTCGGCATGTAATGGGCATTTCCAATGTAACGTGGATGATGATAAGGCTTGGCAAACAATTGAACAAATGACATCTCATCACTCCCGTTGGGGTAATCCTCGAGGTAATACGCAGTCTAATTCCGGTGAAATGGGTCCTCTAATGTCGTGGCTATTCAATTAGCCGGTTAAGCTAAGAGGTTTGATGCCTTTGAAGTATCGAATTCTCAAGGGGGAGGGGGCATGCATCAAGTGCATGCCATGCAAGAGTATGCATGTGTGCGTTGTGGTGCCGCGGATCACCAAGCTAAAGATTGCCTAGGCTCCATAGAACAAGTGAATGAATTCCATTCCATGCGCCCGCATTATCCATATATGAATTAACCGGGCTATGATGCGTCTCTCTTATCTTACCAGAGTACTAATGTTTTAACCCGCCTATTACACCAACTTATGTACCCCCTCACAAGCAGCAATTCCAGAATCAAGGAAATTTTAAGAACCAGCAAAATTTCAATAATAAAAGGAATTTCCAAAATCAGGGAAATTATCACCAGCGAACTCACTCGGGTCATCAACAAAATTTTGGTAACGCTAATCTGAACTTCGGAAATTCTCATCAGAATTTCGGTACTAGTAAGCATAATTTTGGCCAATCCTCCGCACAAGCTCAAGGTAATTCATCTTCTTCTACGAGTTCTAATGAAATGGCTGAGCTTCATAATATGTTGCAGATGATGGCTAAGACCCAGGACTCTATGATGGCTCAAGTGCAAAAGAATGATCAAGCCAAGGATAATGCCATCAAATATTTGGAGAACCAAGTCGGACACCTTGCCGCGTCGAAAGCAACGCGTCAACAAGGTAAACTCCCTTCTCAAGGTGATCAACAACATGATACGGCTAATACAACAAGGTCCATCGATGCCTAAGGATGATAAGTCGACCGAGAAGGAGGAGGTTTTAGTGGAAGATGTCGATGAGAGTATTATTGTGGAAACTCCAAGTGTTGAGCGAGTTCCACCACCAACTAATCCAGTTCCCACTCCAACTAGTCCAACAATCGAAGTACCATTCCTGAGTCGATTGAATAATCGAAAGGAGACTACCCAATTTGGCAAGTTCATGGAGGTTGTGAAGAATTTGCAGGCTACGGTCCCATTTACCGAGCTCATTATGCAGGCCCCGTCTTATACCAAGCTTATGAAGGACATCTTGACTCGGAAGAGAAGCATCCGTGAGGTAGAAACCGTCGCTCTTACTGCAGAGTGTAGTGCATTTTTACAGAACAAAGCTCCACCAAAGCTAAAGGACCCCGGTAGTTTCTCGATTCCTTGTGCTATAGGCACCTTATCGATTGATAAGGCATTACGTGATTTAGGTGCTAGTGTAACTGTTATGCCTTATTCCGTTTGTGAAAAACTTCATATGGGTCCTTTTAAGTGTACTAGTGTCACTTTGCAGATGGCGGATCATTCCATAAAACGCCCTTTGGGTGTTTTAGAAGACGTGCCCTTTAGAGTTGGAAAATTTTTTATTCCAGTTGATTTTATCGTCCTTGACATGGCCGAGGACACCCAAATTTCCATAATTTTGTGTAGGCCATTTTTGCACACCGCCGGCGCGGTGATTGATGTCAAGAACGGTAAATTGACTTTGGAAGTGGATGGAGACACCATTGTTTTCTGTTTGGATAGTACACTTAAGAACCCGATGGTAACGGATTCTTGTTGCATGATAGATGTGGTTGATGTTTTAGTTCATGATTCTATGGAGGCGTCCCTTATACGGGACCCCCTAGAGGCTTTGATATGTTTGGAAGGGTGTGCAGGTGATGCTTCCGTTGATTTTGTTGTTATTGATGCTTTGGAAGCTGCTTTGGAAGGAAGGATGCCCACGGAGGAGCAAGATGTCGATGTAACCAACATCGTACACACCTCATTTGCCATAGACATAATTGTTCCGGAGCGTAAGCCACTTTCATCTCACCTAAAATATGCCTTTTTAGATGATACCCAGAGCTTCCCCGTGATTGTAGGTGCTGATTTAACTGAGCAACAACTTTTTGATTTGTTAGTTGTTTTGAAGAAAAATAGGAAAGCTTTGGGGTATAGTCTTGATGACTTGAAGGGAATCAGTCCCGATTTCTGTATGCGTAGAATTAATCTTGAGGAAGGTCGTCGTCCTTGCGTCCAGGGTCAACGTAAGATGAACCCGAATATGCAAGAGGTTGTTAAAAAGAAAGTTATGAAATTGTTGGATGCGGGAATCATTTATGCGGTTCTCGATTCAAAGTGGGTGAGTCCGGTACAAGTTGTACCTAAGAAGGGAGGGACTACTGTGGTCCCAAATGAGAAGAATAAATTAATCCCTACACGAATCATGACGGGATAGAGAATGTGCATAGACTATAGAAAGCTGAACACTGCGACCCTTAAAGACCATTTCCCATTGCCGTTTATTGACCAAAATGCTTGAGAGACTAGCTTCTCACAAGTATTTTTTCTATTTAGATGGATACTCGGGATTTTTCCAAATCCCGATACACTCTGCCGACCAAGAAAAGACTACGTTTACTTGTCCCTATGGAACTTTCGCATATCGCAGGATGCCATTCGGGCTATGTAACGCAGCCGCCACCTTTCCGACTACATCGAGTCCATCAAGGAAGTATTTATGGACGACTTTAGTGTCTATGGTATGAGTTTTTCGGTTTGTTTATCTAACTTAGATACCATTTGAAACCGATGTGTCGAGGTTAGTTTGGTCTTGAATTGGGAAAAGTGCCATTTTATGGTCACTGAGAGTGTAGTTTTGGGTCATGTGGTCTCCGAAAAGGGCATTCAGGTGGATAAAGTAAAAGTGCAAGTGATTGAGCAATTGCCCTTGCCAGTTAATGTAAAGGGCGTGAGAAGTTTCCTTGGTCACGCGGGGTTTTATCGCCACTTTATCAAGGAGTTTTCAAAAGTTGCTAAGCCACTTACACAATTGCTCCTAAAGGATGCCCCTTTCGGTTTTACTGATGAGTGTATGGAACCTTTTAACAGGATTAAGCAGACCCTTATATCTGCTCCTATTATTCAGTCACCGGATTGGAATTTGCCATTCGAGATAATGTGTGACGCAAGCGATTATGCTTTGGGAGCGGTGTTGGATCAAAGGAAGGACAAGGTCTTGCATGCTATATACTATGCTAGTAAAACACTTGATAATGCTCAAGTTAATTAAGCAACCACCGAGAAGGAATTGCTAGCTATAGTGTATGCTTTGGAAAAATTCAGAACCTACTTGGTTGGATCGGAAGTCATTGTTTTCACCGATCATGCGGCTCTTAAGTACCTCCTTGCTAAGAAAGAAGCGAAGCCCCAACTACTTCGATGGATCTTACTACTCCAAGAATTTGATTTATCGATCCGGGATAAGAAGGGAACGAAAAATGCCGTTGCAGACCATCTATCGAGGCTAAGAGTTGAGGAGGAAGGAGTTGTCATCCTCATAGATGACTCTTTTCCCGATGATTCTCTCATGGCCTTAACCATCGGTGAAAGCGAAGGTTCTTGGTATGCGGATTACGCTAACTACTTAGTTGGCAAGGTATTACCTTATGATCTTTCTTTTCAACAAAGAAAAAAACTTCTACATGATGTCCGACAATATTTCTGGGATGATCCTTATTTATTTAAGGAGTGTGCTAATGGTATTTTACGGCGATGTGTCCCTCAATGGGAAGTTCGAGAAATTTTAGAAAATTGTCATTCATCGCCATATGGTGGTCATCATGGACCGAGCCGAACCACGGCTAAGGTCCTCCAGTCGGGTTTTTATTGGTCAACTTTATTTCGGGATGCCCAAGCCTTTATCATGTCTTGCGACGCATGTCAAAGGACCGGTAATATTTCTAGGAGGCATGAGATGCCCCAAAATGGGATCCCTGAGGTAGAAATTTTTGATGTCTGGGGTATAGATTATCAAGGCCCGTTTCCGTCAACCAAGGGCAACCGATATATTTTGGTTCCGGTTGATTATATCTCCAAGTGGGTGGAGGCGGTAGCATCTCCTGCTAATGATGCTAGAACGGTAATTTCTTTACTCAAAAAGACTATTTTTCCCCGCTTTGGTGTTCCTAGGGCGATTATTAACGATGGTGGAAGCCATTTTCATGAGATGCGACTTGATGCTTTACTTGCTAAGTACGGTGTCTCTCACCGTACCAATCTTGCCTACCACCCTCAAACGAGTGGGAAAGTTGAGGTGTGTCTAATAGGGAAATCAAGTCTATTCTCCAGATGGTCGTGTCAAAAGCTCGAAAGGATTGGAGCTCTAAGCCAGATGATACATTATGAGCCTATCGCACCGCCTTTAAAACGCCCCTTACCGATTGGGTTATGGCAACTCATGTCATTTACCCGTCGAGCTCGAGTACAAAGGCTTGGTGGGCCATCAAGGAGCTTAACTTGGACCCACAGTTGAGTGGAGAGAAGAGACTCATGCAGCTGAATGAGTTAGAGGAATTCCGTCTTGGTGCCTATGATAGTGCTCGGGTTTACAAGGACTGCACCAAGCGGTGGCATGACAAGCATATCCTTCATCGTGAATTCAACGTGGGGGATAAGGTATTATTGTTCAATTGTAATCAAATTCCTACAAAACAACATCATCTGCCGCTACGGCATACCTCAAGAAATCATTAGTGATCAGGGGGCCCATTTCAGGGCCAATACCCAAAAACTCTTAGACAAATAAAAAATCCAAAGACACAAATCCTCACCCTACAGACCTCAGACCTCAGGCAAACGGGACTGTGGAGGCAATAAACAAAACCATCACCACAATCCTTAAGAAAATGATAGATAACTCACAGCCCATGTGCGATGCAGTTCTGGGGTAACTTGACAGGAAGTATTAAGGTTAATCGAAGTTTTAAATACAGTAACATGTGGGGAAAACATGATGACTTTCTGCCAATTGTTCAGGGTATTTGGAGATCAAACTTCCTGGGTATTCATATGTTCCAGGTGGTGAAGAAATTTAAAGCCGTACAGAAGCCATTGAAAGAGCTTAATCTACGAGGATATGGGGATATTGAGAATGCTGCTTATGCAGCAAAAATGTTGCTTCAGAGTGTACAATTGAAATTGCATCTAGATCCTAATCATGCTCTTCTACAGATTGAAGAAACAATTGCATCTAAATCATTCAAAGAATTGGAAGAGGCTAGGATTACTTTCTTGGCTCAAAAAGCTAAACTCCAATGGATGATGGATGGTGATGAAAATAGTCGTTATTTTTCATTGCACCATTAAGGCGAGGAGGGCTAAGAACAAAGTCCTCTGGATTAAAGACATGTGGGGCAATGAGTGCAAAGAAAATGAGTCAGTAGATTATGCCTTCATTGAATACTATAAATTCTTATTAGGAAGCTCTGAACAGGTGCAACCAGTGAGCATTCCTGTTATTCGTAATGGAGCTTGTCTTTATGATTTCCAGGCTAGAAATTTGAGTCGTGAGGTGTCCACACAAGAGATTTTAAATGCGTTATACTCTATCCCTGATGAAAAAGCACCAGGCCCGGATGGGTTTTCGTCAAAAAATTTCAAGGATGCTAAATCTGTAATAGAGGGGGATGTTGTTCAGGCCATTAAGGAATTCTTTGTGACAGAAGACTACTTAAACAGGTTAATTCTACGACCCTCACCCTCATTCCCAAGAAAAACTCTCCTGAATCAGTTATAGATTTTAGGCCCATCGCATGTTGCAATGTGATTTATAAATGCATTTTGAAGGTTGTGTCTAATCGATTGGCTACTGTCCTCCCATACCTCATTAGTCTGAATCACAGTGGTTTCATACAAGGTCGAGATATAGTGGATAATATTCTAATTTGTCAGGATCTTGTTAGACCTTATAACAGAAAGACATGTTCTCCTCGTAGTATGATGAATATTGATCTTCGAAAAGTGTATGACTCCATTGAATGGAGATTCATACGAGGTATGATGGAAGGTTTTAACTTTCCATCTGTGATGATTAATGGAGTGATGGAATATGTCACCTCTACTTCTTACTCATTGTCATTAAATGGGTCTCAGTTTGGGTACTTTAGAGGTGAACGGGGGATACGTCAAGGAGATCCTATGTCTCCTCTTCTCTTTGTGATGTGTATGGAATACCTTACGAGAATCCTTAATGTGGTCACAGTTAGGACGGATTTCAGGTATCATCCTCTATGTAAGTCACTAAAGTTGTGTCATCTCTGCTTTGCAGACGACTTGCTTATGTTTTGCAGAGGGGACAAGGAGTCCAATAAGGTGCTATTAAGGGAGATGCTTACGTTTTCTAAGGCCTCTGGGCTTAGGATGAATTCTGATAAATCAGAAGTTTACATGAATGGTGTTGGTCTTGGAGATAAGGCTGATATATTGAACATGTCAGGATTTAAGATTGGGACCTTCCCTTTTAAATACCTGGGAGTACCAATCTACTATAAACGACTAACCAATGCTGAGTGCGCGGTGCTTATTGAGAAGATTGTCAAATGAATTAGAGGATGGGGTGAGAGGAAGTTGAGTTATACGGGGAGACTTGTGTTAATCAATGTTGTGCTTAGTCAACTCCATAACTACTGGGCTCAGATTTTTGTTCTTCCTGTGGGTGTTATTAAGCGGATAGAGTTTATTTGCCGGAACTATCTCTGGTCTGAAGGGGAGATCTATGACAAAATTCCCCTTGTTTCTTGGAAGGAATGCTGTAGAATGTGCAAATTTGGTGGCCTGGATATTATGAACAGCGCTAATTGGAATATTGCTAGGATTAGTAAATTCTCTTGGTGGCTTGCTCAAAAGAAAGATCACCTTTGGATTAAATGGGGGAATAACATATATCTAAAACAGAAAGATTGGTTCAGTTATACTCCTTCTCTTAATTCTAGTTGGTCTTGGAGGCAAATATGTAAGACTAAAGATAAGCTACTTGTTGGATATGTAGGATGTGATTGGGGTGCGGGCTGCTACACTGCTAGAAGTGGGTATGAATGGCTGCAAGCGGGTGGGGTTAAAGTGGAATGACAGGATTTTGTTTGGAATAGATATGTTGTTCCAAAACATCGATTTATAGCATGGCTTGCTGTTCAGAATAGGCTATTAACCAAGGATCGACTGATTCACATTGGATTGCAGGCTGATGATGCGTGTGTTCTATGTGGCTTACATCCCGAGACTAGAAATCATATCTTTTTTGAGTGCGTATATTCACAGCGTGTCCTTGCCTCCTTATTGGACTGGTTCAAGTTATCTAGAATGGATAGGATTGATAGTATTGTTCATTGACGGTGCTCCTCTTTGATGAAATGTAAAGTGGTACAAGCTGGTTTTGTGGCATTGATTTACCACCTGTGGATGTCCAGGAATAGGGGACTGATTGAAGGATGGATAAAAAGACTGGAGATGCTTTTTCAAGATTTGCAGCGGGATATTAAAACTCGAATATATGGTAGTGTTAAACAAATTTGTAGTAGTAGGAAGCAATGGGTGGTAGAGGTTTTAAGCTAATGTATGGTGGACTGATTAGGAAGCGGGTTTTTGTAAAACTTAGTGTTGGATTGTAAGGTGCTAATGCATAACTGATAATCAATATATTCACATTTCACCGAAAAAAAAAGATAGATAACTACCGGGATTGGCCAAACAAAATATCCTTCGCATTATCGAGATACCGAACCTCCTACCGAACGCTCATCGGAGCGACACCCTATTACATAACCAACGGCTCCGAAGCCGTGCAGCCCATAGAGCTAGAAATACCCTCACAAAGGATACTAGCCGAAAGCAGCATTCCCGAAGAAGAATGGAACCAAAAACGTTACGGTGAGCGTAGAGTACACGCATTGATCAACGTGAAAGCCTACCATTAACGAATACAACGAGCCTTTAACAAACGAGTCAAATCCCGAAACATACATGAGGGAGACCTAGTGGTCAAATCCATTAGAGCATCCCTTCCCTTCGATCCTAGAGGGAAACTCAAACCAAACTGGGCGGGCCCCTACCTCGTCAAGAAGATACTCACGGGGGGCGCCGTGATCCTTACTGAACTAGACGGTCAAGAGTTCTCGACACCAACCAACATGGACCAACTCAAACGATACTATCCCTAAAATTCCCAACAACCCCATCTTGATCTACGAACTAGGGTGAAAACCCATACAAAACGCTAAAAATGATTCGTATCGATAATTGGCATAACGAGTCTAAAGCAAAATCATTGTACTCATACTTAAAATGAACTACGAACATGGTTTGATTCCATCCAAACACGGATACATAGGCAACCCTTCCAAGGGTACAACTAACAAAATTGGCGAAATTGATTACTCGATTCACATGCAAATCGGAACCTCTCCCCCGTGTTCCGGATAATGAGTGATTTCAATGACGAAGCACAAACAACGAGCCGAGGACGGGGTGAAAACCCGAAAGGGCGCCCCGGACAAAATGAATAAACGAGTTGCGAGCCGTCGTAAAAAAAATTGAGCCGAGGAGGGAGTGAAAACCTGAAAGGGCACTCTTGGCAAAATGAAGAATCGAGTTGCGAGCCGTCAAACAAAAAAAGGAAAAAAAAAGAGACAAAACAAAAGGTTAGCCTAGGACGGACTGAAAACCACAAAAAATAAATAATAAAAAAAACGTGCTTCTCATTAAAAAAATGAGTCAAATCGAGCCTTTTTCGAGGCCCTTTACATCGAGCATTCCAAAAATCCGGCTATCCCGGAAAATGACAACGTGTCAAAACCCTTCAAAAAACTAGTACTAATACGCCACATATTATCAATTAATTAGAACATAGTACAAAATGGTTGGGCTCTACCGGTCCAACTTTCCCCTTTTTCTTACCTCTCGGGTGTGCTTGTTTGGGTCTTTCACCATCGACCCCTCCTAACACAAGCTTCCACCACCCTAGCCAAAGGCGAACCCATCCAATCATATTTCCCCTCATCACTCACATTTTCAATATGGGTCTCGTTGGTCCTGACCCGTATAGATGAACTGACGGCACTAGGATCGGTAACGCTGTCTTTGGTCAGGCTCTTGGTGACGTCGCCTTGAATCGCCTCCTTATCCTCTAGCACCGCAGTCTTCCTAAATTTCGACTTACTCTATACTGACGGGTATTCATAAACTCCCTGCCGGAAAGTAGTAAGGTCGGTCGGTCAAGCACTTTCTATAACAATGGGACATGAAAACTTCTGTCTCTAAGACATCCTAATTTCCCCAACAGAACTTTCTGTCCATGGGTCAGACCTAGGCACACCCCTAATAACCTCTGATATGGCTGGCCTCACCCCCATTTGGCGCGACAGTTCGCTCGAATAAATATAAACCAGATCCCTTAATGATAATATTTGCATTGCCTGAGTCCAGGATGAGAAGGGAAACCCAGCATGTCCACTGATATGCCACCACGGAATTGTCCACCTGATATCCACTCGCCCACTAGCCAAGTGAGAATCCCATCCTTCTTCGGTATGACCATCGCTCCATGCTTGCACCATCTTACGATACGTAAAGCCTTAATAGCTATAGCTCTTGACAGACCGAGGAGGGTCAACCAAACCAAGCCTCTCTTGCAACCAAACCTGCACAAACCACAACACAATGTCACATTTTCGAACTAAGGCAAGTTTTGAAAAAGGAAAAGTAGCAACCTATATATACCTGCAAAATGATCTTAGAACCTCGAAAGGGAGCGTGGAGCATCCCGGCACGAGCACCAAGACCTAGAATAACCTCACCCAGAATGAGTAGAGAGGGTGATCGCCCATGTTCCATCCCCATTACAACATCCAAAACCCAAGGATTACCCCAACCCTCATGCACTAACGCGTCCTCAAAGAGACAGTAACATGCCACCGCAATATTAAAAGCCCGCCTACAAGCTAGAAGTGAAATATCTCGGGAACTCTTCTGTGAGAACATCCTAAAAAGCAACTCTAGGTCGAACCGAACACCATCCGTTCCACAAAAGGTCCAAAAAATGACAAAATATAGACACCCAGATTTGGACCTGGTGGCCGGAGAGGTGCCCAACAAAAACCCGATGACGATAGGACTGCAACGCGACGCGGGTTCGCGATGCTGGCAGCCTTAGTCGTGTCGTTACGGTCACATAGACACTAATTAGAGTCAATTCTGACACCGGAACCCCGAGTCGGTCCTGAAACTCGAGCCGAGTCAACACCGCGCCAAGTGAACCTCGGGATGAACACCCGAGGCCCACCAAGTTCACGGCGCTAGGTCCAGGAAGGGAAACCTTAACACCCAAGATATGTATTATACACCCATCTCACGGTTTTGGAAAGTATCAAAATCGTATCTTCAAAACTGCGACCGCCCTAGCTCACGCGCCTTGGTTTCCCCACGCCTAAGCCCAGGCGCCTGAGTTTCGGTGCGCCTCAGCTCAGGCGCCTATATGGGTGATGAGGGCCGAAAACACCTATAAATACCCCCCTTCATGCCCTCATTTCAACTCATCTCATTCTTCTCTTCCCCCTCTAAACTCTCGTTAAGGGCTCGCACTCCGACACCCGAGGCAAACGATCCACTCGATCGTAGTTCCGATAAAAAAAGCGACATCAACACTACTCCTCACCTTCGAGCACCCCACTCGATACCGAGGTGTCTGTGTTCGACTAGCTCAAGTCTAGTATCGAAGCTCTGCCGGATTAGCCGCAGAACCTGTCCATAGTAACAAAGCTCTGCCGGAGTAGCCGCAGGAAAGGGTCAGACGGTAACGGAGCTCTGCCGGAATCACTTGTCAAGCTAGGAGGATCCGCCTATTGATCGAGTTGTCACTAGGTTGCCATCTAAACAAAACTTTCAATATTCGCACTTTCTATTATTATGCACTACGATAACACTAGATGTGGGCACTAGGCCCACAAACTTCTACTAAAATACCTAACGTCCCAAGTTCAACCACAAACACTAAAACACACTAAATAGACCCGAGTAATTCCGAGATCCGTTCTCAAATTATCTATATATCGAGTCCCGTTTAGTGTATACTCCGAGGGTGCAAGTCCTCACTACATGATTTACCTACATTCGCATTTACAGTTTTTCGTATGATTTATTGCGTTTATGACCTTATAATCGCATGCTAAATAACGTAACACGGAATTCAAAAAAACAACTAAAACTGAACAAAGTGATGTCAGGTTCCATATTAGTCCCGGTGCCCACCTTATTAGGTTCGTCGCATCTCTATTAATACCGAACCGATGCATCTTAAGCAGAATGCCAGGTAAGGTATACCACAAGAATGACTAATATCTGTATTATCGTGTTAAAACTGATTTGCTAATACGTATAATACTAGTACTCTCTATCCTCCTACGTGCATCTTTTCATGGCCTGCTTGTCGCGTGAAATCGCTTGCAAAGAATGTAAACACAACTACTTTGACAACAAAAACTTACTTGTCCTTAAACAACCGACGTAGCAAAAGGCATAGGGTTAATACAACGGATGTTACAGTACTTCCACCACAACAAAAGAACTAGGATATCAGCCCACCGATTGATTAGTAGAGTCCGCTATAGTGCAGGCGGGATTGGGTGTTGACATCTATTGGATGTTGGCTTCCCAATACGTACCCTCACCCCTTACTCAGAATCGACGGTTTCCGGATGTCCAAAACCATTGGCAATGAGAGTCATTCCAGGCATAGAGTGCTTAAGGGTACAAGTCTTTATCTTTAGGTCCCATACCACTCAACTTTGAGCCAGCAAGGGATCAAAGTTAACTTGAACGGTTTCTGAGTCCCCATAATTGACTCGGTGGCGACTCCACAAATCGGCAACAACTTCAGTTCACTAAAAAGGTCGCCTTACCAAACAAATCGGCCTTTAAACATTTACAACAACGACTCGATCGATTCCCAAACGGAAACACGGGTGCCCCCACCCGTCTAGTACAAGTCCGGATCGTCATCCGAATCGAGGTCCGAAACATCGCCTTGTACACGAGATTGGACCGGCCCCCGGCAGGGAGGGGGCCGCGTGGGTGGCCGTCGCCAAACGTTGGAAAAACAGGTCAGTCCCACCCGGGCGCGCGCGGGGCAACGAGCGGGCGGACTGACGTCCACAGTTTGGCGACCCCACTGGGGATTTGGGAACAAGTTTCCAGTGGTGGTGTAACTTGAACGAGGTCGGTGAAGCTCATTTCATAGTTCCTAGTTGTGGTCACTACAGGTTTTGGCCCTAAAAAGCCCACCCTAACCGATATCAGGACCAATCGACCTCTTCGCGGTAAGATCTTTAGGGACACGCGGAGAGATCCTCGATTGACGCTCCGACAGCCTAACGCGTACCCCGCGGGAATAATAAGCGGATAGTTCCGAACGGACGGTATGCCACTCGTCTCCCCAGATCATTGTCAATGCCTAAGTAAAGACTATTCGTGGGCGGTAGCCTATCCTAACCTACCCGTGTCTGCATCCTGCATGAGTGTATGCATTCCTAGTTACGTGTAGCGTGTTTGAATAATCCAACCCAAATAAAACACTAAAAATCCGGATTCAACCACGCCAACATATTCAACCACACCCAATTCCGTTTTCGAAAAATCTAATCTTTTCAAAACGACCTCTTAAAACGCCGATACTCCGGTCAAGTCACGATTTCTAA
This sequence comes from Agrostemma githago, assembly GCA_958450325.1. Taxonomy (NCBI): domain Eukaryota; kingdom Viridiplantae; phylum Streptophyta; class Magnoliopsida; order Caryophyllales; family Caryophyllaceae; genus Agrostemma; species Agrostemma githago. The sequence continues at coordinate 28,910,134 of OY288254.1, read as the reverse complement.
AAAAGGGAAAAACATTTTCAAATGCCGTCGTCATGGCAAATTTTACACTCAACATTCTCAAACAAAACATATTTTCAAACGACATCACGTGGCTAAAGTAAAACCCGTCAAACAACAAATGTCGTTAGTACTACCGAGACTCCCAATTAATGAGATCATGGCACACCGACCGGTTACATTTTATTTTCAAAAAAAAATGTTTTGTACAAGCACACCGTTAACACAACCAAAGCTTCAATAAATGAAGTCAAGGAATCCGAAACGGTTACATTCTCAAAATGTTTTCCGCAATACATCAGTACCGACCGTCAAATGCTGACCAACGAACGTGGGTCACTCGTTTTAAAAGTTTCTTGTTTTTTCTAAAAACACTATTCACCACCTAAGTTCTTTAAATAAGAGTTTAGTTTCACACCTTTAAACCACTGGACACACCCACTACAAGTATCGAACTAGCTAACTAATAGTAGTTTCGATAAAAGCATAATGTTATCATTTTAAAAACCGGTTCTCCTAAGAACCACGTTCCATTCAGAATTTTTTTTACAACTTTCCTATCGTTGGATTCCCGACACACACACACATGGCAGCACAACTTTCACATTACAGACGATGTCACCACTCCATCGTCACCCTAATTTTACAAAATCATTTTTTTCAAAAAAAAAAGAGATGACTTTCCTCCGCGAGTATCGGTCGTTTTTGAAAAAATATCAAAATTCTTTGATCCTGAGCCGGGATCGCGATCAATCTCTTACGTCGTACAACCGTATGATTAACTGTCTGTGTTAGTTACTAGGATCACCTCTACTCGAGGTCTTACGTTTTGGGTCGTCTCATTTCGAGAAGTCCTCCTTAAGCCTCACCCCCGAGGCTTGTGTGAAATCGTCTCGTCACAGAAATCTGAAATTCATTAGGCGTTTCGCCGAACACACCAAGAGTCTAAAACACCTGAGTCCCTAAGCCAACGACTGCACGCACATGCAAGTCAAGGGTCTCATTTCCGCATCGCTCAGTTAAGAGCATTCCTCGAGTCTCTAAGTCGTCCGGTGGGTCCGATCTGACCTTTTAATCCTTTCCCACTAGTATCACTCCCCAACATGTCGGTAGATTCAAGCGCCATCGAAAGTATCCGCCACGATGTCAGTACCCTAACCAAGTTGGTTCACAACATCCATACTTCGGTAACCTATTTGAGTTTCTCCGTCCGTTGCATTGATAGCCGCCTCAATTTCCTTACGAGTAGAGACACAGAAAGCGAGACAAACGCTAACCCGAGCGATTACCATGCCCAAAAGCCTACCCAGGATAGATTATCTCAATGCTTCGCCCAATCGAAGCTTCCTAAAGTCGATACGGAAGGGACACCAAGACCTTACAAGACTACATCCAACAAAGTAGAAAGGTCACCGAGAAAGTTTACCCTAATCAACTCATCTTACACCGAAGCCCTTAAGTGCCTAGTCGATCAAGGGTTACTCTCACCAATCGGCAAACGAGGCAAAAGTTGGACCCCTAATGCTTATTGCCTATATCGACAAGGTAATGGGCACGATACCGAATATTGCTTTCGACTCAAGCATGTCATACAAGACATGATCGAAAATAGGACGATTCCTCTCCCTCCACCCGAGAAACCAAACAACACCAAGAACTCTCTTAGCATCCACGCAGTCTTCGGCGACGCCGTTGATTGCTCCTACCTTGACCCTATGGAGGTGAATGTACGGAATATTAAGGATGATCCTGACAACCCAAGGGCATCCGCCGAGACGAGTAAACCTATGTCCGAGTCAGAGTCTAGTTCGTCTTAGGGCCTAGACCTAATAGTATAACAAATATCTTTTGTTTTTACTTCGAGTCAGGAGGTGCGAGGGGATCTGTCCTCCATCTCCCCGAAAATATTATCTCGGGCACATAGCCCGCTCATTACTATCAATAAAAAGAAATAAACTTTTCTTCCTTCATAATGCGCCTCGACAATCGCTTGATTTAAAACATATATTTCTCGCTTACGACTCGATACAATGCCATTTATCGATGACAATCAAACAACGAGTAATTATAAGAACTGAGATCTCGTGTTCTTTCACCTATTCCATGTCTGGTATAGAAAGCCACAAACCATCCCTTAGAACGAGCATTACTGAATTCTATGACAAATCTAGATAGTCTCTTAGCTTGCAATAAAAGACGAAAGGCAAACCCATTTCCCACAATAAACATTCCTTGAATAAAAGACCGCGCCATAGGTGCTAGTCTGAAAAGAAAAAGAATCTGAAGTGGCCAAAAGGAGCCAAAGAAAAAATGAAAACCAAGGCCAAACTAAACCGGCCCAATTCGATGATCGAGACCAAACTCAACGGTCAAAATGAAACTCCCAACCATTCAACTCAACTTTAAGTGCAAAGTCAGAACAAAAAAAAGGAAAAAATGAACAGACTAGTCAACTAGCACCCAAATACTATCCTCCTTACATTACAACCCTTAAGACCTTCCCTAGACACTTGTAAGGAGACAGTACGGAATTTTGAGGATTCAAGCTTAATAGAATAATCCCAACCGTTAGGGCCAGACCTGGAAATCAGATCCCACGTAATTTACAACCCACCCGATTGAAGTCTGAGTCATTTTTACTCAGCTTCCCCTTCCTACCAAATTACGAAACCTTAGCCCATAGCCATAACTCCACAAAAATCGAGCTCCAGATTTTGATCCATCGAAACCACTTACTACCTAGCTCCCCACTCCAAAACCATCTAATCCAGTCACCCTGACCCAAACCCGGTAGCTCGGTAATTGCCACTTTCAAGAGGTCACACCCGATCACTCCACCTTAATTCTTTAACTAGGGAGGATACACCCTAAGCACCTCACATCGATAATTCACATCTTTTATGAACTACGAACATGGTTTGATTCCGTCTAAAGACAAATACGTAGGCAACCCTTCAAAGGGTAAAACCAAAAAAAAATGTAATGACAAAAATCGATTACTCGATTCACATGTAAATCGGAACCTCTTTCCCACATTCCGGTTAAAGAGTGATTTCAATGACAAAGCACAAACGACGAGCCGAGGACGGGGAGAAAACCCGAAAGGGCTCCCCGGACAAAATGAAGAAATGAGTTGAGAGCCGTCGTAAAAAAAAAGCAAAAAAAAACAAAAAAGAAAAAAAGGTACAAAAGGTTAGCCGAGGCAGGAGTGAAAACCCGAAAGGGTGCTCCGGGCAAAATGAAGAATCGAGTTGCGATCCACCACAAAAATAATAAAAAAAGGAAAATGTGCTTCTCATTAAAAAAAATCAGTTAAATCAAGCCTTTGTCGAGGCCATTTACATCAAGCGTCTGAGACCCGGACATCACGGAAAGCAACAACGTGTCAAAACCCTACAAAAAACTAGTACTAATACGCCACATAATATTAATTAATACAACATAGTAATAAACGGCTGGGCTCTACCGGTCCAACTCCTCCTTTCCCTTGCCATTCGGGTGGGCTTGCTTGGGTCTCTCACCATTGACCCTCCTAACGCAAGCTTCCACCTCCCTAGCCGAAAGCAAGCCCAGCCAATCTCACTTCCTCTCCTCACTCACATTTTCAATATGGGTCTTGTCGGTCTCGGCCCGTGTAGATGAACTGACGAATACTAAGATTGGTAACGCTGTTTTCGGTCGGGCGCTTAGCGACATTAGCCCACATAGCTTCCTTGTTCTATAGTACAGTCATCTCCACAATCCTTAATCTTTCTCTCACATCCGACAACCCCGGACGTCAGGAACAACCTCCTGAAATCGCTAAACCCCTTTCCAAAAGCTGAAATGCCCACATAAGAGTGGTCGGTCCACACGGACAACACATTTCACCCGTCGGACTCACTAGACTTAGACGTCTTTTTATTTTTTTTAAGGGGATAAGCTACCCCACCTAGGCGTGTTGTAGCCTTCTTAATGGTCATCGTCAAGTCGCGTCTGTAGCCTAACAAGGCAATATTACGAATGTATAAAAAATGGACTAACTTTTTTCAAAGGTTAATGGTCATCACAATCTCACAAAGGTTGTCATCCAAGTCTAGATCCTCCAAGTCTATAAGAGGAAACTCACTACCATCCATCCCTGACAGCATATCTAGGGTAGCTGTCGGGGACTCCTCCAACCTCCTCGATAGCACCCGTAGCCTCAGCCTCATCCTTTGTCTCCCTCTCGATCCGATGCCTGGCCTCAGCCTGTGTAGAGGTCTCACCCCGAGACCGAGCCAACTGCTCCTTAAGGAAGGCGATCTCGTCAGCCCGAGATTGCAGGAGCCGCTACGACTCAACCTCTCTCGCCTCAAGTTTGGTCACACGAGTCTCCAGCCGTCCCACCATGTCCGAGAAATCCTGCGAGCACACTCAAACATTAGGAAAGCACACAAGCAGCCTAGAAAACCACCCTAGTCACGCAAACTCACCGATCGAGGTCCCGAAGTGTCACGGGAAACCCTCGAAGCATAGGCCCGAAAGCAGTTGGCAGCCTGCCACAACCGCTGATGGTAAGCCGACGAAACCTGAGAGTCGAAACCACAAAAGTTAGGCAAACCGACCCTACATTTTTAAGACCCAAACAAGGAACAAAAGTCAAAACTCACCCAGTATACCCGGTCACGCGACTCTATCCCAGCATCCATCTCCTCAGCAGAACATGGAGGGAGAGGCTCAGTAAAGGGTATCCCAGCCGCATCCGCCCTAAGCAGCGTCAGGGGAAAATCTGGGGCTGGATTTCGTCGGCCGGGTCGGCCAGCTAAGAAAACGACAAATAGGTCAGTCAGAGGGCAAAGAAGTGATAAACCGCAAAACAAACCTTTGAACCAAGATTAGAACATTACCACGAGGCGATACCAAGCTAATCGCCGGGTGACGTGACATAGATAGGAGGCACCAGGCACCAAGAGTGTAGCGCCCCCTTCTCCGTCCATATCCTCGTGGACCTCTGCAGCGGTCGGTGGTCTGAACATGGTCCGGGGAGGATCGACCAGTACCCTAAAATCGTCATACAGACACTGACGCACCAACCGCTCACCCAGATACCAAACTGGGCGAAACAACGCTGGAAGAAGCATCCTTCTATAACTCCACGGCCTCAACTCCGTGGCCACATGCTCCGGCACGCCCTCATAATCAACCCAAGGGCGGGCCACAAACTACACAAATAGAACCAACATCCTAATGAATCCCAAACCTTGGGGGCTATTGAACAAAATAGGCTATAAGAAGAAACTTACATCCTCGAGACCTAGGTTGTTAACCAGCGCATTCTCCGTCGGGTAGTGGCTGATTGTGCTCTTAGGCTAAGCCGGCCTCCACTCGATTCCCGCCGGGAATCTCTTCGGGTGTACCCAGACCGTCTTAGGTGCCAAACACTGGAAATAGGAATACATCCAAGCCTGTGAAATCCCGAAACAACTTTCCTAAATGTTTTTCTTGCACGTATGTAGTAATGTGAATTCGAACTTGTTAACGATAATATAGATTGGGAGTACGTGTCTTAATAATAAAACCGAGTTGTGAGATATAATAAAGGAATGGTCGGAGAATACGGCGTCGTTTAAATCACTTGTTAGAATATGTCAATAATGGTTGTTAACGAGTCTAATGGTATGAACAAGGGTAATAATATAAACACGATGGAAAGATGGTCACAATATTAACTATTAAGATTCATTACAGAAAGATAATAGATATAGGGATGGTACGAGGGTCAGTAATAATGAGTAGTAAGAGGTCCAAAGTATATACACAAATTTGTTGTGTCATCACTTATGTTTTGACGCCAGCATGTCGGTTATACTACATGGTAGTAACATCAAGATCACAAGTCCATGAAGCAAAGTAGAATGTCACTGAGTATCATGTGCTGAATGTGGGAAAACTGTCTTTGTGTGAACTAATTGTCTTATCTGTGTGATAGTCGTGGTGTCCAAATATTTAAGGGTGTCTTAGTCTGAGGGTTCACAAAATTATGTAAGTTACAAGTGCATTAGATATAGCATGCCAACATGTGAATTCAGTCATGACAAGAATACTAAGGATAAAAAAACAATGGTGCTAGTAAGTGGTTTGTTTTCTTAAATTTTGTGAAGTATGATATATAAGAATGAGTATGCAAGTGATCTGTTGGTACTCATGTTGAATCATGAGAACAATTTAAATAATGATAGTAGTCGGTAAAAAGAGAATTTCTGTTGTGAAATGTGGATGAATGAGGGGATAAAACCCTTCGCGACCAGCTGATGGATGAATAAGTTGGGAAATTCAGATGAAACCTGAATAACTATTGTGTTAGGCATGATGCCAAAAGAAAAGGAGGTCGAGAAATGACTAAGAGATGATATGAATGTGATAAATTCGTTGAAAATCATTATGAGGGACGACATGAGTTGGTTGCAGATCTTACCAACTTACTCGCCTCGGGTCAAGGCTTACAAGTATATTCGTTTGAAAATTTTACTGTGATATCCTTTGCTGATTGAGTATTGTCTTATATAAGAGAGTCGAGGAAACTGTGATCTCGTTAGTGTTAAGATAGTGTCATCATATATAAGATGTGTTGGGTAATGTGAATACGAGATCAGTGAACTTCGAGGCGAAGTTCCTTATAAGGAGGGTAGGATGTCATACTCCGTTGTTTCCTATAATAAATGTGTTTAATTATCGTGTCAGTCATCGCGTAATAACTTGGAATGATTGTTGTTAATCACCCGTGCATGAATAGTTATTCAGTAGTACGTAATGCAAGTACAAAAGTTAGTAATATGATGAGTCATGTGAGGTATTCGATTAAGTGTGAATGGTGTGAGGTGTCGTTAGTTGGGAAATATCGTTATTGGTTGGATCTCGAACTTCGGGACGAAGTTCATATGAGGGTAGACTGTAATATTCGTCTCTGGTATATAACCAAGTACACCTGTAATATCCCGTCTCGTTTATCCACGTTAGGCTACACATGTTAGTTTGGTAATTGGTCGATCAGTCAGCCGTTCATTAGTTGGTCGGTCATGTTGGTATAGTTAGTCGTTCCGTAGCGGGAGGTGAACTTCGGGACGAAGTTTATTTTAAGGAGGGTAGATTGTAATACCCTTCTTTTAAGTCTATTAGGTCTCGATTAATGAGTCGTAGTCTATGTAGTTAAGTGGGCTAAACCGAGCGTCCATTCTTATATACGAGTAGTTGTTAAACCCGTTTCTTTTAACCCAATTCCCGATGCCCATATAATGGTTAGGCTCCCCCACAATTCCTTTTTCATTCATATTATATACATCATATACACTACCCTAAACTACATTTACTCACAATGCACGCTCAAGAAGAAAGGAAGGAAAAGAGAGAAATAGGAAGAGAGAAGAGGATTCGATACCAAATCGTATCCTAGCAATCCATTTATATGATTGAGTCATGTAAGTTCCTTAATTTTAATTTAAAGTTGTTTAAGAGTATAATTAGGGTTTATTGAATTAGGTGGAAGATTAAATCAATGACATTAATTAGGAAATAGTTACTGAAATTCTCAGATTCGTAGTACTGTCTTGTGTTCATTGATAGACGTGTTTATGTTTCGAATTGAGAAAAAGTTAAAGAACAAAACCTAATTTATTTCAAGTCTAGTTTATGCCTGTTAAATTTCGTAATCAGATTCAAGGCCTTTGTTTCTAGAGAATTTATTTGTGAACCGTCGTTTATAAATCACTGTTTCAGTAATGCTATATAGTAATGGGTGTAAAAACGAATTTATATATCATAATTGAGTTTGGATTTCAGCCAACATTACATTTATTGAGTCTAGTTGATAATAGAAGTTGGAATGGAGTTAAAAGGATTAGTCTAGTATTAGTAATTCATCAATAGGTTTTATGCGACGATTTCTGTCAGTCTGTAGAGATCAGGTTGTAAGTCAATGTTAAGATGATATTTAGATGAAGTTCATGACATATAAATGGTAGACAAGACAATCACGGTTCTAACACAGTTGGTCTCGTGTTAATTGAAGTAGTAGTTATTTAACTATGAATTTTATAACAAGACAGTACAATGCTGTAAAAATTGGAAGTTAAGATTAAGTCTTTAATGCTAGTAACAGCTTAGAGCGTGATCAATCTAAGTAGTACTTATATTTTAATATCAATTGATTGTAGGTGATGAATGTTTTAGAGGATGTATTTTAACCCGCTTGATTGTGGTTGTGACCTGCTATCAAGGTAAGGTTATCCTTACTCAGTTTACGTTGTATGTATGCATTTTGTATGATATGTAATGGTATAATGGTTATATTGAGATTGCGGGTGTGTGCCAATTGATATTGAGGCTGTGTGCCTATTGATATTGTGGCTGTGTGCCGATTGAGAGAAGCTAGCTAGGACTAGCTAGGCTCGGTTGATCTCGGGACCTTCCCTGATGTTTCCTTCTAGGAGAGCTTAGGAGGGGTGTGCACACTTGGACTGACGGGGCGTGACTGTGGCTGCGATAGATAATAGGAATGATGATGATGATGATGATGATACTGATACTGGTGATTGTGAGGTTGGTTGTACTAATGTTATTTAATGTTATCGTAAACTGACCTTGTGTGTATGTCTGATGTGTCTGTGATGATCTGATTGACGTTTCCGATCAATTGGGGAGCAGTCTGTAATGCAGGTTATGTATATTATGATGTGTTTGGATGCTGGGATACATGTACAGGATTGGGGTGAGCGCGACTTATAAGTCCAGACGTAGTACGGGTGAATGCATAGGCATTCCCGTTGAAGGTGCAGCTTCCGCTGTATAACCAGAGTTGTAATAGTTAATGTGTTGTAATGTTTAAATCATGTGGCCGGTTTGGCATTCCATATTTTATTGTATTGAGCTACTACCTCGGGGAACCGAGATGGTAACGCCGTTGTTTACTTGGGAATGTCTGGTAAGGCTCCTATGTAAATGGGGGGTGTTACAATTTTGCCCGAGGGACGTTAGTATCCCGGAGGCACAACAATTTTGCCCGAGGGACGTTAGTATCCCGGAGGCACAACAACTTTGCCCGAGGGAAGTTAGCATCCCGGAGGCACATCAACTTTGCCCGAGGGACGTCAGCATCCCGGAGGCACAACATTTTGCCCAAGGGACGTTAATATCCCGGAGGCACAACAACTTTGCCCGACGGACGTTAGTATCCCGAAGGCACAGCATTTTTGCCCGAGGGACGTTAGTATCTGGGAGGCACAACATTTTTGCCCGAGGGACGTCAGTATCCCGGAGGCACAACAAATTTGCTCGAGGGACGTTAGTATCCCCGGAGGCACAACAACTTTGCCCGAGGGACGTTAGTATCCCGGAGGCACAACATTTTGCCCGAGGGACGTTAGTATCCCGGAGGCACAACAATTTTGCCCGAGGGACGTTAGTATCCCGGAGGCACAACAACTTTGCCCGAGGGACGTTAGTATCCCGGAGGCACATCATTTTGCCCGAGCGACGTTAGTATCCCGAAGGCACATCATTTTTGCCCGAGGGACGTTAGTATATGGGAGGCACAACATTTTTGCCCGAGGGACGTTAGCATCCCGGAGGCACAGCATTTTTGCCCGAGGGATGATGGTAGGGATTTGTCACGTCCCTAGCCGATCAATAAAACAACCAACTAGCCTAGTGGGTAGCTAGGGCAAGTCGGGATCGTATCCCCGAGGACGGTATATCAAGGTTTAGACTAGGTTGGCCTAGAACGAGACTATGCTACCAAACAAACACAAAGAAGCGATAAATGGAAAACTATGATGGAGGAGAAGAGATAACTAGACTAACAATGCTAAACAAGGCTAATGATCGAACTAAAAAATAAACTAGAGTAAACAATGACTAACTAGGACGAAGAACCAAATATGGAAAGGAAGTGGGGTAGGTCGGGTTCATAGGAGTAGAAGGGTAATTGGAGTGATCAAAGGTATAGGTGTCTCCTAGTTACTAGAGTCGGTCCGGGCTCTCGCAACTTAGACCGATGTCAAGGTGGGTCCGGGCTCTCGCAACTTAGACCCTAGTCCGCGCTCTCGCGACTAAACTATTCTCAACATTTCTGCATTATAGGGAAACAATGAGAAGATGAGCACAAGTATGGGAAGCATGGCCACTACAACTCATACAAGCATATCAACAAACACATAGAGTGCCCACAATGTGACTAACAACAAAGATGTAACCTTTTCCCCTTAATCAACCCTAATCATCCATAATCTACCCCTAATCCCCTTACTAACCCCACAAGAAGACTACTCACTCATTATAAAGAGAAAACCAACATTCACAAGAGAAATCAATACTACAAAACCAACATCCATAGTGAATAACAAGAACAATAATACTAACAATATGATATGAATCAAACAAGATTAAATGAACAAGATTAAGAGTAGAGATGATTATACCAACAATAATATGATGAAAAAGATGAAAACTTGTATAAATAAGAACCCAAATAGAATACCAAGGTTGTCAATCTTGGAACAATCTTCAAGAACTTCTTGATACAAGAATTAATTACACTAGATTAACTAAGGAATAAAGGAAGATTAAAGGGAGATTAAGATTAATGAGTGTAGAACTAATCTAAGGTTTTTGGAGGCTTAAACTAGTCTAGGGTAAGATAAGATGTCTTAATATTACAAGAAGGGAGTATATATATGGGTACAAGAATGAAGGAGAAGAAAAGAAAAGAGTCGCGCTGCCCCTGTAGCTTCCCGACCGGGACGGATCATCCCGATCGGGACGGCCCTGTCATCCCGACCGGGACGGGATGGTCCCGACCGGGATGGGCTCACAGCAGCCTCCTTCAAAGTGCATCCCATCCCGAACGGGATGAGGCCATCCCGAACGGGATGGGTCTTGTAGGCCTCCCTTAAGAGCTCTATGGCCCTTCCTTGCCTCTCATGGGCTTCTCGTCGATTCTCGGGACTCGGGATCGGGTCTCGGAGGCTCGGGATTGGGTCCCGAGGTCTCGGGGTCGATTCCAAAGTATCGAGTCATCGTTCCTTTACTCCGTTGGCTCCAAAATGTGAATGTATAGAGTCGGAATCGCTCCAACTCTTCCAAAATCGGCCTCGGGAACCTGAAACAAACTAAAGGAAGCATAAGAAGCCCATGAATCGCTCCAAAGGAGCGATAAAATGGGACCAAAACACAACAAATAGGCACTACAAACTACACTTATCAACTCCCCCACACTTAACCCTTACTCGCCCTCGAGTAAGCACATACAAACTACTACACTAGTCGAATGGGTATTAGCGCACCCTACGCCCCTTCAACTCACGCGAGTGCACTTAGAGGAAAAGTGCACTCCGCAAGGCAAGTTGGGTCTTGCGACAAAACTGTGGATGCAATCGGACACAAAACAAACAAACAAACAAACAAACAAACAAACACACAAACAAACACATAATCGGTTGCACCCAAAAGAAAACAAATACCGCTTCCCTCAAAAAGCGGTGAAAAAAGCGCCGGTTTAGGACTCGAGGCAAGTGACAACGTTCCCAAGCTGGCAATACAAACCAAGGTGAATTAAACCCTAATAGTATGACGATAAAGCAACAAAAACGTTGGTGACTTACCTAGGTCCTCATAACTTTCTAAAAACGTACTACGGGACGATCGGCGGAGTGGAAAAGTGAAGAACCACGGTGTTAGTCGACACTGTAGGTAAGTGAGACCCCGCCCCCTTTAGCGTGAGCCAAGAGGGTCGTCCCGTGTCCAAGACCGCCTAACTAGTCCAAGTAAAAAGGTGGAAAACATGCAAAATGAGGGAAGACCGACTAATGCCGCTATCATCCTTCCTAGGGACTCGGTCCTTTGGTAGGCTCTTCACGGCAAAAGTCAGAAAAAGGCTTATTTTTGTGGGGATTTCTTTTTCTGAGACGGGTTTTCTTTTGGCATTTTCTTTCTTTTCGACGTTTTGATTTGTTTGTTGCCATGCCATTTCTTTTTCTTCTTTTCTATTTTCTTTTTGGCTTTTGTGCCTTTTCTTTTTCTTCATTTCTTTTCTTTCTTTCATTTGTCTTTCTTTTCTTTTCTTTGCCCTTTTTGGCAAGATTTGGCTTTTTGGCATTTTCATTGTATAACAAGAAAGGTAGAAATCAACAATTTGCAATTTATTGTGTGGAAATGCGTAGGAGGTAGGGAAATGGGAGAGTCGGGGAGCATCCTTCCCTTCAAACCCACAAAAAGTGGAGAACTTGGAGTAATCAAAACAATCCTAAACACGGTCACCTAGAGGACGAGACTCGGTAACCAAGGCCTTTTCACACCGTGGGTGGTCATAATGGTCAAAATGCAAATCCCGTAGTAAATCCCTAGTAAGCTAGGTGGACACAAGGTAAAGGACCAACGAAATCATTGATTTAGGGTCATTCTACTAGATTAAAGTCCAAGACTCGATTTATACAACTAGGAAGGAAAAATAGACACTCACACACTAGCCTCTAAACCGAGTTTTCGAAAACGGTTTACACACAACACAACACAACACAAAATTAAAGACATGACGAAAACGAGAGGAAAAGAAACAAAGGCAAAAAAAAACAAAACATAACAAAACAAACATACAAAACACAAACACCACCCCGAATTTCCAAACAAGTTACCAAATCAACCACACGTATGTACAAGCTCCACCCGAGCACACCACATCACAATCTCCTCCAAACTCCGCAAGAGACAAAGAAGGAAAAAGGTATAGAAGATGTTACCGGACATCATGAAAGCTCTCCAAAATTAGCGGCGATTTAAGCGACCTATAAGGAAAGAGGGAGGCAAACACGCACAATACGACAAAAACACGATACAAAAACATAAAAGGAAAACACACAAAAAGGAAAATCTTTTTGATTTTTGTGAAAAAATTTCTAATTTTTAGGGTTTTTGAAGATTTTTTTTTGAAAAAACTAAGAAAATAAACTAAACTATACTAGAATATCGCTCCCCCACACTTAAATCGAGCCATGTCCTCATGCTCGATCGTAGGGTGCGGAGAGACAAAAGAAAGAAAAAGAAACTACGAAAATAAAATTAAAAATCAAAAATAAAGTGAAGAAAAGGTAGAAGGTGTCCGGCCGGGGTGTACTCAAGTCACCATGGGCCGAGACTAGAAAAAGATATGGAAGGGGGAAGAAAATAAAAAGAAGGAAGTAAAAGGAAATGGGAGGGGAGGGCTAGGTGTAATCAAGTCACCTAGCCCGGATTCCGCCTAAATCCGACTAACTCCTAATAAGGGGTGAAAATCTTGTATATTGGACTAATCGATTTACTCTCGACGTAATCACGTCGTCGGGAGTCGGGAGCAACCATACTACGGCCTCAAAGGCCACTAAGATCCCATGACTCGAGGGAAGGGGGCAAACAATGAAAAACAAGCGATAAAAAGACGGGAAAGTAAGAATAGTTACCCAAACCGAGCGGCTAGTAACTCACTTGCTCCATTGTCTCGATGATCATTAGAGGCTCGTCGCTTGTCTTCTCGGTTGCTATCTCGCTTCACACTCAAGGAGGACTCACGGTCGGGTAGTAATGGTGTGAGGGGATGGTATTTGATGTGAGAATCGGTGTAAAGTGAATAGGAAATGGAGTGAGGGCATCACAATGAAGTACATGGGCCATATGATAAGGCTAGGGTAACTAGGGAGGTTGGGAGGGGGCATAAAACGGTTGGGTGGACTCGATTTGCGAAGAAGAATCACAAAGGGGGAGCAGAGGACCATCCCGGTCGGGAAGATTGATCCCGATCGGGTTACCTCACCCGTCCCGGTCGGGACGCCCTCATCCCGGTCGGGACGGACTCACAGCAAGCTCGAAAACAGGTGCACCCTTCCCGATCGGGACGACACCCATCCCGGTCGGGAAGCCTTACCCTTCCCGGTCGGGACGCCTCATCCCGACCGGGATGGGCCTTCTTCAACTTCCACAATCCTAAATGCTCGCTCTAAGCTTCAAAAACCCGATCCTCGTGCTTACAACCCAAGGTATATCATAGCCATTCTTCTCTAGGAGCATTCTCACTTCACCTATCAAGAAAACTCATCTCAAGCATCAAATTCTCCCCCTCGCCTCGCTCATCAATAATCCAAATAACAAGAATTCACAAAAAACCAACTAACTACAAGTAAGAAATATATACAATGAGACGATTCTTGTGGAACTCCGTCAAACCAAGGATGGTGCAACTTCATTCTTTTTCAACAACCACGACCAATTCCATCTCCATCAAGGGCACGTAAGAACAAGTCGAAGGCCCTAGCAAAGTCTTCAATTAGGCTCGAGATATAACCGTCCACAAACCAAGGCTCTTCATGACCTTGCATCGACGTTCGCGGGGCATCCCGATCTACTAAGTTCAATGGCTTGAACTTGTACTTGCGATCCTTCCGGACGTACCCAAACGTCCAATGATCCTCACGTGGCCCCAAGGGAGGCTCATCTTCTTCCTTGTCATTGCACTTGTCATCCAACCCATGATTTGGGCGCTCATCTTCCTCCAAATCGGAGTCATCATCCTCAAGTACATAAGAGTACTTCTTCAAGCTTTGTCCCGATTCCTCCCCTAGACTGACGTCTTCCGTGGCTTGAATCATATTGCATGACTCATCACTAGTAGGCGAAGCGTTACCTTGGAGGTCAAACACTATCTTTTCCTCGCCTAACTCAAATGTGATCCTACCATTCTTCACATCGATCATAGCACCGGCGGTGTGTAGAAATGGGCGCCCAAGGATGATAGGAGTGTTGGCATCTTCCGGCATATCGAGCACGATGAAGTCGACCGGAATGAAGAACTTCCCAATTCTAACCGACATATCCTCTAGCATTCCCAATGGTCGTTTAAGAGATTTATCGGCCATTTGGAGTGTGATGGACGTACATTTCAACTCCTTCATCCCGAGTCGGCAACAAATAGAGTATGGAATGATGCTCACACTCGCGCCCAAGTCACACAATGCATTCTTGATCATGAAATTGCCTATGGTGCAAGTGATCGAGAAACTACCCGGATCCTTCAACTTCGGAAGCGTGGAACCTTGAATAAGCTCGCTCACCACTCTCGTGAACGCTACCGTTTCTTCCTTGTCGATGGACCTCTTCCTAGCTAGGATTTGCCGCATAAATTTTCCATATGCCGGGACTTGGGTAAGCAACTCCGTAAACGGGACACTAACATCCAACTTCTTCACAATACTAAGGAACTTGTTGTATTGAGTGTCCACCTTAGTCTTCATTTGCCTTGATGGGTATGGCAACTTGATTTGGTACTTGCTTTGCTCAATAGGGGTGGACTCTTCAAAGGACACTTTCCTTTT
Source organism: Agrostemma githago (assembly GCA_958450325.1). Classification (NCBI taxonomy): domain Eukaryota; kingdom Viridiplantae; phylum Streptophyta; class Magnoliopsida; order Caryophyllales; family Caryophyllaceae; genus Agrostemma; species Agrostemma githago. The sequence continues at coordinate 28,894,787 of OY288254.1, read as the reverse complement.
ACCCTTGTATTTCTCTTGAAGTGGGGGAGGGTTGTCTCCTTGGGGTTTTTCAACTTCCCATAAAACTTGCTCCTCAATTGGATTTTCATAGCTTGCATCGTCTTGAGATGGGGGTATGACTTCTTGTCTTGGTTCTTGCTCACTAGGGGAAAAAGGGGGTTCATAGGATGTACCACTCCTCGTAGTAATAGCATTTACATGCTCAAATTATGGTGTTTCGCCTTGAGGAGGTAGTTGCCCCTTTTGTCTTGTAGAGATCTCCAAAGCAAGTTGAGATATTTGGGTTTCCATAGACATCGCATGAGCATCTCTTGCTAGGTTGTCCTTTTGAACGTAAGCAAAGAACTCTTGTTGATTTCTTGCCATCTCTTGATTACTCCTTTGCATATCCATCATATACTTTTGTACGTCGAAATCCCGTGGTGGAGATGATGGATTATGTGGAGTATCGGTGAGGGCTAACGGAGTACCATAGTCATGAATAGGAGACCGGCTCCTAGACTTGCTTTGTTGTTGATGACTTTGATTTGCTTGTTGTTGTTGATGGTTCCCATGGAACCCATGAGAATTGCCTTGATTAAGGCCTTGATTGTGGTTTTGTTGTTGTTGGAAGCCTTGGTTTCCTTTGAAACCGCCTTGATTGAAGTTCCCTTGTTGGAACCCTTGATTGTTGTTGTGAAAGGTACCTTGGTTATTTTGCTTGAAGTTGTTGAAGGGTCTTGGATTACCCATGTAACCTTGGTAACCTTGGTTGTTGTCCCTTAAAGGAGATGGAACATAGGGACGATGTTGTTGTTGATGTTGAAAGGCTTGTTGTTGAGGGACTTGATTGGAAGCTTGGTATTGATTAGAGTAGGAGGCACCTTGCTTGAACGCTTGAAAGGCGTTCACTTGCTCAATACTTCCTCTACAATGCATAGGATCATGACCAACGATTCCACAAGTATCACACATCCCAAAAATAAGGCAAAGGAGGTGCAAACTCCAAAGCATTCACTTCTTGAATCGGTTGATGGTGGGAGGAACTAGAGCTTTGAACTTGGTTGAGGTGGCTTTGGAGCTTTTTGTCAATGGTCTCCATGTGAGTTCTTAGTTGAGCCCCAAGATCAATGCTCAATTGTGTAATGGCATCTACCTCGTGCCTACCTCCTCGATTCGCCTTCCTAGGCCTAGAGTATTGGGAATTGTGAACCGCCATCTCTTCAATCCTTGACCAAGTTTGGTCATCCTCCACTTCGGTAAACCTACCGTTAGATCCCATGTTGAGTATGGCCCTCGAGTCTTCATATAGTCCGTTCCAAAATTGTTGTACGAGGAACCATTGTGATAAACCATGGTGTGGGCAAGAACGGATCAAGGCTTTGAATCTTTCCCATGATTCATAGAGGCTTTCTTCATCACGTTGTTGGAAACCCGTGATAGAAGCTCTCAATAGATTTGTCTTCTCCGGGGGGTAGAATTGTTGGTAGAAGGCTAAGGCTAGCTTCTTCCAAGTGTCAATGCCAAGTCTCGCTTTGTCCAACCCCTTGAACCATTGCTTCGCTTTACCAATAAGAGAAAAAGGAAATAATCCCACCGGATTTGGTCTTGAGTAATTCCCGTTTGCGAAATAGCGTCACAATAATCCGAAAAGGTTTCCATGTGTTGATGAGGATCTTCGGTTGGTAACCCACTAAATTGACTTCTCTCGACCAATTGGATAAATTGTATTTTCGCCACAAAATTCCTGGTATATGCCTCCGGTAAAGTGGATGGACCCGACAAAACATCTTCCGTGAAGGTTGAGTGAGAAGAAAACTTAGGCATGATTGGATATAAGGGAGAAGATGGTGGTGTAGACGGTGTTGATGTAGATGAAGAGGGGGAACTAGGAGAAGAAGAATCACCAAAAGGGTTAATGAATCCCCCTTCGGCCGTCTCTCGATGTGGATTGGTCAAGCCGGCTCCTTGGGCTTGCCCTTGATGAGTATTGCTTGCACTCGGTTGAGAGATCCTAACCCGATTAATCATCCGTTGGCGAAAGGCTCGAAAGAGTCTCTCCGGCTCTGCATTAAAGAGATAGAAGTCACCTCCCCTCCTAGGCATACACTACACACTAGAACAAACGTGAGAACACCTAGTGCTTTGTGGGCACTAGGCAACGACAATAAATAAACACAACTAGAGACAAAGAGAAAAAGAAAAAATAAAGCTAAGGAAAGAAAAAAAATCTAGAGAATATTCACAAGAGAAGATGGGAGAGCACAAATAAGGGTAACTAAGTCTAGAAATAAGCAAACTAAGTCTAAACAATGCACCGTCCCCGGCAACGGCGCCAAATTGATGGTAGGGATTTGTCACGTCCCTAGCCGATCAATAAAACAACCAACTAGCCTAGTGGGTAGCTAGGGCAAGTCGGGATCGTATCCACGAGGACGGTATATCAAGGTTTAGACTAGGTTGGCCTAGAACGAGACTATGCTACCAAACAAACACAAAGAAGCGATAAATGGAAAACTATGATGGAGGAGAAGAGATAACTAGACTAACAATGCTAAACAAGGCTAATGATCGAACTAACAAATAAACTAGATTAAACAATGACTAACTAGGACGAAGAACCAAATATGGAAAGGAAGTGGGGTAGTTCGGGTCCATAGGAGTAGAAGGGTAATTGGGGTGATCAAGGGTATAGGTGTCTCCTAGTTACTAGAGTCGGTCCGGGCTCTCGCAACTTAGACCGATGTCAAGGTGGGTCCGGGCTCTCGCAACTTAGACCCTAGTCCGCGCTCTCGCGACTAAACTATTCTCAACATTTCCGCATTATAGGCAAACAATGAGAAGATGAGCACAAGTATGGGAAGCATGGCCACTACAACTCATACAAGCATATCAACAAACACATAGAGTGCCCACAATGTGACTAACAACAAAGATGTAACCTTTTCCCCTTAATCAACCCTAATCATCCATAATCTACCCCTAATCCCCCTACTAACCCCACAACAAGACTACTCACTCATTATAAAGAGAAAACCAACATTCACAAGAGAAATCAATACTACAAAACCAACATCCATAGTGAATAACAAGAACAATAATACTAACAATATGATAAGAATCAAACAAGATTAAATAAACAAGATTAAGAGTAGAGATGATTATACCAACAATAATATGATGAAAAAGATGAAAACTTGTATAAATAAGAACCCAAATAGAATACCAAGGTTGTCAATCTTGGAACAATCTTCAAGAACTTCTTGATACAAGAATTAATTACACTAGATTAACTAAGGATTAAAGGAAGATTAAAGGGAGATTAAGATTAATGAGTGTAGAACTAATATAAGGTTTTTGGAGGCTTAAACTAGTCTAGGGTAAGATAAGATGTCTTAATATTACAAGAAGGGAGTATATATATGGGTACAAGAATGAAGGAGAAGAAAAGAAAAGAGTCGCTCTGCCCCTGTAGCTTCCCGACCGGGACGGATCATCCCGATCGGGACGGCCCTGTCATCCCGACCGGGACGGGATGGTCCCGACCGGGATGGGCTCACAGCAGCCTCCTTCAAAGTGCATCCCATCCCGAACGGGATGGGTCTTGTAGGCCTCCCTTAAGAGCTCTATGGCCCTTCCTTGCCTCTCATGGGCTTCTCGTCGATTCTCGGGACTCGGGATTGGGTCTCGGAGGCTCGGGATTGGGTCCCGAGGTCTCGGGGTCGATTCCAAAGCATCGAGTCATCGTTCCTTTACTTCGTTGGCTCCAAAATGTGTATGTAGAGAGTCGGAATCGCTCCAACTCTTCCAAATCGGCCTCGGGAACCTGAAACGAACTAAAGGAAGCATAAGAAGCCCATGAATCGCTCCAAAGGAGTGATTCCACAAGGAAAATGGGACCAAAACACAACAATTAGGCACTACAAACTACACTTATCAAGGGACGTTAGTATCCCGAAGGGACAGCAACTTTGCCCGAGGGACGTCAGTATCCCGGAGGCACAGCATTTTGCCCGAGGAACGTTAGTATCCCGAAGGCACAACATTTTTGCCCGAGGGACGTTAGCATCCCGGCGGCACAGCATTTTTGCCCGAGGGACGTTAGTATCCCGAAGGCACAACAATTTTGCCCGAGGGACGTTAGTATCCCGGAGCCACAACAACTTTGCCCAAGGGACGTTAGTATCCCGGAGGCACAACATTTTGCCCGAGGGACGTTAGTATCCCGAAGGCACAACATTTTTGCCCGAGGGACGTTAGTATCTGGGAGGCACAGCATTTTTGCCCGAGGGACGTTAGGATCCCGGAGGCACAACATTATTGCCCGAGGGACGTTAGTATCCCGAAGGCACAACAATTTTGCCCGAGGGACGTTAGTATCCCGAAAGGCAGCTACTCGAGAGGAGACTGATGCCCTCGAGTAGTATACAACAACAATTTTCATCCGAGTGGAGACTGACGCTCTCGGATGGTTCATTTTGCTTAAGGGACGTTAGTGTCCCGAAAAGCAGCTGTTCGAGTAGAGACTGACGACCTCGAGTAATTTATCACAATTTATTTTGTCCTAGGGGCCCGAGCATCCCCGAAGACAAATGTTCGAGTGGAGACTAACGCCCTCGAACGCCTCATTTCACCAAGAGTTCACAAGCATCCCGAAACATGTGCCAATACATTTACGCCTAACACACGAAGGCGCTTAAAATTAAATAAAACTTTTAATTAAACCGAAGAATAAAAAGCGCGCGCGCACAAGGAATCAAGAAGAAGATGACAAGCAACGACCCGGGCCCAAGCAAGCAAACGCAAGCGAAGACGTCAGGTATGACTTCTAAGCCTTGGCTGGCGAGTCTCAACACGTAGTCCAATGGACTTAAAATGACCCGACCGGACAGCCACCAGGTCGTAATCTTCGATTGACTTGGGCGGCTACACTTTGACTTTCGCCTTGTCCAAGCCTCAGTCAAGGTGGGGGCTTCTATAGACACCCAGATTTGGACCTGGTGGCTGCAGAGGTGCCCATCAAACACCCGATGATGATAAGACTGCAACGCGACGCGGGTTCGCGATGTTTTAGGTAGTTTTTCTATAGAACAGATCAAATAAATTACTCGGGCAAATTAAACTACATGATGGCAGCCTTAGTCGTGTCGTTACGATCACATAGACACTAATTGGAGTCAATTTTGACATCGAGACCCCGAGTCGGTCCCGAAACTCGAGCCGAGTCAACACCGCGCCAAGTGAACCCCGAGATGAACACCCGAGGCCCACCAAGTTCACGGTGCTAGGTCAAGGAAGGGAAACCTTAACACCCAAGATATGTATTATACACCCGTCTCACTGTTTTGGAGAGTATCAAAATCGTATCTTCAAAACTCCGACCGCCCTAGCTCACGCGCCTTGGTTTCCCCACGCCTAAGCCCAGGCGCCTGAGTTTTGGTGCGCCTCAGCTCAGGCACCTATATGGGCGACGAGGGCCGAAAACACCTATAAATACCCCCCTTCACGCCCTCATTTCGACACATCTCATTCTTCTCTTCCCCCTCTAAACTCTCGCTAAGGGCTCGCACTCCGACACCCGAGACAAACAATCCACTCGATCATAGTTCCAATAAAAAAGCGACATTGACGCTACTCTTCACCTTCGAGCACACCACTCCATACCGAGGTGCCTGTGTTCACTAGCTCGAGTCTAGTATCGAAGCTCTGCCGGATTAGCCGCAGAACCGGTCCATAGTAATGAAGATCTGCAGGAGTAGCCGTAGGAAAGGGTCAGACGGTAACGGAACTCTGCCAGAATCACTGGTCAAGCTAGGAGGATCCGCCTGTTGATCGAGTCATCACTAGGTTGACATCTTAACAAAACATTCCATATTCGCAATTTCTATTATTATGCACTACGTTAACACTAGATGTGGGCACTAGGCCCACAAACATCTACTAAAATACGTAACGTCCCAACTTCAACCACAAACACTAAAACACCCTAAATAGACCCGAGTAATTCCGAGATCCGTTCTCAAATTATCTGTGCATCGAGTCCCGTTTAGTGTATACTCCGAGGGTGCAACTCCTCACTACATGATTTACCTACATTCGCATTTTTAGTTTTTTGTATGATTTATTGCTTTTATGACCTTATAATCGCATGCTAAATCACCTAACACAGAATTCAAAAGGTAAAACAACTAAAACTGAACAAAGTGATGATCGGGTTCCATATTAGTCCTGGTGCTCACCTTATTAGGTTCGACGCATCTCTATTAATACCGAACCGATGCATCTTAAGCAGAATACCAGGTAAGGTATACCACGAGAATGACTAATATCCGTATTATTGCGTTAAAACTGATTTGCTAATACGTATAATACTAGTACTCTCTATCCTCCTACGTGCATCTTTTCATGGCCTGCTTGTCACGTGAAATCGCATGCAAAGAATGTAAACACAACTACTTTGACGACAAAAACATACTTGTCCTTAAACAACCGACGTAGCAAAAGGCATAGGGTTAAAACAACAGATGTTGCATTACTTCCACCACAACAAAAGAACTAGGATATCAGCCCACCGATTGATTAGTAGAGGCCGCTATAGTGCGGGCGGGATTGGGTGTTGACATCTATCGGATGTTGGCTTCCCAATACGTACCCTCATCCCTTACTCAGAATCGACGATTTCCGGATGTCCGAAACCATTGGCAATGAGAGTCACTCCAGGCATGGAGTGCTTAAGGGTACAAGTCTTTATATTTAGGTCCCGTGCCACTTAACTTTGAGCCGGCAAGGGATCAAAGTTGACTTGAACGGTTTCCGAGTCCCCATAATTGACTCGGTGGCGACTCCACAAACCGGCAACAACTTCAGTTCACTAAAAAGGTCGCCTTACCAAACAAATCGTCCTTTAAACATTTACAACCACAACTAGATCGATTCCCAAACGAAAACACGGGTGCCCCCACCCGTTTAGTACAAGTCCGGATAGTTATCCGAATCGAGGTCCGAAACATCACCCCGTACACGAGATCGGATCGGCCCCCGGCAAGGAGGGAGCCGCGTGGGTGGCCGCCGCCACTCGTTGAAAAACCGTGTCGGTCCCGCGCGGGCGCGCGCGGGACGCCGGGCGGTGCGGACGAACAACCACACAAAACCGTTCCACAAAAGCATCATCTCCCTGGGGCACACAAGGTCAAACCAAACACCATCCGCCTATAACATCTAGCTCCTCAAGAAGGGGACAAGCCTTACCTCCAGGGAAAGCAAAAACATGATTCTTAACGTCTTAAAAACTAGAACACGCCAACAAGAAGTCATCTTGTACCTTAACCTGCCTTAACACAATAACCGTGGACAAACCGTCACTTGGACAAACCTCGAGGTCACATTTCTTAAACGACCCATCCACTCGGCTAAGAGATTCCTGAAGCCCGACATGACTCAAATTAATACAAGGAAGCTATAGACACACTATGGGTAGTTTAGTATGTCTAAAACAAGTGCCCATAACCCGCACATATAGCCCTAATCCCACAACAATTAGGAAATTACGAAAAATTTCCAAAAACAAGAATCGGGCCGTCCGAGCCCAGGCACCAAAATATCGAACCACCCGAGCCCAAGCAAACCGGAATCCAACAGCCTCGACTCGGGCGTTCGAACCTTAAGTCATCAGTCTCCCGAGCACCTGAAAATTATGGCATCAGCCCCGCTTTACCCCAACAATCACCACCTGACAACCCTGGACGTTGAGAACGACCTCCCGAAGTCACTAAAACCCTTTTCGAAAGCCAAAATACCCACGCAAGAGCAACGAGGCCACACGGACAACACATTTTGGTCAGGCCAAAGCAGCACAAACGGATCAGAATAAGGTCAAAATTTTGGTGTCAATGGCGGAGACATCCGACACGAAGTCCATCCTCCGCTCCCTCTCCTCCTCCTGCAGCTTCAGTGAGATCCCTCAAAACGGGCCCTTCTGGATCCGCCTCATCAGATGGGTCGAGAATCCGGCTATCTTGTTTCGGAGCCTCTTCGATCGGATGATGGGACCTTCTTGTTTGTGTGGAAGTCCAATGTCATTTTTGAGTAGTACTTCTCGATCACTTGACGTGACAATTTTTTCACTATTTTTGAGCGCACGCGACCCATTCTTCTTTCTTCCTTCATCCTTCTTGTTGCTGCTTCACTTGAGACACAGGTCGCATTGCTGAATGATGAATACACGGATGAGGGAAATGTTTCGAGGGTGATATCTTTCTCTGTTCATCGTCGTTCATCGGTTCATATCTTCTTTCTTTTCAGTCCATCGATTTCACATCTCCATTCTTCGTTCTTCACCCTAAATCGTCGTCTCTGTTGTTGTTACTCAGGTATTCCCTTCGTTCCTTCTTCTCCTTCTTCTTATTTCATTTCTTGTTGAGTTCTTTCTCTGTTGATTCTCTCTTTCGCCACTGTTCATCGGTTTTTTCGTTGTTGCGACTGTTGCTGCGTGCTATTGTTGGTTTATTGTTCTTCTAAAATTGATTGTCAATTTTTCATTCTAAGGTTTTGAATTTCCACTGCGTTTACAATTTCCGTTTTCTCTTGAAATTGATTGTCAATTTTTCATTCTAAGGTTTTGAATTTCGATTGCAATTACAGTTTCCGTTTTCTCGTGAAATTAATAGTCTGAGCATGTTTGTTCCTCATATGATGCTTGTTTTGGCTATGTTGGTGTTAAATTGTGAAGATTTTGGCAACATTTCGTAGATTATAGAACTGTTCAATCTATATACTTAATGGCGGAACCAAGATTTATCGCAATTTCACCCGAATTAACTGTGTTTGACACTTTGACACTGTACTAGGCCCAACATTGAGTAACATAGAGTTTTCTTCTCGTGTGTGACATTAGTAGCATCCCTGAAATTAGATGGAAAATTAATCTCATATTATTGGTAGTCTTGAGTTGAGTTTTATCTCAAGACTACGAATAATTTACGGAAGTGGAGTCTCAAGTACAATCTTTGATATGCAAGACTCCACTTCATATTTTATTATAAAGTCCATTAATGTATAAAGATGGAAAATGCAGAGCTTGAGACTTTGAGCAGAATTTTACTAAATAAATAAATACTCCCTCCGTTCCACTGAGTTATATACGTAAGCTTATTGCACATTTAGGTGGTGTGAGAATGATAATTTAGGCTTAAGGTTACTCCTTTTTCCTTTAAATATTTGGGCAAATTTTGGTGGATATATTAAAGGGAGGGTAGTCTAGTCTTTTAATAAGCAATTATGTGGACAATAGTAGAAATTTATACAAGTGAACGGAACAGACCAAAAGAGAATAAGTATACAGCTCATTGGAACGGAGGGATCGGTTTTCTTATGTTTTCTATGAATGTTTAATAACTAGTTCGTTGTTAATTATGAGTCAGATTGTTTTAAATTATCATTGTTAAATTTTTCTAAGGGCTTTGAATGTCAATTAGCTGTGGTGGACATAGAGTTACGAAAGATGGCACTTTGAAGAGTTTTTTGGGCCCCTACACAGATTTTAAGATCTCACAGATGTACTTTTGAAGAAAATGAGTTCAGAGTCTCAATTGAGGTTGTCTTTGAAGGGGAGGAGGATGCAAATTGGGTGAGGAACTTGGCTCATTTATTCTATGGCCGGAAAGTTTAATCACTATCGGACATCCAAAGGTGCGGTATTGCTAATGTTGTCCATAAATATCTAAATAATACTCGTATAAGTGTCAACTTTGTAGGTCGCGAGAACAAAGGCTAGACAGCAGCTTAGGACCGAAATCAAAAACAGCAGCAAAGCCGTAGGCAGCGAAGGCAACAATTGGAACCGAAGGCAACAAATCCGAAGGCAGCAGCGCCAAAAATACCGAGGCAACAGAGGCAGTACTGACCGAAACAAGTTTAGGCAACATGGCAACAGTAACAGTAACAAACTGAGGCAACGGACGGGACAAGAAGCGGACAAAGAACAGAAAGCAGTGTCGTGGAATAGATGCCACTGACTTGAAAACTATATTTGCGCGACTCGTGTGGTTATCGCCTACAATGTCATAGTTCCCCAAGGGTAACACTGCAACACTGAAATACGACCACTCAAGTTTCAATGCTTTGGAACGATAACTCACAGTACCCAGAAGAGAGTGGAGATGAGAAGAGAGTAATAAACAGGATGAAGTTGTTGTAGTATGTTTGTGTTTGTATGTTGTATGTTTGTGGCTGAAGGGGGAGCTGTATATATAAGGTGGAGGAGCCTCAAAACAGCTCCAAAAAGATATGTAATTAAGGCCATAATATCACGCAATTAAGGCCCCTCCTTAATGACGTTCTTAATACCCGTAACAACTATATTTGACTGACTCAAAGCTGTGTACCTAGACAACCAACAACCCAATGAACCGAGACACAACCACAGTATACGAAAGTCTAAAAAAGGAGTAAAAGTCGGGCACAGCCCGCACAGCAGGTGCTCCACCCAAACCCGAGCCCGAGACCGAGCCGGGCCGGGTGCGCGCGCGTGTGTGGTGTACTTGAAAGCCCAACATACCCATAAAAGGCCCACTAGCCTTCTTGTCACACAACTAATTACTACAAAACAAGGGAGCAATATAAAGAAGAGTTAAGCTCTCAAATTTACCAATGTGGGATAGCAAAACCAAGTTACCAACTTCAACTTGTATGCCATCACTCCAACAATCCCCCATTGATGGCAAAGAGAAGAAGAGGGAGAAGAAAACAAAATCTGGGTAAAGAAGGACGAGATACTTAGACGTTCAATGTCTTTCGACTTGAATTGACGTTTAAGTGAGGTGAGGCAACAACTTACTTACAACTAGTGAATATCTTTCGATTTGAATTCCTAGTTGAGCTTCGGTTGAGACCCCCACAACACACTTCAAAAAGTCATCGTTCCGCAATTTCAAAGTGTAACGCTTTTAAAGCCATGCGTTTACCTTTGTTTTAGTGAGTGTTCTAGTGAGAATTGCACTCTCAACTAGATGGCGGCTGAACCATCACACACACGTAGGTGGCTTAGTGCTTCTCAACAGCACATCTCATGTAAGCCATTAAGGACATAAGTCCAACCTTCATTTACTCACACAATCCATCAAGTGCGTCTCAAAGCACCACCAAAACTGGCTATATATGGATTATGTATCGCCATAGGAATGTAAGCCTTGAGCCCATCAAGACTCATACTCTAATCTTGACTCAAGGATCTTAGCCTCATCCCCTCAACGAGTCGAGAACTACTCTTCTTGGTAATCCTTTTGTGAAAGGATCTGCAAGATTGCGTTCAGACCTCACAAAGTCTATTGCAATCACTCCATTTTTCAGGAATTGTTCCACCACAGCGTGCCTAATCCGGATATGCCTTTTCTTACCATTGTAGACATCATTCTTAGCAATCCTGATGGCTGCTTGACAATCACAGTGTAAGGAGACTGTTGCAACCTGTCCCCCCCAAACTGGTATGTCGGCTAGTAAGTTTCTCAACCAATCTGCTTCTTGACTTCCCAGCTCAAGAGCAATGAACTCGGACTCCATGGTGGAGGTTGAGGTGGGTTAAGTCGTCTCACCCAATCAAGATAAACCTAATGCTACTAACAAGAAGATAGCGGCAAGCAAGGTATCGAATCCACAGGGAAACAGTCAATTTTCGTCTATTAGCTATGGCGATTCTAAAATGCTCTAAACGGTTGATTGATTGAAAATATATAAAAGACTCCTAAAAACGATAATAAAAATTAAATCTAACAATGAGATGAAAACTAAGGTCACGGGTTCACGATAGATGTTCAACAATTATGCGACAATAATAATAAACACACAAACATGTTAGTCGGCTATAACACGTTCTCTCGAACCGTGTCAACCTAGGAAGGATCTAACGGGCTCTCGCAACTTATTAGACTCCCTACCAAATCGCGCGTGATCTAATCCTAATTCGGTTTTCGCACGGGAACTAGAATTTCCCAAACGGATTAACATGTTGTGGCCTTTAACAAATTAATCGACAAATAAAGCACGCGAAAATGGTAGTAGCATAATTATACATTTAGTATCGAAGTAGCATAATCGTATAGTAATCCATCGATCCCCCTCGACCCTAGCGAGAAAACTAGCTACGCATGATGATCACGAAACAACAAATCGCATACATGTAATTCATAATAAAAATTGAAGCAAATAAATCTAACGATAAACGAACGGAAATCTAACGAACTAAACGGAGCAACAAATTGCAAATAGAGAAAATTACGACGAACTAAGTAATTTACGATGAAGATTGAAACGTAAAACTGAAAATTGCATAAAACGAATTTGCCGAAATCGAATCCAAGAGAAAACCGAGTGCTAGAATCCTAAGGGTCACGAGCTTTCTAAAGTAAAATAAAACTAAGTATGAAAAGTGATGGATAGCTACATAATACAAATCCTTAGTTATACAAAATAGGCGAAAATGAACTGGGTGTGCATGCCGGCCGACTGGCAGGCCGCCTGCCACATGCAGGGGCCGATGCACACCTAAAATTGAAGCTTAAATCGTCAATACGTCATGCCGGCCGGCCAGAAGGCCGCCTGTCACATGCAGGCTGGCGCACACAACACTAATAAAAGAAGTAATGGGCCGCTTTCCATGGCCCAATGAATCGACACTTCTCGTTTCTTCTTCGCCTAGACGTCCTAAAGCACGGGTTTTGTCTCGAGATCGTTCTTCCAACCAGATATGAGTGTAAATGCACATAAAGACCTGAAATCGTGTAGAATCTACAAAAACACTCACTCAAAGCAAAATATTAGAAGAAACGGCTCTAAAGAGCGTGTTCCAACCATAAAAGACAACGGAATCGAGGGAATAACGCAATATAAATACGACACATCAAACTCCCACGAACCAAACCCTTGCTTGTCCTCAAGCAAGACCCGTAAGAAAAAAACTAATATAATACCAAAATAGCTCAAAGCAAATAATAGGCAACCAAATACTCAAGTCCATCATAGCAAACATCTAACCAAGTCTAAGAAACGAATTCCAAGACGGGAAATAGGAAAAATAATCCATCAACAAATGCACAACTTCACCAAGCATAATATGTAGAAACCACATTTCCAACCAAAACCCTTGCATAGGCTACGCACGAGGCCACTCATCGCTCAATTAGAAAGGGTGTGTATATGTGAAATATATATGTGAAAATGCTCAACTACTCCAACTCATGGAAATATGCCCGCAATCTAGTATGCTATCGACCTCTAAATTTTTACAAAACATGCTAAGATCACATAGGGAGGCAAGGATGGTGATAACAAGGTAGAAGGTGGAAATCGATATGGTCATGTGAGGTTAAGGCCAAGCTAGTGGACTAACTAGTACGATAATGCTCAACTAAAAAATTCTTCCACTTCCATAAACAAAACATACAAGTCACCAATCAACGAGAACGAGTCCGGGGTCAAAAGAGGGCGCTCAAATTTCATCAAGTAAACGGAAAATAAAAGTAACGAGAAAATAAAAGTAACGAGAATAACATTTTTTTTTTTTGATTTTTTTTTTCTTTTTCGATTCTTTTTTATTTTTTTTCCTTTTTTTGATTTTTCCTCCATCAATTTTTTTTTGATTTGATTTTTTTTTTCAAAGCTCGATGAAATTAGAAGCAAATGTACAATGACTCAAATTTACCCGGACAAGATCTACATACTCCCTTGAAACAGATTCAACCATATCCAAACATCCATCAGAAATCTCGATATTCACACAATAACAAGCATAGAACGCACTAGGTGACCTACTTCATCAAGCTTGGCTAGGTAGGCAAATTTGATTTTGTAGTTCATTTTGTGAATTCTTTAACATTTTAGCCAAGGAGAAAATGGATAGAAATAGATGAAAATGAAAATGTTCCAAAAATGATCACTAGGCAAATTAGTCAAAATAAAGGGGCAAACACCATACTTATGCGTAATGACATAGCATATTCCACGAGGAGACCTACACACACAACCTAAGTGGTAGCCAGGTATGAATGTACTGGCTACAGGAGGCTCTAAATCTCACCAATTTTGTAGCTAAAGCCTAAATGCAATGTCGGTCTAAAAGGGAATCATAAATTATAGCTCAGTTGGTTGCATACTTATCGATTAATTATTATTCCACATAACAAATGTCAAATGAATGCCAATTAAGAATGAGTAGGTAGCCTAAAGAGTGCAAATTAACATCATTGCTGCATAATCGGTATCATAGACAACACTAAGACTCAAGAAAATAAAACTAGAAATACTAAAAACTCCCCCCACGCTAGACTCGACATTGTCCTCAATGTCCATATCATACAAACTCAAAATTGGTGGGGGGGACACAAACAAAAACCGAGGATAGAGAAAAGACATACCAAATATATACACGGAGAGGTAGCGGAATCAGCAATCCGCTACTGATCATCATCATCATCACCACCGAAATCATCATCCTCCATATCATCATCTGCAGCAGTCCCGGAGCCAGATGCACCACCCGTATACCAACCACCTCCCTGAAAATCACTAGCGACTCCAAAAGCAGGGCCCGTCGGGGCACTGAAATAGTCAGTGTGAAGATGGAAGCCTCCATGAATCGAAGGGTCAGTATAACCACCCACGGGTCATGAAAAGTACGAGGGGTAAGGGCCCTGTGGTGGTACGGCAGCACACCTAGCATAGTCATCATAAACGGGATACATCCCGAGACACTGATCAGCATATAACCTATCTAGACAAGCGTGAGTAGCAGCGGTGTCGGCACGAGTCTCCGTGCGAAGGGTATCCAAATCAGAACGGGACGAACCGGCACTCAATTCCACGCGCTCCATCCATGCAATAATCAGATCGGGATGGAGGGGAGCATACTGGGGTGGTGGAGGAGGCTGCTCAAAAGCAGTAGTGGTGGTGGGCTCGAAAACAGGCTGAGATGGACCGGGCTCAGAGGCGGGCTGGGAGGTACTAGGCTCGCTCGTCAGGCGACGAGTATAGGTAACAGCATGTGACGAAGGAAGAGAGCTAGGGGCAGCGTCGGGTAATAAATAATTAGGCTGATCAGCCTCAAGTGACAAAACAGACCCGGCTTGCAAAATAATAGTTGCCTGCTCATGAATAAGCCAAGCCCAACGATTCTGATGCCTAGAGGAAATCCACTTAAGAGAAGCCAAATATCAAAGGCTAAGGGTAATCTCGCCTTGGACCGGATCATGATCCGCTTTACGAAAAGCAGTCAACCGAAGAGCTAATTGCGTGACTAACCCGCCTATATAAATAGGAACATCGGCAACGGCCGTAGCTATTCTCCTAAACTGGAGGACGAGGTGATATGCAATATTAATATGTCACACCTTCGGCTTACGCCGCAAATACGAGCCCAAAATAGACACCTCCTCGGTGGGCACATTATGTGTCTCCTTCCTAGCAAAAATCGTCCACCCCATAAACCTCTGCCAAACCTTTATGACTGGATTGTGAATATTATTTGAACTCATATGCCCCGCGGTAGTGTACGGGGCATCAGCAATACATTCCCAAAAATCACCCACCCTAAAATTAGCATGCTCGGGTGGTGTACGGTCATCATAATCCTTAAGATCAAAACAATCCCCAAACTGCTTCAGGCTCAACGCAAAACTAGTATTCAGTAAACGGAACTCAACAGAAATATCACCAGACCGTCTATTCTTATTTACCTCAAATGAACTCATAAATTCCAACGTAAGATGAGTATACGTATTACGACGCATGTAACACCCGCTATTTTACTAGCGTTTTATTCTTTTCGTTATGACTTCGTCATAACTCTGTCACATTTTGGCCTTGTACTGTGTTTCATCATTTTTCCAACTTTAATTTCATTTTCGAGTTTAATGATATTTATTTTTATTTTTAAAAGGTTTTAATTCTTTAGATCTATTTATTGGATCTTCTTCGTAAACCAATTAATTTTCCGCGAGTAATTCTATTTTTCTACGAGTTAACGTTTTTAAGATTGGATTTAAATTATTTCTTTTCCTACAAGTGTCTGAATATATTTATATAATATTTTCAACCTAGAAATATTTTTATTTACAAAATTTTAGCCATTCGTGATTTTATTACGAAGTTTCGTAAATAATTATTTTCTATCGCGAGATTTACTCGAATTGCTTTGAAATGCTTTTAATAATTTTACGATCCTTATTTTTATCAACCTACAACTAAAAAGAGACCCTTTTGGACCGTGACACCATGTAGTCACACCTTTGATTACAACTTTTATTTACATAACACTTTATGTTTAAACTTTAAGTAAAAAGATATTTTTTTTTCTCTTTAATTGATTTAGATGCTTAAATTACGAACTTTTCATGCTACTATCTCATTCATTTTGGCTGAAATTTTAAGACTAAATTCACATTGTTTTTGTCAATTTTAATGTTTCATTCATTCACCATCCCTTCATATTTTTCTTATTCATTTTTACATCAATTTTATTTTAACAAAAATCCCTTCTTTCTCCCTCTTTTTGGCTGGTGTTCCTGCCCATTTTCAGAAGCCATTTTTGTCTATAATCAAGCTTTGATCGTCCTATTTTTGCCTTTTAAATTATCGTCTTTCTTTTCCCTTCGTTAAGGTAATAATCGATGTTATTTCCGATCGTTATTTACCTTAATTCTTTGAGTTTTATCATGGTATTTTTGTACCATGTATGTCGTGTGATGTAGAATTCTTGGTCGACCCCGAAGCCGATGAATTTATCGTAGAGACGGATTTGGAGTGAAGGTAACGTCGATGTTACTCGGTATTACTTGATTTTATTTGTGTAATTGCATGTATAATTTTTATATTTCATTTTTGATAATATATGTATGTCATACAATCTGGAAAATTTTTAAAAGTTGAAAATTTGCATGTTTCGGTATTTTTATCGCTTTTACGAGATTAACGATTAAATTGTTATTTTAATTTGTAAAATCGTAATATTCGGCCTAAACATGTAATATATTTTTATATTATGTTAAAATGATGTTTTTGATGATTTTTAATAATTTAGTATTTTTCTGATATTTTAGTTATCGATTATAGAATTATTACCCTTTACGGACAAAAATGATTAAAAGTCGATTTTTAGTTATAGTACTTAAACATTTTATTTTAATCCGATTTTTGACGTGGTGAAACTTTCTGGTGAGAAAGAATTTTCTGAATTTTTTCATAATTTTTCGGAATTGTTAAGTGGATGAAATAATTAATCACTTTAAATCATCGTCGTTAAAACCGTGTTTGTCGTTTAAATTTTCGATTTCTGGTCTTTTTTTTAAATCTGGAAAAAAATATGATTCTGATGATTTCATAATAAAATGTAATTTTATGATTTTTAATACTTTAATAAAATGTTAGGAACGATAAGTTTTATTAATGGAATCGTTAATTGTGAAAACGGGTTTAAAAGACGGTTTTAACGGGATTTGTAAATTCTGGTATTTTGGAAAATCTGAAAATTTAGTAATTTCTGGAAAATCATGATTTTTAAGTTTAATAATAATTTTTGGATATTAATACTTAAATCATTTTGTAATTACAATTTTTATTAATCGTTATTGTCGAAATTGGACAATTAACGAGAAAACCCTTTAAAAACCAATTTTAAGGATTCTGGAAAATTTTGTTTTCTGAACAGAATGTTTAAAAATATATTTTAGTTATTTTACATTTTTTTTTTACTATTTATTAAAGTCTTTAATTAATAAGTATTGATTTTTGGACAAATTACAATTTATCGTTAAAATGCTTCGTTTTACCTAAAAGAATTATTTTTCCAGCAAATTTGAAAATATTTAAATCTGAAACTTTAAGAGTTAAATCATTCCTTAACATATTCTAAATATATTCAATGGTTTAATTAAATAAAAGACATTAAAAGATTTAATTTTACATTTGCCGTAAATTCCTATTTGTAATCGTATTGTCGTAACTAATAATAATTAGGGAATTTTAGCTTTTTAAATTTTGAAAACACCCTGATTAGTATTATTAAAATGTTTAAGACATTTTTAATCATTTTATACACTTGTACGATATTTCAATAATTTCATAAACTCAAATGTTCTTACTTTAATAATTAATAACGTTAAAGCTGAAAGTATTAGTTTTATAAATCTATATCGTTTACTAAAATAGTGGTATTAGTATGAACTACTCGTAATATTTTCACTATTTTAATATAATGCTATTTTTAATAAAGTTTCTAAAAATAGAAGTTTCCTAAAATAGAAGTTTCCTCTTTTAGAATATAAATGTTTACTTCTTTTATCCTCATATTATTTATATTGATTATATCTTTTGAATATCGATAATGGCTTTGTTTTGGAGTTATGGAATAAGGACAAGTGTGAGGTTAGAGTAATATATTCTAGGGTTTACGGTTTTGCCATCAACTATAAGGCTAGTGTATCAGGAATCGGTACATTGGTTGTCGAACCGGGTGACAGGTATCCCGGGAGTTGTGTACATTTTGACCTTAAGCTTAGGCCTCGCAGTAAGTCGCCGTCATAAGTTGAACTGGGTGATAGGTAATCCCAGGAGGGGTGTACATTATCTTAAACTAGGGCCACGCATTTATAAGTCGCCGCTCTATTATGGTTGAGTAGCCTAGTTAGAGACCGAAGTTTGATTTGTTTGAACTAAGTTCTCGAAGCTAGTTTTTAGTATTCTCCTAGTGAAAGTCTAGCCGTCTACACTACTCCTATCCATAACGCCATTTTGAATATTTTTATTATTATCGATATATTTTCATTTGCAGGTTGGCAAATGTTTTATGTTTTCTTCGGAAAACTCATTTTATTTATATTGTTTCGTTACGTGAAGTTTTTCACTGAAAGCTTATTTTTAATATGTTGTTTTACTGTTTTCCATTTTTACTATTTTTCTATAGTAGTAATTACATTTTTAAAATCCTGTTATGCGGCTAGGAGAACGTTGACGTTGCTCCCCACTGATTGTGGCTGTTATGTTTTAACATGGCAGGTATACATGTTGGGTGTGGGCTAGCGGGCAGTGTGGATCCTGCTTATTTATTTTGAATAATTATGTCTTATGGATTGTTCAACCCCTTTTGTGGATTGTTTTAAATTTTGGCCATTTTTATTTTAGGCCTATTGTTTGACTTTACTATTTTAATTTTACTAAGACATAGTTACAGTGTGTTTTAATCCCGACTCTACAGTGTTTCCGCCACTGTATCGCATTAGATTTTCTAGGGGATTATAGTTGGTATCAGAGCATCACTGCTCCCAACGCTTACACCTGAAATTAGGGAAAATACCAGTAAATTATTTAAACAGTAAATAAAAATATTATTAGAGATGGGTAGAAACAAATAAGGACTTAACTGTTAAGATTATCTGTTCCTGAACTCAATGATTAGCATTGAATATTTGTTGCTTTTGTGGGAAGAAGACGAATGAACAATATATTGATAGGATGCTGCTCCAGATCGGGACAAGACCTGCTTAGAACTCTCAACGCCGGCTGACTCGAGTGGACAACTTGGTGCTCCAAGAAAGATGCCGATGGTGACTTTTAGCTCCGGTTCCGTTTACTTAAGCTACAGGCCAGATGATCAAGAGTAGATTCCTGCTCCATCATGTCGCAATAGATCGAGATGGAGCGACCCAAGACTTGCGTGCTCGTTCCTCAACAAGAAGATGAAGTAAGCCATTTGGATCCCTGTAGACACCCGCATTTTGCCTGCTAGTGTCTATAGCAGTCTCCAACAAAACACCCGATGATGATCGGACGCTAACGTGACTTAATACGCTCGAATACGGACTCGGAATCAATAGTATCCGATGTGGGCATTTAGCGGAGTGCAAATCTCTCAAAACCGACCTCAAATCCAGGCCCAGTGGGTCGTTCCCAATAAAATGAGACTAATTTGGGCCAAAACTGACACCAAAAATAAAATCGTCTTTTGGCGACCGGGTCAAACCCCGTTCAAAGACGAACCCGTCACACAAATCAGCCAAATTCATTCTGGAAACTGGCGCCCAAATCGAAATTCAAAAAACAAATCAATCAAATCACAAAGTCAACACCTTCCTAATTTATCTCGATCCTCTTGATCCACTCGATCGAGTGGATAGACCTACTCGGTCGAGTGGAGCGCCTTAAACCGGGTTTGGTCCGTTTGCAAGGGCACTCGATCGAGTGCACTACGACCACTCGATCGAGTGACCCTAGGTCGGGGGTAAAGCCTATAAATACCCCCTTAACCCCATTCATTTTGACAAGATTTTCCCATGCTAAAAACCCTACACTTCTACCCTAATCCATCTTCATCACTTCAATACTACAAATCCTAAGCAACCTTAGTCTAAAAACCGAGTTAGCATCCCTCGTATAACCGATACACACACACATACATACAATCAAACTCGAGATCAAAACTCGCCAAAGACCCGAGAGCATCCTCTCCCTAACCAAACACACCCTAACTCACCCTACATATCTCGACACTCCCGCGCACACGCCGCTACTACGAGTTCGTTTCCGAGGCCATTAAGCATGTAGGTTGAGGGTGTAATTCAAATCTCGACATCTCTTTCTCCCTTCTTCTTTTTCGTTTCTATTATATATATTTGTATTATTATTATTATTATTATTATTATTATTACTATTATTATTATTATTATTATTATTATTATTACTAACCGCTAACACTAACCTTTAATTTTGTGCATACTAACTTTTTTTTATCGTTTACTAACACTTTAATTCCGTATTCTAACATCTAACATTATTATACCGTGTATATATACATATTAATATCAAAATCTCGGTTTCGAATACGTTTGACTGTGACGATCGCCTAAAGTCCATCTAATTCCTTTACGAGTAACGACGGAGGTGGCACCCTTTCGAGGAGCGCCGCCCCAATGTGCTCAAGGACGTGATGTGATCGTGATCGGTCATAGTTGAACATATTTGGTCCCATTTCTACAATTAGTGCGGAACCCGTTGACACGAAAACCGACATCACATAATCCGAAAGGATTGGTTTCGATGTCGTGACGTAGAGGGATGCAATTCCGTTACTAATTCAAAACTTCGATCTAAACAATAACGTTTTCATAAAATTCCGATAACGGTATTATAATCGTACATACACGATTATAGTACCGGAGGCCAAGTTAAATACAAATCGTGCAATATTTGTATTTGATTTGGCCAACCTTCGATTTTAAATCAAAAAAATAAACGAGTTGTCACTCGTATAGGGGCTACTCGACCGAGTACGTAGGCTACTCGATCGAGTAGCACCCAAAAAACTGGACAGTAGCTGCGTTAAAGACACACTCGACCGAGTCAGACCATGACTCGATCGAGTGGGTCCTGTAGCCCAGAAAACCGAGAGCTCTAATGCAACATTCGAGCCTCGTCATTTTCTTACGACTTTTAGTCGACACGTGCATAATCAATCACGTAATTCTAATTTTCAAAACTCATGCATGTCACGACACCTAAAGCGATTTTGATCGACGGTCTTGCACTATTAATTTTGTGTCGACGACTCTTTAGTCGTATCCGACACATAATTAATTTAGACTCCATTTCTCGAGGTGATAAGTCGGGACAAGGCATCGAGGTTCGAGATCGGGTTAGCACCACGCCTACGTCTCGAACCTCCGTCCTTTGATTAATATGCAATATAATGCGTAATTAATTAAGGTCCGTCCGTCTATCTAATTCACGATCTAGTGTGCATTTATCATATACGGGTCTTTGACGGGTCGTGTATTTATTTATCACTCTTCTTATTTTATTTGATTATTCTATTTTATTGCTCGTTGTATTGTGAATTCCGGGTTGTATTCCGCCCGTGTAATTTGTAATTTATTTACGAGTTTTCTATTTACGATGTTTGCCATTTATTTATTTAAATGAACATCACATGCTAAATCACTTTGACGTGAATCAAGATGTATTAAATGACGTAGTTCACATACTATTCACATGCTTTGCCCGAAAACGCTGTTTGCATATCATTTAATTATTTTACTAGCGCGCGTACACGAACACGAACGATGTCTTAGTAGAGGCCGCCATTGTGCGGGCGGGGTTGGGTGTCCTTAGTGGGCTTCCCAACACGTACCCTCACCCCTTACTCAGAACCTTGGTTTCCGGATGTCCGAAACCATTGGCGCACGAGAGTCATTCTATATACGAAAGCCGGTGTAAACGGTATCGATATTGCAATGCAAAGGGACGAGCCCCATAAACTCTGAAATCGAAGTGGACTTACTTTGTGTATAGCCCATGACGACATAGAGTGGGCTCGAATGGTTCCGAATAACCACAAAATTCGGTGGCGACTCCATTTTGACTTAAATTTCGAACCCGAGAACAATCTTACCACGAGATTCATTCGCCTACCCAAACCCGCGCGTGGCCGCGTCGGGGTAGACCTACGTCATGTCCACAATTTGGCGACTCCGCTGGGGATACCTGATGTACCACATGTCATCGGGGTTCCTAGGGTGAGACTCGAAGAGAAATCGTTCGTATATTAGTGTGCGCGCATTAGTTTAATGATTCATGCATAACCCAAATTTGCCCGGGCCGGTTACTTGTGACCGACGTCCCACTATACCGCGGTGCATTCCTACATGGGTGCGCTAAAGACTTCGATGGTGGAACTCGTATGGGTTTTGCGGCATGTCCTAAGTTCAACTCGGCTTAGGGAGTCCGTCCTGATTTACGAGAAAGTCGTCGTTGTTGGTATAGACCCTATTTTGACTGACCGAGACTTAGCGTAATGCATACATAAGCGTCGTTATAATGCTTGTTTGACTACGTGCTACTTGGTTTCCGTGTTAATTTTCAAAAATCGTCATTTCAAAAATGCATCTTTTCAAAATATCCAATTTCAAAAAAAAAAAAAAAAACTCGGAATGCTGCCAAAAATTAGACTTACGATTTGACTCAAAATAGCCTATTTTTAGCCGGCATGCTTCCCATTTCAAATTTTCGAATTTTCGAATTTTCGATTCCCTTTCGATTTTCGAATTTTCAAAATCCAATTTCAATTTCCAAATCTCCGAGATGCGAATCTCGATTTCCAAATCTTCGTGATGCCCTTCGCGATTTTCAAATCTTCGAGATGCCATTCGCGATTTTCAAATCTTCGAGATTCCATTTTCAAATCTCCGAGATGCCGTTTTTAATTTTCAAATCTCCGGGATCTCATTTTCGATTTTCAAATTTTCGGAAATTTATTTTCGATATTCATATTTTCAAAATTTCAAAAATTCAACTTTTAAAAAAACCGGTCCTGTCGGCATACTGCCAATTTCAAAAGACAAGACCGTCTCCCAATTTTTCAAAACGCGAATTTACTCGCAACCATTCTAACATTTCAAAATGCCCGGTCCTATTGGCCCACTACCAATTTCTGGACCGTCCTCTCTATTTTAAAAATTCAATCATTTTTTTTTCAAAACCTTCCTTATTATAGGACCTACCGTAATCCGTGTGTCGGGTCTTTTCATAATTTGTCGAAGGTCTTTAGCGTCGAAACTCCGTCGATCCTACATCATGGGTTTCTTCCCCATCCCAGTCCGCCTTTTTTCTAAAGGCATAACCGACCAACACGAGTCATACACTCGTAAATGGAAGGTTCGTCCATACACTCGAGTCCTAACTAGAAAGTCCCACGCAATTTTTCCTCTAACAGGACGATCCCCACGATCTTTCCTAAGGGAATTTTGCCCGTCTTTCAATCCGTTAGTCGAGTCATCTCAATTCGAGAATCCTTTAACTTAAGGGTCTACCCTAATCACAAGGTCTATCCTTATTCAAGTCAAGTCAAGGGTCTCTAGCGTCGAAACTCTGCCGATCTTACATCGCGAGTTTCTTCCCTTACCCCGTCAGCCTTTCCTCGAGGCCGAGTCAACCTTTTACAAGGCATGGCCCTGTAGCAAAAGGTTCGTGATCCTTACATCTAAGGGTCACTCGTCCGACACTCGAGTCTTAGCAAAACCTACAATCTCACTCGAGGGCTACCCTTTCAGCAGAGCGATCTATCACGGTTGCTCTAAGGGTCTTGTCCTACACGTGGTGTCTCGCGTATGTCACTTTCGAGTCATTTCGGATGCCGCACCATCTGAATCTTGTCGGAGTCTTTTGTCTCAACCGGGGGCTGTCCTCCACCCGAGCATTCGACCACAGTCACCTTAAGGGGTACCTTACGTTCATCATACACCGGCGTCCTTATAATGCCTTCTTCGAGTCGTACCTATGCTACGAACACTCGAGTCTCCTAAAGGTTTAGGTTGCCACGATTGGTCCGAACACGTGACGCGGTCAAACACGGTCGCCCCATTTTCGGACTCACCCTCGTGCAGCTTGAGTCTCATCGTCGAGTCCAAGCCAGGGTCGTTACCTCGTCTAGGTCAAGGTCCGAATATCCCGGTCCAAGAGTCTTTGTCGACCCGTCATCCCTGGGCTATGTCTAGTTTGACTCCCTCTCTTGCATTCGCGCAAAGCCGAGTTTAGGCTAGTCGTGGCACCCGTCGTCCTCTCCAATCAAAGACTTTACCAAAAAAAGAAACAACCAACCGAGCGTCCGAAAGTACGGATTCGATTCGAGTCTAAGTCTGAGTCCGAGTCTAGGATATCCTACATCCTCATTTCAAAGTCAGAGTCAGAGTCAACTGTATTCTGTCCTCTTTTCGCATTCCAATAAAATCAGCTTTTTCAATCTCTCATATATGCTTCCCTTATGTGTTTCCGAGAACATGATGAACACCATCATACACTGTGAGCACATGCACGTGACTATTATAGGCACATCTATAATGAATGCAGGAACTGAGACCCATGTTTTCCTTTACCTGTTCCATGTCTAGTATAGAAAGCCACGAAACTACCCCTAGTAGGAGCGGTATCGAATCCTATGACAAATCTAGGTAGTCTTCTAGTTTGGGTTCAAGACGGGAGGAAAGCCCATTTCCCACAATAAACACCCCTCCAATAAGACTAACCAATCCCTATCTTAGGCGTTAGTCTGACTTGATGCCAAAAATACCCAGCTCGGGACGATGCTCCCACTAAGCCTGTTCGGAATTATGATGACAATACCGAAATCCAAATCACCATGCTTACCGTAGAGTACTCCATCGCGAGTTGAACTCACACAAACACCAACTAGGCTTACACCTTACAAGGGTTTAGCTCCACAAGCCAAATCCAACCGATGGACCCACCCCCATATCCACCCACAACATCAAAGGGAGGGATAGCAAAAAAAAACAAAAACAAAAAAAAAGAGAAAAAAACTGGACAAAAAAAAAACAGAAGTCCAAGAAAAAAAAAGCAAAATGCCAAAACAAAAGAGCTGGCCATGATTAACATCCCTCGACCGGATACGGTCAAACTCAAATGAAGAATCCCCTGACCGGGGCTAAAAGGTCAACTCAAAAAAAACACAAAAAAACACAAAATTCAAATACCCATGACTGTGGTCAACGGTCAGCTCAGTGAAAGTCCCTTGACCGGGGTACGGTCAATTCAAAAAATTATTGATGTCTATACCATCAAATAGGGGAGAGACAATCAAGCTGGTCAGCTAACACCACACTTAGCCTTCCCACATTACAACCCTCAAGACCTTCCCGAGACCTAGGCTAAGAGACAGCCCGGAATTTTGAGGATTCTAGCTCCATAGGATACACCCTAACCATTAGGGCCAGACATGGAAACCAGATCCCGCATCATCAAACCTGCCCAATCAAAGTCCGAGTCATTTTTACTCGACTTCCCCCTTTCCTACCACATTACATTACCTTACCCTCAAAGCCTTAGCTCCACAAAATCGAGCTCCAGATTTCGAAACATCAAAGCCACTTATTGCCTGGCACCACATTTCCAAAAACATCCAAACTAGTTACCAGCCCCAAACACGGGGGCTCAACCTGCGGTCGGCATAGAACATGCCAAAATAGTTCACACCACCTCTGGGGGCTACTCCGGAGAACGCTCATAGTCACAGGATCAACGTCCTAACTGTTCTAGCCCTTTGATCAAGACATCATTGGGAACACACCTAGCCTACACCATCGCTATGGCTAGTTGCACACAAAGCCCTAATAAACTAGGCACAATAATATATCTTCCAATCCACTGAACTACGGCTTGGTTTGATTTCACTACACGTGAATACGTAGGCAGCCTTTCAACAAAGGCACAACCACCCACATTGACACAAATTAAAAAGCATCGTCACTTCGGTCACGACACTGTCATGCATGTTCTCAAACAGTTAGCTTTGTCATCCTGGGGGCTTCTATTAGACAGAAGTTCTCCATCCACTCAAAAATCCAAAGACTTTCAAAACCTAGCCTCTTTTCTATAGTGTGTCCTAGTACTCGGCTCAGTCAAAGACGAGAATCCATCAGGGACTCGAAGCGACACCCACTTTGGGAATGTATCCCAAAACACAAAAATTCAAAGAGCACTAGTATACAGCCTTGTTACTGCTAAGTCCTGTTCTGCAAAAACAATCTCGTTACAGACTACTGCAATTCCCCTATAACACATCCTTCCCTTTTCGATGTTCGACCGTGTTGCCACTCGCCTGGGCTATGGAATAGCGCAGCTTAAGAGTCTTGTCATCTTAGGTGGCCCACGCCCCTACCGAGTCACAGTCCAACTCCTCGAGAGTCCAGTCATGTCTGTCAGCTCGTCCGGTCACGTCCAGAGTCGAGTCTGTCGATATGTCTCTCTCTTCAAATTCTCATTTTAAAATTTGCAAAACATAGCCATTTGATAAAATCCTTTTCGACAAGGTCAAATTTCGGTCTATTTATACTGCAAAATTCTTTTCTACCCCTTTCATCTTTGAAAACCTATCTCCTAGCACGTGAGTTGCTTTCAGGACTTCGATTTCAAAATGAAGCAAAAACCATTTTCTCCAGCACAAGCTAGTCTATAGATGCTAACTGCATTTCCTATGTGCTATCTAGCTATATACTATGCCTACTATTTCTGCCTATGTATCTAACATTTCAGGTACCAGCTAGTGCTTCCCAACGGAACATCAAAGGCGGTGTTTCTCCTGGAATGCTACATGCAAGTTGTCATGTGTCAGCATACGGGTACACCCAAGACTTCAGAAGCAAGTCCCTGCGCAGCTACTTTACTCCCCAGCATGAGTCGGTGTTTCTCCTGGAATGCTACATCCAAGATGTGATGTGTCGGCATACGGGTACACCTAGGACTTCAAAGGCAAGTTCGACTCCTGATCCGAATCAAGGAGCTACCAAAGAGTTCAATAAAGTCACCTTAGCTCCTCTTGTTCTTACTTCAGCCACACTAGCACCTCTTACCAGCTTAGTAGTGTGCCTACTACAATTAGTGAGCTAGCTCGTGTGTGAGCTGAATAAAGGAGCAAATAATCAAGGTAATATGAAGACATTAACTTGGGTTCACACTCATTCAAGCATGGTAAGTGTACTGAAGTTATGAAGGTGTTTGAGGCTGATTGTGTTCACATAGTGTGCACATCCTCAAGCTTTGTTTATGGCTCCATGCTCACACAAGTGTACCGTGGCTGATGCTCTTTGTTAGAGCTTTGTTATTAGCTCCTAGTTTACATAGCATTGTTATTAGCTCCTAGTTCACATAAGGTGTAAGCTTTGTTTTTGTCACCCTAACCAGCCGGTTTAAGGGTCTTGTTGTAGGCTATATATAGCCATCTATTTGAATGAATAAGACATCCAACATTGAAATCAAAAACCTGAGTAAAGCTAAGCTTTCTTTTACGTCCTTGTTGCTTACAAGACAAAGTCTAGAGTTAGTCGCGTTACAAGCTCTAAACTCGCTACTTCAATCACGTTGTTTGATTTAGCACCCGCTTTGTTGAAGTATAGGTCTACTTCACCTAGCATACTATCCTTGGTTACGGTTTATTCATCCTCAAACTAACCTTTTCAATCTGTTTTGGTTACTTTGTTTACATTCCATTTCAGTATACTAATCATTCTTCACATTCTTGTTCAAAGTTCATATCAACTCACATCATTAGTGGTATCAGAGCTTTGGTCATCCATTAAACGTAAAGCATGGCAGGAGTGTTGAACTTTGAAGATCCTACCTTCCTGGAACAACTAAAGAAGGCGTTGGAGAACTTCCAGCCCAAAAATTCTCGCTTCCAACCAAGAAGGGAACCGGTGGACAAGATCAAGGTAAATGAACTTCCTGAGTTCAATGGTGGTACTGATCCTGAAGTTTACTTGGAATGGGAAAGAAACATGGAGAAGCTCTTTGACTTCAAGGATTTGGAGGACGAAGAGAGGTGCAAATACGCCATTCTAAAGCTAAGCAAAGGGGCTTCCCTTTGGTATGAAGGGCTTAAGGTACAACGCACCAGAAATGGAAAGGGTAAGATTACTTCTTGGGAGTCCTTAAAACGTAAACTACGTAAGAGGTATGTCCCAACTACGCACAAGTTATCCTTATACAAAAAGATTGCTAACCTTATACAAGGAAAAATGAGTGTTAGTGAATACATAGAAGAATTTGAGAACTTGGTTCTAATGGGAGAAGTAGAAGAAAATGAAGAGATAAAAATGGCTAGGTTCTTACGCGGGTTAAATCGTAGTATAGCTAATACGGTTGATTTGTGTCCTTATTCTGATTTTGATACCTTGTGTGGGTTGTGTCTAAAAGTTGAAGCACAAGGGAAGGGAAAACATGAAGGTGAGTCTAGTAAGAGTCATACTTGGTCTCGAACAGATGATGGTAATAGAGTCAATCCTACTAATATTAATCAACCC
Organism: Agrostemma githago; assembly: GCA_958450325.1. Classification (NCBI taxonomy): domain Eukaryota; kingdom Viridiplantae; phylum Streptophyta; class Magnoliopsida; order Caryophyllales; family Caryophyllaceae; genus Agrostemma; species Agrostemma githago. The sequence goes on along the minus strand of OY288254.1, from coordinate 28,865,961 downwards.
CTTATTGTTAAGAATAATCCCGCACCCCCACCTCAATCTACCACCAAAACAACCACTGAAACTAGTCTCTCTAAAGTGCGTTGTTTCAAGTGTCAAGGGTTTGGTCACTACAAAAACGCTTGTCCAAATAAAAGAGTTGTGACCTTAAGAGAAGTAATCACTGTTAGGGATGAATTATGGGAAGAGGAACAATGTATAGGGGCTGTTTTCAATGTTAACGAGGAAGAGGAAGAGGAAGAGGAAAATATTGAGGCTTATGAACCCCCGGCTTATGACACACTCTTAGTACTACGTACTCTACATGCTAACCCCATTCAACATGACACCGAACAAAGAGACCAACTATTCCATACTAAGTGTCAAGTTAAAGATAAATGGTGTAGTTTAATCATTGATGGAGGTAGTTGTACCAACGTTGCCTCAACTGAAATGGTAGACAAACTAGGTCTAGCTACTACTAATCACCCTAACCCTTATGCACTTCATTGGTTAAACAACGGGAACAAGGTAAGGGTCACTAAACAAGTGAGGGTTGGCTTGACCATGGGTTCCTACGTTGATGAGGTTTTGTGCGATGTTATTCCTATGGATGCTTGTCACATACTATTAGGCCGTCCTTGGCAGTTTGATAGGGACGTAGTTCACCATGGGAGGAGGAATGAGTATGAATTGAGTGATAAGGGAAAGAAAATTGTACTCAAACCCATGACACCTCAAAACGTATGCAATATGTTAACCAATCGAGTCGGAAAACCCAACCTCTCAATGTTTGCTAGTAAAAATATGGGAGTACATGCTATAGAAGAGGGGGAGTTTGATGCCGTCAAGACCACTAAAGAGGAACCAGCTAAGGTTAATAGTGGTTGTGAAGGGAAACAATCTGAAGAGTGGCTAAAGAAACTAGGTGTTGACATTCCTATTAAGATACCAGCTTGTTTGGCACTTAATAGAGATCATGGATTCTTAAAGGATGAAGATGGGAAAAACAATGTCATGGCTAAGGCTTCATCTTGTCAATACACACACTCATCCACCATAGATGCAAGCACGCTTGGAATTGAGACCTTGAAGGAATATTACTCCACGGAGGCTGATATACTCACCAAGTGCAAGACTGTTACTCTTAACACTTTTGATGAGTTTGTTTTGCAGGACGATCTTCTTCCTAAAGAGAACCATTTTTGTGTCCCAAAACATCCTATTTCAGAGTGTATAACTAGAGAAGCTCAAGAAGGAGGACCAGCTGTAGGTTATGACATAACCAGGGCCTTAGAGACGTGGAAGGAGCACTTCCTTTTGCTAAGAACACAAGGGAGTAATCTAAGCATCATGAGCAAATACTTAACAAGTCCTTTCCCAAAGAGTCCCCTCAAACCAAGAGAGTACTTGCCATCCTCCATAATGACTCACCTCAGTGTTTGTTACACAACGGATGAAGCTGTCAAGAGAAAGACCAGATTGATGTCCCAAACAGAAGCTCCATACAAGGGAAATAACCATGGTTGCAAGATGAAGTTACCGGATAGTTATGAAGAGCATACCACGTCCAAAGTGGGAGATTTTGCTCTTTATCTTGATGAAGATGACTTTTCAGAATTGAGGACAATTCCTTTTCAAGGAGGAGGAGATGATCCGAATCAAGGAGCTACCAAAGAGTTCAATAAAGTCACCTTAGCTCCTCTTGTTCTTAGTTCAGCCACACTAGCACCTCTTACCAGCTTAGTAGTGTGCCTACTACAATTAGTGAGCTAGCTCGTGTGTGAGCTGAATAAAGGAGCAAATAATCAAGGTAATCTGAAGACATTAACTTGGGTTCACACTTATTCAAGCATGGGAAGGGTACTGAAGTTATGAAGGTGTTTGAGGCTGATTGTGTTCACATAGTGTGCACATCCTCAAGCTTTGTTTATGGCTCCATGTTCACACAAGTGTGCCGTGGCTGATGCTCTTTGTTAGAGCTTTGTTATTAGCTCCTAGTTTACATAGCATTGTTATTAGCTCCTAGTTCACATAAGATGTAAGCTTTGTTTTTGTCACCCTAACCAGCCGGTTTAAGGGTCTTGTTGTAGGCTATATATAGCCATCTATTTGAATGAATAAGACATCCAACATTGAAATCAAAAACCTGAGTAAAGCTAAGCTTTCTTTTACGTCCTTGTTGCTTACAAGACAAAGTCTAGAGTTAGTCGCGTTACAAGCTCTAAACTCGCTACTTCAATCGCGTTGTTTGATTTAGCACCCGCTTTGTTGAAGTATAGGTCTACTTCACCTAGCATACTATCCTTGGTTACGGTTTATTCATCCTCAAACTAACCTTTTCAATCTGTTTTGGTTACTTTGTTTACATTCCATTTCAGTATACTAATCATTCTTCACATTCTTGTTCAAAGTTCATATCAACTCACATCAACTCCCCACGGAGCTATCATCATCGGGACAGGTATAACTCTTTTCTTATGGCTGGCGAGTCCTTCACGCAAGTCTAATGGACTATAAACGACCCGACCGGAAGGCTGCCAGGTCGTAATCCTCAATTGGCCTGGTAGCTACTCTGACTTTCGCCTTGTCCAAGCCTCAGTCAGAGTGGGGGCTCTGTAGACACCCGCATTTTGCCTGCTAGTGTCTATAGCAGTCTCCAACAAAACACCCGATGATGATCGGACGCTAACGTGACTTAATACGCTCGAATACGGACTCGGAATCAATAGTATCCGACGTGGGCATTTAGCGGAGTGCAAATCTCTCAAAACCAACCTCAAATTCAGGCCCAGTGGGTCATTCCCAATAAAATGAGACTAATTTGGGCCAAAACCGACACCAAAAGTAAAACCGTCTTTTGGCGACCGGGTCAAAACCCGTTCAAAGACGAACCCATCACACAAATCAGCCAAATTCATTCTGGAAACTGGCGCCCAAATCGAAATTCAAAAAACAAATCAATCAAATCACAAAGTCAACACCTTCCTAATTTATCTCGATCCTCTTGATCCACTCGATCGAGTGGATAGACCCACTCGGTCGAGTGGAGCGCCTTAAACCGGGTTTGGTCCGTTTGCAAGGGCACTCGATCGAGTGCACTAGGGCCACTCGATCGAGTGACCCTAGGTCGGGGGTAAAGCCTATAAATACCCCCTTAACCCCATTCATTTTGACAAGATTTTCCCATGCTAAAAACCCTACACTTCTACCCTAATCCATCTTCATCACTTCAATACTACAAATCCTAAGCAACCTTAGTCTAAAAACCGAGTTAGCATCCCTCGTAAAACCGATACACACACACATACATACAATCAAACTCGAGATCAAAACTCGCCAAAGACCCGAGAGCATCCTCTCCCTAACCAAACACACCCTAACTCACCCTACATATCTCGACACTCCCGCGCACACGCCGCTACTACGAGTTCGTTTCCGAGGCCATTAAGCATGTAGGTTGAGGGTGTAATTCAAATCTCGACATCTCTTTCTCCCTTCTTCTTTTTCGTTTCTATTATATATATTATTATTATTATTATTATTATTATTACTATTATTATTATTATTATTATTATTATTATTATTATTACTAACCGCTAACACTAACCTTTAATTTTGTGCATACTAACTTTTTTTTATCGTTTACTAACACTTTAATTCCGTATTCTAACATCTAACATTATTATACCGTGTATATATACATATTAATATCAAAATCTCGGTTTCGAATACGTTTGACTGTGACGATCGCCTAAAGTCCATCTAATTCCTTTACGAGTAACGACGGAGGTGGCACCCTTTCGAGGAGCGCCGCCCCAATGTGCTCAAGGACGTGATGTGATCGTGATCGGTCATAGTTGAACATATTTGGTCCCATTTCTACAATTAGTGCGGAACCCGTTGACACGAAAACCGACATCACATAATCCGAAAGGATTGGTTTCGATGTCGTGACGTAGAGGGATGCAATTCCGTTACTAATTCAAAACTTCGATCTAAACAATAACGTTTTCATAAAATTCCGATAACGGTATTATAATCGTACATACACGATTATAGTACCGGAGGCCAAGTTAAATACAAATCGTGCAATATTTGTATTTGATTTGGCCAACCTTCGATTTTAAATCAAAAAACTAAACGAGTTGTCACTCGTATAGGGGCTACTCGACCGAGTACGTAGGCTACTCGATCGAGTAGCACCCAAAAAACTGGACAGTAGCTGTGTTAAAGACACACTCGACCGAGTCAGACCATGACTCGATCGAGTGGGTCCTGTAGCCCAGAAAACCGAGAGCTCTAATGCAACATTCGAGCCTCGTCATTTTCTTACGACTTTTAGTCGACACGTGCATAATCAATCACGTAATTCTAATTTTCAAAACTCATGCATGTCACGACACCTAAAGCGATTTTGATCGACGGTCTCGCACTATTAATTTTGTGTCGACGACTCTTTAGTCGTATCCGACACATAATTAATTTAGACTCCATTTCTCGAGGTGATAAGTCGGGACAAGGCATCGAGGTTCGAGATCGGGTTAGTACCACGCCTACGTCTCGAACCTCCGTCCTTTGATTAATATGCAATATAATGCGTAATTAATTAAGGTCCGTCCGTCTATCTAATTCACGATCTAGTGTGCATTTATCATATACGGGTCTTTGACGGGTCGTGTATTTATTTATCACTCTTCTTATTTTATTTGATTATTCTATTTTATTGCTCGTTGTATTGTGAATTCCGGGTTGTATTCCGCCCGTGTAATTTGTAATTTATTTACGAGTTTTCTATTTACGATGTTTGCCATTTATTTATTTAAATGAACATCACATGCTAAATTACTTTGACGTGAATCAAGATGTATTAAATGACGTAGTTCACATACTATTCACATGCTTAGCCCGAAAACGCTGTTTGCATATCATTTAATTATTTTACTAGCGCGCGTACACGAACACGAACGATGTCTTAGTAGAGGCCGCCATTGTGCGGGCGGGGTTGGGTGTCCTTAGTGGGCTTCCCAACACGTACCCTCACCCCTTACTCAGAACCTTGGTTTCCAGATGTCCGAAACCATTGGCGCACGAGAGTCATTCTATATACGAAAGCCGGTGTAAACGGTATCGACATTGCAATGCAAAGGGACGAGCCCCATAAACAATGAAATCAAAGTGGGCTTACTTTGTGTATAGCCCATGACGACATAGAGTGGGCTCTTATGGTTCCGAATAACCACAAAATTCGGTGGCGACTCCATTTTGACTTAAATTTCGAACCCGAGAACAATCTTACCACGAGATTCATTCGCCTACCCAAACCCGCGCGTGGCCGCGTCGGGGTGGACCTACGTCATGTCCACAATCCCGCGTGAACTATGGAGGCCCGAAGATTCTCCTCTGGTTCAAGAACTTAGTAATATAGTATCATCGACTCTTTTCTTCCTTCCTCTACTTCTTCTAATTCTTCTCTTTTATATTCTCTTCTTCATCCGCTTGGTGAATCCTTGTTATATTCTTCTACTCTACCATCTTTCTCTTGAGATTCTTTGGCTAGACCGATTTCCGTCTCAGTGAACCACGTGAAAGGATATAGATGTTTGAGGTTTAGTAAACCCTTGTTACCTATGGCTTGAGGTTTGTGAGTTATACCATGTTATCTATCTTAGTAAGCTTTTGAGGATCGATTTGAATGATAAATTGTCAATTAATGGAATTAGGTTGGTACTTTAGACACTGAACTTTGGGTTATAGGTTACTTGATTATTTGGAGGACTTAGAGTTGAATATATTTTGAGGTAGTAAGAGTATATCGTATTTGATGGATACCTAGTACCTAATTTAACCTAGAACCGAACCAAGTGTAGCTAATAATAGTATTTTGGGATTCCTACCTAATGCTTATTTGATGGATGCGTCGTGAATATTCGGGATCATAGAGTGTTGGTTAAAGTGTTAACCTGAGTGTTGTGGTACCATCAAAGATTTTCATTAATACCGTTAGAAATTTTGGTTAACATAGATTACCCGTGTTTCTTAAGGATTAGATCATTGATCGTTGTTTAAGGTTGTAAGCTATGAACTTTGGAGTTGAGTGATCTAAATTGGATAAATTGTTGTTAACCTTGAAAAGGAGAAACATATTGCCATTAGAGGTTGGATTTATCGCGTTGTTTTGAGGAACCCTTTGATGTCAATAATCTTAATGGATTTATAGTTCAGAACCTTAGACCAACGAGATTGTGGCTTCGTTGAGATATTAAATATTTTCTGGTTTCACCGTTACGATTAGAAATCTGATGGACTTCTCAACAGAAATATTACCCGACCGTCTATTCTTATTTACCTCAAATGAACTCAGAAATTCCAACGTAAGCTGAGTATACGTATTACGACGCATCGTAAAAAATGTACCCATACCAACACCTTTAAACAATTGTTCCAAACCAGAATCTAAGCCTAAAGTTCGCATAGCATCACGATCGATAAAACGAGTTGGAACAATAGACCGCTTTCTCAAATTTTGAAACCGTACCTTTTGGTCAATAGTGGTAAAAATTACACCTGGAAAAACTGGATCAGGATCGATGTCGGGTTGAGCATGGTCGTTTCTGGTGCGCTTGTTCCGAGGAGGCATTGCAAATCTAAGAGTAGCAGCAAACTTGGGGAAAGAAATGGGGATAAAATTGAGGAGTGATACTGAAGATGGGGAAGATGAAGCTGGGAAATTGGGGCTTGGGGGGTGAGAGAGAGAAGAGAGAGGCGAGCGAGGTGAAGGAATGAATAAAATGACGGAAAAAAAAATGGGTTTAAAGGTATATTGTGTGGCCCGGTCGGTCTGGACCGGCGGCCGGCTGGCCGGCCTTACGCACATCCCCTTTATTTTCGATTATTTAAATCAAATACTTCTCTCATAGCTCAGTCGGTCAGGACCGGCGGCCTTCTAGCCGGCCTGACCCTCTTTTCCTTCATTTTTCGAGATTATTGCTCCAATATCCTCTAATTTCCCATGTACCTCGGCCCCTGAAGTCAATAGGGGGCCTAGGGGCAGGCTGAGACGCACAAATCACCCTATTAGAACTAAAATTTATCTCGTACCTCGGCCCCTAAATCCGACAGGCCTCCTAGGCCTAGGCTGAGGTGACCTGCTATATTATCACAAGCACGGTGATTTGTTTTTTCTTCTCCTTTTTTCTAATAACTTCAATTCGAGTTATTTCCGATGATTCTGCGCATCTCAAAAAAATATTAGTCCCTCCTCTCGTCCTCACTAAAACATCTAAAAAAATAAAAAAATGAGAATGAGGGAAATTATTTACATACTCAGGCTGCCTCCCCGTAGCGCTGGTTTAGAGTCCCGCACGACTTGATGAGTTTCAAGATTTAGTGGAATGAGGGAACGGGATGACGTCGTATGACTTCAATCGCTCCAACTTGAGCACCTTCATGATATAACTTCAATCGATGACCATTCACCTTGAACCGTTCACCCGAATCATTCTCGACTTCAATCGAGCCAAATTTACCCACATGGGTGACAGAAAAAGGTCCTGACCAACGAGATTGCAACTTTCCGGGAAACAACCGGAGTCTAGAGTTAAACAATAATACCTTATCCCCCACATTGAATTCACGGTGAAGGATATGCTTGTCATGCCAACGCTTGGTGCGCTCTTTATAAACCCGAGCACTATCATAAGCACCAAGACGGAAATCTTCTAACTCATTCAATTGTATGAGTCTCTTCTCCCCACTCAAATGTGGATCCAAGTTAAGCTCCTTGATCGCCCACCAAGCCTTGTACTCAAGCTCGATGGGTAAATGGCATGACTTGCCATAAATCAATCGGTAAGGGGAAGTACCAATAGGCGTTTTGAAGGCGGTACGATAAGCTCATAATGTATCATCTAGCTTAGAGCTCCAATCCTTTCGAGCTTTTGACACGACCTTCTGGAGAATAGACTTGATTTCCCTATTGGACACCTCAACTTGCCCACTCGTTTGAGGGTTGTAGGCAAGATCGGTACGGTGAGAGACCCCGTACTGAGCAAGTAAAGCATCAAGTTGCTTCTCATGAAAACGGCTTCCACCATCACTAATAATCGCCCTTGGAACACCAAAGCGAGGAAAATGATCTTTTTGAATAAAGAAATTATCGTTCTAGCATCATTAGCAGGAGATGCAACCGCCTCCACCCACTTGGAGACATAATCAACCGCAACCAAAATATATCGGTTACCCTAGGATGACGGGAACGGGCCTTGATAGTCTACACCCCAGACATCAAAAATTTCTACCTCGAGAATCCCATTTTGAGGCATCTCATGCCTCCTAGAAATATTACCGGTCCTTTGACATGCGTCGCAGGACATAATAAAAGCTTGGGCATCTCGGAATAAGGTTGGCCTATAAAAACCCGACTGGAGGACCTTGGCCGTGGTTCGGCTCGGTCCATGATGGCCACCATATGGTGATGAATGACAACTCTCTAGAACTCCTCGAACTTCCCATTGAGGGACACATCGACGGAAAATACCATCGGCACACTCCTTAAATAAATAAGGGTCATCCCAGAAAAATTGTCGAACATCATGTAGAATTTTTTTTGTTGATAAGAGAGATCGGAGGTTAATTCCTTGCCAACTAAATAATTGGCATAATCCGCATACCAGGGTCCTTCGCTTTCACCGGTAGTTAAGGCCATGAGAGAATCATCGGGAAAAGAATCATCTATGGGAATGACAACTCCTTCCTCCTCAACTCTAAGCCTCGATAAATGGTCCGCAACGGCATTTTCCGCTCCTTTCTTATCTCGGATCGATAAATCAAACTCTTGGAGGAGGAGGATCCATCGAAGTAATCGGGGCTTCGCTTCTTTCTTAGCAAGGAGGTACTTGAGAGCCGCGTGATCGGTGAAAACAATGACTTCCGATCCAACCAAGTAGGTTCTGAACTTTTCCAAAGCATACACTATAGCTAGCAATTCCTTCTCGGTAGTTGCATAATTCACCTGAGCATCATCAAGTGTTTTGCTAGCGTAGTATATAGCATGCAATACTTTGTCCTTCCTTTGGCCCAAAACCGCTCCCACAGCATAATCACTCGCGTCACACATTATCTTGAATGGCAAATTCCAATCCGGTGACTGAATAATCGGAGCAGAAATGATGGCCTACTTAATTCCGTTATAAGCTTCAACACACTCATCAGTAAAGTCGAAAGGGGCATCCTTAAGGAGCAATTGTGTAAGTGGCTTAGCAATTTGTGAAGAGTCCTTGATAAAGCGGCGATAAAATCCCGCATGACCAAGGAAACTTCTCACTCCCTTCACATTAACCGGCAAGGGCAATTGCTCAATCACTTGCACCTTTGCTTTATCCACCTGAATGCCCTTTTCGGAGACCACATGACCCAGAACTACACCCTCAGTGACCATAAAATGGCACTTTTCCCAATTCAAGACCAAACTGACCTCGACACATCGGTTTAAAATGGTATCCAAGTTAGCTAAACAAGCTGAAAAACTCATACCATACACACTAAAGTCATCCATAAACACTTCCATAATGGACTCGATGTAGTCGGAAAATATGCTCATCATGCATCTTTGAAGGTTGCGGGTGCGTTACATAGCCCGAATGGCATCCTGCGATATGCGAAAGTGCGATAGGGACAAGTAAACGTGGTCTTTTCTTGGTCGGCGGGGTGTATCGGAATTTGGAAAAAACCCGAATATCCATCCAAATAGCAAAAAAATACTTGTGAGAAGCTAGTCTCTCAAGCATTTGGTCGATAAAGGGCAATGTGAAATGGTCTTTAAGTGTAGCGGTGTTCAACTTTCTATAGTCTATGCACATTCTCCATCCCGTCACAATTCGTGTAGGGATTAATTCATTCTTCTCATTCGGGACCACAGTAGTCCCTCCCTTCTTAGGTACTACTTGTACCGGACTCACCCACTTTGAATCGGGAACCGCATAAATAATTCCCGCATCCAACAATTTCATAACTTCCTTTTTAACAACCTCTTGCATATTAATTCTATGCATACTACGTTGACCCTGGACACAAAGACGATGACCTTCCTCAAGATTAATTCTATGCATACAGAAATCGGGACTGATTCCCTTCAAGTCATCAAGACTATACCCCAAAGCTTTCCTATTTTTCTTCAAAACAAGTAACAAATCAGAAAGTTGTTCCTCAGTTAAATCAGCACTTACAATCACGGGGAAGCTCTCGGTATCGTCTAAAAAGGCATATTTTAGGTGAGACGGAAGTGGCTAACGCTTCAGAACGGATATGTCAATAGCAAATGAGGTGTGGACGATGTTGGTTACATCGACACCTTGCTCCTCCGTGAGCATCCTTCCTTCCAAAGCAGCTTCCAAAGCATCAACGACAGCAGAGTCAACGGAACCATCACCTGCACACGCTTCCAAACATATCAAAGTCTCTAAGGGGTCCCGTATAAGGGACGCCTCCATAGAATCATGAACTACAACATCAATAACATCTATCATGCAACAAGAATTCGTTACCATCGGGTTCTTAAGTGTACTATCTAAGCAGAAAACAATGGTGTCTCCACCTACTTCCAAGGTCAATTTACCGTTCTTGACATCAATCACCGCGCCGGCGGTGTGCAAAAATGGCCGTCCCAAAATTATGGGAATTTGGGTGTCCTCGGCCATGTCAAGGACGACAAAATCAACCGGGATAAAAAAATTTCCAAATCTAACGGGCACTGTAACACCCCGTTATTTTTCCGAGTCAATTATAAAGCTTGACTTTTCTACTTTTATTTAAATCGTTTTCTTAAGTTGGAAAAACATTTTTAATGTCATTATAATATTAAAGTATTTTGGGTCGTCTTATTATAAATCGGTTTTGATTTTCTTAAAGTGGAACATTATTTTATAAACCGACTTTGTATCGGGTTGAAGTTTGGGTCAGACACAAATAAGAAAAAAAAAAACTAAACTAATTCTCTTAAAACCCCACCCGTCCTAATCTTTCCAACATCACAAATTCACAATTCTCATATTTGTTCACCCTCTCTTTCCTCTGCCGCTTCCTGACTTCTTCTTCTTCTTGAAATCGGGTCTCCATTCTTCCTTACACCAAAACGTTTTAACATCTCTTCATCAAATATTGTAAGTGTTCTATTCAATCAATGTTTTTTCTTTAATTGGCTTATTATTTTAAAATCCGATTCTTAAAACGTTGTCTCGAGATAAATTAGTAATTGTGTGATTATTAGTATTGGACAATTTTGTGAGGTATGATTTTATGATTGAGTCAAATTATCCGAGGTGTGAGTTACGTCTGTGTGTAAGTCGGTGTACGGAGGGAGTAGAGAATTTGGTGTGATTATGTGTGGACTACTAAAATTAATCATGATTGATTGGGTTTGGCGAAGAAGAGTGGTGAGTTGTGTTTAGTATAAATTAGTTACAGTAAGGAAGCTACGTTGATGGTTGGGGAAATTTTTGTGATTTTGTTTGACAAATACTGAAGAGAAGTGTTTTATACTTTAAATTAAGGTCTTAACTCTAACACTTGATTTGGGATTTCCATATATATCGTGAGTGTAGGCTTATATTGTTATAAGCGACTAGTATGTCGATGTAATAACACATGGACTTATACTTTTGGGTGGAATTACTGTCGGAGAGAGAGAGAGAGAGAGACTTGGGACGAATTTGTACAATAATTAGTTGGTATTAGGGTTGTGTTGTTTAGTGTTAATTAGTTAGTTTTAATTGGGTTATTATATTTGTAGCCTGTGGAGTTGAGGAGAAGAGATTTTTGGAGTAAACTTAACTAACCGGTCTTCTTGAGAGGTAAGGACGTTTTGACCTTTTCACCTTTAAGTAAAGAGCATGTTCGGTTTAAATTATATTTTTGAAACGGTTTTATAATTATTTTGTCAATGATGAATTTTTACACTCTTGTGATATTTTGGATATTGAAACTTTGTGACACAAGTCACATATTGGTATTATTTTGGTACAATTTTTTTGGTGGTTATAACAGACTCTGGGAGCTCTGTTGCTCTATGAGGTTAAGGTGCGTCTGAGACGTCCCTGGGATTTCGTCCCGAAACTGAACTCCTGGCCCGAGTTGTGTTAAGTGGGGTTTTTCCGGCCCCCCACTTGCTAGGTAGTTAGACTTCCTCCTTTGGCAGCCTCATCCTACTGACTGCCCAAATGTGAGTAGTGCGCACTATAGTAAGTCTAGCTAAGCATAGGTGGTACCTCTAGATCGTGCAAAAGGGTAGGACCTTGGCACACAGGTGGAAACAAAATATTTTGGTTTTGGTTTTGACTACTGTTTTCACAGTACCTTTGGTTTAGTATCGAGACAATGATATTTAACTCTGATTTCAGTTTACTATAAATTATAATTATTATTATTGTGTTACGTTTTCAATATAATATGTTTTACTCAGCTTTGCTGACGTCCTTTTGTTTTGGGTCGTTCCCCTGCTGGAACCTGTACCTATTTGTGTTTTGGGTACAGTTGATAGGTACAATTAATATGCTGCATGGGTGCATTTGGTTCGGGATGCTGAGCGAGGAAGGATTTTATTATTTAACGTTTACCTCCAAACTATTTATATTTATGTTGAATTTTTGGGTTGAAGTTGTTTTAAACCGTTTTGGAATTTGTGGGACTTAAGTCTTCCGCTGCAACGTTTTTATTTAATTATTTATCGGATTTATATTTCTTTTTAATTCTCATAATATTCTTTTTCCTTGCATTTGGCCTTGTGAGCTAAGTGCGGAGTAACGGCTTTAAATTTTCCTATTTTATTATTCTATTTTGGTCGTGAAAATTTAGGGCTGTTACAGTTGGTATCAGAGCAATAGGTCTTTCCGAAAAGTTTTGCAAAATTTGAAATGGTTTAAAAAAAACTACTACTTTAAAAAAAACCTTTCTTTTTAAACCGAGAGTGATGGGTGGATTGAGTGCATTGCATACGCATGAATTATTACGTCTATATTTATATTTGCCATGTTTTAGTACTATTAATTTTACCTAGTTGAATTGTGATAGAGGTGAGGTCTACTCACGGTATTATTTGGGATAGAATCATATTATGCCTGATTGTAATGGGATATCATTTATTGGAATTTGGAAAGTGCCATGTCATGAATGGAGAGACAGTTGACAATGTAGACATTGTTTTGGGTAATTTTAGTGGACTTTATTTCAGCCCATGTTTTATTGATTGTGGTGCATCTCAATCTAGCAAACTATGTTTCTGGATAAAATGTATACAAAACCTTGTGAAATTGTGGTTTTGATGTTTGTCATGCCATTTGTGGACTTAGTAAACCGTAAAAGGATGTATAAAGATGTGTATGTTTATTGGTGATCATGATTTTGAGGCAAGAATTCCCATGATTTTACTTTGATGCGATTTTGAGGATGGATTGGCTCGAATTTCATCGGCTAATATTGATTGTGGACATAGTAAAGTTTCCTTACGAGGACCTAAAAATGTGAGAGTATCTTATCGGACATAGCTTATTTATCTCGGGAAGTTTAGCCGATCTTGTGTCATATAAGGGATTTGAGGATTGAATATCTCGACCTGAGTGAAGTTCCAGTAGTAAGTGAGTTTGTTGATATGCTTTCTGAGGAAATACCGAGAATGTCTCCAGGTAGATAAATTGAGTTCACGATTATTGACTTAGTGCCACGGACGAGTCCAATGGCTGAATCACCGTACCGTATAACATCCTTACAAATGCAAGAACTTAAGAAACAATTAGATGAGCTGATTGAGAAAAGAGAGTATATTAGGCCTAGTGTTTCGCCTTGGGGTGCCCTTGTTTTATTTGTAACAAAAAAAAAAGATGCAACGTTAAGGTTTTGTATTGATTATCAGGAATTGAATTAAGTTACTATATAGAATAGGAATCTCTTATCTAGGATTGATGAGTTTATGGATTTGATGAACCGAACATTGAGGACTTACCTAGATAAATTTGTTGTGATATTCATTGATGACATAGTGCACCTGATGTGTTTATGGATTTGATTATTTGTTGTAATATTGATTGATGACATAGTGATTTATTCAAAGAATGAAGAAGAACATGAGGAACATTTACGAGTTGTCTTAGGCATCTTGAGGGAAAAATAGTTATATGTTAAATTTTGAGGTGTGATTTTTGGCTAGTTCGAGTAATTTTTGGGGAATATTATATCCAAAGATGGAGTATCAGTAGGTCCTGCTAAGGTTGTTAATGAGTGACTTGGATCGAAACCTGTGACTGAAATTCGTAGCTTTTGGGCTTTGCTGGTTACTATAGGAGATTTGTGAAGGTTTTTTTTTCCCAAAATAGATAGATTAATGACTGCACTGACGTAGAAAGCCACAAAATTTTATTTGGATGAGGGGTGTGAGGAATTGTTTCGAATTTTAAAGGAAAATTTGTTCACTGCTTTGGGTTGGCCTTGCCGGATGAAAATGAAGCTTATGATGTATATAAATATTCTTTTTGAGAATGGATTAGGTTGTGTTTTCAATGGAATAAGATAATAATTGCTTATGCATTTAGGCAGTTGAACCGTTATGAAGAAAATTACTCTACTTATGATCTAGACTAAGCAGTTGTAGTAGTTGCCTTAGAAATTTGAAGACATACTGTTGGGGACCACTTAGAGTTTTTATGATCGTAAATTTTAAGATATATATTTATCCATTAGGAGCTAAACGTGAGATAAAGGTGCGGGTTGGATTTGATTGAGGACTATAAGATCGAGATTCAGTATCGGGTAGGAAATGCCAATGTGGTGGTTGATGACTTGAGTAAACCTTTCCCCATACAATACTGTTAGTGATGTACTGTGATAAACTGATGGAAAGAATGTCTGATATTTGGGATCAAAATGGCAAAATTAGGAACCCCGTCTAGTGTGTTATCTATTGAGAGAGAGTTGATAAGAGTTATTAAAGAGTTGAAAGGTGGTGATGAATTTTTCTAGGAGGTTGGTGAATGAGTCTGCTTTGACAAGCGCGATGCGAATGGATTTATTAAGTGTTGAGATAGAATTTGCGTACCTAACCACAAGGAATTTAAGGAAAAGATGTATTATGTTATTTGGGAGGTGATAAAATACATGCGGATTTGAAATTTGGATTTTGGTGGATTAGTATGAAGAAACAAATGACAGATTTCGTGGCTCAATACTTGATATATTAGAAAGTTATGAGTAAACATATAAGACATCTGGGAGAGTTAGATCCTTTAGGAGTTTCTGAGTGGAAGTAGAGATTAATCTTTATGGATTTTATAGTTGGGTTGTCAAGGTCAGAGAAAGGTAATTATATGATTTGAGTTATAATTAATAGACAAATCAAGAGTGCACATTTTATTCCAATGAAGGATATGTGAGAGAAGACGCAGCCATCATGGGGTCTCAAAGTATATTATATTAGGTAGCGAACACATGTGTTCCAATATTTTGGGAGAAACTTGAGCCAATGTTACCCTTATCTTTTTGCCTAAGGTAAATTTTTTGTGCTTCGAGGACGAAGCTTTATTTTAAGGAGGGTAGAAATATGCATGACTACTTGTTTTTGTGGTAAACTAAGCATGTTCTTCTATGATTTCATGCTAATATCTATTTATTGGTCACAAATATGAATATTTTGACTATTATCGATGCTTAATAAGCACAATGTCATTGGTTATTGGTTATTGCTTGAAATTGACATATTTGTGGTTTGTTTGTGCTCAACGCACGTATTGGTGATTTCGTGCTCAACGAACGTAATGTTGTTTTGGTAGTGCTAACCGCACTTATTTGATTGACTGATTGATTTTGTGCAACTTATGATTTTCAAAATTTTTGAAAAAAATTTAAATATTTTTGTCCGACATGCTCTTAACTTGGCAAGTGATACTTTACGTTAGAGGAGTATGAGAATTGTGGTGGTTTCGAACTTTGATATTATCTTATGGAATTAGGTGATCTTATCTTGTGGATTTAGGTGATGTGAGTTGTATACTTTGAAATTTGAGGAATAAGGTAGTTATGGATTTTGAGGATTTAGAATTGTGAGATATCTCTAAGGTTGTGTTTAATTTGACGAATTTTGGATATATGGAGTAATTGATTTATTTTGGAGGTATATGAAGAACTTTTGGTGGATTTTTGATATATGGAGTGGGCGGGTCATTTTGGACATTCGTGAGTAATGTGAGACTTTATTTTCGAGGATGAGTTTAAACTACGAGGACGAAGTTTTGTTTTAAGGAGGGAAGTCTGTAACACCCCGTTATTTTTCCGAGTCAATTATAAAGCTTGACTTTTCTACTTTTATTTAAATCGTTTTCTTAAGTTGGAAAAATATTTTTAATGTCATTATAATATTAAAGTATTTTGGGTCGTCTTATTAAAAATGGGTTTTCATTTTCTTAAAGTGGAACATTATTTTATAAACCGACTTTGTATCGGGTTGGAGTTTGGGTCAGACACAAATAAGAAAAAAAAAAAACTAAACTAATTCTTTTAAAACCCCACCCGTCCTAATCTTTCCAACATCACAAATTCACAATTCTCATATTTGTTCACCCTCTCTTTCCTCTGCCGCTTCCTGACTTCTTCTTCTTCTTGAAATCGGGTCTCCATTCTTCCTTACACCAAAACGTTTTAACATCTCTTCATCAAATATTGTAAGTGTTCTATTCAATCAATGTTTTTCTTTAATTGGCTTATTATTTTAAAATCCGATTATTAAAACGTTGTCTCGAGATAAATTAGTAATTGTGTGATTATTAGTATTGGACAATTTTGTGAGGTATGATTTTATGATTGAGTCAAATTATCCGAGGTGTGAGTTACGTCTGTGTGTAAGTCGGTGTACGGAGGGAGTAGAGAATTTGGTGTGATTATGTGTGGGCTACTAAAATTAATCATGATTGATTGGGTTTGGCGAAGAAGAGTGGTGAGTTGTGTTTAGTATAAATTAGTTACAGTAAGGAAGCTACGTTGATGGTTGGGGAAATTTTTGTGATTTTGTTTGACAAATACTGAAGAGAAGTGTTTTATACTTTAAATTAAGGTCTTAACTCTAACACTTGATTTGGGATTTCCATATATATCGTGAGTGTAGGCTTATATTGTTATAAGCGACTAGTATGTCGATGTAATAACACATGGACTTATACTTTTGGGTGGAATTACTGTCGGAGAGAGAGAGAGAGAGAGAGAGAGAGAGAGAGAGACTTGGGACGAATTTGTACAATAATTAGTTGGTATTAGGGTTGTGTTGTTTAGTGTTAATTAGTTAGTTTTAATTGGGTTATTATATTTGTAGCCTGTGGAGTTGAGGAGAAGAGATTTTTGGAGTAAACTTAACTAACCGGTCTTCTTGAGAGGTAAGGACGTTTTGACCTTTTCACCTTTAAGTAAAGAGCATGTTCGGTTTAAATTATATTTTTGAAACGGTTTT
Organism: Agrostemma githago; assembly: GCA_958450325.1. Classification (NCBI taxonomy): domain Eukaryota; kingdom Viridiplantae; phylum Streptophyta; class Magnoliopsida; order Caryophyllales; family Caryophyllaceae; genus Agrostemma; species Agrostemma githago. The sequence continues at coordinate 28,848,506 of OY288254.1, read as the reverse complement.
ATAATTATTTTGTCAATGATGAATTTTTACACTCTTGTGATATTTTGGATATTGAAACTTTGTGACACAAGTCACATATTGGTATTATTTTGGTACAATTTTTTTGGTGGTTATAACAGACTCTGGGAGCTCTGTTGCTCTATGAGGTTAAGGTGCGTCTGAGACGTCCCTGGGATTTCGTCCCGAAACTGAACTCCTGGCCCGAGTTGTGTTAAGTGGGGTTTTTCCGGCCCCCCACTTGCTAGGTAGTTAGACTTCCTCCTTTGGCAGCCTCATCCTACTGACTGCCCAAATGTGAGTAGTGCGCACTATAGTAAGTCTAGCTAAGCATAGGTGGTACCTCTAGATCGTGCAAAAGGGTAGGACCTTGGCACACAGGTGGAAAAATATATTTTGGTTTTGGTTTTGACTACTGTTTTCACAGTACCTTTGGTTTGGTATCGAGACAATGATATTTAACTCTGATTTCAGTTTACTATAAATTATAATTATTATTATGTTACGTTTTCAATATAATATGTTTTACTCAGCTTTGCTGACGTCCTTTTGTTTTGGGCCGTTCCCCTGCTGGAACCTGTACCTATTTGTGTTTTGGGTACAGTTGATAGGTACAATTAATATGCTGCATGCATGGGTGCATTTGGTTCGGGATGCTGAGCGAGGAAGGATTTTATTATTTAACGTTTACCTCCAAACTATTTATATTTATGTTGAATTTTTGGGTTGAAGTTGTTTTAAACCGTTTTGGATTTCGTGGGACTTAAGTCTTCCGCTGCAACGTTTTCATTTAATTATTTATCGGATTTATATTTCTTTTTAATTCTCATAATATTCTTTTGCCTTGCATTTGGCCTTGTGAGCTAACTGCGGAGTAACGGCTTTAAGTTTTCCTATTTTATTATTCTATTTTGGTCGTGAAAATTTAGGGCTGTTACAGGCTCGTCTTCTAAAACTCCCAAAGGGCGTTTTATGGAACGATCCGCCATCTGCAAAGTTACAGAAGTACACTTAAGAGGACCCATATTATGTTTTTCACAAACGGAGTAAGGCATGACACTTACACTAGCACCTAAGTCACATAATGCCTTATCAATCGATAAGGTGCCAATAGTGCAAGGAATCGAAAAACTATCGGGGTCCTTTAGCTTTGGTGGGGCCTTGTTCTGTAAAAATGCATTACACTGTGCAGTAAGAGCGACTGTTTCTACCTCACCAATGCTTCTCTTCCGAGTCAAGATGTCCTTCATAAACTTGGTGTAAGACGGGACCTGCATAATGAGCTCGGTAAATGGGACCGTAACCTGCAAATTCTTCACAACCTTCATAAACTTGCCAAACTGGGTAGTCTCCTTCCGATTCTTCAATCGACCCGGGAATGGTACTTGAATTGTTGGACTAGTCGGGGTGGGAACGGGAGTAGTGGGTGGTGGAACTTGATCTTCACTTGGAGTTTCCACAATAACATCCTCATTGACATCTTCCACTAGAACCTCCTCCTTCTCGCCGGTGTATCATCTTTAGGCATCGACGGACCCTCATAGTGCGTGCCACTACGAAGAGTGATCGCATTAGCCGTATCATGCTGTTGATCACCTTGAGAAGGGAGTTTAACTTGTTGACGCGTTGCTTGTGACGCGGCAAGGTGTCCCACTTGATTCTCCAAATTCTTGATGGCATTATCGTTAGCTTGATCATTCTTTTGCATTTGTGCCATCATAGAGTCCTGGGTCTTGGCCATCATCTGCATCATACTACGAAGCTCAGCCATTTCATTAGAACTCGAAGAAGAAGCAGAATTACCTTGAGCTTGTGCGGAGGATTGGCCAAAATTCTGCTGACTAGTACCAAAATTCTGATGAGAATTTCCGAAGTTCTGATTAGTATTGCTAAAATTTTGTTGATGTTGACCCGAGTGAGGTCGCTGCTGAAAATTTCCCTGATTTTGGAAATTCTTTTGATTACCGAAAATCTGATGGTTCTGCTGGTTCTGAAAATTCCCCTGATTATGGAGTTGCTGCTGGTTCTGAAAATTCCCCTGATTATGGAATTGCTGCTGGTTCTGAAAATTCCCTTGATTCTGGAAATTCTGTTGATTCAGGAGATGCTGCTTTGGTGGGGGTACATAAATTGATGTAATAGGCGGGTTCAAGACATTAGTACTCCTGTAAGACAAAAGAGATGCATCATAGCCCGGTTGGTTCATATACGGATAACGTGGGCGCATAGAATGGAATGCATTCACCTGTTCTATGGAGCCTAGGCAATCCTGAGTTTGGTGGTCCGCGACACCACAGTGCATACATGCATACTCTTGCATGGCATGTACTTGATGCATGCCTCCTCCCCCTTTAGAATTAGACACTTCAAATGCATCAAATCTCTTAGCCAAAGCGGCTAATTGAACGGCCACGGCATTAGAGGACCCACTTTCACCGGAATTTGATCGAGTATTACCACGTGGATTACCCCATCGGGAGTGGTGAGATGCCATCTCTTCTATTGTTTGCCAAGCCTTATCATCATCAACGTTACATTGGAATCGCCCATTACATGCCAAATCAAGTGTACTCCTGCAATCATCATACAACCCGTTATAAAATTGGTTACAAAGAAACCAAACCTGAAAACCATGGTGCGGGCATTCCTTCACAATTTTCTTGAACCTCTCCCACGCTTCATGAATATTTTCGTTCGGAGTTTGACGAAAATTGGTGATTTGACTCCGGAGCATGTTTGTCTTCTATGGAGGGTAATAGTGCTTGTAGAAGGCTAGAGCAAGAGAATTCCAATCGGTGATCCCCTCGGTGACTTTATCGAGGTCCGTTATCCACTCCCTAGCGGAATCCCGTGATGAGAACATGAAGAGCATCTCCATGACTTCTTCTTGAGTTACCCCAGCCGGAAGTGGAATCGTGGAGCAATAATCAGTAAATATCCTCATGTGCTTGTGAGGATCCTCCTTAGGGTCACCACCAAATTGATTCTTCTCCACCAAAGTGATAAAGGCAAGTCGAATCTCAAATGTACCTTGAGTGGCAGTTGGTCGCTTAACCAACTTAGAGAGAGCAGTTTGCTCGGGCTCCGAATGACTAGAAAGCTTCGGCATTTTTATAACAGGAGGATGTGGTAAGATGATCTCGGACTGAGATTGATTTTCCTCTTCAAAGGACTGATGCTCAGCTACAAATTCGGTATGAGTAGCTTCCAAAGTCTCGAGATCAGGAGCTGCGGAAATCTCTTTCCAAAATTGTCGTCGCCTACGAAAGGTTTTCTCGGGTTCAGGATCGAACGGAGTAAGCTCTGATGACCGAAAAGACCTGGACATAAGTAAAACTATAGTAGGAAAGTGAGATCAATCTCAAGGAGTTTTAATTCCTTGAGACGAAAGAGAGCATAAAAGAAACAAGCCAAAAAAACAAGAAAAACCGTTTCCCCGACAACGGCGCCAAATTTGATGTGGGTTAAGTCGTCTCACCCAATCAAGATAAACATAATGCTACTAAAAAGAAGATAGCGGCAAGCAAGGTATCGAATCCACAGGGAAACAGTCAATTTTCGTCTATTAGATGGCGATTCTAAAATGCTCTAAACGGTTGATTGATTGAAAATATATATAAGACTCCTAAAAAACGATAATAAAAATCGAATCTAACAATGATATGAATACTAAGGTCACGGGTTCACGATAGATGCTCAACAATTATGCGACAATAATAATAAACACATAAACATGCTAGTCGGCTATAACACGTTCTCTCGAACCGTGTCAACCTAGGAAGGATCTAACGGGCTCTCGCAACGTATTAGACTCCTTACCAAATCGCGCGTGATCTAATCCTAATTCGGCTTTCGCACGAGAACTAGAATTTCCCAAACAAATTAACATGTTGTGGCCTTAAATTAATCGACAAATAAAGCACGCGAAAATGGTACTAGCATAATTATACATTTAGTATCGAAGTAGCATAATCGTATAGTAATTCATCGATCCCCCTCGACCCTAGCGAGAAAATTAGCTACGCATGATGATCACGAAACAACAAATCGCATACATGTAATTCATAATAAAAATTGAAGCAAATAAATCTAACGATAAACGAACAGAAATCTAACGAACTAAACGGAGCAACAAATTGCAAATAGAGAAAATTACGACGAACTAAGTAATTTACGATGAAGATTGAAACGTAAAACTGAAAATTGCACAAAACAAATTTAACGAAATCGAATCCGAGAGAAAACCGACTGCTAGAATCCTAAGGGTCACGAGCTTTCTAAACTAAAATAAAACTAAGTATGAAAAGTGATGGATAGCTACATCATACAAATCCTTAGTTATAAAAAATAGGCGAAAATGAACTGGGTGTGCATGCCGGCCGGCTGGCAGGCCGCCTGCCACATGCAGGGGCCCACGCACACCTAAAATTGAAGCTTAAATCGTCAATGCATCATGCAGGCCACCTGTCACATGCAGGCTGGCGTGCACAACACTAATAGAAGAAGTGATGGGCCACTTTCCATGGCCCAATGAATCGACACTTCTCGTTTCTTCTTCGCCTAGACGTCCTAAAGCACGGGTTTTGTCTCGGGATCGTTCTTCTAACCAGATATGAGTGTAAATGCACATAAAGACCTGAAATCGTGTAGAATCTAAAAAAACACTCACTCAAAGCAAAATGTTAGAAGAAATGGCTCTAAAGAGCGCGTTCCAACCATAAAAGACAACGGAATCGAGGGAATAACGCAATATAAATACGACACATCAGAGGTTTCTATACAAGTCTATTTTGCAGACTTCCACGATATAGCTCCTCCTCCCAAAGTAAACACATAACCACTTGTAGAACTTGTTTCATCATTACATTTAATCCAGTTCGCATCAGTAAATCCTTCTAACACAACAGGATATTTACCAAATTGTAGACATGAATTAACTGTCCCTTTCAGGTATCTTAGTAAACGATGGAGAGCATTCCAATGTTCATTATCAGGGTTATGTGTATACCGACTTAGCCTACTAACAGAATAAGCAATGTCAGGTCGAGTACAGTTCATGAGAAACATCACACTTCCTATAACTTTAGCATACTCTTTTTGGGATACACTCTCACCCAAGTTTTTACACAGAGGTATACTAGCATCATAAAGAGTTCTAGCGGGTGTAACATCAAAACTATCAAATTTCTTCAACACTTTCTCAACATAATGAGATTGACTTAAGGATATTACAGATGAGTTTCTGATTAATTTGACTCCAAGAATAACATCAACTTATCCTAAGTCTTTCATCTCAAACCGGGAAGGAAAAAATTGTTTGGTTATATTTACAACAAATAAATTACTAGCAAGATGATAAGTGTGTTTTGTAGTGCTTATTCCTTGTGTTTAGTCCCGGTTTCTCTTGTGGAATCGCTCTTTGGAGTGGTTTTCGAGGCTACTTATGCTTCTTCTAACTGGTTTTAGGTTCCTCGTTCCCGGGTTTATGGACCATCCCGACCGGGATCATCTCCTTCCCGGCCGGGAAGAGCCCAGCTCAGCCGCGACTTCATTTCTCACCCCCCCTTATTCTTGTAACCCTATAAATACCCCCCCCCTTGTATTGTTAGAGAATCTTATGAAACCCTAGACTAATTTTAGGTTAGATTAGCTTAGATTAGTGTAGATTAGCTTAATCCCTCTTTAATTACTCCTTAATCTTAGTTTAATCTAGTTAGATTACGCTTGTAATATTGGAATTCTAGGAGATTCTACCAATCTTGACAACATTGGTGGATGTTTTGGGTCTTCTTCTATGCAAGTGTTCATCTTTTCATTCCTTTTTAGGTTGTATAATCTTTCTCATCTCTTTTCTCTTAATCATTATTGTTATTCAAGTTTTCATCTTTATATCTTGTTTGTTGTTCATACTTGTTCTCCATTATGAATGTTTTGATTCTTATTTTGGTTTCTCTGGTTTGTGTTAGTTTTAGTTTGATTATGTTTGAGTAGTTATCCTCTAGGGTTAGTAGGGGAATAGGTGGGATTAGGGATGACTAGGGTGAGATGGGTGGTACTAGTTGTTTTTGTTGATTACCATTTGCCTTGCACTCCACATGTTTGATGAAATGCTTGTGAGACTTGAGATGATCATTCCTTGTTTTTCTTGCTTGTGCTCTTGCATGTTCTTGTGTGATAGATAGGTTTGGTTCTCTGATAAGTGTAGTTTGTAGTGCCTAATTTGTTGTGTATTGGTCCCGTTTTCCTTGTGGAATCGCTCCTTGGGAGCGGTTTATGGGTTACTTATGCTTCCTCTAGTTTGTTTCAGGTTCCCGAGACCATTCATGAAGAATTGGAACGATTCCGACTCGTTTCATACCCTTTTTGGAGCCAACGAAGTGAAGGAACGATCACTCGATGCCTTGGATTCGATCCCGAGACCTTGGGACCCTATCCCGAGCCCCTTAGACTCGATCCCGAGCCCCGAGAATCGATGAGAAACCCATGAGAAACAAGGCGGGACCTTAAAGATCATATTGGAGGCCTACAAGACCCATCCCCGTCGGGAAGGACCTCATCCCGTCCGGGATGAGGTGCACAAAAGTGAAGGGGCCTGTCTTGGGTCCGTCCCGGTCGGGACCACTCCGTCCCGGGCGGGATCGATCCGTCCCAGTCGGGATGGCGGGGCTGCTGCGCGTGACTCTTTTTTCATCCTCCTTCATTCTTGTAACCTTATAAATACTCCTCCCTTGTATTGTTTAACTATCTTACATTACCCTAGACTCTCTTAGGCCTCTCTACAACATTCAAACCCTAGATTTAATTCTTCTTTCATTAGCTTAATCTTTCTTTAATCCTAGTTTAATCTAGTTTAATTAGTCTTGTATTAAGGGATTCTTGAAGATTCTTCCAAGCTTGACAACCTTGGAGATTTATTTGGGTTTCTTATTAATTCAAGTTTTCATCTTTTCATCCTTTGTAGTTGGTATAATCTCTTTTCTCTTGTTCTTTGTTTATCTTTCAAGTTTGAATCTTTACATATTGCTCATTGTTCTTATTTGTTCATAATGGATGTTTTGATTGTTATGTTTACTTCTCTTGTTATTCTTAGATTTAGTTTCATAATGTGTGAGTAGATTCTTTGTGGGGTTAGTAGGGGGATTAAATGTGGATTATGGGTGTTTAGGGTTTGATTATGGGTAAAGGTGATTCCTTTGTTGCTAGTCACTTGTTGGGCACTCTATGTGTTTGTTGAATTGCTTGTTTGAGTTGTAGTGGCCAATGCATCTCATGCTAGTTTTCCTCTACTCATTGTGTGTTTGGTTTGTGATTGAATACTTGTGCTCTAGGTAATACTTTGCATAGGTTTTCGGGTCTAGTCTTAGACACGAGAGTGCGGACTTAGGCTTTGTCGCGAGAGCGCAAACCGACCCTAGTAACTAAGAGACACCTACACCCTTGATTACCCAATCATCCTACCACATTTATGAACCCGACCTAACCCCACTTCCTTCCTTATTTGATTCACCCTTCTAGTTAATCTTCTTTTCCCTAGTTCATTGCTAGTTAATCTTTAGTTGTTTCGATTAGTTTATGCTATACTTAGTTCTTTGTTAGTTCGCTCTCAACACCTCCAACCATCATAGTAGTCAATTCTAGTTTCTTGTGTTTGTTTGTGACTTAGCCTAGTTTTAAGTGGACCTAGTCTAGACTTTACATTACCGTCTCCGTGGATACGACCCGACTTACCCTAGCTACCCGTTAGGTATAGTTGGTTTATTTGGTGTTAGGATCGACGACAAACACCACCATCAATTTGGCGCCATTGCCGGGGACGGTGCATTGTTTAGACTTAGTTTACTTCTAGCTTGACTTAGTTACCCTTCTTTGTGCTCTTCTATTATCTCTTATGCATATTTTGTAGGTTTTTCTTGCTTTCTTAGCTTTCTTTTCTCTTTGTTTTTCGTTGTGTTCGTTTATTGTCTTTGCCTAGTGCCCATAAAGCACTAGGTGTTCTCACGTTTGTTCGAGTGTGTAGTGTATGCCTAGGAGGAGAGGCGATTTCTTTCTCTTCAATCCAGAGCCGGAAAGACTCTTTAGAGCCTTTCGCCCACGGACGATTGACCGGGTTAGAATTTCTTAACCAAGTGCTAGCAATACCAATCAACAACGAGCTCAAGGATCCGACTTAGACGAAACACTGCGAGAGACCGCCGGAGGGACATTCATCAATCCCTTCGGTACTTCTAGTCCTAGTTCTCCTTCTACATCTTCTTCAACACCGTCTACACCATCATTTCCCTTACATCCAATTATGCCGAAGTTCTCATCTCACTCCACTTTCACCGAGGATGTCTTGCCGGGACTAAGTACTTTACCGGATACATATACCGGAAATTTCGTGGCAAAGACACAATTCATCCAACTTGTGGAGAGAAATCAATTTAGTGGTTTGCCCACCGAAGACCCGCACCAACACATGGAGACCTTCTCCGATTATTGCGATGCTATTTCCCAAACCGGGATTACTCAAGATCAAATCCGTTGGGTACTTTTCCCGTTCTCTCTCATTGGAAAAGCGAAGCAATGGATCAAGAGTCTCGATAGGGCAACCATGGGTATCGATACTTGGAAGAAACTTGCATTGGCATTCTACCAAAAGTTTTACCCTCCGGAGAAGACAAATTTGCTAAGGGCCTCCATCACCGGTTTCCAACAACGGGATGAGGAGAGCCTTTATGAAGCTTGGGAACGGTACAAATCTTTGGTTAGATCATGCCCCTACCATGGACTTTCACAATGGTTCTTAGTCCAATAGTTTTGGAACGGTCTATATGAGGACTCAAGAGCTATACTCAATATGGGCTCCAATGGTAGGTTTACCGAGGTCGATGACGATCAAACTTGGGCAAGAATCGAGGAGATGGCGGTGCACAACTCCCAATACTCAAGTCCTAGAAAGGCAAATCGAGGAGGTAAGCACGAGGTCGATGTAATTACACAACTAAGCATTGATCCTGGAGCTCAATTAAAAACTCACATGGAATCTATTGACAAGAAGCTCCAAAGCCACCTCAATCAAGTTCAAAGCACTAGTTCCTCCAACCAACACTCGATTCATGAAGTTAATGCTTTGGGAGTTGTATCTCCTACACCTTATTATGGGATGTGCGATATTTGAGGGATAGTTGGACATGAGCCTATACATTGCCGAGGTAGTATTGAGCAAGTGAACGCCTTTCAAGCGTTCAAGCAAGGTGCCCCTTATCCTCATATGTTCCAAGCTTCCCATCAAGCTTCCCAACAACAATCTCTACAACCCCGTCCATATGTGCCACCTCCCTTAAGGGACAACAACCAAGGTTACCAAGGTTATATGGGCAACCCAAGGCCATTCAACAATTTCAAGCAACATAACGAAGGTAACTTCAACAACAATCAAGGGTTCCAACAAGGGAACTTCAATCAAGGTGGTTTTCAAGGAAACCACCACAATCAAGGATATCAAAACAACCAAGGTAACACTCAAGGCCTTAATCAAGGCAACTCTCATGGGTTCCAAGGGAACCGTCAACAACAACAAGCAACTCAAGGTCAACAACAACAAAGCAAGCAAAGGAGCCGGTCTCCTACTTATGACTATGGTATTCCTCTAGCACTCACCAACACTCCGTACAATCCAAAATCTCCACCTCGAGATTTCAACATGCAAAAATCTATGATGGATGTGCAAAAGAGTAAGCAAGAAATGCAAAGAAGCCAAATGGAGATGCTAAGAAACCAACAAGAGTTCTTTGCTCATCTTCAAAGGGATAACATAGCAAGAGATGCTCATATGAAGATGCTTGAGACTCAAATATCTCAAATTGTTTCGGGAAGCTCTTCAAGACAAAAGGGGCAACTACCTCCTCACGGTGAAACACCGAAATTTGAGCATGTAAATGCTATTACCACAAGGAGTGGTACATCTTATGATTCCCCCTTATCCCCTAGTGAGCAAGAATCAATGCAAGAAGTTATACCCCCCTCTCAAGACATTCCAAGCTTTGAAAATCCAATGGAGGAGCAAGTCTTGTGGGAGATTAAGAAACCCCATGAAGACAAGCTTCCCCCACTTCAAGGAAAAGACAAAGGTAAAAGGAAAATATCGTTTGAAAAGTCCACCCCTATCGAGCAAGACAAAGTGCACATCGAGTTGCCTTTCCCCACAAGGCAAAGAAAGACCAAGGTGGATGCTCAATACGACAAGTTCCTTAATATTGTGAAGAAATTGGATGTGAGTGTCCCATTTACCGAGCTACTTACCCAAATCCTGGCATATGGAAGATTTATGAAAGAAATCTTGGCTAGGAAGAGATCCATCGACAAGGAAGAGACCATAGCGTTCACGAGAGTGGTGAGCGAGCTTATTCAAGGTTCTACGCTTCCCAAGTTGAAAGATCCGGGTAGTTTCTCGATCCCTTGCACCATAGGCAACTTCAAAATTGAAAGAGCATTATGTGATTTGGGTGCGAGTGTAAGCATCATCCCCTATTCCATTTGTTGCCGACTTGGGATGAAGGAGCTTAAGCGTACTTCCGCTACACTCCAAATGGCCGATAGTTCATTCAACCGACCATTGGGGATGTTAGAGGATGTGCCGATAAGAATCGGGAAGTTCTTCATTCCGGTCAACTTCCTAGTGCTCGACATGCCGGAAAATGCTATCACTCCCATCATCCTTGGACGCCCATTTCTACATACCGCCGGTGCTATTATTGATGTAAAGAATGGTAGGATCACATTTGAGCTAGGCGACAAGAAGCTCGTGTTTGACCTCCAAGGCAACACCTCGCCTACTAAAGATGTCTTGTAATATGATCCACGCCATGGAAAACATCGATCTAGGGGATAAGTCGGGAGAAAGCTTGAAGAACAACTTCTATGAGCTTGAGGATGATGATTCCGAGCTTGGGGCGGATGAGTGCCCATATCATGATTTTGAAGACAAGTGCCAAGACAAGAAGAAAGATGAGCCTCCCTTGGGGCCACATGAAGATAGGTGGACGTTTGGGTATATACCGAAGGATCGAAAGTACAAGTTCAAGCCATTGAACTTAGTAGATCGGGATGCCCCGAGAACGTCGAGACAAGGTTGTGAAGAACCTTGTAGTGTGGATGGTCACACCACAAGCTTGATTGAAGACTTTGCTAGAGCCTTTGATTTGTTGATTCGTGCCCTTGATGGCGATGGAATTGGCTATAGTGTTGTTGAAAAAGATTGAAGAATGCTCCAACCTTGGTTTGACGGAGTTCCAAAAGAACCGTCTCATTGTATATATCTCTTTTTTGTAGTTTGTTTGAGTTTTGTGAATTCTTGTAATTGGGTATTTTTGATGAGCGATGCGAGGGAGGGATTTTGATGATTGTTTTGAGCTTGTTTGATAGGTGTCAAGTGAAGACGAACCAAAGAGGGGAATGGTTGTGGTTAGAGTTTGGATTGTGAGGAAGGGAGTCGGTTTTTGAAGCTTTGGAGAAGCTTTTGGGGTTGTGGAGAGTTAGAGGACTCTTCCCCGAAGGGAAGAGAGCATCCCGATCGGGATGAAGGTGCCAAATTTTGAGTTTTCTGGAGCGCCATCCCGACCAGGACGGGAGCTTCCCGACCGAGACGGGAGCTTCCCGACCGGGACGAGTGTGTCATCTCGACCGGGACCATTCATCCCGACCGGGATGGTGCCCTGCTCCTCTTTTGGCCTCTTCTTGGTCATGAGAGCCCACCCAACCACTTTATACCCCCTCCCAACCTCCCTACCTATCCTTGCCCATATCATATAACTCATATACCTCATTTACATACCCTCACCTCTTTTTCCCTTTACTTTACACCGAGTTTCACATCAAATCCCACCACCTCATACAATTACTACCTCAACCATGCGTTATTATCAAGTTTGAAGCGGGATGACAATGAAGAAGACAAGCAAAGTGCCTATATTGATCATTGAGACGATGGAGCGAGTGAGTTGCTAACCGATGGGTACGGCAACTATCCTTTCTTTTCCGTCTTTCGTCGCTTGTTTTCCCTTGTTTGTCCCCTTCCCCTTATACACTTTTGTGTCATGGTGTCATGGTGGCCTTCGAGGCCTTGGTAGTTATTGCTCCCGACTCTCGATGACGTGACCACGTCGAGAGTCATTTCAAAATCCAAATTTGCTAGCCCTTTCACTTTATTTTTCACTTTTTGGGATTTAGTCGGATTTAGGCGGAATCCGGGCTAGGTGACTTGATTACACCTAGTCCTCCCCTCCCATTTCCTTTTATTTCCTTCTATTTATTTCTTCCCCCATCCATATCTTTTCTAGTCTCGGCCCATGGTGACTTGACTACACCCCGGCCGGACACATTCTACCCTTTTCTCCGCTTTAATTTTGATTTTTAGCGTTATTTTCGTAGTTTCTTTTCTTTTCTTTAGTGTCTCCATACACTACGATCGAGCATGAGGACATTGCTCGGTTTAAGTGTGGGGGGGCGATATTCTAGTATAGTTAGATTTTATTTTCGTAGTCCTTTTGAAAAATCATTAAAAAAAACCCTAAAAATTTGTAGGTCGTTTAATCACCGCTAGCTTTGGAAAGCTTGCAAGACATCCGGTAACATCTTTATCCCTTTTTCTTCTTTACCACTTGTGGAGTTTGGAGGAGATGTGTGATGATGTGTGCTCGGGTGGAGCTTTGTAAAGTATGAGGTTGATTTGGCAGCTTGTATGGAATTTCGGGGTGGTGTTTGTTATATGTGTTTGTTTTGTTTTGTCTTGTTTTGTTGCCTTTTGCCTCTCTTTTTCTTTCGTTTTCGTCGTGTCTTTGTTTTGTGTTGTGTAGTGTGTCTAGTGTGTAAATAGGTTTTCAAAAACCCGGTTTTGAGACTAGTGTGCAAGTGTTTACTTTCCCTTTCTAATAATATGAATCGAGTGTTGGACTTAGGTCTAGTAGAATGACCCTAAATCAATAGTTTCGTTGGTCCTTTACCTTGAGTCCACCTAGCTTACTAGGGATATACTACGGAATTTGCATTTTGACCATTATGACCACCTACGGTGTGAAAAGGTCTTGGTTGCCGAGTCCCGTCCCCTAGGTGACCGTGTTTGGAATTTTTTGATTAGTCCAAGTTCTCCCCTTTTTGTGGGTTTGAAGGGAAGGACGCTCCCCGACTCTCCCATTCCCCTACCTCCTACACATATCCACAAAATAAATTTGCAATTTGTTGAAGTCTCTCTTTCTTAGTTGCAAAAAGAAAGGCCTACAACTCAAATCAAGCCAAAAGGGCAAAGAAAAAAAAAAGTTTGAAGAAGAAGAAAAGGCACGAAAAGCCAAAAAGAAAATACAAAAGATGAAAAAGAAAAGGGCATAGCAACACACGAAGCAAAAATGCAAAAGAAAGAAATATGCCAAAAGAAAACCGTCTCAAAAAAGAATCCCCACATCTCGAAAATAAGCCTTTTGCCGACTATTGCCGCGAAGAGCCTACCAAAGGACCGAGTCCCTAGGAAGGATGATAGCGGTAATGGTCGGTCTTCCCTCATTTTGCAATAATATTCACCTTTTTACTGGGATTAGTTGAGCGGTTTTGGGCATGAGACGACCCTCTTGGCTCATCGCTAAAGGGGGCGGTGTCTCACTTACCTACAGTGTCGACTAACACCGTGGTTCATCCCTTTTCCATCCCACCGATCGTCCCGTAGTATGTTCTTAGAAGGTTAGGAGGACCTAGGTAAGTTACCCACGTTTTTATTGCTTTGTTGTCATACTATTAGGGTTTAGTTCATCTCGATTTGTATGAATAGCTTGGGAACATTGTCACTTGCCTCGAGTCCTAAACCGGTGGTTCTTTCACCGCTTTTAAAGGGAAGCGGTATTTATTTCTTTTTGGGTGCAATCTTTTATTTGTTTGTTTCTGTGCTTGTCTGTTTATGTGTTTTTGTGTCCGGTTGCATCCACAATTTTGTCGCAAGACCTTACTTGCCTTGCGGAGTATACTTTTCCTCAAAGTGTACTCGCGTGAGTTGAAAGGGCGTAGGGTGCGCTAATACCCGCTCGGCTAGTTTAGTAGTTAGTTTGTGCTTACTCGAGGGCGAGTAAGGGTTAAGTGTGGGGGAGTTGATAAGTGTAGTTTGTAGTGCCTAATTTGTTGTGTATTGGTCCCATTTTCCTTGTGGAATTGCTCCTTGGGAGCGGTTTACAGGTTACTTATGCTTCCTCTAGTTCGTTTCAGGTTCCCGAGACCATTCATGAAGAATTGGAACGATTTCGACTCGTTTCATACACTTTTTGGAGCCAACGAAGTGAAGGAACGATCACTCGATGCCTTGGATTCGATCCCGAGACCTTGGGACCCAATCCCGAGCCCCTTAGACTCGATCCCGAGCCCCGAGAATCGATGAGAAACCCATGAAAAACAAGGAGGGACCTTAAAGATCATATTGGAGGCCTACAAGACCCATCCCCGTCGGGAAGGACCTCATCCCGTCCGGGATGAGGTGCACAAAAGCGAAGGGGCCTGTCTTGGGTCCGTCCCGGTCGGGACCAGTCCGTCCCGGGCGGGACCACTCCATCCCGGGCGGGACCGATCCGTCCCGGGCGGGATGGCGGGGCTGCTGCGCGTGACTCCTTTTTCATCCTCCTTCATTCTTGTAACCTTATAAATACTCCTTCCTTGTATTGTTTAACTATCTTACATTACCCTAGACTCTCTTAGGCCTCTCTACAACATTCAAACCCTAGATTTAATTCTCCTTTCATTAGCTTAATCTTCCTTTAATCCTAGTTTAATCTAGTTTAATTAGTCTTGTATTAAGGGATTCTGAAGATTCTTCCAAGCTTGACAACCTTGGAGATTTATCTGGGTTTCTTATTAATTCAGGTTTTCATCTTTTCATCCTTTGTAGTTAGTATAATCTCTTTTCTCTTGTTCTTTGTTTATCTTTCAAGTTTGAATCTTTACATATTGTTCATTGTTCTTGTTTGTTGCTAGTCACTTGTTGGACACTCTATGTGTTTGTTGAATTGCTTGTTTGAGTTGTAGTGGCCAATGCATCTCATGCTAGTTTTCCTCTACTCATTGTGTGTTTGGTTTGTGATTGAATACTTGAGCTCTAGGTAATACTTTGCATAGGTTTTCGGGTCTAGTCTTAGACACGAGAGTGCGTACTTAGGCTTTGTCGCGAGAGCACAAACCGACCCTAGTAACTAAGAGACACCTACACCCTTGATTACCCAATCATCCTACCACATTTATGAACCCGACCTAACCCTACTTCCTTCCTTATTTGATTCACCCTTCTAGTTAATCTTCTTTTCCCTAGTTCATTGCTAGTTAATCTTTAGTTGTTTCGATTAGTTTATGTTATACTTAGTTCTTTGTTAGTTCGCTCTCAACACCTCCAACCATCATAGTAGTCAATTCTAGTTTCTTGTGTTCGTTTGTGACTTAGCCTAGTTTTTAGTGGACCTAGTCTAGAATTTACATTACTGTCTCCGTGGATACGACCCGACTTACCCTAGCTACCCGTTAGGTATAGTTGGTTTATTTGGTGTTAGGATCGACGACAAACACCACCATCATTCTCCCATTAGTAGCGAGAGTGTGGTGAGGAGACCCCTAGGCCGTTCAAGTAGCGAGAGCCCGATCGAAACCTAGGTTACGAAAGCATGCTAGTAACCCCGTTTTTCCCCTTTTGGTCTCTTTGGCATCCATGAACCCGACCTAGCCCTAGTTTCCTTCTTGTTGATTTATTTGCTTTCATTTGTCATTAGTTACTTGTTTAGCTTAGTCTTTAGTCTACCTTAGCCATCGCCTAGTTTAGTTAGCCTTGAACCTAGTCTTAGATCGTAGCACACCTTAGTCCGACACCCCGTCCCTGTGGATTCGACCCGACTTGACCAATCTACCCAGTTAGGAATAGTTGGTTTTACTTGTTTGGTAGGATTGACGGCAAAATCCTCCCATCAATTTGGCACCGTTGTCGGGGACGGCGTAGTTAGACTTTTGTGTGCTTAGTTTTAGACTTTGTTCTTGATTTTTGTGTTTTCTTCTTCTTGTGTATCTCCGTCCTTTCATTGTGTGCTTATTTCTCTCATCCTAGTGCCTCAAAAGCACTAGGCTACTAACGTTTGCTCAAGTGCTTCTAGTTCATCCAATGTATCAAGGCAACGTTATGGAAATGACCCATCCAAGCTACCATCAATCGTCATAGGACAACCATGGGGCAAATTACCAAGACCCACAATTTCACCAACCATATCAATCTCATCACCAATCTTATGAACCTCCTTCATATGGCTACCATGAAAGTTTTCAAGGATCATTCCAAAATCCTAACAACTACCAAATACCCTCACATAACCCACAACCAAAAATCCCCAACTTTGAGCTTTGTCAAATGATGATTCAAATGCAAAAAAGTCAACAAGAGATGATGATTTAATTGCAAAGGAATCAACAAGAGATGATGTTTCAAATGCAAAGGGACAAAGTGGAGTTCAAGGCCCAAAAAGAGGTGCAAGATACTCGAATCAATGCACTCATGGCTCGTATCACGATGTCGGCCACTCGAGCTCCACAACTTGTTGAGGAAGGTTCATTTGGGCAAGAAGATCGGTTGTCTCCACAAGGAAATCAACCTGATTATGAAGCCACGAATGAACAAGAGAGGGTCAATCAAGATATCATTGTTGAGAGTTGCTTGGATGGTGGAGCTATGGGAATAATGGAGGACGTTGAAGCTTCAAGGGTCGACAATGAGGAGGAAATTGAACATGATTATCAAGGTAACTCTTGGGTAGCCAATGTATTGGCTATTAAATTGGAGTTGTATGATTTTCTTCGTGATGAACTGGATCTTGACAATCCAAAGCCAAGCCAAGAGAAGACTCCTCTAGACCAACTTGACAAGGTGAGTGAAAAGGAAGGTAATACTTAGGAGAAAGAGGTAGATGCCTTAGAACTTGGCTTGAATGGGAAATTGAAGGAGCCAATTAGGGGATTTGGAGATTCTATGCTAGACCAAACCGTCGAAGGCCTTGAGTTTCTTCATGGTGAGAATTCTAGTAAGAATGACGATGAGGTCTCACCTAAAGCCTCCAATGAATAAAACTTGATGCCTTCTCCTCCTTTATCGCACTTGATTTCAAGTCCCTTGTCTTGTGAGACGGTTGATGAAGTGGATCCTTGCCGGGCGGCGGAAAAGAGTGCTACTTTTGACCCTGTAGAAGAAGCAACACCCTTAGGGTGTGATCTCCCAAATCATAACGCCAAGCATGACTTTAGACCACTATACCTACCGGATGGTCATAAGAGTCGTTGCTATGTTTGTTTGAAAGACCCGGAAGATCACGAGAAACCCGAGCGTAATGGATTAGATGCTTGCTTCTTAACTCCGACTTGGAAACTCTTGTTGATAGCTTGGCTCAACCACTTGAGCCTACACGAAGATGTTGCTAGAGCATTTGACTTACTCCTCTGAGCTCTAATGGCTATGGAGGCGTAAAAGATGAGAGTACCAAGTTGTAAATACCTTTTTCCTTTACTTTTGTATTTGTATTCGTATTTGTGTGATAGGATAGTTGGTTTTTTTTTCCTTTCCGTTGAATTTAATCGGATTTAGGCGGAATCTGGGCTAGGTGACTTGATTACACCTAGTCCCCCCCTCCCATTTCCTTTTATTTTTTTCTTTTATTTCTTTCCCCATCCATATCTTTTCTTGTCTCGGACCTTGGTGACTTGATTACACCCCGACCGGACACATTCTACCCTTTCTTCACTTTCATTTTTTGATTTTTAGCTTTATTTTCCCTTTTTCTCTTCTTTTTTTTAGTGTCTCCACACACTACCGATCGAGCATGAGGACATTGCTCGGTTTAAGTGTGGGGGAGCGATATCCTAGTCTAGTTTAGTTTTATTTTCGTAGTTTTTTCGAAAAAAATCTTAAAAATTCCTAAAAATTTGAAAATTTTCATAAAAAACCAAAAAGATTTTCTTTTGTGTCTTTCTCTTTTGAGTCTTTGTGTCGTATATTTGTTGTGTTGTGTGTGTTTTGCTCCCCCAATTTTCCTTGTAGGTTGCGTGATCGTCGATAAGTTTCGGGAAGCTCAAGACATCTAGTAATATCCCTTCATTTCTTTCTCCTTTTCCCTTTTTGTGGAGTTTGGAAAATGTTTTGTGATGGTGTATGCTCGAGTGGAGCTTTTTGAAATTCGTGGTTGATTGGTGGCTTGTTTGGATATTTCAGGGTGGTGTTTGTTTATTTTGTGTGTTTGTTTTGTTTGGTTTTGTTGTGTTTGTCTCATTTTCTTTCGTTTTTGTTGCGTCCTTGTTTTGTCTTGTCTAAGTTTGTGTCTTGTGTAATAAAAGGTTTTCGAAAACCCGATTTTGAGAATAGTGCGCAAGTGTTTACTTTCCCTTGCTAGTAATAGGAGTCGAGTCTTCGACTTTAGTCTAGTAGAATGACTTTAAATCAATAGTTCCGTTGGTCCTTTACCTTGGGTCCACCTAGTCTACTAGGGATTTACTACGAGATTTGCATTTTGACCATTTTGACCACCTCCGTAGTGAAAAGGCCTTGGTTGCCAAGTCCCATCTCTTAGGTGACCTTGTTCGAAATTGTTTGATTAGTCCAAGTTCCCCCCTTTTTTCCTTACCTTCTACCCATATCTCACAAATAAGTTGCAACTTGTTGTAGTTTCTTACTTGGTTGTGATTGAATGCCTACAATACAAGATATATCCAAAAGGCAAACCAAGTCAAAAAGAGAAATAAAAAGAAAAAGAAAGAAAAAAAAGAAAGAAGAAAAAAAAAGGCACAACAAATCAAAAAGAAAATACAAAAGAAGAAAAAAAAATGGCATAGCAACTCAAAAGAAAAATGCCAATGAAAATCATCTCAAAAAAAGAATTCTCACCCCTCAAAAATAAGCCTTTTACCGATCGTTACCGTGAAGAGCCTACCAAAGGACCGAGTCCCTAGGAAGGATGATAGCGGTAATTGTCGGTCTTCCCTCATTTTGCAACCATATCCACCTTTTTACTTGGACTAGTGGGGCGATTTTTGAGCATGGGACGACCCTCTTGGCTCATCGCTAAAGGGGGAGGGGTTTCACTTACCTACAGTGTCAACTAACTCCGTGGTTCATCCTTTTTCCATCCCGCCTATAGTCCCGTAGTACGTTCTTAGAAGGTTAGAAGGACCTAGGTAAGTTATCAACGTTTGTATTGTTTTGTTGTCATACTATTAGGGTTTTGTTCATATCGATTTGTGTTATTAGCTTGGGAACGTTGTCACTTGCCTTGAGTCCTTAACCGCTGCTTCTTTCACCGCTTTGTTGAAGGAAGCGGTATTTGTTTCTTTTTGGATGCAACCGATTGTTTGTTTGTTTGTTTGCTTGTTTGTTTGTTTTCGTGTTCGGTTGTATCCACAGTTTTTTCGCAAGACCCCACTTGCCTTGCGGAGAACACTTTTCCTCTAAGTCCTCTCACGTGAGTTGAAAGGGCGTAGGGTAATACCCGCTCGGTTAGAAGTCTAGTTTCTTTTAGTTATTAGTTAGTTCGTGCTTACTCGAGGGCGAGTAAGGGTTAAGTGTGGGAGAGTTGATAAGTGTGTTTTGTAGTGTTTATTCATAGTGCTTAGTCCCGGTTTCTCTTGTGGAATCTCTCTTTGGAGTGGTTTTCGAGGCTACTTACGCTTCTTCTAGCTTGTTTTAGGTTCCTAAGGCCAATATTGGAGAAATGGAACGATTCCTACTCGTTTGCGACACATTTGGAGCCAACGAAGAGAAGCGATGATCGCTCGGTGGCTTAGATTCGATCCCGAGCCATTGTGACTCATTCCCGAGCCCCTAGGGGCCCATCCCGAGCACCGAGAATTGATAAGAAGCCTAAGAAGAGCAAGTAGTGACCTATGAGACCATATTTGAAGCCTACAAGACCCATCCCGGTCGGGCCCATCATCCATCACGACCGGGATGGAGTGCAAAGAAAGACGGGTCTCTGACAGGCCATCCCGACCGGGATCATCAGCTTCCCGGTCGGGACCACCTCTTCCCGGTCGGGAAGATCATAATCCCGGTCGGGAAGAGCATAAAGCCGCCCGGATTTATGGATAAACCCGCCCGGGTTTATGGACCATCCCGACCGGGATCATCTCCTTCCCGGCCGGGAAGGGCCCAGCTCAGCCGCGACTTCATTTCTCACCCCCCCTTATTCTTGTAACCCTATAAATACCCCCCCCCCCCCCTTCCTTGTATTGTTAGAGAATCTTATGAAACCCTAGACTAATTTTAGGTTAGATTAGTGTAGATTAGCTTAATCCCTTTTTAATTACTCCTTAATCTTAGTTTAATCTAGTTAGATTACGCTTGTAATATTGGAATTCTAGGAGATTCTACCAATCTTGACAACATTGGTGGATGTTTTGGGTCTTCTTCTATGCAAGTGTTCATCTTTTCATTCCTTTTTAGGTTGTATAATCTTTCTCATCTCTTTTCTCTTAATCATTATTGTTGTTCAAGTTTTCATCTTTATATCTTGTTTGTTGTTCATACTTGTTCTCCATTATGAATGTTTTGATTCTTATTTTGGTTTCTCTGGTTTGTGTTAGTTTTAGTTTGATTATGTTTGAGTAGTTATCCCCTAGGCTTAGTAGGGGGATTGGGTGTGATTAGGGATGATTAGGGTGAGATGGGTAGTACTAGTTGTTTTTGTTGATTCCTATTTGCCTTGCACTCCACATGTTTGATGAAATGCTTGTGAGACTTGAGATGATCATTCCTTGTTTTCTTGCTTGTTCTCTTGCATGTTCTTGTGTGGTTGATAGGTTTGGTTCTCCAATTAGTAGCGAGAGCGTGGTGAGGAGACCCCTAGGCCGTTTAAGTAGCGAGAGCCCGATCGGAACCTAGGCTACGAAAGCATGCTAGTAACCCCGTTTTTCCCCTTTTGGTCTCTTTGGCATCCATGAACCCGACCTAGCCCTAGTTTCCTTCTTGTTGATTTATTTGCTTCCATTTGTCATTAGTTACTTATTTAGCTTAGTCTTTAGTCTACCTTAGTCATCGCCTAGTTTAGTTAGCCTTGAACCTAGTCTTAGACCGTAGCACACCTTAGTCCGACACCCCGTCCCTGTGGATTTGACCCGACTTGCCCTATCTACCCAGTTAGGAATAATTGGTTTTACTTGTTTGGTAGGATTGACGGCAAAATCCTCCCATCACAAGAATTAGCATGTCATCGACATATAGGTAAATAATCAGACAGTCTGATCCAAACATCTTGGAATACACACATGAATCAGAATTGTTGGTTATGTAGCCATCTTCAATCAAAGTGTTGTGAAATTTCTCATACCACTGTTTAGGTGCTTGTTTTTGACCATATAGTGATTTTCTCAATTTACACACCTTACTCTCTTGACCCTTTACCACAAACCCCTCAGGTTGTGTCATATAGATCTGTTCTTTTAGGTCACCATCAAGAAAGCAGTTTTAACATCCATTTGATGAACAACAAAATCATGAATAACAGCCAAAGCAATAAGAGTTCTAATAGTGGAAATCTTAGTCATAGGTGAGTAAGTATCAAAATAGTCAATATCTTTCTTTTCTGTAAATCCTCTCACCACAAGTCTAGCTTTGAATCTTTCTATTGTACCATCAGGTTTCAGTTTCCTCTTGAAAATCCATTTACTACTAATGGGTTTACTACCCTTAGGTAAATCTGTCAATTCTCAGGTCTGATCAATTCCCAGTATAGTCTACTCTTTTAATCTTCCTGTCAAGTTGATTTTCAACCTCAGCTTTGTATTTAATAAACATCTCTTCGGCTTCACTTTTATTCTTAAGTAAATACACTTTAGTGTACCTTGAGTAATCATCAATAAAAGTGACATAATAAAATTTACCTCCTCTACTCATAGTACTCTTGAAGTCAGCTAGGTCGGTGTGAATTAACTCGAGAAGACTCGTATTTCTAGTTTTAACTGGTTTACTAGGCTTCTTAGTAAACTTAGCTTCTACACAACTAGGACATTTAGTGACGACTTCGGTGGTTAAAGAAGGAATAAGTGACATTGCTTTCAATTTTTTTAACCGATTCATAATTCACGTGACCTGATCTAGCATGCCAAACATCAATAGACTCAGCGATATAAGCAGAAGCAGAAGAATTATTATTAATAGCAGAAGAGTCAATGTTCAAAATAAATAAGTCCCCACTGAGATAACCCTTGCCCACAAAATCCCCGTTGCGAGACATTACAACCTTGTCAGCCTCAAAAACAAGTTTCACACCAACTTTGTTTAACAAGGCACCAGACACTAGGTTTCTACGCGAAGTAGGGACATACAAAACATTAAGAAGGGCAAGAGTTTTCCCAGAGGTTAGTTTAAGAAAGACCTTGCCTTTTCCTGTGATGGGCGCAGAGGAAGAGTTACCTATGTAAACCTTTTCACCATCAGACACATCTTCAAATTCGGCGAACAGCTCCTTGTTGGCACAGAGATGTCTTGCCGCTCCTGTGTCCAGAACCCAATCACTTGCATTCGCCACAAGATTTGCCTCAACCACCACCGCAGCAATAATGTCATCATCTGATTCAGCAATGTTGGCTTGAGCGGCTTGACCACCTTTATTTTGAGGACACTAGTATGCTTTGTGACCCGTCTGCCCACACACATAGCACACCAGGTTTGGATTCCGCTTATGGATCTTGGGAACTGGTTTGGTGGAGTTTCCTTGATTCTTTCCCTTTGCACCTTGACCTTTCCCTTTTTGACCCTTGCTCTAACTCTGACCCACTTTATTTTTACACTTATTATTGCCATGAGACAGACCCCCAACTTCAACGAGGTTAGCTTTGGTAGAGACAGACGACAAAAGGACAGACCTATCTTTTAACCGATTAGCTTCCTCAGTTCTCATGTGACTTATAAGCTCTTGAAGTGATAGATCTTTTTTATTATGTTTTAAATGATTCCTATAATCACTCCATGACGCAGGAATCTTCTCTAACAAAACATTGGCTAAAAATACCTCGTCTAGTTTCATCCCTTCATTACAATATCAGCACACAAGTTTTCGTAAACATGAACTCGTTCCATAATAGGTTTGTCATCTACCATATGGAACCCGAGCCATTGACCCACCACATATTTTTTTTGCCTGCATCATCGGCCCCATACTTCTTATCTAAGACTCCCAAATAGTTTTAGCAGATTTATGGACCATGAATAAATCAAAAAGGGTGTTGGTCATGTTATTAAGAAGATGATATCTAACTGCCTTTTTATCTTTATCATATTTCTTAATTTTTTCCTAGTTTGATTTAATCGTGGCAGCGGAAGGAGGTGTGGCCTCGGTCGCGGCAGACGCAATAATTAATTCAGGTGCGTCTTCGAACAAGACATAATCGATTTCCAATTGCTCGAAAAACATTCAAAGTTTTTGAGACCACCTCTTATAAAATTCAACCCATCTAGAGGTTCTAATTTAGATAAAGCGGTAGCAAACTTAGTTGAAACAACAGCCATATTATCTCGATTTTTCTGATTCGCGACACAAGTTATAATATAGTTTTCAAAATGTACGTCGCGAGAACAAAGGCTTGACAGCAGCTTAGGACCGAAATCAAAAACATCAGAAAAGCCGTAGGCAGCGAAAGGCAACAATTGGAACCGAAGGCAACAAATTCGAAGGCAGCAGCGTCAAATATACCGAGGCAATAGAGGCAGTACTGACCGAAACAAGTTGAGGCAACACGGCTGTAACACCCCTTATTTTTATAAATTAAGTTAAATTAAAATTTTGTTCGTATTTTTATTTTTACGATTTAACTCGTAATTCTTGAAATTATTATATAATGAATTTATCTTTTAATTGTTTCAAACTCCTAAAAATTCTATTTAACTCGGAAACTCTTCGTATATTTAAAACATATTTTTATTTCTATTTCGGTTTATTTTATACATTTAATTTAATTCTTATCGAAAGTCTATTTCGGCGATTTAAATTCTAATTTTTTTTATTTATTTACATTTAAGTTCGAATTTCTATTTTCGGCTCGAAACTCAGTTATTTTAAGTTTCGTCAAAACATTTATTACCTTTCCTCGAGAAAACAATTTAATTCACTTTATCTAAAATTTATTATTTATTGGGAAATATATTTTCGTCATCTAATTATTTAATTCTTTAAGCTTCATTTTCGTCTCGAATAATTTATTTACTCATTTTATTTGAGGGCCCGATTATTTATTAGTTTTATTAATCCCTTATTATATATAACAACAACATTTAAAGCCTCCACATTGAGCCACATCAGCATTCGACTTCATCATCCTACATGGATCTGATGTGTCACACATGTGGCGATTACATGGCATCTGATATTTGAATTAATTTATGAGTTTTTCACCTGATAACTGCCATTCCCCACAACTCCCTTCCCCATTCTTGCAAACCGTCTCCCCTGACTCTCCTCCCCATTCCCCACTCTTTAATAACTCCCCTAACTTCCATCCCCACTCACATCAGTTGTTTTCAAAGAACATTTGTTCTCGGAGGACGACTTATATCTAAGTTTTGTGCATATAATCAATCATATATTCAATATCATATATACTCCTATTTCCTTAACTATTTGATTGATTTTCAATTTATTAAACCCTGATTCATTCATCTCATTTTCTAGGGTTCTTTAATTGCAGAATTGATTCAAGAAATGGATGCAATTGTTGCGACTGTAAGCGGTTATCACGGTTCGTATCAACTTGAAGGTCATTCCGTTAATCACCGTTGTCGGCGCTAATTACATTGGTAAAATGTCCAAATCTACCACTCATTTGGTTAGTATCATGCCTTTTGATGATCTGATTTGTCTTTGAATTACGATTTTCTGCTGCTTAATTGTTGTATTTTGTTGAATCTCAACGTTGTCGAGGTAGAATTAGACGCAATTTCGATAAAAACCACCTCTTTTTTTTTTACTCCAGCACATTAATGGCTTCCCCAAATTGTAATTTTGTCTTTGGATTATGGCCTTATGGGTACCTGCTGGTGATTTTTTGAATTAATTGATGGCTAGAAAAGACTTTTTTTTTCAGATTTTGATGGACCTGTTTTCTTTTCTTATCATTAATTGTATGATCAATTAAATATTTTATAAAGGGGTAATTTATTTGGTAAAAGTGTTCTTGGTAGAGATTGAAAGCGATTCATCGATAATCTAAAACAGGTTAATTGATAACGTGATGATCTTAAATCTTTTATAAAGTGATAATCAAGTGATTTCAGCAACGAGTCCTCTGATACGGCCCCAAAAAGCCAATTTTGGCTCAAATCTAGGGCTTCACATTAAGTCTGCTGATGGAGGGTCCGAGTTGGAGGCGATCCCGAAGAGCGTGAAATCGGTTCGAGGTGATGTCCCCGTCAATATCCTCCCGTTCAATAAGTTAGACAAGTAATATCTCTCCATTAATATCTCCCTAAAACCCATTTTGATTATTAGTATATCAAATTAAAAAAAATGAATTTATATGTTGATCTATGAATTTTATATAATTTTATGAATTGAATAGAAGTGTGAATTGAGTTAAGATCTGAACAAAGTACAGGACGTTGCAGAGCTGTAGGTATTAGAAGAAGAAGAGGAGGAGGAGATCGGAGTAGTAACAGCCGCAGTAGCTTGCCAATGGAGAAAAACAAACATGAACTGAAACAAGAATCATCATATCTGATAATTGAACCGAATAAAATCGCGAATAAAACAGACAAACATGCGAATTGTTGATGCGTCACATTGATGCAAGAAACCCGCTGCTGTCACAAGGTACGATTTTTTTGTCTTCCTCACTCAATTATTGATTATTCATTTATTGATCCTGCTATTTTCGTTCATAGTTTGAGTTTAACCGTTAACAAGGAAAATAACAGAATTTATGACACCAAATTTACACGGATTAACTCCAGATGAAACGGAATGAAGCAAAAAGAAAAATAAAAAGGACATTATTTGTGAGTCACCAATAGCTCATTTCAAAAGCCTCACGACACCGGTATCTTCAAAAAAAATTGACATCTCTGTCATTTATAAAGAACTACTTAACTTTAGGCATCAATTCCTCTATATTGCATTACTCTATTGATATTCATAAGAAAGCAGTTGATATCAACTATTTTGAAATGTTTAAACATACTTGGAAAATGTTTAAGCTAGCTTAGTCATAAATTGAAATACTCACTACTAATGGCAGTACATGGTAGACAAATTTGTCTATCATATAGATGATATAGTTAAGCGATTTTGTTTATTCAATTATATTTAAAAGCTATAGAATGTTGGGAGGAGAAAGTTGGTTTGGCTAGAGAAAATAAAGGCTAGAAATAAACGCTTGATGTTTCCCTCATTTATACTTAGATTGACTAAAAGAATAAATACTTGGTCCATTTATTTTATTTTTTCCGTCAGCTCAAATCTAAAAACCGGTTGAGAAATTCAAGAATCGATCCTTCCTAATAATGAAGGCGAGAAGGCATCCGGTGGAACACATGGAACCTTCAAGAGTTTGAAATTTCAGGGAGTGTTGTCAAGTTTTTGGTATCTTAATTAGCTGCTTCTATTGTCTTAAGCTTCTTTTGTCGGTAAAACATTGCTCTTTTATAGATAAGTAGTAGAATCATGAGGAATAAGTATATTCTGAATATCAAGAGCAACTATGCAAGGTATCAGTGTACTTTCCACAATCATTTCTACATATTAATCGTATACATTATCACTGTAATTGCTCTCCTTAACAAAAACATCTAGGTTAAAACATCCTAATTAAATTCCTGCTTTCTAAAGGCTCAAAGAGCTGAGTTTTTCGTCCATCAATACCGTGTAAATGAAACCATCTTAATCAAAAACTTTAAGATGATGATCGAGGGCCCTATTCAATATATTTATATCATATTAATAATAAAATAAATTCAGTTAGTAGCAGAATCAATAATTACATTATTGAAAGTTAAGATCTATGATGAGTTTGATATGATAGTTTAAGTCCGGTAAACAATTGAAAAGCACAACTAATACGTTGTTACCCAACTCAAAGACGGGAATGATTAAGATCGAACGTACTTGACAAATCAAACTAGAGTACCAGATAAACACAAGCTTCACTAAAAATGCGAAGGGCTTGGTGGTTAGTTTTAAAATAAGAGGATAATAAGCCGCTTTTGTTGGTGAAAACGATTAAAAACCCGACCGATTTGATCATAAATGGTGGTTGTTTGAGACCAAAGTGACGTACGGGTATGAGGATGCGGTGTGGCATAAAGAAGGGTATGGGTTTGGAGGGAGAATTCCTGATAATTGTCGCCTAAAAGCCTCAATTGCTACACAACATACCAAAAGTTTACCCAAAATGATTGATTACCCATTTTATAAAATAAAAGAACCACAAAAATGAGACCCAAATCTACAAAAACATATTTCTAGCAAAGTGAATCATTCATCTCATGTTTGTGTTTATTTTACGCGATTCCGTTTCTTGGCCCATAGGTTTCGGTTTTTACCATTATTCTTAGCCCTTACGGGTTCTTCTAAATCTACTTTAATTACACTACTTTTATTTTAATTTTGTATATTGTTGTTAATGTTAAGTGTAGTTATGATTTTTATTTAGTAGAACATGCTCTATGTTTTACTTAGTTGATTGTTTGTGCAGTTGCGTTGACGTTTGGTACTTTCGGTGACATAGTTACATTTAATTATTTCGAATGTTAATGGTTCTTTATGTTCTCACCTGATGGTTTATTCGTCGTATGTTATTGTTCCTCAAGAATAACAATATTTTTGTGTTTTTCTATCTAAATGGGTGAATAGTCGATGCGTTACAACATTACGACTCCGTCAAAAACAAGATTTTCTGTTGATGTTATGATTATTTATAGTTTACGTGTTAGTATGTTGTTAATTCTTCTTAAGGCATATTCTATCGAATAGTGCATAGATTTTTTCAGATAAAGATTACTTCGATGTTTGTTTTATATCATTTTGTTGGATAAGTTCCTATCTTTGGAGTAATCGAAAGATCAGTTAAAAATTTCAAAAAGTAGTAATTTATTTGGTGAATGTGGTCTCAGTAGAGATTTGAAGTGACTCATCAATAATCTAAAACGGGTTATTTCTTTCTTTTCTTATTCCTCAGGTATATATGAAAACTGAAAATGCATATTTTGTTTGGTCGAATGTTAGTTAAAACTCAAGGTGGTTGTAGAATGAGGATATTGTTCGAGGAAGAAAGGTCGGAAGACATTATCGGCTATGCGACAAAAAAAGGACAACAAGTTGCAGAACTATGAGTAGCAACCGATGACAAATGTGTATTCAACTTACCCAAGGTTGTTGATATATTGCATCGATTTAAAAGAGATGAAACCAAGACTTTCATCTAAAATACCCGTCTCATTTGAATCAGTTCTAAATAAATCTAATCAAATGTAATATGTTGTGTCTAATGAAAGATGAATAAGAAGCTACAAAAGATGTAACAATTGAAAAGGAGGAAGCCGTCGCGACTTATATTCGGTATATTTCATCGATTTAAAAAAGATGAAACCGGGACTTTCATGTAAAAATACCTGTCTCATTTGAATCAGTTCTTAATGGGTAAATCATAGTGGGTTGGAGGGAGTAACAAACATGCAAGGACACAAATTGAAACTAAAAGTTGCTTATAATATAAAAGAAATCCGATATATTTCAAATAATTATTTTAGTTGAACTTATATATCAAAACATTTATTTAAATAAAGTGTAAAATTTATTAGCGACTTTAAGATGATTTTCGAGAAAATATTGTGTATTTCTTCAAAATCAATTACATTTCTTTTCAGAATTTTTGGTAAGACTTTAGTACTTCACCTATCAGTTAAATTTAGTCAGCATTTTCACAGCTTAATAGAAAGTATAAAAGGTGGTTACTAAATTTTTAACCACCCCTTACGTGCCCATGTGAGAGGTCTCACGATAAAATTACCGTGAGACGGTCTCACATGAGAGTTACTGTTTACATAAACCTAATTTTTAGTAACGGGATGTGAAATTATATATTATTTGAATATAGTAAAAAAAAAGTTAGGATTATTATATACAAGTTTGTACTAGAATAATTTGTATTTGGAAAAAATTTAACGTAGAATAGTTTATATTTACATAAACTATATTTTTTTTTGTCCATCACTTTGTATCAACTTTTTTATGTCAACCGTGCAATTTGCACGGGTACAAACTAGTTCTTTTTAATCCAATTCGTAGGTCAGTCAACCCGATTCATTTAAAGGTATTGATTCAACCCGATTCATTTCGAAATTCGTCTCCTACACAATTTATTTATTTAACCCGTTTTTCTAACCCACTTTTATTAGCTGATACAACCACTTTTCCCTATTTTTTTTCTTTAACGTGTTCCACGTTCTGATGTTTCAACATCCCCCTTTTCCTTTTCGTATTCCCTGTATACACATCTTGGTTACTCCACCGCTTCACCTAGTCACCTCCCTACTTTTCCCATCCTTTTCTTCATTCTACTCCATCAATCTCCTTCATCTCTGCCTTCGATCAGCGTTCATCAACTTCATCAATCGTCGTCACCCATGTGTTTCTTGGTGAGTGTCCTCTGTTCGACCCCCCTTGCCTTCCTCTTTGCATTTTCCCTTGTGTGTCTTCGTTCTCTCTGTTTCTGTTCTGTTTTTGGGTTTCGTTTTTGGCGTCATTTCTGTGCTGCAGTTATGCCGCTGTTTCTCACGTTTTTCTTCTGCTGCTCTTCTCCGTCTTCTCCTTCTTCTTCTTCTTCGCTGCTTTATTTACTGCAGCAGTTGCTTTCTACTGCTACTACGTTTTTCTGATGTTGCTCGCTTTATTCGATTTTGTTCGATGTATGGTGGTCGTATTGGGTCACCTCTTTTCTCATTGCTACTGAACTGTTCTGCCATTATGCTGCTGTTTTTCTTCTCTCTTTTTTTTTTTGGTAAAAGGTAAAAAATTATATTAAGAATGGTGACAATTTAGTACATCAAAAGTTGGTACTGAAGTACAACAAATAAGAATACTCATCAGGTCGGCTCAACAAAATCGAGATCAATGTGATTCCAACCATTTCTTTTCAGCCAAGGACAAGTTCCCCTTCATGCCTAGTCTGATTTTGTTCCTGAAGTCATCTCGGATCAGTCGGAAAATTGCTTTGGGATGCAGCAAAACATCGTCTAATCGCGCCCTATTTCTTTGATTCCAAATCTGGTATATTGCAGCGTTTATGACTCCGTTCATAGCATTCCTCTTCAAATTCGATCCTCTTCTGCTAGTTCTCCAGGCCTGCGTGTTGGTTACCGGACAGCTCATCTTCATCCAATCATTCAACATTCCTAAAATCTGCTTGCTGTAATCACACGCAAAAAAAAAAACATGGTCTGCTGTCTCAGCATCTATACCACAAAGACAACATCTATCTTCCTGCACAACGCCTAAGGACATTAATTTATTTTTAGTATTGAGGCCATTGTGTTGATAAACCCAGCTGATGAAGCTATGTTTCGGAGTAGACCAGTTGTTCCAAATGAGACGAAACCAGGAAACATTAGTATTCGATGGCCGGAGCCATTCGTAGCCCTTACTGACAGTATAGGCCCGGTTCTCAGTCACAGACCATATGTTGGTGCTGTAAGCCGCTTTAAATTCCTCCTTAACCTTGCAGATTTTCCTCCAGGTCTACGGGGTATCAATCAGGGGTGTATATTCCATCCAAGCCTGATCTTTTAAGTACACAATGTGCACCCATTTAACCCATAATGAATCAGCTATTTTGTGAACCCACCAAACTAACTTCCCGACTGCAGCTTTGTTCCATAACCGATCATCTTTTATACCCAAGCCACCTTCTTTCAAAGGTCGGCAAATCTTCTCCCATGCTACCAAAGGAGAACGTTTGTATTCCGTCCCTCCTTCCCATAGGAAGTTCCTACATAGTCCTTCGATCCTCTTAATAATAGAAACTGGTAGAATAAAAATGGAAGCCCAATAATTATGCAACGTTTTGAGCACAGATTTAATGAGCGTTAGTCTACCAGCGTACGAGAGTTTCCTCGTTCCCAAGCACCTGATTCTCTCAAGAATTTTATCAATAAGAGGCTGGCAGTCCGAGAGATTCAGTCTAGTAGGTTTAATCGGAACTCCAAGATATTTGAATGGTAAAGATCCCTCCACACAACCTCAAATTTGAGCAATGTCCTGCCGAATCGTTGTAGAAGTTCCATTAAAGTACACATTCGATTTCCCTGGACTCTTTTTTCTTCTCTTCTTCGCACCCCCTTTTCATTTCGTCGTCGTGTTGTTTCTCGTGGCTATTGTTCGTATAATGTCGTATGTTGTCCGTCTTATTTCCTTCTTTTGCTTTTCTAATATTCTTCTTCTTATACACTACTGCTGCCACGCTGTTTGACACTGTCTACTGTTGCAGTTCGCTGTTTCGTGCCTTGCTTGTCGGTCTTTCCTTGACCGTCTTCTTCCTTTTATTCTCCTCCTTTTTGTTGCTTCGTGATTCTCACTAAATTTTTTTCCTACTTCCCTTATTCCGATTTCTTTGTTTCTATTTTTTTGTCTCGATTTCCGTTGGAGCCTCGAAGTCCCTTTTTGTAAAACAAGTATAAGAGCGGTTGGAGTTTGGACTCATCCAGAAGGGCAAGTACATGAGCATTCGAAAATCGACTCAAGGTAACTTAAGGACGTTACTCGATTTTATATTGTATGTTTGAGTAGTAGTATGTAGTAAATATTTTAACTTCGGTTTTCTAATTTTAGCTATTTATTATTTGCTAAAAATATTATTTTAATTTGCGTACCTTATAAATATTTTACAAGTTTTCGATATCATTTTATAAATCGTTAGTAATTTAACTATTTACGATGCGTTATAATATTTTGTTGGTTATCGTGACACTAGTAACTAAATAATAACGATTTCATATTTTCTTCATATTTCGTTACTTTATAATTTTTAACTCAAAATCGTATTTTTATATTATAATCGAGGTTTGTATACTTGTTTAATAAATTGATTTTCATATTTTTAGTCGAGACTATTTTCACTAATAATTTCTTATTTGTTTACAATTGATTATTTTTAGTACCGAAGATGTCTTAGCCTAGTGGTTAGGACTAGGTGCTCTGGGACAGTAGGTCTCAGGTTCAAATCCCCTCCCCCTATATTGTAATGCGACTAAGTGCGCTCTTCGATGAACAAAAAAAAAATTTGATTATTTTTAGTAAAATCCGTATTATTTATTGATAAAAACTATTTGTTAAAAATAATTTGAAATCATTGTAAATCTCATTTAATTTATAAAACTTGTTGACTCATATAATTTTGATATCGTTTTTATTAAAACATCTCTTTTCTAAAATTTAAAGTTTTTAACTCGATTTCCTAATTATTTATAAAATACTATATATTGACTTATTATTTTGTTTATATTTTGAGTAACGAATTTAGAAATATATTAAAGTTACGATAACGACGATAATAATAAAATGTTAATTTCGTTAGAAATGCTATTTTTATACATTTAACTTATTTTAATAACTTACGTATTTTCTATAACAATTTTTCTATTTTAAGTAAGTTTCTAAAAATAGAAAGTTTCTATTTATAGAAAGTTTCTCTTTTCATATAAAATATTTACTCCTTTGATCTCCATATTATTTATAATGATTATGTCTTTTGAATATCGATAATGGTTGTTTTGGAGTTATGTAATAAAGATAAGTGTGGGGTTAGAGTAATATAGTCTGGGATGTACGTTTTTGCCATCAGCTATAAAGTCGGTGTACCCATTTGGGGCACATTTGGTCGTTGAACTGGGAGGAGACTGTGCAATGTTCCCTTAAGCTAGATATCGCATCGTGTTAGTCGTCGTCAGTTGAACTGGATACATTTGGTATCCAGGAGAGGTGTATACTGCTTAAACCAGGACCTCGCTGCATGCAGCCCTATTATAGTTGAATTGCCTAGTTAGAGACTGGATTCTGTTATGAGTTAAGTCTACAGTTCTCGAAACTAGTTTCCAGTATTCTCCTAGTGAAAGTCTAGCCTTGTGCACACTGATCGAATTTCCCTAACGTCATTTTGAATATTTTATTATTATGGATTTGCTTTGATTTGCAGACCGGCAAATATTTTAAGTTTTCTCCGAAAGTTTATTTTTATTATATCATTTTAATGTTTTTCCATTTAATTATTTTGATATAGTAATACTATTATTTTCCCATATGATATAATGTGGCTGAGCGAACGTCCGAGTTACTCCCCACTGACGTGGTTGTTATGAACATGACAGGTATTTGCTGCTGGGTTTTGAGTGTGAGCTAGCGAGTAGGGTGGATCCTACTCTTTCTTCATTCATGTAATTTATGGATTTGTTTAAACCCGTTTGGAGAATTTTATTTTAGCTCTTTTGTAAAAAGAGGCCTTTTTATTAACTTACCATTTATTTTAATAAGATCTAGTTTGTCAGTTTGTTTTAATCCCAACTACTTCACAGTGTTTCCGCCACTGTATTGCGTTAAAATTCCTAGGGGATTACAACGGCAACAGGAACAGTAACAAACCGAGGCAACGGACGGGACAAGAAGCGGACAAAGAACCGAAAGCAGCGCCGTGGTATAGATGCCACTGACTTGAAAACTATATCGGCGCGACTCAAGTGGTTATCGCCTACAATGCCGTAGTTCCCCAAGGTTACCACTGCAGCACTGAAATACGACCACTCGAGTTTCAATGCTTTGGAATGATAACTCACAGTACCCAGAAGAGAGTGAAGATGAGAAGAGAGTAAGAAACAAGATGAAGTTGTTGTAGTATGTTTATGTGTGTATGTTGTATGTTTGTAGCTAAAGGGGGAGCTGTATTACAACAGCTGTCTATTGATTAATAGACGACTATTTTTAAAATAACAGTTGTCTATTGATTAATAGACAACTATTTCTAAAATAACAGTTGTCTATTACTTAAATAGACATAAGAGGTTTTTTAAAAATTAGATGTTTATCCGTTAATAAACAACTGTTTTCTACAATAACAGTTGTCTATTTCTCATACAAACAACTCTTACAGAAAATTGTTGTTTTAAGCTGATGTCTTTTATGAGGTATATAGTCCCCACCAGGCCAACTTATATATACGTATATATGTTTTTTTGTTTTTTTAATAAATCGGTAATACTTATTAACGCAACATAAGAAATGAATATCATACCGAACAATTGAACAAAATAAGTTTCATTTTATAAAATCCACTGGGCATGTATGAATATCATACCGAACAATTGAACAAAATAAGATATTGTGTATGTTGTATGTTAGTGGCTGAAGGGGGAGCTGTATATATAGGACGGAGGAGCCTCAGAACAGCTCCAAAAAGATACGCAATTAAGGCCATAATATCACGCAATTAATATAAGGCTCCTCCTTAATGACGTTCTTAATACTCGTAACAGCTATATTTGACTGACTCAAAGCTGTGTACCTGGACAGCCAACAACCTAATGAACCAAGACACAACCACAGTATACAAAAGTCCAAAAAAAGAGTAAAAGTCGGGCACAGCCCGCACAGCAGGTTAAAAATTTATAGACTTCGCAATAGAAATGAAATAAGATAAAGAAATGAAATCTGTAATACTTATTAACGCAACATAAGAAATGAATATCATACCGAACAATTGAACAAAATAAGTATCATTTTATAAAATCCACTGGGCATGTATGAATATCATACCGAACAATTGAACAAAATAAGATATTGTGTATGCTTGTATGTTAGTGGCTGAAGGGGGAGCTGTATATATAGGACGGAGGAGCCTCAAAACAGCTCCAAAAAGATATGCAATTAAGGCCATAATATCACGCAATTAATATAAGGCCCCTCCTTAATGACGTTCTTAATACTCGTAACAGCTATATTTGACTGACTCAAAGCTGTGTACCTGGATAGCCAACAACCTAATGAACCAAGACACAACCACAGTATACGAAAGTCCAAAAAAAGAGTAAAAGTCGGGCACAGCCCACACAGCAGGTGCTCCACCCACCCAAACCCGCGCGGGCGCGTGTGTGGTGTACTAGCAAGGCCAACATACTCCATAAAAGGCCTGTTAGCCTTCTTGTCACACAACTAATTACTACAAAACAAGGGAGCAATATAAAGAAGAGCTAAGCTCTGAAATTTACCAATGTGGGATAGGAAAACCAAGTTACCAACTTCAACTTGTATGCCATCACTCCAGCAAACATAATTGTTACTAATACTTGAATCTTTTGATGCCATATAAATTTAAATTTGCACTCCAATATATTTATGTTGTGTTCGTTTTTGTAGAGTGGATTAGGGAATACCATGAGAGGAGACCTAGGATTAAGGTACTGCATGAACAGATTGATGACTTTATAACCACATATAAGGAAAAGGAGGAATAGGCGATTCTTTCTAGTCATACACTCGAATAACTTTCACTAGTAATCACAATGAAATAATGATGCACCACAAATGGATGCTTAGTTTTTCAGAAATACCCCCTCCATACCTGTATATACGTGTAGCTCGGTTCCTTGCAGAAAACATTCAAAAAAATTAGTCAATCTGATTTGCTCATGTCAATTAGTGCCCATATTACTTGTAAATTGTAACATCCAATGTTAGTTCGACTCTTGTATGTGGATCAGTAGGCAGCAACTATGTCGCTGTAAGGGGTCATGGTTCGTAAATAGTCCCTTTTAAAGCACTTTTGAAGTTCTGATCTTGTTATCGAATTAGTGGACCTTTCTTGCTTACATTTGTAAGATTTGTTGGCTTTTTCATTTCTTTACTATATGCTTCTTTGATAGTATCTATTTTGTTGCCTTGGAATTGGAGTACAGGCTAAAAGAGAGAAAGAGGCAATTCTAATGAGTTATTTTCAAATGTCAATATGGTTTTTTTTGTCCACAGATGACATCATTGATAGGTCATGATACAGATGCTTTGACGACATATACATCTGAGTGAATGATTAAAGGGAAAAAACTAGTATATCGGGCTCCATTCTACAAAGAGTAAGTATATCCTTTTTCAAATAAAATTTAAACTATTAGTTATATAAATGGTATATATAACTAAATGGTATATATATACTTGATTAAGTGAAGCTGATTTTGTTAATAGGGAATATTGGATGCTTGCTTTGATAGATATTGTTGAGCATAACCAAGTATATTGGTTTGACCCACTTGGAAAGTCTGAGCCCAGTGGATTTAAAACTTTACTTATTACGTGAGTTCATCTCAATATACATTACTATAAATAATTTTTTAGTTTTTACTTATATTTCTTCTTTAATAGTAACTTAACTTTTCTTTTTTCCGTGATAGGTCTATAAAAGTGTATGGCTATAGAAGGGGTACAAGGAAGAGTTCTCAAATACCGCAGTG
Source organism: Agrostemma githago (assembly GCA_958450325.1). Classification (NCBI taxonomy): domain Eukaryota; kingdom Viridiplantae; phylum Streptophyta; class Magnoliopsida; order Caryophyllales; family Caryophyllaceae; genus Agrostemma; species Agrostemma githago. The sequence goes on along the minus strand of OY288254.1, from coordinate 28,812,016 downwards.
TACTTATTTAAACCTCGTATATTATATGAAAGTTGTCTGGTTCATCTGAAGTTTACTTTATTTTATTTCTGATGTTATGATGTCTGAAGAAAAAAGTGATTCAAGGAAATCACTTTGCAAACCATCTTTCTTGCACTTTGTACTTTTTCTGGGAATTACTTGCTTGAAGGCCCCATATATGGTTGACTGTTGCACATAAAAAAAACACATTCTTAAAATTTCCGTCTTTTATGTTCGTAACTTCCATAGGTCACTAATATCGAAGTAACTCAGGGGTTGAGTGGTCTACTAATAGTACATATACTCCCTCCATCTCACTCAATAGTTACTTATTGAGAAAGACGGAGGGAGTATGACCGAATTATGGGAGCTGCAATTGAGGCAGTGGAGAATTGTGTTAGGCCGTTACCCTCTTAGTCTACCCATGTTACTTGACAATTGACATCCTGGAATGGTACTAGGTTTACCTGCACTTGCTGCCTTTTTGTGCTTACACTATGTTATACTTATTGCAATATAGTTAGCTCCTCATGCTCGGAAAACAGAGTGCGGTTATTCCATGATGAGATATATGATTGAAATTCTCACTCGTTCTGATTCGAAGAGAACAGTCAATGACGTAAAACTTGGGTTTTCACACTTTCTCTTGTTTCAATCATTTATTTTACGCACACAATTGAAACAAAATAATTAGTTCATTTATATTATTGATTTTGTAGCTTTCAATGATATGAGACCATATTCTCAAGAAGATATTGATGAGGTTCGTGGATTATGGGCGGACTATTTTCTTAATAATTAGTCGTATCTGATGTATCGGATTAAGTTTTGTGGACATGGTGTCAGTTTGATTATGTTTTACTCCCTCCATTTCTATGATTTCTTCCACCTTAAAAGTGGCACATTTCTTAAGAAAAACAATAAAATAAGTAAAAGTGGAGAGGGAGTAAAGTAAGTGGGCCACCTAGGTAAGAGAGAAGTGTGATAGAAAAAAGGAAAGTGGAAGAAATCGAATAAATGGTTGAAAAAGAAAATGTGGAAGATATCAAAGAAACAGAGTGAGTAGGTACTTTTGGATGTTGGATAATGATTTTATGTACCTTTTGGATTTTGATGTTAAATAATGATTTTATGTACCTTTTGGATTTTGGATAGATGTTGGATTTTATAAAAATGAAACTTATTTTGTTCAATTGTTCGGTATGATATTCATTTCTTATGTTGCGTTAATATGTATTTCAGATTTATTAAAAAAAAACATATATACGTATATATAAGTTGGCATGGTGGGGACTATATACCTCATAAAAGACATCAGCTTAAAACAACAATTTTCTATAAGAGTTGTTTGTATGAGAAATAGACAACTGTTATTTTAGAAAACAGTTGTCTATTAACGGATAGACATCTAATTTTTGAAAAACCTCGGATGTCTATTTAAGTAATAGACAACTGTTATTTAACTATTGTTGTCTATTAATCAATAGACAATTGTTGTAAAATAGATGTCTATGGTCACACTAATATACAACTGCAAACTACTCAACTGTTGTAAGTCAGTTGTCTATTGCAAAAAAAAAAACAGTTGTCTATTTGATGTTTTGTAGTATTGTACTTTTGGACCCACTTTGTCTCTTGTGTAACGTGATACACATGTAGTCATACTGCAATCACTTTATTTTACAACTTTGCTTTTAATTCAAATTCAAAACTTAGAATGCTCTTATCAACTTGATCTTATGCATTGACCAGCAATATGACCAAATATTCCCTCTTCACTCACTTGTTTCGCCGGCTCTTTAGAGCATTTTGACCCATTTATTTGGTGTTTTGAAACTCCTCATTTAATCCGCTGGGATTCAACTTTCGCGCAATCTAAATATATCCGATAGCCACTCATTTTCAGACAAACCATATTTTTCAATAATTGAGCACCACCTCGACTCAAATTCTATTGGCTCAATATGTTCATCCCAAACCACAGAGTTTATTTCTTTCAGAAAGTCCGTCTCTCGACTAATTGTTGAACCTACCTTTTCCAACATTTTCCTCATAATATGCCACATACAATTTCTATGCACAGTTTTGCCTTCAAACACCATTTCTACCCCCGCTTTAATCCCTCAACATTGGTCAGTTATCAGCGTAACAGGATAACACCACCCATTGCCTGCACAAAACAATTGAAAAGCCAACCAAACATGTGCTCATTCTCCTTACCTATCAAACCACTAGCGAAAGTGACACACCTTTTATGGTTGTCCATGACAGTAAAAGGAAAACACCATTTTATATCTGTTGAAGTCATATGTGGCGTCAAAAGAGACAAAGTAGCCAAAAAGTGCATAGTTCTTGATGCCAATTGGATCTACCCAGAATACCCTATCGAGACTTACATCCCCGTCCACTTCAAAGTCAAAATAAAACGAGGGCACATAGCTTTTTGCTGCATGAAGTTCTCGATAGCATTTGAGCATCATAATCCTTGATAAAATTCTTCACATCCCTTGAAAAATTCTTTAAATCCTCTAAAGATTCCCCTAAATTTTGGTATCCTCTTACATACTCCTTGAACATTCGAAATGTCACCATGAGACCCTTGTTAACACGTGATTTATCAACTATCATTTTCTTATGCACAAGATTGAGATTCCTACTAGATTTTAAGTGCGCCATTGTATTTGGAGAAATCATGGGATGACCCTCAACAAACTTATAAAGCTCATACTCCCCAGAATCGACCCTTCTAAAACAAGCCCTAGCTAAACTATAATTGCCCTCTTTCTTTCTTTTCCCGTGTGGTTATTAGTGCCCTCCTTATTTCACACACGTCTTGTGTGTAGCAACTTCATTTACCACTTTGGATGGATCTATCCTCATAATAAAATGGCCAACCTTGGCATATTGTTTATAAAATTCTACGCCTTTATCCAAGTCTGGAACTTTCATCCCAACATACAGCTTAAGCTCCTCTCTAGGATAAGGCACTAATTGAATTGGAGTTTCAGGAACAACTTCGGGGCTCATTATAAACAAAAAGTAACAAGAATTAACAACGAACTTTTCATATGACTTGACACAAACAAAAAGAAGAATCAATAATGAAAGTATTGTGTCTGAAACAATCGTTGTACAAAGTGTCTCAAAAGCATCCGAATAATCAAATCATGAATGATTAATTACACTTTTGATACACTTATTTATTGTCCATTTACACTTCAATGTGGAAATAATTAACAAAATTTATATACCTAAAGCTACTTCTACCATTTGTGAATCTTCTTCAACTACTTCAACATGTACATTTGCAATTACAGAATTAAACGTTTAGTGCCTGCTTACACTTCTATAGTCTCTACTAACACTTCTTTTACTCTTTACTTACACTTCTTTAAAAGTGTAAGTGGAGTCTTTAAAAGCGTAAATGAAGTCTTTAAAAGTGTAACCTACAAGAATGAGACAATTCACTTCTTTTAGTCTCTACTTACACTTCTTTTAGTCTCTACTTACACTCCTAAAAGTGTGAGTGAAGTCTTTAAAAGTGTAACATACAAGAATGAGACAATTTCATTTTAAAAGATCACATGAAAGATCAATATCCTTGATAACCCAAATGAAGAATTCATACCGGAAGATGAAGAATTAGCTGTAATGGTTACCATCTTCACAGAAAATAGACCAAGTGTAACCCTAAAACGATTAAAACTAAAATTAGTAGTTGTAACAAAGTGTAAAACTTGTAATGGTAAAGTTGATGAAAATCAAAGGATGATGAGAATCAGCAGCACGTTTGAGTGTAATACTTGTAACAAAGTGTTTCACTCTTATCAAGCATTAGGAGGTCACAAAGCTAGTCACAAGAAACAAGTGCAGCAGCAAGATGACATGGGTAGTCGTATCCCTAATCAAAGATACCCTAAGGTCCACTAACTAATGTAGGTAGTGAAGTAGGGGTCAAACCACAAGGAGACGGGACTCAATTACTTGTTCTATAGACTTAAGACTACGGTCACTGTTTTATGTTTGTTCCATAGGCTGACAACTAATCACTAGAAGGTAAATTAATAAGAAAGAAGTGTAGGGTCTTAGGTTCACAATGAATACTGCTCGGGTGAAGGAGTCAATTAACATGTCAATAATCGAACTTCCTAAGATGTAGGTCCGGTCGGTACTTCTACAAACCTTATAACTAAACTTAACCTGATGTCGCTAGAATTAAGCTAGTATACCCATAATATCGTGACCTAATTACTCCTTAACCCGGTCGGCGAAAAGTCCTAATTGTGATACTAATTAATTAACCCGGGCCAGTTGTGGACTTGACATAGGTCCACCCCGACGCGGTCACGCGCGGGTTTAGGGGGCGAAATGTTTCCCATGTGAGATGGTTCTCGGGTTGAAATTTAAATCAAAATGGAGTCGCCATTCAACTTTGTGGGAGTTCGGGCCCATTCGAACCCACTCTGTATTTTGGGTGGACCGTGCACAAAGTATGGCCCACTTCGATACTAGAGCTTGTGGGGTTCGTCCCTTTGCATTACGATACCGATGCCGACATTATTGGGTACTGTATATCGAATGACTCTTGTACGCCAACGGTTTCCGACATCCGGAAATGGAGGTTTTGAGTAAGGGGTGAAGGTACGTGTTGGGAAGCCCACAAAGGACACCCAACCCCGACCGCACTTTAGCGGCCTCTACTAAGATGTCGTTCGATTTTAGAATACGCGCGTTAGTAATTCGGTGAGATGAAATGCAAACAGCGTTTTGGCTAAACATGTGAGATATGTTTGATCTACGTCGTTTAATGCATCTTTGGATTATGTTGAGGTTGTATTTAGCATGCGAAATTCGTTTTAGTACAATAAAAAAAGAACGATAATAAAACTTAAAACAAAAGATTACAAGTGCGCAGGCGGAATACAACCCGGAAATACGACAGACAAAATATATAACAATGGCAACAATAACGGAATGTAAATAGATTGAAAGAAGATATGATGCACGGTTTTCAAAAGAGTAAGACACATGATGGTCTTGACACGTGTTGACCGAAGTCGATAGAAAGGTTTATCGAGACTTCAAGTATGTGGAGGGCTCACGGTTTGACGTGACAGAGGCCACTCAATCGAGTCATGGAGGGACTCGATCGAGTGCCCCTCAGAAAAACCCCCTGCCTCAATTTTGGGGTGCCACTCGATCGAGTGGGCTAGGCACTCGGTCGAGTGCCCCCTGTACGGACTGCTGTCCCCTTTGAAAAGCGTAGCTTTCGAACTTTGCTTTATCTTTAAATCGATAATTTTACTAAATCGCGTAGAAATATAATATGATTTATACTCGACTTAGTTTTTGATGCTCGTAATGTGTATGCTATTATTACGAGATCGGTTATCGGGAATTTTAGAAAAGTCGTTATAAATCATTTTAGGACGAAATAATTCCCTCCGTATCGTAATGCCATAATCAGTCCTTTCAGACCGTGTGACAATTATTTCGGCGTCAACGGGGTCGTGCTAGTATGATTTATCAATTGATTCTTTTCGACATGATATTCGACTACGGAGTCGGTATCGCGTCTTACTAATAACATTTTTATTTATTTGGTTAGAGCGAAAGTCGATTCCCTCCGCATCACGACATCGTAATTAATCCTTGCGGATTATGTGATGTTCGATTTGCATGATTAGGTTTCGTTCTAACCTTTTTTAAAAAGAGAATCGAATATGTTTAACGCGGAATATTTGAGATCCCATCATGCCCTTGAGTGTTTAGGGTGGGGCTCCTCGAGAGGGCTCCACAACTGTTACAACTCGTCAAGGGATTAGAAGGGTCTTATGCAAAATTCAACATTAAACGTATTCGATTCGAGATCGTGCTGTAAATCGATGTATGTGAGATGTTTTAACGTTAATTAGATAATAACAATAATAACGATATTAGAAACAAAAGAATAAAAACGACGCAACGACGAAGAAAAATACGGACGGAAGAGACGGGAGAAGAGAAGTCGGGTTTGAGTTTTACACCCTCAACCTACATGCTTTTCTCTCGGAGATCGGCTCGTATAGTAGTGGCTTAGGCACGGGAGCGTCGAGATGCTTATAGGAGAGTTATGGTGTGTATAATTGGGAAGGGATTTGATGAGTTTTGCTCTCGGGTTTTTGACGAGTTTTGATCTCGGGTTTGTGTATAGGGTTGTCGAGATGATGGTGATTTAAGGGTTGGAATATGGAGGTTTTCGAGGTAGAAGAAGGTTAGAAGAAGATGTGAATTGTGATGGGTGAAAAGTTGTGAAATTGTGTTGAGGGGGTGGGGTATTTATAGGAAAAGTACCAGGTTTTGGATATATTTTAGGAAAGGAATCCTATCCTAAATTGAAGAGGTTTTGATTGTCGGGTTCTCTTCTAAAAGTGCATGCAGCTGATATTTTATGGTTTTTGACTTCGAGTTGGACTCTCGAAGTTTGCATGGCTGTTTTTTATGTCTCAGAAACGCCTTTGACCGGGGTTTGACTCGGTCGCTAAAAGACGATTTTATTTCCGGTGTCGATTTTGACCCAAATTAGTCTTATTTGATTGGAAACGACCCACTAGGTCTTAATTTGTGGTTAGTTTTGTGAGATTTGTACTATGTTAAAAAGTCCAAGCCAAAACTAATGACTTTGAGCCCATATCCGAGCGCGTAAAAGCACGTTCGCGTCCGATCATCATCGGGTGTTTGTTGGAAATTGCTATAGAAACCTAGCAGCTAAATGTGGGTGTCTACAGAGTCCCCACTCTGACTGAGGCTTCCATAAGGCGAAAGTCAGAGTAGCTACCAGGACAATCGAGGAATAAGACCTGGCAGACTTCCGGTCGGGCGTTTATAGTCCATTAGACTTGAGTGAAAGGGCTCGCCAACCATAAGATAGAAATCATACCTGAGTTATGTTATCTAGGATAGCTCCGTGGGGACTTGTTTTTGAAGTCCTGGGTTTATCTGTTTGCAGACACATCCCATCTCGGAACTACGCGGGAGCTTGTTTCTGAAGCCCTGGGTGTATCTGGTTGCAAACACATCCCATCTCGGAACTACGCGGAAGCTTGTTTTTGAAGCCCTGGATGTATCTGTTTGCAGACACATCCCACCTTTGGAGGTAATATTCTAGGAGAGACGCCGCCTCGGATTTTCTGCTGGGGAGTAAAGGAGTTGCGCGGGGACTTGCTTCTGAAGTCCTGGGTGTGCTTGTTTGCAGACACATCCCAATTTGCATGCGATATTTTTTTTTTGGTAAAATGTAAAAATTATATTAATATGTAACAAATGATTGGAAGAAAAATATTCCTTACAGTATCAGATTAGCTAACCAATCTTTATCTTTGCTATTATCTAATTGCTTACAAGACACATTCATTCTTGCTCTAAACTCATCTTTAATCCGACTCAGCACAACATCCGGCTGCATAATGACATGTTCAATTCTTGCCTTGTTTCGTTTATTCCAAACGTGATAAATGACCGCATTTGTTATCGCATTTATCACGCCCCTCCTCAGCTTGGAGCCCCTTCTTGCTAATCGCCAGCCCGTCTCTCCCACCACTGGAATTTTCAGGCCCGTCCAATCATTCACCAAGCTCAGAACCCGCGAACTGTAATCGCACTCGAAGAATAAGTGATCCAAAGTCTCGCTCATAGTCCCACAAAGGCAGCAAGAATCCTCCTGTACAACTCCAAATCTGAGTAATTTGGACTTTGTATTCATCTCTCCATGATGATATATCCAATTAATGAACTTGTGTTTGGGAAGTGTCCACTCGTTCCACACGAGATATGTCCACTGCGTTTTTGTTGCTGCTATTCTCAAGCACTCATATGCCTTACTGACCGAATAACTATGAGTCGGTCTCAGGTTCCAAATTTGAGGTTGGTCTTTAATCTCCTCTTTGATCTTACATATCTTCCTCCACGTCCAAGGAACATCCACCGGAGCACTATACGACTGCCATTCACATCCTTTCAGATATATATGATTTACCCATTGAGTCCATAATTTCTCGGGTTTACTGTGTACCCACCATGCTAACTTTCCTACTGCAGCTCTATTCCAGGTTCGATCGTCTTTTATACCTAGTCCCCCTTCTATGATAGGTCTACAAGCTTTCTCCTAGGAGACAATCGGAGTTCGTTTGTACTCCGTTCCACCATCCCAAAGAAAGTTCCTGCAAAGGGATTCAATATTCTTTATCACGGCAGTAGGCAAGATGAAGATAGACGCCCAATAATTATGCATTGTCTTCAGGACCGATTTAATTAGAACCAGCCTGCCAGTATATGATAGCTTTTTGGTTCCCAAAGCTCTAATTCTCTCCATAATTTTATCGATCAGCGGACTGCAGTCTTTAGCATTGAGTTTAGTCGGTTTAATAGGGACTCCAAGATATCGGAAAGGCAATGCTCCTTCCACACATCCCGAGACCTGTATTATATCCGCCCTCACATCATTAGGAACTCCATTGAAGTAAACATTCGTCTTTCCAGGGCTCATTTTCAGCCCTGACACAGCGGAGAATGTTGCGAAAGTTCTTAGGAGAACCATTATCGAGTCGACATCCCCCTTACTGAACATGATTAGATCATCCGCAAACATAAGACTCGAAAGTTTCATGGTGCTGCAGAGGGGATGAAACTTGAATTTCATGTTTTGAGTTGTATGATTCAGCAGTCTAGAGAGGTATTCCATACATATGGTGAATAGAAGCGGTGAAAGAGGGTCCCTCTGGCGAAGGCCCCTTTTCCCCGGAAAAAAACCAAAAGTTTCACCATTGAGGCTGAGAGAAAAAGATGCAGTAGTCACACATTCAAGAATGCGATTAGTGAAATTTGCCGGGAACTTGAGAGCAATCATCATTTGAGCCAGAAAATCCCACTCAATGGTGTCGTACGCCTTCTGTAGATCAATCTTGAACGTACACCTGGGTGAGACGGACTTCCTACCATAGAGTTGAATTAAATCTTGACATATCAAAATGTTTTCCAAGATACTCCTTCCTTGAATGAATCCACCCTAAGTCGGAGAAATAAGCTCTGGTAGTACCTCTGACAGCCTATTGCACAACAATTTGGATATTATTTTATATATAATGTTACAACAGGCTATCGGGCGGAATTGCATTACAGTTTGAGGCTTCGCAGTCTTTGGGATAAGCGTCAATGTAGTAGCATTCATTTGCTTCAGTAATTTCCCTGAAATGAAGAATTCATGAACTGCATCACATACCTCTTCACCAATACTCTCCCAACTTGCTTTGAAAAATTGACTCGAATATCCATCCGGCCCCGGAGCCTTGTCATTGGGAATGCTAATAGGAGTGCTTTAATTTCGTCATTTGTAATGGGTTTCATCAAAACAGCAGCATGTTGCTCATTGCATACCGGACCTCCCTGCATTATATGCCCTGAAACAGGATTACTAGCCTTATTTGAACCAAGGAGATCTTGATAGAACTCCAAAAAGTTGTTCTGAATGCCTTCCTGATTAGTTTGCAGTGTCCCTCCTCTATCCATAATCTGAGTAACTGAATTGTATGATCTTCGAGCTCTCAAGACTCCATGAAAGTATGCGGGGTTAGCATCACCTTCCTTCATCCAATGAGCCTTGGCCTTTTGACGAAAAAAAGAATAGCATTGCTGATCTAAGAGCTGAAGGTGTTCATGAGCATCATATTCATCTTGCACTAATTGGGTATCACCCATATTCTGACGGACTGCTTGCTGGCATGCTATTAACTTTGTCCTAGCGATATCAGTAATTCTTTCAATGTCCGTAAATTGGCTCCTATTCAGATTCTTGAGTGGCTTCTTCAAAGCCTTCAATTTGTGAACTAAAACATACTGTTTAGTCCCATAGATATTAGCATTCCAGTTCTGAATTAGTACCTCATTGAACTGTGGAGAAGTACACAACATATTAGCAAATTTGAACGGCCTGTTCCTGCGTACTTGCATCACCTTACTCTTAATAATACATGGAGTATGGTCAAACAATCCCTCCGGCATGAATTCCGCTTGCATTTCAGGGAAAGTATTCTCTCAATCTTGGTTAATCAGTACTCTATCAAGTCTAGAGTACACTCTATCTTCCGGTTTCTGTTTATTAGTCCAAGTATAGTACGCTCCAATTGCAGGACAATCCACAAGATCACAATGATTAATACATTCCCGAAACGGTGTTGCTTCAGCCTGATTGAAGCTACCACCCAATCTCTCTTCCGGGAAAAGAACACAGTTAAAATCACCATAAACAGCCCACGCACCCAACATACTTGCATGCGATATTTAGGTGAAACACCGACTCACGCTTGGGAAGATAAAAATTTGATGTTCTGTTGGGAAGCATAAGCTGGTACCTGAAATGTTAGATACATAGGCAGAAATAGCAAATATAGCAGATGGCAAGATAGCACATAAGAAATGCAGTTAGCATCTATAGACTGGATTGCGCTGGGGAAAATGATTTTTGCTTTATTTTGAAATCGAAGTCCTGAAAGCAACCCACGGGCTAGGAGATAGGTTTTCAAAATCGAAAAAGGTAGAAATAAATTTGGAGTTTAAATAGACAGAAATTTGACCTTGTCGAAAAGGATTTTTTCTCAAACGGCTAAGTTTTGCAAATTTCAAAGCAAGAATTTGAAAAGAGAGGCCTACCGACAGACTCGACTCTTGACGTGACAAGACGAGTTAAGAGATACGAACTGGACTCTCGAGGTGTTGGACCGTGACTCGGTAGAGGGTGGGCCACCTAAGATGACAAGACTCTTAAGTTGCGCTATTCCGTAGCTAGGCGAGTGAAAACACGGTCGAACATCGAAATGAGAAGGACGTGCTATAGGGGATTGCAGTAGTCTGTAATGAGACTATCTAAGCAGTAGCAATGCTATGGTCTAGTGCTATTTCTGAATTTTTGGATTTGGGGTAAAGCCCCAAAGTGGGTATTGCTTCGAATACTGACATATTCTCGTCTTCGACTGAGCCGAGTACTAGGACACACTATAGAAAGGTGGCTAGATTTTGAAAGTCTTTGGATTTTATGAGTGGACGGAGGTCTTCTGCCTAAGAGAAGCCCCCAGGATGACAAAGCTAGCGCTATTGAGAACATGACAGTGTCAGAATGATGGTGCTTTTGAATTTGTGTCAAGTGGGTGGTTGTGCCCTTGTTGAAAGGTTGCCTACGTATTCACGTGGAGTGAAATCAAACCAAGCCATAGTTCAGTGGATTGGAAGATATGTCGTGGTTGATAAGGCTGAAGTCGTATCACCTTTATCAAAATAACCTAATAAACAAATAACAGGTAGCTAGCAGTAAGTAAGGGTCGAATCCATAGAGAGACGGATGAAAATCGCTAATTATCTAATAATCGATTCTAAACTATTTAACTCCGGTTTGTTTGATTTTGATCTAAACTAATACGATTATGTAAACTAACGAGGTTCTAACGATATTAAAAGGATCTAGGGTTTTCCGGTTCACTATGCAATTAAATTGGGTCAAGTTAATTAATCAATCAATCACAGTTATTTAGGGCAAAGACACAGCCTTTCGGATCTTATGTCAACCTTAGGATAGATTCTGACGGGCTCTCGCAACTTACCAGATTATCCTACCCACTTACTTGTAAGTCTACCCCTACCAGGCTTTCGATCTTAAGTTCGGGTTCCTAAACATTCAACTAGTTCAACGTCTCAAACTAATCAAACAATAATACAAGACAAGTAGTAAGGCAATAACATATGAATGATCAATCAAACAATTAAATAAACTAACATCCCCAGTTCAATTAACATAGATCCCCTTCAACCCTAGATAAATAAATTAGCTACTCATACTAAAAGATAAAGCAATAAAGAAATTAAGCATAATAAAAGACAATATGAAACTGAGAGAATAAGAAAAGCTACCAATTACGTAGAACTGAAAGATTAACGATCTAAAAGTATGGCTACAAACTAGAGGAATTCTAATGCTAATAAAAAGTCTAAACTAAACTAATAAATATGAAAGTGTTAATAAACCTAATAACCCAATGAGGGTATTTATACTAATAATAAGGAGTCTAACATATTTTTTTTTTTTTTGGTAAAAGGTAAGTATTATATATAATAACGATCATTTCCTTGTACATACCATGACTCACAATTTGACAAACACACCTACCATAGCACCATCATACTCGCTAATACAAGACTCGACTCAATAGTCTATTCTCAAGGATTGTTGGTACTCTCATCTTGTATCTCATAACTCGATCTCTCACCTCATTCTTGATCTGTTGCACAACATAACTCGGGTGATGCACACAATTCAGCAGCCTACAAGTGTTTCGCTCGTGCCAAATACGGTAAATCAAAGCGACCAAACACATATAGACCACTTCCTTCCATAAGAACGACCGATGCCTCCACTTTCGACACCACCTAATCATATGCCCATTTATCTCCCCAATACCCAGCCAGTCCTGTATCAACTCCAAACATAATCTGCTGAACTTGCAAGAGAAGAAGAGATGTATATGACTTTCATCACCTTCCCCACAAAGCACGCACATTGGGTCCGCAATACACCCAAATCTGATCATCCTATCCGTGGTAAGTAACCTTTGTTGAACATACAGCCACGCAATGAAGGACTGTTTCTGAATATTCATTCTATTCCACACAAAGAAAGACCATTCGACCTTATGTTGATCCCCTTGAATCAATTTGTAGCCTGCATCCACTGTATACTGGCCATCCTGTTTCAACCATCCATCGTCAACATAAGCACGCTTAAACAACTCCTTGATTTGGCAAATTTTCTTCCACGTCCAGCTACTCGAGTATGTTGGTTTATAATCAGTCCAATGCATCCCTTTGAGATAAATGGCATGTACCCATTTTACCCATAGATGATCGGCCTTTGATGCTAGCCACCACGTATACTTCCCAAATCGGCTCCTTTCCTAAATAATAAGGAAAAACTAACAAGCTAAGAATATTACGTAAGATAAAAGTTATGGTAAGTTATGAAGTCTAAAAATAGAAATCCCGGGAAAACAGCCTCAAACCGGTCAGTTTGGGGTTGTCCCGACCGGTTCAAGGTTGTCCCGACCGGTTTGGGTTCGTCCCGACCGGTTCGGGTTTTTCTGCACTGCGCGACGAATTTGAAATGCTTGTTGTTTCTTCGTTACTTATCGGATTTGGACATGTGATATACCATTGGAAAGCTAAGAGAGAGCTTTCCAACGCCACCAAAATCGGCTCAATCAGAGTTGTAAAATGCAAGATATGCACGTTTGAAGTTGACCCTTGTTTTAGCGATCGTTCTTTCTTCTCGATTTGCATTTGTTTGAGCTTTCCAACTTATTTCTTTGTCGTTTCTTATTGTTTCTTCACTTCACGTCCTTCCTCAAGTATTCACTTAGTATTCTCTAACTTTTATCACTTCTTTCTTGTAGATTTCATGGCTCGACTCTCGTCATTGCCCAAAATATAGCACAATTGCCTTCATTTGTTTCGTTTCCTACAAAACGTAAACAAAATACCCGGCATAACAAAGAAGAATTAAACCCTAGAAAAATGACTCATAGGAAACAGAAAACGAACCAAAATAACGGAAAATCTAGGGTTAAATATATACGAAATGAGTTCATCAGTGGTGCCTAGTTTATTAGGGCTTTGTGTGCAACTAGCCGTAACGGTGGTGTAGGCTAGGTGTGCTCCCAATGATGTCTTGATCAAAGGGCTGGAACAGTTAGGATGTTGATCATGTGACTTTGAGCGTTCTCCGGGGTAGTCCCCAGAGGTGGTGTGAACTATTTGGGCATGTTCTATGCCGACTGCAAATTGAGTTCCCGTGTTTTGGGCTGGTAACTGGTTTGGATGTTTTTGGAAATGTGCATCTAGGTCATAAGTGGCCTTGATGTTTTAACATCTGGAGCTTGAATTTGTGGAGCTAAGGCTTCGAGGGTAAGGCATTGTAATGTGGTAGGAAAGGGGGAAGTCGAGTAAAAATGACTCGAACTTTGATCGGGGTAGGTTTGATAACGCAAGATCTGGTTTCCATGTCTGGCCCTAATGACTAGGGGTATCCTATGGAGCTTGAATCCTCAAAAATTCCGGCTGTCTCTTAGCCTAGGTCTCAGGAAGGTCTTGAGGGTTGTAATGTAGGAAGGCTAAATGTGGTGTTAGCTGACCAACCTGATTGTCACCCTTGTATTTGATGGTAAGGGAATTGATAATCTTTAAATTGACCGTACCCCGGTCAAGGTACTTTCACTTGGGTTGACCGCTAACCACGGGTTTTTGAATATATTTTTTTTGGGTTATTTAACAGGAATAATACCAACCTTGGGTGATATTCCATAAATAAAACCAACTTTAATTAATACGAGAATAAAACCAAGTATGAGACATATTATACACGAATGGAATTGCCTCTTAAATGACCGGATGAAGTCGGTTTTTGTGAGTCCCATACTATTAATTAACACACATCTTCATCTTCTTCATTTCACAACAAACTCGATTTTCCCCATAACAAAACTTCAAGGTCACAAGTCTCCATGGATCAACCTACTTTTTCAATCAAACCAATTAAAAAGAACACTAATAGGAAACCCAGAATAACCCCTAAATTAAACCCAGAAAAAAAAAAACCTGAACTAGTATAGGAAACCCAGAAAAATTGATTTGGGGAAATGAAAACAATACTCACCATTGACATTGTCGACGCAAAGGATTGAGAAATGAACTTCTCTACAGCTATAACCCCTAAAAATTAATTTTCGACAATTTTAATGGTAATTATAAAGAAGGACAAGATGAATTACCTTCGAAAGTTGATAAACAAACAAAAGTTTCGAAAAAAAATTACCTTCGACAAGATGAATTGGAGGAAGAACAAGATGAAGTTTGAAATTAAAAAAACCCCAGAACTGTATGGGGTTACATGAAATGTTAGAATTAGTGAAATATTGACTGGCATAGGCGGTAGCAGTTGAGCCAATTTCATTCGTGTATAATATGTCTCATACATGGATTTATTTCCGTATTAATTAAAGTTGGTTTTATTTATGAAATACCACCCAAAGTTGGTATTATTCCTGTTAAATAACCCTTTTTTTGGTTGGTTGACCACTTAGCCCCGGTCGAGGTATTGACCATACTTCGGTCGAGGGATGTCGATAATTTCTTTTTATCATGGCCAACTCTTTTGTTTTGGCCTTTTGCTTTTTCCTTAGACTTTTGATTTTTTTTCTGTCCAGCTCTTTTTTTTGTTGGTCAGACTAACACCTAAGGTAGGGATTGGTCGGTCTTATTTGAGGGGTGTTTATTGTGGGAAGTGGGCTTGCCTCCCTTCTTGAACCCAAACTAGGAGACTACCTGATAAGTGTCATTTGTAGTGCCTATTTCGTAGTGTTTTTGTCCCATTTTCCTTGTAGAATCGCTCCTTGGGAGCGGTTTAGGGGCTTCTTATGCTTCCTTTAGTTCGTTTCAGGTTCCCGAGACCGAATTAGAAGAGTTGGAGCGATTCCGACTCGATACATAAACATTTTGGAGCCAACGGAGTAAAGAAACGATCACTCGATGCCTTGGAGTCGACCCCGAAACCTTGGGACCAAATCCCGAGCCTCCGAGACCCGATCCCGAGTCCCGAGAATCGGTGAGAAGCCCATGAGAACCGAGGGACCAAAAAGATCATAATGGAGGCCTACAAGGCTCATCCCGTTCGGGATGAGGTGCACAAACAAGGAGGCTACTGACCAGGGCCCATCCCGATCGGGAAGGTGGCGTCCCGACCGGGACCACCCCGTCTCGGCCGGGACGGGCCTGCTGCTGCACGCCTTGCTTTCTTTTCTTCTCCTTTCATTCTTAAACCCTATATATACCCTTCCCTTGTTATGTAAAGCTTATGCACTCTTTTAGACATTAAACCCTAGACTACTTTAGGTTAGATTAGATTAGATTAGTGTAGATTAGTCGTTAATTAGTGGTTAATCATAGATTAGCTCTTGTATTAAGGAATTCTTCAAGATTGTTCCAAGATTGACAACCTTGGGATTGTATTTGGGTTTTCTTCTATACAAGTGTTCTCCTTTTCATCCTTTGTAGTTGGTATAATCTTTCTTTTCTCTTTTCCTTTAATCTTTCATGTTTAATATTCCAAGTTTTAATCTTTGATTGTTGTTCATCATTTTCACTAGTTTGTTTTTATATGTTTTGATGTTAGTGTTGATTTCTCTTGTTCTTGTTAGTATTAGTTTGATTATGTTAGAGTAGTGTTCTTGCTAGGGTTAGTAGGGTGATTAGGGTGTTTATTGGGTGATTAAGGGTTTGTTAGAGATGTTGGTGGAAGATTTGGGTTTCCTCTTGGTTTGGTGCACATCACATGTTTGTTGAAATGCATGATTGACTAGTAGTTTCAAATGCTTGTTCCTCTTGCCTTTCTCTTGTGGGTGATAGTTTGTTTGTGGGTTCGGTTCCCTCACTAAGTTGCGAGAGCCCGGTGAGGACGACCCCTAGGTCGGTCTAAGTTGCGAGAGCCCGGATTCGACCTAGGCCTATAGCGTGCTAGTAACCCCGATTGTGTTGTTGTATCGCCGAGATGGGTTTTAGGTGAAACCTCTAGGTGGGTCTAAGTTGCGAGAGCCCGGGCATTACCTAGATTACCCTACTACCTCCTTCACTCTAGTCCTCCCTTGACCATTCCGTTACCCCTTTGACCCCGACCTAATCCTAGCCCGTTTTCCTTAGTTGTTCTTCTTAGTCATAGTCTAGTCTTCTCCCCTTCTTATCATTCTTTAGTTTAGCTCGTTGACTTAGTCTCGTATTTGGGCCGACCTAGTCTAGACGCCTCTTACCGTCCCCGTGGATTCGACCCGACTTACCCTATCTACCCTAGTTAGGTTAGCCGGTTATATTATTGACGGTTGAGACATGACGAATCCCTACCATCAATTTGGCGCCGTTGCCGGGGACGGTGCTAGTTTGGACTTTGTTTTCCTAGTTACTTGACTTAGTCTTTGTGTTTGTGTTTTTCTTTTTCTTTTTGTTACTTTGCTTCTTGTGTGTGTGTGGTTTATTTCTCTCTTGTCTAGTGCCCAAAAAGCACTAGACTTCTCACGTTTGTTCTTAGTCTACAGTTTGTGCTTAGAGGTGGTGATTATCTTCTTCTTGCAACTCAGAGCCGCTTAAACGGATGGTTGCTAGAATGAGTGGTTTCCAACCGGGTATGGACTACGATTTTCGAGCAAGGATGGGGTTTGATCTAAACTCCACACACTCGAGAGCCGATATGAGCTACCACACTTCTTCCATGAACCAAGGGTATGACATGACGTCCCCCTACCACTATCAAGCTTCTTGGGGTGACTCTAGTGGGTATGATCTTCAAGGTTGTGAAAACGGCTACCAACAAGTGAATGACTATAACTCCTACGATCATGGTGGCCATTACTCGAGTTATGATTGTGAACCCACCATGTTCAATCAAGATTCACCATATGGAAGCCAATACTCCCAAGACCCACAATATTACCCTCCACCCCAACCACAATATGAACCCTATGACCCACAATACTACCAATCACCCCAACCTAGCTACCAACAATATGATGCCCCACCCCTTGGGCATCATCAAGATTATCAAGGAGCTTTACAAGACCCACCAATTGCCGAACTTGGAGTTGTGTCATTCGATTCTTCAATTGCAAAGGAGCACACAAGAAATGGCTATTCAAATGCAAAAAGAGCAAGATGAATTCATGGCCCGATTTCGAAGGGAAAACGAGGCGAGGGATGCTCGATTAAATGCAATAGCGGTTAAAACCGTAATGCTTTTATCCCGAACATCACAATTAGATGAAGGATGCCCACTTGAGAAAGAGGAGCAACCTAACCATGAAGCCGCCGATGTAGTTCCCTTTGGGGGAGAGATTTGCTTTGAAGAACCTCAATCGTCTACCCAAAAAGAGACGGATGAGGATATGACACTTGGTGAAGGCAACATTGGTGAGGAATTGGAGGAGGATGGTGAGTTGGATGATTTGGTGGAGTTTGCGAGGTTGTTAGGTGAGATTGATAGCCTCAAGTTGCCCTTATGCGATAATGTGGATATGCATCAAGAGCCCCTAGCTAGTGAACAAAGATATGACTTGGAAGAGATTGAAACCGCCGGTAGAAGTTTCGATTCTCCTCTCCAAGATAATGTGGGGCCGAGTGATGAAGATGGGGAACCACAACTTGAGGCAAGTGTGGGGGTGTGCAACGAGGAAGTGAGGCCAAAACCGCTTTTTGTGCCTCCTTTCTTGGAGATGAAGCTTGCTTGTGATTGGAGGCGATGCTTAAGGAAGAAGAGGTCGGTGAAGCTCGTAGGATGGAGAGACCCCGGAGACTACTTTGAAGATGATTTTGGGTCTTGGGATTCCTACTTCTTGCCTCCTCCTTGGAGGCCGTGGAGGTCGGTTAAGCTCGAGCGCTTCTTGGGCCTTCACTACGATGTCGGTAGCGCGTTCGACTTGCTTCTCCATGCCCTTGAGGGCTACGGTTGAAGAAGAGTCCACCATCCTAGGTTTGACGGAGTTCCTAAAAGAACCGTCATGTTGTATATTCCCCTCCTCTCTTCTTTAGAATTCTTGTGCTTGTATTTGTGATTTTTGTTTCTAGGACTCCTTTATTTTTGCGGGATTCTTGTAATTGATTTGGTATTTTGATGAGCGATGTGAGGGAGTGAATTTGATATGTACTTTGAGTTTATTGTGATAGGTAAAGTGAAGGTGACTCCTAGAAAGGAGTGGTTGATGATGGAGTTTGGTTTGCGAGCGAGGAAGTCGGTTTTTTAAGCTTATGATAAGCTTTTAGGCTTGGGGAAGCAAAGAAGACTCATCCCGACCGGGAAGGATGAGGAAACCCGATCGGGAAGGAGCCATCCCGATCGGGATGAAGGTGCAAAAATTCGGACTCACTGGAGTGCATTCCCGACCGGGACGAGAGCTTCCCGATCGGGAAGGGTTTATCAACCCGATCGGGACCATCCATCCCGACCGGGATGGTCCCCTTGACTCCACCCATCCATTATGCCCCCTCCCAACCTCCCTACTCCTCCTTCATCCTATCATATGACCCGTACACCTCACCTTACACCGAAATCCACATCAAATCCCACCCCCTC
This sequence comes from Agrostemma githago, assembly GCA_958450325.1. Taxonomy (NCBI): domain Eukaryota; kingdom Viridiplantae; phylum Streptophyta; class Magnoliopsida; order Caryophyllales; family Caryophyllaceae; genus Agrostemma; species Agrostemma githago. Next base: position 28,792,833 of record OY288254.1, on the reverse strand, counting down.
GCACCATTACTACCTCTACCATGCGGTTCCATCAAGCTTGGAGCGGGATAGCAAAGATGAAGACAAGCTTTGTGCCAATATTGATCTACGAGACGATGGAGCGAGTGAGTTGCTATCCTATTGGTACGACAACTATCCTTTCTTTTCCGTCTTTTATTGCTTGTTTTCCTTTGCTTACTCCCCTTCCATTATCATTTGTGTCATGGTGGCCTTCGAGGCCTCGGTAGTGGTTGCTCCCGACTCCCGACGATGTGATTACGTCGAGAGTCAATCCAAAAATCCAAATTTTACAAGTTCTTCACTCTTTCTTTTTGAGGATTTAGTCGGATTTAGGCGGAATCCGGGCTAGTTGACTTGATTACACCTAGCCCTCCCCTCCCATTTCCTTCTATTTCCTTCTTTTATTTCTTCCCCCTTCCATATCTTTTTCTCGTCTCGGCCCTTGGTGACTTGATTACACCCCGGCCGGACACCTTCTACCATTTTCTTCACTTTATTTTTTATTTTTAGCTTTATTTTCATAGTTTCTTTTCTTTTTCTTTTGTCTCTCCGCACCCTACGATCGAGCATGAGGACATGGCTCGATTTAAGTGTGGGGGAGCGATATTCTAGCATAGTTAGTTTTATTTTCTTAGTTTTTCGAAAAAATCTTTAAAATCCCTAAAAATTTGAAATTTTTTCACAAAAATCAAAAAAAAGATTTTTCTTTTGTGTGTTTTCTTTTTGTGTCTTTGTGTCGTGTATTTGTTTTGTTTTGTGTGTTTGCCCTCTTTTCCTTATAGGTTGCTTAAATTGCCGCTAATTTTGGAGAGCTTTCAAGACTCCCGGTAACATCTTATCCCTTTTTCTTCTTTACCTCTTGCGGAGTTTGGAGGAGATTGTGATGTTGTGTGCTCGGGTGGAGCTTTGTAAGTTGTGGTCGATTTGGTGGCTTGTTTGGATGATCGGGGTGGTGTTTGTGTTGTGTTGTGTTCGTTTTGTGTTGTTTGTGTTTTGTTTCTTTTGCTTCTTTTTCTTTCGTTTTCGTTGAGTCTTTGTTTTGTGTGCGTAGTTATGTCTTGTGTGTAAACCGTTTTCGAAAACCCGGTTTAGAGGCTAGTGTGTGAGTGTGTACTTTCCCTTCCTAGTAGTGTAAATCGAGTCTTGAACTTTAATCTAGTAGAATGACCCTAAATCAATTAGTTCGTTGGTCCTTTACCTTGAGTCCACCTTGCTTACTAGCGATTTCCTACGGGATTTGCACCTTTGACCATTATGACCACCCACGGTGTGAAAAGGCCTTGGTTACCGAGTCCCGTCCCTTAGGTGACCATGTCCGGAATCGTTTGATCAGTCCAAGTTCTCCACTTTTTATGGGTTTGAAGGGTCTTGGCCCGTCCCGACTTACCCATTCACCTACCTCCTACACATTCCACACAAATAAAATGCAATTTGTTGATTCTCTCTTTCTTGATTGCCGAGAAATGCCAAAAAGCCAAATCTTGCCAAAAAAAAGGCAAAGAAAAGAAAAGAAAGAAAAAAATGAAAGAAAGAAAAGAAATGAAGAAAAAGAAAAGGCACAAAAGCCAAAAAGAAAATAGAAAAGAAGAAAAAGAATGGCATGGCAAAACAAATCAAAACGTCGAAAAGAAAGAAAATGCCAAAAGAAAACCCATCTCACAAAAAGAAATCCTCACAAAAATAAGCCTTTTTCCGACTTTTGCCGTGAAGAGCCTACCAAAGGACCGAGTCCCGAGGAAGGATGATAGCGGCATTAGTCGGTTTTCCTCATTTTGCATGTTTTCCACCCTTTTTACTTGGACAAGTTAGGCGGTCTTGGACACGGGACGACCCTCTTGGCTCACGCTAAAGGGGGCGGGGTCTCACTTACCTACAGTGTCGACTAACACCGTGGTTCTTCACTTTTCCACTCCGCCGATCGTCCCGTAGTACGTTTTTAGAAAGTTAGGAGGACCTAGGTAAGTTACCAATGTTTTTATTGCTTGATCGTCATACTATTAGGGTTTAGTTCACCTTGGTTTGTATGTCTAGCTTAGGAACGTTGTCACTTACATCGAGTCCTAAACCGGTGCTTCTTTCACCGCTTTTAGAGGGAAGCGGTATTTCTTTTGTTTTGGGTGCAACCGTCTATGTGTTTGTTTATGTGTTTGTTTGTTTATGTGTTTTGTGTCCGGTTGCATCCACAGTTTTGTCGCAAGACCCAACTTGCCTTGCAGAGTGCACTTGTCCTCTAAGTGCACTCGCGTGAGTTGAAGGGGCGTAGGGTGCGCTAATACCCATTCGGCTAGTTTAGTAGTTAGTGTGTGCTTACTCGAGGGCGAGTAAGGGTTAAGTGTGGGAGAGTTAATAAGTGTCATTTGTAGTGCCTATTTCGTAGTGTTTTGGTCCCATTTTCCTTGTAGAATCGCTCCTTGGGAGCGGTTTAGGGGCTTCTTATGCATCCTTTAGTTCGTTTCAGGTTTCCGAGGCCGAATTGGAAGAGTTGGAGCGATTCCGACTCGATACATACACATTTTGGAGCCAACGGAGTAAAGGAACGATCACTCGATGCCTTGGAGTTGACCCCGAGACCTTGGGACCAAATCCCGAGCCTCCGAGACCCGATCCCGAGTCCCGAGAATCGGTGAGAAGCCCATGAGAACCAAGGAGGGACCAAAAAGATCATAATGGAGGCCTACAAGGCTCATCCCGTTTGGGATGAGGTGCACAAATAAGGAGGCTACTGACCAGGGCCCATCCCGATCGGGAAGGTGGCGTCCCGACCGGGACCGACCTCGTCCCGACCGGGACCACCCCGTCTCGTCCGGGACGGGCCTGCTGCTGCACGCCTTGCTTTCTTTTCTTCTCCTTTCATTCTTAAACCATATATATACCCTTCCCTTGTTATGTAAAGCTTATGCACTCTTTTAGACATTAAACCCTAGACTACTTTAGGTTAGATTAGATTAGATTAGTGTAGATTAGTCGTTAATTAGTGGTTAATCATAGATTAGCTCTTGTATTAAGGAATTCTTCAAGATTGTTCCAAGATTGACAACCTTGGGATTGTATTTGGGTTTTCTTCTATACAAGTGTTCTCCTTTTCATCCTTTGTAGTTGGTATAATCTTTCTTTTCTCTTTTCCTTTAATCTTTCATGTTTAATATTCCAAGTTTTAATCTTTGATTGTTGTTCATCATTTTCACTAGTTTGTTTTTATATGTTTTGATGTTAGTGTTGATTTCTCTTGTTCTTGTTAGTATTAGTTTGATTATGTTAGAGTAGTGTTCTTGCTAGGGTTAGTAGGGTGATTAGGGTGTTTATTGGGTGATTAAGGGTTTGTTAGAGATGTTGGTGGAAGATTTGGGTTTCCTCTTGGTTTGGTGCACATCACATGTTTGTTGAAATGCATGATTGACTAGTAGTTTCAAATGCTTGTTCCTCTTGCCTTTCTCTTGTGGGTGATAGTTTGTTTGTGGGTTCGGTTCCCTCACTAAGTTGCGAGAGCCCGGTGAGGACGACCCCTAGGTCGGTCTAAGTTGCGAGAGCCCGGATTCGACCTAGGCCTATAGCGTGCTAGTAACCCCGATTGTGTTGTTGTATCGCCGAGATGGGTTTTAGGTGAAACCTCTAGGTGGGTCTAAGTTGCGAGAGCCCGGGCATTACCTAGATTACCCTACTACCTCCTTCACTCTAGTCCTCCCTTGACCATTCCGTTACCCCTTTGACCCCGACCTAATCCTAGCCCGTTTTCCTTAGTTGTTCTTCTTAGTCATAGTCTAGTCTTCTCCCCTTCTTATCATTCTTTAGTTTAGCTCGTTGACTTAGTCTCGTATTTGGGCCGACCTAGTCTAGACGCCTCTTACCGTCCCCGTGGATTCGACCCGACTTACCCTATCTACCCTAGTTAGGTTAGCCGGTTATATTATTGACGGTTGAGACATGACGAATCCCTACCATCAATTTGGCGCCGTTGCCGGGGACGGTGCTAGTTTGGACTTTGTTTTCCTAGTTACTTGACTTAGTCTTTGTGTTTGTGTTTTTCTTTTTCTTTTTGTTACTTTGCTTCTTGTGTGTGTGTGGTTTATTTCTCTCTTGTCTAGTGCCCAAAAAGCACTAGACTTCTCACGTTTGTTCTTAGTCTACAGTTTGTGCTTAGAGGTGGTGATTATCTTCTTCTTGCAACTCAGAGCCGCTTAAACGGATGGTTGCTAGAATGAGTGGTTTCCAACCGGGTATGGACTACGATTTTCGAGCAAGGATGGGGTTTGATCTAAACTCCACACACTCGAGAGCCGATATGAGCTACCACACTTCTTCCATGAACCAAGGGTATGACATGACGTCCCCCTACCACTATCAAGCTTCTTGGGGTGACTCTAGTGGGTATGATCTTCAAGGTTGTGAAAACGGCTACCAACAAGTGAATGACTATAACTCCTACGATCATGGTGGCCATTACTCGAGTTATGATTGTGAACCCACCATGTTCAATCAAGATTCACCATATGGAAGCCAATACTCCCAAGACCCACAATATTACCCTCCACCCCAACCACAATATGAACCCTATGACCCACAATACTACCAATCACCCCAACCTAGCTACCAACAATATGATGCCCCACCCCTTGGGCATCATCAAGATTATCAAGGAGCTTTACAAGACCCACCAATTGCCGAACTTGGAGTTGTGTCATTCGATTCTTCAATTGCAAAGGAGCACACAAGAAATGGCTATTCAAATGCAAAAAGAGCAAGATGAATTCATGGCCCGATTTCGAAGGGAAAACGAGGCGAGGGATGCTCGATTAAATGCAATAGCGGTTAAAACCGTAATGCTTTTATCCCGAACATCACAATTAGATGAAGGATGCCCACTTGAGAAAGAGGAGCAACCTAACCATGAAGCCGCCGATGTAGTTCCCTTTGGGGGAGAGATTTGCTTTGAAGAACCTCAATCGTCTACCCAAAAAGAGACGGATGAGGATATGACACTTGGTGAAGGCAACATTGGTGAGGAATTGGAGGAGGATGGTGAGTTGGATGATTTGGTGGAGTTTGCGAGGTTGTTAGGTGAGATTGATAGCCTCAAGTTGCCCTTATGCGATAATGTGGATATGCATCAAGAGCCCCTAGCTAGTGAACAAAGATATGACTTGGAAGAGATTGAAACCGCCGGTAGAAGTTTCGATTCTCCTCTCCAAGATAATGTGGGGCCGAGTGATGAAGATGGGGAACCACAACTTGAGGCAAGTGTGGGGGTGTGCAACGAGGAAGTGAGGCCAAAACCGCTTTTTGTGCCTCCTTTCTTGGAGATGAAGCTTGCTTGTGATTGGAGGCGATGCTTAAGGAAGAAGAGGTCGGTGAAGCTCGTAGGATGGAGAGACCCCGGAGACTACTTTGAAGATGATTTTGGGTCTTGGGATTCCTACTTCTTGCCTCCTCCTTGGAGGCCGTGGAGGTCGGTTAAGCTCGAGCGCTTCTTGGGCCTTCACTACGATGTCGGTAGCGCGTTCGACTTGCTTCTCCATGCCCTTGAGGGCTACGGTTGAAGAAGAGTCCACCATCCTAGGTTTGACGGAGTTCCTAAAAGAACCGTCATGTTGTATATTCCCCTCCTCTCTTCTTTAGAATTCTTGTGCTTGTATTTGTGATTTTTGTTTCTAGGACTCCTTTATTTTTGCGGGATTCTTGTAATTGATTTGGTATTTTGATGAGCGATGTGAGGGAGTGAATTTGATATGTACTTTGAGTTTATTGTGATAGGTAAAGTGAAGGTGACTCCTAGAAAGGAGTGGTTGATGATGGAGTTTGGTTTGCGAGCGAGGAAGTCGGTTTTTTAAGCTTATGATAAGCTTTTAGGCTTGGGGAAGCAAAGAAGACTCATCCCGACCGGGAAGGATGAGGAAACCCGATCGGGAAGGAGCCATCCCGATCGGGATGAAGGTGCAAAAATTCGGACTCACTGGAGTGCATTCCCGACCGGGACGAGAGCTTCCCGATCGGGAAGGGTTTATCAACCCGATCGGGACCATCCATCCCGACCGGGATGGTCCCCTTGACTCCACCCATCCATTATGCCCCCTCCCAACCTCCCTACTCCTCCTTCATCCTATCATATGACCCGTACACCTCACCTTACACCGAAATCCACATCAAATCCCACCCCCTCGCACCATTACTACCTCTACCATGCGGTTCCATCAAGCTTGGAGCGGGATAGCAAAGATGAAGACAAGCTTTGTGCCAATATTGATCTACGAGACGATGGAGCGAGTGAGTTGCTATCCTATTGGTACGACAACTATCCTTTCTTTTCCGTCTTTTATTGCTTGTTTTCCTTTGCTTACTCCCCTTCCATTATCATTTGTGTCATGGTGGCCTTCGAGGCCTCGGTAGTGGTTGCTCCCGACTCCCGACGATGTGATTACGTCGAGAGTCAATCCAAAAATCCAAATTTTACAAGTTCTTCACTCTTTCTTTTTGAGGATTTAGTCGGATTTAGGCGGAATCCGGGCTAGTTGACTTGATTACACCTAGCCCTCCCCTCCCATTTCCTTCTATTTCCTTCTTTTATTTCTTCCCCCTTCCATATCTTTTTCTCGTCTCGGCCCTTGGTGACTTGATTACACCCCGGCCGGACACCTTCTACCATTTTCTTCACTTTATTTTTTATTTTTAGCTTTATTTTCATAGTTTCTTTTCTTTTTCTTTTGTCTCTCCGCACCCTACGATCGAGCATGAGGACATGGCTCGATTTAAGTGTGGGGGAGCGATATTCTAGCATAGTTAGTTTTATTTTCTTAGTTTTTCGAAAAAATCTTTAAAATCCCTAAAAATTTGAAATTTTTTCACAAAAATCAAAAAAAAGATTTTTCTTTTGTGTGTTTTCTTTTTGTGTCTTTGTGTCGTGTATTTGTTTTGTTTTGTGTGTTTGCCCTCTTTTCCTTATAGGTTGCTTAAATTGCCGCTAATTTTGGAGAGCTTTCAAGACTCCCGGTAACATCTTATCCCTTTTTCTTCTTTACCTCTTGCGGAGTTTGGAGGAGATTGTGATGTTGTGTGCTCGGGTGGAGCTTTGTAAGTTGTGGTCGATTTGGTGGCTTGTTTGGATGATCGGGGTGGTGTTTGTGTTGTGTTGTGTTCGTTTTGTGTTGTTTGTGTTTTGTTTCTTTTGCTTCTTTTTCTTTCGTTTTCGTTGAGTCTTTGTTTTGTGTGCGTAGTTATGTCTTGTGTGTAAACCGTTTTCGAAAACCCGGTTTAGAGGCTAGTGTGTGAGTGTGTACTTTCCCTTCCTAGTAGTGTAAATCGAGTCTTGAACTTTAATCTAGTAGAATGACCCTAAATCAATTAGTTCGTTGGTCCTTTACCTTGAGTCCACCTTGCTTACTAGCGATTTCCTACGGGATTTGCACCTTTGACCATTATGACCACCCACGGTGTGAAAAGGCCTTGGTTACCGAGTCCCGTCCCTTAGGTGACCATGTCCGGAATCGTTTGATCAGTCCAAGTTCTCCACTTTTTATGGGTTTGAAGGGTCTTGGCCCGTCCCGACTTACCCATTCACCTACCTCCTACACATTCCACACAAATAAAATGCAATTTGTTGATTCTCTCTTTCTTGATTGCCGAGAAATGCCAAAAAGCCAAATCTTGCCAAAAAAAAGGCAAAGAAAAGAAAAGAAAGAAAAAAATGAAAGAAAGAAAAGAAATGAAGAAAAAGAAAAGGCACAAAAGCCAAAAAGAAAATAGAAAAGAAGAAAAAGAATGGCATGGCAAAACAAATCAAAACGTCGAAAAGAAAGAAAATGCCAAAAGAAAACCCATCTCACAAAAAGAAATCCTCACAAAAATAAGCCTTTTTCCGACTTTTGCCGTGAAGAGCCTACCAAAGGACCGAGTCCCGAGGAAGGATGATAGCGGCATTAGTCGGTTTTCCTCATTTTGCATGTTTTCCACCCTTTTTACTTGGACAAGTTAGGCGGTCTTGGACACGGGACGACCCTCTTGGCTCACGCTAAAGGGGGCGGGGTCTCACTTACCTACAGTGTCGACTAACACCGTGGTTCTTCACTTTTCCACTCCGCCGATCGTCCCGTAGTACGTTTTTAGAAAGTTAGGAGGACCTAGGTAAGTTACCAATGTTTTTATTGCTTGATCGTCATACTATTAGGGTTTAGTTCACCTTGGTTTGTATGTCTAGCTTAGGAACGTTGTCACTTACATCGAGTCCTAAACCGGTGCTTCTTTCACCGCTTTTAGAGGGAAGCGGTATTTCTTTTGTTTTGGGTGCAACCGTCTATGTGTTTGTTTATGTGTTTGTTTGTTTATGTGTTTTGTGTCCGGTTGCATCCACAGTTTTGTCGCAAGACCCAACTTGCCTTGCAGAGTGCACTTGTCCTCTAAGTGCACTCGCGTGAGTTGAAGGGGCGTAGGGTGCGCTAATACCCATTCGGCTAGTTTAGTAGTTAGTGTGTGCTTACTCGAGGGCGAGTAAGGGTTAAGTGTGGGAGAGTTAATAAGTGTCATTTGTAGTGCCTATTTCGTAGTGTTTTGGTCCCATTTTCCTTGTAGAATCGCTCCTTGGGAGCGGTTTAGGGGCTTCTTATGCATCCTTTAGTTCGTTTCAGGTTTCCGAGGCCGAATTGGAAGAGTTGGAGCGATTCCGACTCGATACATACACATTTTGGAGCCAACGGAGTAAAGGAACGATCACTCGATGCCTTGGAGTTGACCCCGAGACCTTGGGACCAAATCCCGAGCCTCCGAGACCCGATCCCGAGTCCCGAGAATCGGTGAGAAGCCCATGAGAACCAAGGAGGGACCAAAAAGATCATAATGGAGGCCTACAAGGCTCATCCCGTTTGGGATGAGGTGCACAAATAAGGAGGCTACTGACCAGGGCCCATCCCGATCGGGAAGGTGGCGTCCCGACCGGGACCGACCTCGTCCCGACCGGGACCACCCCGTCTCGTCCGGGACGGGCCTGCTGCTGCACGCCTTGCTTTCTTTTCTTCTCCTTTCATTCTTAAACCATATATATACCCTTCCCTTGTTATGTAAAGCTTATGCACTCTTTTAGACATTAAACCCTAGACTACTTTAGGTTAGATTAGATTAGATTAGTGTAGATTAGTTGGTAATTAGTGGTTAATCATAGATTAGCTCTTGTATTAAGGAATTCTTGAAGATTGTTCCAAGATTGACAACCTTGGGATTGAATTTGGGTTTTCTTCTATACAAGTGTTCTCCTTTTCATCCTTTGTAGTTGGTATAATCTTTCCTTTCTCTTTTCCTTTAATCTTTCATGTTTAATCTTCCAAGTTTTAATCTTTGATTGTTGTTCATCATTTTCACTAGTTTGTTTATATATGTTTTGATGTTAGTGTTGATTTCTCTTGTTCTTGTTAGTATTAGTTTGATTATGTTAGAGTAGTGTTCTTGCTAGGGTTAGTAGGGTGATTAGGGTGTTGATTGGGTGATTAAGGGTTTGTTAGAGATGTTGGTGGAAGATTTGGGTTTCCTCTTGGTTTGGTGCACATCACATGTTTGTTGAAATGCATGATTGACTAGTAGTTGCAAATGCTTGTTCCTCTTGCCTTTCTCTTGTGGGTGATAGTTTGTTTGTGGGTTCGGTTCCCTCACTAAGTTGCGAGAGCCCGGTGAGGACGACCCCTAGGTCGGTCTAAGTTGCGAGAGCCCGGATTCGACCTAGGCCTATAGCGTGCTAGTAACCCCGATTGTGTTGTGTATCACCGAGATGGGTTTTAGGTGAAACCTCTAGGTGGGTCTAAGTTGCGAGAGCCCGGGCATTACCTAGATTACCCTACTACCTCCTTCACTCTAGTCTTCCCTTGACCATTCAGTTACCCCTTTGACCCCGACCTAATTCTAGCCCGTTTTCCTTAGTTGTTCTTCTTAGTCATAGTCTAGTCTTCTCCCCTTCTTATCATTCTTTAGTTTAGCTCGTTGACTTAGTCTCGTATTTGGGCCGACCTAGTCTAGACGCCTCTTACCGTCCCCGTGGATTCGACCCGACTTACCCTATCTACCCTAGTTAGGTTAGCCGGTTATATTATTGACGGTTGGGACGTGACGAATCCCTACCATCACTACCTTGATTTATCATGGAATTCGATACCGCCGCTCCTGCTAGGGGTAGTTTTGTAGCTTTCTATGCCAGACATGGAACAGATAAAGGAAAACATGGGTCTCGATTTCCTGCAGTCATTATAGATGTGACTATAATAGTCACGTGCATGTGCTCACTGTGTATTATGATGTTCATCATATTCTCGGAAACACGTAAGGAAAGTATATAAAGAAGATGGAAAAGCTGATTTTATCGAAATGTGAAAAGAGGACAGAATACAGCTGACTCTGACTCTGACTTTGACTTTGAAAGAAATAGTACATCCTAGACTCGGACCCAGACTCAGACTTAAATAAAATTTGGACTCTCTGATGATGTTGTCAATAGTCTTCAGCTTCTAAGGACTCAAGTTGATGTCCAGTATAGCCTTCAGTAGAAGCTTCATCCAGATCTTCATCACGTCGAAGATCCTCTTCAATCCAAGTGCCCATTTCGGTAAGTATCGCAAAGTTTGAAATGTCGGCATACCTAAGATGGACGCGGTAGGAGGGTAGGAGGTTGTTGATGAGGAGGTTGTTGATGAACGCCTCCACTAGTGTCTTCTCACTAAGCTTGTCTACCAGCTTTACACTCTCAGCCCGCCAACGTTGAAGGTATTTGGTGAAACACACTATAGGACCTTGGGCCATGACTTCTAAAGTCCGCATGGTAGTCTGAAATTCAGTATTATCAGAATAGTTTTTAGCTAACTCGGTAGCCACATCTTCCCAAGTTGGGAATCTTTTTGTATTAAGCCTATAGAACCAGGCTTTTGGGTATTTCCTGAGGGATGCGCCGAATAAATTGATGAACATGTCGGCTTTGACCCCCTTGATTGCCATGAATTGTTTGAAAGCTCAGAGGTGTAATAATGGATCCTCCGTTCCTTCGAATATGGGTAACCCCTCTAAGTCGAGATCCTTTGGTAGTTTCTCACTAATGGGTGTATAGTCTTGGGAGTTTTCAATATGAATATTATTCCCTTGAAGGGCGTGGAGCTGTTGTTCGAGCTCACGCACTATGCTGATCAGTTTGGTAAATGGCCCAGTATTTACTAGCCCAGAATCGAGGTCTTGCCGTTCAATGGCAGTTAAACGAGCATTCGTTGCCTCTAGATCGGTTTTCATGAACCCTAGTTGGGTTTCAAACATGGCCTGCTTACTAACCATTGTCTCTAGCAAAGGTTTCAGTTTATCAATGGTGTTTTCCATGTCCCTACTTCCGGTTGCGGGCGCCATATTCTGCGATAATACCCACGTAATTAGAAATGCTGCTTCGGAACTCGAATACGCAAAGGCATAGGAATAACGCAGGGGGAAGACGACTCTGGTTTGACTCGGGTTAGACTCTCCTAAGACAAATATGTTGGGTGCGATTCTCGGAGTGACTGTGATTAATTGCTCCGTCGGAGAATAGCCCCCAAGTGAGACTAAGGATTCCAATAGGACTCAGATGGTGTGGCATCTAAGTGACTCGAAAGTGGCATACGTGAGACAACACATGTAGGACATGACCCTTAGAGCAACCGTGATTGATCGCTCTGCTGAACGGTAGCCCTCAAGTGGGATTGAATATTTTTTTAAGACTCGAGTGTTGGACGAGTGACCCTTATACGTAAGGGTCACGAACCTTTTGTTATAGGGCTATGCCTTGCAAAAGGTTGACTCGGCCTCGAGGAGAGGCAGACGGGATAAGGGAAGAAACTTGCGATGTAAGATCGACAGAGTTTCGACGCTGGAGACCCTTGACTTGACTTGAATAAGGTGGGCCTGTGATTAGGGTAGAGCCTCAAGTTAAAGGACTCTTGAATTGGGATGACTCGACTAACGGATTGAAAGACGGGCGAAATTCCCTTAGGAAAGGTCGTGGGGAACCGTCCTGTTAGAGGAAAAGATCGGGTGGGACTTTCTAAGTTAGGGCTCGAGTGTTTTAGACGAACCTTCCATTTACGAGTGTATGACTCGTGTTGGTTGGTTATGCCTTTAGAAAAAGGCGGACTAAGATGGGGAAGAAACCCGTGATGTAGGATCGACGGAGTTTCGATGCTACAGATCTTCGACAACATTATGAAAAGACCCGACACACGGATAACGGTAGGTCCTACAATAAGGAAGGTTTTTAAAAAAAACTGATTGAATTTTGAACCTTAGGCACAAATGATCGAAAAAAAAGCACACCACAGAAATAATAATAATATTTAAATAAAATCTAAGGAGACAGACATTTAGGGCATCTTGCCCTTCCCTTTGTCTTTTGGGTCACGCGGAGTCCGATGTCGCCGGGGCGGGAGCGAGCGTTCCCAAATCACGAGAGGGACCTCCTTTACTCGAACCCGTTTCTTCGACAGTGGGTATTCTGCTTTTGTAACCGGTCCAAGTCGAGCCTTTACGTGCTCCGGTAGCCTGTCCCGAGGACCAAGTTGGTCCTGGACTAATAGTCGGCGCCCAAGTCTCCTCTCAAAGTCTGTCTGGGGGCTCACTTCCCCCCGAGCACCTATAGCACTAGACCCTTCAGCTCGAGTCTTAGTCCTTCCCCTCTGACCTGACATTAGACGGACTAGGGTAGCCGGAGTATCCCCTTCGTCGAAGAAGCCTCTATTATCTTTAGCTTGCTCTCGTCGAAGCAAGTCAAAAGCTTCATCAACTTTCAAAGCAGCACGGGCCTTGGCAGAATCTGCTTTCGTCCATTTCACATAAGAGTCTGATACCCAAATTGAGTGAAGAGACTCGGGAATAGACCAAGTAACCCGGGTGTACCATCGCTGCATCCAAGTATCGCACATTACATCAGTCAGCTGGATCGGGTAACTCACGACTGCTTCGTTCTCACCTGGGACCAACCATACTGCCTAAGTATGCGGTCAGGGTAAAGGTGAACTGTCTGTCTAAAGGACAAAATCATCTGATAGCGAGCCTTATCCCTCGATACCAAACCTGTCCAAACATAAATAGGCCACCACGGCACCACCCATCGGATCAACGGACCGCTATGAAAAGACAGCTCTTCGTCCCAATATTTCTGATTGATATGGCGAGAAAACTCGATGGTCCGTCTCCTTGTCATCACCTGATTAGGTCGGTATCGACTTGGGTCAAGATAAGGTTCTATGATCGATAGCCTCTCAAAAAGCCAAAGCTGAAAAAGAAACGAAAATTATAAGTTCTCAAGCAAGATTGACGTCCGCCTAGGGATCGAGTGCCTAGGGGTCACTCGATCGAGTGACATCCCTGAAATCAGGCAGCGGGTTTTTGACAAAGGCACTCGATCGAGTGCCAGGGTGACTCGATCGAGTGCCTCCTGTAGAAGAGTATCCCGAAAAAAAAAAAAAAAAAATCAGAAAAATATGAAGCGATATACCTGCTGTAAACGGGTGCTCCCGGTCAGACGAACCGACGAATCTCTTTTGCGATTATCCAAACCCTGGATAATTTCTCCAGTAATTAGCCATGTCAGACTGTGCTCCGTCTCCATCAGGTCAACAACGGTTAAAAGTTGAACGTGACCCATACACGACAGCAGATCCATGTGACCTTCGAAAGCATAGACATGGAACATACAGAAAGCAAAAGCCCTACGGCTATGGACCGGCCTGACCCGGACATCGTGCGGGTTCATAAATTTCTCGGCCAAGTCAAACAAAGAAATATTATCCCCTTCTGTCATATGGGATACCTCCATATGGGAAAGTCCTAAAAATTCCGGCAGTTTCCTCCTGGGATCATGAACTGAAAACGGGACAGCAGGACGAAGCAAAGGGTTCCATCCTCCAACGGCAGCAATTTCCTCGGGTATAAAACAGATCTCACCTCGACAAAGGGCAAAAACATGATATGTGTCGTCCCAATAGGACAGACAAGCATCAAGAAAATAGCGATCCACCTGCATCTGACGGATCGTGAACAACTGAGAAATGGTCGTCTAATTTAAGGCTACCTTATCCGCGTCCCTGAAGCATCGGGACCATTCTTGCAACATCGCGGTCAAACGTTCAATACCCATGGCTAGACTTCTTGAAAAGGATGAGAGTTCTCTTTTTAAGAAGGAAGGAGTTATGAGGATGCAGAAAAAATAAGACAGGGGATGTGTATTTATAACACCAAGCCCTGACAACCCTCCTACCATTATGATTCCTAATCCAAGTGGGCTTAGCCATACAGGCCCAATCTCAGATTCCTCATGTCAGCACCGGAATTAGTCATCCCGGGCATTCCTAATTTTCAAAGGAGTCGAAGTTTTGAAAAAATTTCAAAGTCATTCAAAAATTCAAAATTTTTATTCCCCAGCGGAGTCGCCAAATTGTGGACATGACATAGGTCCAGCCCGAAGCGGCCACGCGCGGGTTTTGGGGGCGAAATGTTTCCCATGTGAGATGGTTCTCGGGTTGAAACTTAAATCGAAATGGAGTCGCCACCGAACTTTGTGGGAGTTCGGGCCCATTCAAACCCACTCAGTATTTTGGGTGGACCGTGCACAAAGTACGGCCCACTTCGATACTAGAGCTTGTAGGGTTCGTCCATTTGCATTACGATACCGATGTCGACATTATCGGGTACCGTATATCGAATGACTCTCGTGCGCCAACGGTTTCGGACATCCGGAAATCGAGGTTCTGAGTAAAGGGTGAAGGTACGTGTTGGGAAGCCCACAAAGGACACCCAACCCCGCCCGCACTTTAGCGGCCTCTACTAAGATACCGTTCGATTTTAGAATAGCGCTTTAGTAATTCGGTGAGATGAAATGCAAAAAGCGTTTAGGCTACACATGTGAGATATGTTTGATCTACGTTGTTTAATGTATATTTTGATTATGTCGAGGTTTCATTTAGCATGCTAGGTTCGTTTTAGTACAATAAAACAAGCAACATAAATAAAACTTAAAACAAAAGATTAAAAATACGCGGGCGGAATACAACCCGGAAATACGACAAACAAAATATATAACAATTGTAACAATAACAGAATGTAAATAGATTGAAAGAATATATGATCCACGGTTTTAAAAAGAGTAAGACACATGATGGTCTTGACACCTGTTGACCGAAGTCGTTAAAAAGGTTTATCGTGACTTACAGTATGTGGAGGGCTCACGGTTTGACGTGACAGAGGCCACTCAATCGAGTCATGGAGGGACTCGATCGAGTGCCCCTCAGAAAAAACCCCTGCCTCGATTTTGGGGTGCCACTCGATCGAGTGGGCTAGGCACTCGGTCGAGTGCCCCCTGTACGGACTGTTGTCCGCTTTGAAAAGCGTCGCTTTCGAGATTTGCTTTAGCTTTAAATCGTTAATTTAACTAAATCGCGTAGAAATATAATATGATTTATACCCGACTTAGTTTTTGATGCTCGTAATGTGTATGCTATTATTACGAGATCGGTTATCGGGAATTTTAGAAAAGACGTTATAAATCATTTTAGGACGAAATGATTCCCTCCGCATCGTAATTTCATAACCAGTCATTTCGGACCGTGTGACAATTATTTCGGCGTCAACGGGTAGTGCTAGTATGATTTATCAATTGATTCTTTTAGACATGATATTCGACTACGGAGTCGGTATCGCATCTTTAGAATAACATTTTTATTTGTTTGGTTAGAGCGAAAGTCGATTCCCTCCGCGTCACGACATCGTAATTAATCCTTACGGATTATGTGATGTTCGATTTGCATCATTAGGTTTCGTTCTAACCTTTTTGAAAAAGAGAACCGAATATGTTTAACGCGGAATATTTGAGATCCCGTCATGCCCTTGAGTGTTTAGGGCGGGGCTCCTCGAGAGGGCTCCACCATTGTTACAACTCGTAAAGGGATTAGAAGGGTCTTTTGCGAAATTCAACATTAAACGTATTCGATTCGAGATAGTGTTGTTGTAATCCCCTAGAAATTCTAACGCAATACAGTGGCGGAAACACTGTAGAGTGGATTAATACACACTGACAAACTATATCTTATTAAAAGAAATGGTAGGTCCATACAAATGTCTCTTTTCACAAAAGGGCTAAAAGTAAAATCACCAAACGGGTTTATACAAATCCATAAATAAACATGAATGAAGAAACAGTAGGATCCACGCTACTCGCTAGCTCACACCCAAAAACCCAGCAGCAAATACCGTCATATTATAAACATAACAGCCACGTCAGTGGGGAGTAACTCGGACGTTCTCCCATCCATATTATATCATATGGAAAAATAATAGTATTATTATATCAAAATAGTTAAAATGGAAAACATTGAAAGATATAATAAAAATAAGCTTTCGGAGAAAACTTAAAATATTGGAATAATAAAATCAGAACAAGTTTTTAGAAGAAAACTTCAAATATTTGCCAACCTGCAAATCAAAATGTATCGATAATAATAAAAATATTCAAAATGGCGTTATGGATAAGATTAGTGTAGAAGGTCAGACTTTCACCAGGAGAATACTAAAAACTAGCTTCGAGAACCTAGTTCAAACAAATCAAACTTCGGTCTCTAACTAGGTTACTCAACCATAATAGGACGGCGACTTATAAATGCGTGGCCCTAGTTTAAGACAATGCACACCCCTCCTGGGATTACCTGTCACCCAGTTCAACTTATGACGGCGACTTACTGCGAGGCCTAAGCTTAAGGTCAAAATGTACACAACTCCCAGGATACCTGTCACCCGGTTCAACAACCAATGTAACGATTCCTGATACACTAGCCTTATAGTTGATGGCAAAACCGTAAATCCCAGAATATATTACTTTAAACCTCACACTTGTCCTTATTCCGTAACTCCAAAACAGCCGTTATCGATATATACAAGAGATATAATCATTATGAATAAAATGAAGATAAAAGAAATAAACATTTTATATAAAAGAAAAACTTTCTATAAATAGAAACTTACTAATTTTAGAAACTTACTTGAAATAGAAATATTATTATAGAAAATACGTAAGTGATTAAAATGAGTGAAATGTATAAAAATAGCATTTCTAACGAAATTAACATTTTATTATTATCGTCTTTATCGTAACTTTAATATATTTCTAAATTCTTTACTCAAAATACAAATAAAGTATAATAAATCATTTTATAGTATTTTATAAATAATTAGGAAATCGAGTTAAAACTATAAATTTTAGAAAAGAGATGTTTTAAGAAAATGATATCAAAATTAATTGAGTCGACGAACTTTATAAATGAAATGAAACTTACGAAGAATTCAAATTATTTTTAACAGATAGTTTTTATTAATAAATAATATGGATTTTAATAAAAATAGTCAATCGGAAACAAATAGAAAACTATATTAGTGAAAATAGTCTTAACTAAAAATATATTCAAAACAAAATCGACTATTTTCTCATTTATTAGAATAAATCATAAAACGGAAATTAATTTATTAATGAGTATGCAAGTTTCGATTAAAATATAAAAATACGATTTTTAAGTGAAAATTATAAATTAACGAAATATGACGAAATATGAAATCGGCATTATTTAGTTACTAGTGTCACGATAACCAACAAAATATTATAACGATCGTAAATAATAAAATTACTAACGATTTATAAAACGATATCGAAACTCGTAAAATATTTATAAAACGCACGATTTAAGGATATATTATTAGCAAATACTAAAGAGTTTTTTGTCAAAAGGCACCTAACATTTACGCCTTTTGTAAAAAAGACACCTAAAGTTGTTTTTTTTTGCCCAAAAACACCTTAAATTTACATTTCTTTGTTAAAAGACACCAAACATCAACTTCCGTCAAAACACCGTCAATATTGACAGTTTCCATCCTTTAATCTTCTTCCATCCACCCTTAATCAACCTTCATTCCTTAATCAAACTCAACTAACCGTCTTTTTTTTAATTCAACCATCTTCCCTTAATCAAACTCAATCAATCATTTTCCTTAATTCAACCTTTATTCCTAGCTACTCTTTATTTGCATACATCTCAATTATCAATCCCTATTACTTTAAGTAAAAACCATCAAGTTTTCGCTCAATTGGTAAGTTTTTAACTATAGCTCTTCATTCTAAGAACAAATTAAATTTTTGAATTCAATTTTCATTTTTATGTTATTTACCCTTAATTTCGAGTATAATTCTAGGATATGTGTATGTTTTAGAATTTATTAGATAAATTTTTGAGTTAATACTTGATGGGAGTTGACCAAGTACCACGGGTCGCCCGCCTGCGGGGCCCCGGAGCGGTTCGCCCCAAGGGCGAATCTAAAATCACCCGTCTGCCCCCCTGCGAAGGACTACGGAGAGAATCCCGAAAGGCTTGCGCCTGCCGAGCAGGGCCCTTCTGCCAGCCGAGCAGGGCCTCCAAGTTCTCATCGTGTTCGTTTCCAGGGTGCCCGAACCCCCAGTACAAGCAGGGGAATCCGAGGGCCCATCCGTCATTCTGCCTCAGGTAATGGGAAGCGGGTGGACGAGGAGAAGCCACGTGTCGTCCTCGCATCCACCCATTCTCCCGCTCTTTTCCCTCTCTTCCTCTCTCTCTTGTGGGAAGGTATAAATACCCACTCATTTCCCACATAGAGGGGGTTGGATTTTCTCTCTCTAGACCCTTACTCCTAAAAACCGCCACCTAGTTCCTCACGAGCTAGGTTCGTCAAGGCATTCACGGACTGACTTAGGCATCGGAGAGGGTTCCCTCGGATAACCTCCGAGGCCCTGTGCGTTGCTTGTGCAGGGAGCAGGCTCAATCCGCCGGGAAGGTCCGACCACAGGAGAGGGGAAAGGAGAGATCAAAGGAAATCAAACAAACGATATCCGAACACTAAGGACCCGAATTCGTAGCCGGGTTAATTGATTCCTTAACCGGAACAATTTGGCGCCGTCTGTGGGGAAGATCTAGGTTGTGCTCACGAGATTACCCACAAAAAATCAACCACTCTAAAACTCAAAATTAACCACTAGCAATTGAATATGCCTGAGATTTTCGACACCAGTTCAGTGGCAAACCCACCCAAAGCCCCCCAGTATGGCATGCCGCCCGAAATGACGCCTGCCGCCACAATTCCGGGTGTGGGGCGGGCCAGTCTGCAGGGGGCACCGGGCCAAGCAGCAGCTACCATGGCTGGACAGTGGAGCCAGTCGAGGCCAGTCCTGAATCTCACCCCTGCCCAGATGGTGCAGACTGCGGCTTTCTTCTCAGCCATGCTGGACCAGGAATTTACCCCTGACGACCTAATAGGCAGGGTCGCGACGACCCCCAGGTTGCTCCACTTTGAAAGTGGAGAAGGAATCGGAGGCACGAAGCGAACCGCCGTCAGAAACGCTCAGAAAAAAGCCAGGAAGACAGCTCAGGCTTATGCACAAGTGCAAAGGCGAATTTCAGAAGCCCGTCAGGAGTCGCCTGCACGGCAGGAAGTAGCTGGTCCGGAGGGCGCATTCTCCATCCATACTACAGAATCCACCGCCGCTCATGAAAGAAGAGGCCTATCCCAAGACCTGATGGATCGCATGAGGCACAAAGAGCCAGTATCCAAGCGCCTGGGAGAGAAGCAAGATGTATTCTCCAGGTTGACACCGGTTGAGGGATTGCGACCACCCCCTGGACTGTCCCAAGGCCTGCAATCCAGGCTCAACAACGGCCAACCCATGAGGCCTAGGTATCGACAGGGTGATAACCTCGAGTCCGCCCAGAAGTAGCGCTCGCGGTATCACTCCCCCTCCCAGGGCAACGAGGCGATTAGCAGGCCGAGGCCCCCACCAAGGCACCGCTCCCCTGAGGGCAGGCGACCGACTCCTGACAAATGGGACGACTAAGGTCGCTACTCAGATGCGAGTAGGTCGAAAATGGTGGGCAGGCCAACAAAAACCCCGCTTCACCCTGAGGTCCAAGCGTACCCGATCCCGAAGATTAAAATGCCGACTGTAAAGTTCGATGGAACTACAGACCCGGAAGATCACCTAGCTGCGTACGAAAGCCACATGGGCATGTACGACGCCGACGACGCAGTCTGGTGTAAAATCTTCCCCACCACCCTGGTAGGCCTAGCCCAGGGTTGGTTCAGGGACCTCCCGCAAGGGTCAATCTCTTTCTTCGTCGAGCTGGCGGAGATGTTCTTGGACCAGTATGCCGGAAACAAACGACGACGTCTCACCCGCTTTGACCTGATGACCCTCAGGCAGAAGAAGGGCGAAACTGTCAGGGAATATCTTAAGAGGTTCGACTTGTTGTTCCAACAGGTGAAAGAAATTGACGACCCGACAGCAGCATATGCACTAACCAACTCCCTGCTACCCGGCGAAATGAAGAACCAGATGATCAGGGCCCAGCCGGAGACCCTGGCCAAAGCCAGAAAAATCGCAGAAGGGTTTATGCTGCAGGAGGAATTCCACAGCCTGCCGGAGACCCCTGCAGGCCCTACAAGGCAGCAAGGGGGACCGCAGGGTGGACGCGGAAGAAACGAATCCGGAAGGCATAGAACTGAGGAAGGGGATACCCCCAAGAAGGAGCGCACTGTTTACCAGCCCAGGTTCGACAGTTACACAGCCCTTAACAAATCTAGGGCAGAAATCTTCGAGCTGGAAAAAGAAACCACCAAGTGGAATCGCCCGAGCAAGCCGCGCAGTCCAAGAGGGGACCCCAAAAAATTCTGCACCTTCCACGACTGCGTAGGCCACACCACAGAAGAATGTCGTCACCTGAAAGACGAGATCGAGAAGTTGATCAGGAACGGCTGGTTGGCCAACTACGCAGCCAGGAACAAATCCCAGAAAGAGACGCCTGAGAAGCCCGAAGGCTCGGTACAGAATCGCCTGGTGATCCACGTGATATCAGGGTCTGCGGAAGGTCCAATCAGCCGAAGAGGGCAGAAAAGGCAAATTCGGGAACTGAAAAACCAAATCTGCTACGCTGAAAGAGCAGGAAGCCCAAAAGGAGTAACGCTGAGCATCACCCCCGAGGATGCAGGGCGGGTGGTGTACCCCCACAGCGATCCCCTGGTGCTATCCTTGGTGATTAGCAACCACATTGTTCGGAGATGCATGGTGGATACCGGTGCCTACACGAATTTGCTGTACAAAGACGCCTTCGACAAAATGGGTCTGGAGAAAAGGCACCTGCGGCCCGCCCCCGGGTCATTATATGGGTTCAGCGGAGCAGGAATATTGCCCGTAGGGATCATAGACCTGCCGGTAACATTTGGGGAAGGAGCTACTGCCAGGAATGTCAGAGCATCATTCGTTGTAGTGGATGCGAAGTCTGCTTACAACGCCCTGATCGGCAGAGTCACCCTGGACGAGATTGAAGCAGCCATATCAATCACGGCTCTCACTATAGCCTATGTCACTGATTTCGGCCTAGAAGGCAAAATACGCGGAGACCAAGAGTCGGCCAGACAGTGCTACTCCGTGGCCCTGCAGGCTCATGAGAGCGAAAGAAAAGGGAAAAGAAAAGCCGACAGCTCCCCCAGCAGAGAAGGCGAGATTCCAGCCGGTAACCAGGCGCCAAACCACCTGGAACCTGGGGGAGAAAGCATGCTGGTGGACCTGGAGCCAGGGAGACAAGTCCTTGTAGGGGCTGACCTGGAAGAATCCTACTAGGCTGAACTGGTCGAGCTACTGAAAGAGAACAAGGATGTATTCGCCTACTCGGCGGATGAAATGCCAGGGGTCGATCCAGCGTGCATCGTTCACAGGCTGAACGTGAACGCGGACGCCCGCCCTGTGAAGCAGAAAAAGCGGAACATGTTTGCAGAAAAAGACTTGGCAATCAAGGAAGAAATCGAAAAACTTTTGAAAGCAGACTTTATAGAAGTTTATGACTACCCTGAGTGGCTGGCAAATGTGGTCATGGTCAAGAAATTGTCAGGCGCGTGGAGGATGTGCGTGGATTTTACGAACCTCAACAAGGCCTGCCCAAAAGACTGCTACCCGCTCCCCAGGATCGACCAACTGGTGGACGCTACCAGTGGGTATACTATGCTAAGCTTCCTGGATGCCTTCTCAGGATATCATCAGGTGTACTTATGGCAGCCAGACAGAGTTAAATGCGCATTCATCACCAGTTCAGGCACCTACATGTACAAGATGATGCCATTCGGGCTGAAAAACGCAGGAGCCACGTACCAGCGCCTGGTCGACAAGGTGTTCGAAAACCAGAAAGGCAGAAACATAGAGGCCTATGTCGATGACGCCATTGTGAAGAGTAAGGGAGACAAAGAGCACTTGGCAGACCTGCGGGAGATCTTTTCCTCCCTGCGCGCCTACAAAATGAAGCTCAATCCGAAGAAATGCACGTTTGGGGTGCGCTCTGGAAAATTCTTGGGTTTCTTGGTAAGCTCTCGAGGGATAGACGCTAATCCCGAGAAAATTCAGGCTGTTCTAGACCTTCCTGAGCAAAGGACCATCAGGGACATCCAACGTCTGACAGGTCGCATGGCCGCCCTGGCACGGTTCATTGCCAGGTCAGCAGACAAGTCAACCCCATTCTTCAAGGTGCTGAAAGGCAACAAGCAATTCAAATGGGAAGACGAGCAAAAAGAAGCGTTCGGGCAATTGAAGGAGCACTTAAAGAAACTCCCCACCCTGGCAAGACCGGTGGCAGGAGAAAAGCTTTTCCTTTACATCGCTGTAACCAACGTGACAGTCAGCGCGGTCATCTTAAGGGAAGAAGCAGGCGCTCAACAGCCCATATATTTTGTAAGCCACGCCCTGGGGGCAGCAGAGAAAAATTATCCTATGGTCGAGAAAGCGGCCTACGCAGTTGTTATAGCAGCCAGGAAGTTGAGGCCGTACTTCGACGCACACCCCGTCGTAGTACTAACAGACCAACCCCTGGAGAAGGTGTTAGAAAAGTTTGAGAAATCAGGCAGATTGCTGAAGTGGGCTATCGAGTTGAGTGGACTGGGGATAACATACCAGTCAAGAACAGCCATCAAGGCCCAAGCCCTGGCCGACTTTCTGGCAGAATGTTCCCACTCTGAAGACGATGGCCCAACCTTCGGCGAGTGGATCGTATACACCGATGGGTCCTCAACGGCCAACGGAGCAGGGGCGGGGGTAGTGTTGACCAGTCCGGAAGGGACCGATTTTGAGCATGCGCTCAGATTTGTCTTCCTCGCCTCGAATAATGAAGCCGAGTATGAAGCAGTACTTGCAGGCATCAACCTGGCCAAGGCTGCAGGCGCAGAACGGGTCGTTTTGGCCACAGACTCCTAGCTCATCGCCAACCAAATCAATGGAGAATATGAAGCTAGGGACCAAACTATGGCCGCGTACCTGGAAGTGGTGAAAAGGGAACTATCAGGTTTGAAATCATATGAAATCAGACAGATCCCACGATCCCATAATAACAGAGCGGACGCCCTGTCAAAACTAGCTAGCTCCAGCCTGCAAGATATAAGAAGGTCAGTATGGGTGGACGTCGTCCAGGAGAAATCTACCGTCCCCTATCAAACCGTCGGTGCGGTGGAGGAAGCAGGGCCTGAAGACTGGAAGACCCCCATCATCCTGTTCAAAAAACACGGAGTCCTACCAACCGACCCTGTACAGAAAAGAAAAATGCCAGCAAGGGCTGCATGGTTCATCATAATAGGAGAAGACCTGTACAAAAAATCTTTCTCGTCCCCTCTGCTCAGGTGCCTGGGGGCAGAGCAGGCGGCGGAGGGGTTGGACGACATCCACTCCGGAATATGTGGCCATCACATAGGAGGGAAGTCACTAGCACACAAGGCCTTGAGAGCCGGATACTACTGGCCGACCCTGCTGGCCGACGCAAAAGACTGAACCCAAAAGTGCAGAAAATGCCAGCTTTTCGCCCCATCCATCCATGCCCCGGCCCAGGAGCTCAGACCGATCCTGTCTCCCATCCCCTTCGCTCAGTGGGGGATGGACATATTGGGCCCCTTCGGGGTAGCCACCGGGGGAAGAAAGTTCTTGATCGTAGCTATTGACTACTTTACCAAATGGGTGGAAGCTGAGGCAGTGCCTAACATCACCGAGCCTGCGGTCAGGAAGGTGATTTGGCGGAACATTATCACCCGGTTCGGCCTGCCAAAAATGCTGGTGTTTGACCATGGAAGACAATTCGATAATGACCCCCTGAGATTATGGCTGGAAGGTCACGGCGTTGCGGTTGCTTATTCTGCCGTCTGCCACCCTCAAACCAACGGGCAGGCAGAGGCAGCCAACAAGCAGATTTTGAATGGCCTAAAGAAAATGGTGGATGACCTCAAGGGCAGGTGGGCCGACGAACTCCCCAGCATACTCTGGTCAATCCGGACCACCCGAAAGGAGTCTACGGGCCAGACCCCGTTCGGCCTGGTGTATGGTGCAGAGGCCTAACTACCAATTGAGGCCAGGATCCCCTCCCTGCGCTCCTTACAATACGACCAGGCCGAGAATGAGGTAGCGATGGCAGAGGCCTTGGATCTGGTCAGTGAGGTAAGGGAGGAAGCCAGCACCAATATCGTAGCTTACCAGCAACGAATGAGGAAGGCGTACAACAAAAGAGTGCATCAGCGAAATTTCCAGATGGGTGATCTAGTCCTCAGAAAGACACAGGCCGTAGGAAGATCGAGAGAGCACGGCAAACTTAGCGCTAATTGGGAGGGTCCATACCAGGTAACTCAAATCTTAGGGCCAGGCACGTATAAAATCGCCAATCTAGAGGGCCAAGAGTTGAGTGCCCACTGGAACACAGACACCCTGAAGAAATATTATGTTTAAAACAGAATCATAAAGTAGTCTTCGTTTCTTTAAAATTGGCGGAGAACGATCAAAGAATGTCGACGGCTCCGACCACCCTTGTGATAGATTTTTACGAAGAAAGTAAAAGATCCTCAAAGTCTATACTCGTTGCCTGTTCAAACTCGCGTTTTCACACACAAACGAGCAGGGGGCAATAGGGGGAGGCCCCCCTGTTGCCAGAACTAAGGAAAATAGCCCCCCCAACAAAAATTCAAACGCCTCCCTGCAGGCAGGGGGTAGGCCCCCTGGACTCTGACCAAGAGCCAGGAACAGGCCAAACGAACAAGGACTGGGGGCAGGCCCCCCAACCTTGTATAAAAAACGCATAATGCCACCCTGCCAGCCTCTGGGCAGGCAGGGGGCAGGCCCCTGGACTCTGACCAAGAGCCAGGAACAGGCCAAACGAACAAGGACTGGGGGCAAGCCCCCCAACCTTGTATAAAAAAACGCATAATGCCACCCTGCCAGCCTCTGGGCAGGCAGGGGGCAGGCCCCTGGACTCTGACCAAGAGCCAGGAACAGGCCAAACGAACAAGGACTGGGGGCAAGCCCCCAACCTTGTATAAAAAACGCATAATGCCACCCTGCCAGCCTCTGGGCAGGCAGGGGGCAGGCCCCTGGACTCTGACCAAGAGCCAGGAACAGGCCAAACGAACAAGGACTGGGGGCAAGCCCCCCAACCTTGTATAAAAAAAACGCATAATGCCACCCTGCCAGCCTCTAGGCAGGCAGGGGGCAGGCCCCTGGACTCTGACCAAGTGCCAGGAACAGGCCAAACGAACAAGGACTGGGGGCAAGCCCCCCAACCTTGTATAAAAAACGCATAATACCACCCCACCAGCCTCTGGGCAGGCGGGGGGCAGACCCCCTGGACTCTGACCAAGAGCTAGGGGCAGGCTAAACGAACAAGGACTGGGGGCAAGCCCCCCCGACCTTGTATAAAAAACGCATAATGCCACCCTGCCAGCCTCTGGGCAGGCGGGGGGCAGACCCCCTGGGCTCTGACCAAGAGCCAGGGATAGGCCGAACGAACAAGGGCTGGGGGCAAGCCCCCCAACCTTGTATAAAAAACGCAGCCACCCTGCTTACCCCTGGGCAGGCAGGGGAGGGCCATGCTTGGGAAAACAAGGAAAGTAAAAGTAAAGGACAAACATTCAAAGATTAATCCAGAAAAGAGTGGCAAGTTTTTAACAAAGCCCAAAATAAAGATCCAGAAAGGTCAGAACATTACAGACAAAGCTGGCCATTCTAAGGCTCAACATAAAAAAGTTATCAACAAAGAGTAAAGGCCTAGGCATCAGGCACACCATGATTGGGACCAGCAAGCTCCTTGGGGGTTCCAGCCGCCAGAGCTTCATTCTTGGCAGCATAAAGGTTTCGAAATGCGTCCTCGTCGAAGACAGGAAACATTTCCTTGATTACCTCCATAACAAGCTCCAAGGAGGAAGTAGCCCCATTTTCAAAACTCAAGTCCGAGGCAGCTTCAGCTTCCTTCAGGATGGCATCTTTCTCATCTTGCCACCCAGCCTGAGCCCGTTTGAAGTCTGAGCTGGTTTTGGACAGTTCTTCCTCCAGATCAGCTGCTTTCTTCTTGAGATGCTCCATCTCAGCCAGGGACGTTTCAGCGCGCTCCATTGCCAGGCGGCTCTCCCTCAGTTCCGCCTCGAGCTTGGACGCCTCCCTCACAGCCTGCTCCCCCTGAAGCCTCCATTGGTTGGCCTGTACCTTCACTTCCTCCAGCTCGTTCTCTTGTTTGGACAGCTGGTCCTTCAGGCCCCCAATCAGGGTCACATCCCTTTCAACCACGGCCAGGCGATCAGGGGGAGGGACCCCAGGGGTGATAGTCAGCTCCTCGTCACTTAGGCGACTAAGGGCCGCCAGCTCGGCAGAAGCCTGCAACACCCTGGAAGTACGCTGTATGTACTGAATCACCTGGTGGGAAGTGTTGGTTATCGACTTAATAAGGCGATCTGCCAAAACAGTACCAGAGTCCGAGAGCAAGCCTGATACATCAACACTGTCACCCGCAGCATAGTGGAGCTCTGCATTCTCCTCCAAAAGAGAAGTGCCCGGGACGTCGTGAGCAGGACGTTTCGCCTCCGGGGTCTCCACGTCGGCCTCTAAGTCAACCATAGGCACGGTCCCTGGAGCCTCCCTACTCCTCTTTCTCCTATGGACCAGGGGAGCACTCTCTCCAGTTTGCTCAGAGTCAGCAGGGTGAGACCCCGGGGAAGCGTGTGCCCTAGCAGGGGAATCATCCTGCCGGCGAGCATAGGAGGGGGTCGCCACAGAAGTAACTTCAGCCTCCCCACCCTGAGCATTGGGAGAGGGAGCTGCCGGCTTTAGCCGGGGAGGGAAGGGGAGCCGTCGGCCAGAGGCGAGCTCCTTCACAAACCTCATCAAGTTCTTCTCTCCTTTCTTGAAGTTGGAGGGAAGAAGGGGGACTTTTCGAGTGACAACGAACTCCTCAGTCAGACCAAGCCTCCTCACCTGCTTCCGGGTCCAAAGGCGAGAAGCAGCACCTGCAAGACGGGTAAAAAGGCCAATTAAGAAAACAGGGATGAGAACCTCAGGAAAAATCACCAGGCCAGTTGAAGCCCCTGAACTACCTTCAAGGCCGGGAATCAAACCCAGCGGGATCAGATATTCATCCGTGGTGATAAGGTCTGCGTGAGGAAGCCAGAAAGCAGGCTCAATGGGAGGAGCCCCCTCAGTAACCCTAAATTTCTTAATCAATTCTTCATCTGCCTGACTCAGCTTCACCTTCAAGTCTTTTCCCCCGACACCCGGGTGATACTCCTCACGGGTTTCCAGGCGGGTATGTACGTGGTTCCTAAAATGCCTAGGGATCCGCCACCCTGAGGCACTATGTACGTACAGGAAATTGTCTTTCTAGTCTTTCAGGCTGTTTAAAGCCGGCCAGACCAGAGCGTATTTTTTCGATTTCAGAATGGACCAGTACCCAGGGGAGTCATCCCCCCTTGATGAGGATACCATTTGCAGCCAAGTCATGGCACGCAAGGCATCAATAGAGGGCCCCTCTCCGTGGAAGAGGCAGGTCCAGGTATAAGCCACCAAGGTCCTGATGGCTGAGGCAGTCAGCTGGGCAATGGCCACGTTCATCCTCCTGAAAGCCTCCTCCAAGAAGGGGTGAAGAGGGAATCGTAGGCCGAATTCCAAGCTTTTGTGGTAAACAGCCACACAGCCATCAGAAGGGCAACACACCGTATCTTTTTCCCCAGGGATTATGACGGTGTACCCCTCCCCGAAGTGATAGAATTTCTCAATCTCCTCGGCAGCATTACTCTCCAGAATTAGATCTCGGTTCTTGGTCTCGGGGTAGGTTCTCAAAGGAACCAGGTACTTGTGTTTGTCCAAGAAGTACCTTCTCCCTTTTTCCCTGGGAGCAAGGCCGTTAACGGTGGAGGGGTCAATCTCCAATGCACCGTCGTCGGAATCGACGACGTCAAAGGGAGCGGGTTCGGGTGATTCGGCACCCCCATCCTCCTCGGGGCGATTTCCCCCGCCAGGTCTGACCCCAGAGGAAGAGGCCAAGTCAGTTCTACCCCCTCTCCTATCCTCCGTCCCTCCAGACGACGGACTAAAGGTAAGAGCGCGAGCGCGAGACATTCTATTTCGCGAAGGAATATGAGAAAAAGGAAGAAAAACTAAGAGTTGGAATCAAGATTCTAACCTAGAAAGATGATCGTCGCCGAAAAAAGTCCGAAGTTAGGCGCCCCTCGAAATCTTGAAAGAAGTTCTCAGCAGCAAAGAGAGTGAGGAAGAAGTGAAAGTTCGAGTTTCGAAAATGCTAAAAAGGGAATTAGGGGAAGTAAATGGGCTTATATAGGTCTGGGCAGTCGAAGGGTCACCTCCCTCTGCAAAGCTCTCCCCGCAAATCATCCCCCACGTGTCGCACCTCTAACAACCAACCTCCTCATCCCAAGAAAGCCTCGAGAAGGCAAATAGACGCCTGGGACATTTATTCTCTCAATGACGCCACTCTCCCTCCAGATAATAATAGTAAAAACAAAAACAAATAATAGCAAATAATAAAGTGCCACATGAAAACCAAGCCGCCTGATCTTTTCATTAAAATTAAAGAAAACCCGAAAAATGGGCAAATTACATGGCATGCAAGCCAGGAATACAAAAGGAGCCTCTATTTCCGGCTCATTATGCCTGCACCCCTCGGGCAGGCCTAATCATCGTCAGAGCCCGGGGAGTAATCCCCAGGGCTGTTGCGCCCTCCAATGTCAGATCCCCAGTCCCAATCATCGGAATCTTTGAAGGGATCTGCCGAATCATCATCATCCCCACGACCAGAGGAGTAACCCTGGCCGTCACTATCGCCGGAGTCCCGGCTGCTGACATCCCAGTCCCTGCCATAAGGACTGTCTCGGTATCATCACAAGAGCCGCAACCAACTTTCTTCCTCAGGGGAGAAGAGGGGCCCGACTCAGAAGAAGAGGACAGCCCTGAGCAGTCAGGGTCGAACTGCCCAGGGTGCAGCCATGGAAAGCACTCATGGCATCCCCTATCGAAACAGCCCCCACCCTGGGGGCAACGCCTGAACTTTGGGGCGGCTAGAGAAGCCCTCTGAGGACGTTTGCCCGCTCTGATAAGGGCCCTCCTGGACTTCCGGGGACGTTGAGCGTGGGATCGCCGGCTACGGCGCAGAACAAGAAAAGACGCCCGAGAATACCTTAATTTCCAACGCCCCGTAAAGCGACGGCTCACTACGCGAGCCCCACGACAGAAAAGCACTCTAGTAATCCACGACATTTTCTCTGAAGGAAGAAGAAAAGGTTGAAGATGGGCTGAGAAAATAGTAGAGAAACCGCAATTTATACGGAGAGTAGCCAAAACATTAAATGGCGCCACAACTACTTCAACAGGGGTCACGGCCAATCAGCGCACCCGCACGCTACCCAAAAATCCGCTGGGAATAGGAAGCAATCATCACTAAAAGAACATTCCAACCTCGGGAACAAGCAGTGCATTTAATGCAAGGGCTCAGGGGTCAACTGCATCCCATCTCAAGAGACGCCTGCCAAGAGAAAGACCCCGCCTCCCTCTGGCCGCCGTGGGCCAATTGATGGGAGTTGACCAAGTACCACGGGTCGCCCGCCTGCGGGGCCCCGGAGCGGTTCGCCCCCAGGGCGAATCTAAAATCACCCGTCTGCCCCCCCTGCGAAGGACTACGGAGAGAATCCCGAAAGGCTTGCGCCTGCCGAGCAGGGCCCTTCTGCCAGCCGAGCAGGGCCTCCAAGTTCTCATCGTGTTCATTTCCAGGGTGCCCGAACCCCCAGTACAAGCAGGGGAATCCGAGGGCCCATCCGTCATTCTGCCTCAGGTAATGGGAAGCGGGTGGACGAGGAGAAGCCACGTGTCGTCCTCGCATCCACCCATTCTCCCGCTCTTTTCCCTCTCTTCCTCTCTCTCTTGTGGGAAGGTATAAATACCCACTCATTTCCCACATAGAGGGGGTTTGATTTTCTCTCTCTAGACCCTTACTCCTAAAAACCGCCACCTAGTTCCTCACGAGCTAGGTTCGTCAAGGCATTCACGGACTGACTTAGGCATCGGAGAGGGTTCCCTCGGATAACCTCCGAGGCCCTGTGCGTTGCTTGTGCAGGGAGCAGGCTCAATCCGCCGGGAAGGTCCGACCACAGGCGAGGGGAAAGGAGAGATCAAAGGAAATCAAACAAACGATATCCGAACACTAAGGACCCGAATTCGTAGCCGGGTTAATTGATTCCTTAACCGGAACAATACTGAAATGAATGAAGTTTCTGTTGTAAGAAATTAAGAATATTAATTTTTGTGTTTAAATCTGTGAATTTGAGTAATGATCCGTTATTCATTTTTTGTATTTGTCAATTCATTTTTGGTTTAGTAATCATTTGTATTTCATTTTTATGTGTATCATATAAGACGAATACTTAAAGATGACATGTTAATTGAGAATATGCAAAAGTGGAAAAAAACGTGGTTCAATTAAGGGGAGAGTAAAAGGGATTTTGAATGGAAATTAAGTTTTTTTGGAAGGAAAAATTGAGTATTGTGGAAAAATAAAGAGAATGGGAAAAGGAGATAATAAGGTAATGCAAAAGAAGAGGGAAGGAAGATGTTGATTGAGTTTGGTTAAAGGATGAGTGATATTAAGGGTTGATGGAAGAAGATTAGGATGGAAACCGTCAATATTGACGGTTTTTTTGACGGAAGTTGGTGTTTGGTGCCTTTTAACAAAGAAATATAAATCTAAGGTGCTTTTGGGCAAAAAAAAAAACTTGAGGTGCCTTTTTTACAAAAGACCTAAATGTTAGGTGCCTTTTGACAAAAAAACTCAATACTAAATAGCTAAATTAGAAAACCGAAGTTAAAATATTTACTACATACTACTACTCAAACATACGACATAAAATCGAGTAACGTCCTAAAGATACCTTGAATCGATATCTGAATCAATCATGTTCTTGTCCTCGTCGAGTCCAAGCTAAATTCATAAAACTGGAGAAGGACGGAGGATGAAAATTGGGGAATGAGGGACACGGACTTGAAATGAAACAGCATCAGCCTATGAACAGCAACACGGTACGACACCACTGATCACGACCCACAACAGTAGCCCAAAGTAACTCGAACAAAACATGGACTCGATATATCAAAACAGCAGCGAAACTAACAGCGAGAAGAAAACGACACTAGTGGAGCGGCAACAACAGCAACGCACAAACAACAGCAGAGCAAAAGAAGAAAAACAGGAAGTTTAAGAACAATGGAAAAAGGAAGGAAGAGATATACTAAGTATAACGAACAGCAGCAACCACGGAATCGATAAGTCGAAAACCGTACAGCAAGAAACACGGACATCAACAACAACAAATTGACGGAGCAGAAAAAGGAGGATAGCAGCAGCGGAAAGCATCAGACAGAACGGGGAAGAAGAGGAAGCAACAACAGACAGAAGAACAAAAGAGGAAGATTTAAGAAGGGGAAGAAGAACAAAGGGGAAAAGATCGAAAATAGGACAACATCAGCGTAGCAGCAACTACATCAACGAGAATCGGTGTAAGAAGGAATTAAAAGAAGAAAATAATAAGAACGAAAAGGCAGCAGTAGTGCAGCAGCACGACAACTAAACCGAAAAGAACCAATACCGAATTCAAACGAAAAAGACAGTAGCAGCAGCAGAGACATAGGAACATAACAAACAACAACAATGAGAACAACGAGAAGAAGGAAAAAGAAAGAAGTGCGATACGGACAGAACAACAATAACAATGCGACAAAAGCGAAAGACAAAACAAAGAAGAAGAAGAAGAAGAAGAAGAAGCAGCAGTATGCAACAGTAAGTCGAGGGTAACTGCAGCAGAAACGAAGAGGAATTACCTTTCAGAATCAGGCAACAGAGAGCGACAATAGTAGCAGCAGCGGCTAGATACCGTGATGGCTGGACGCGTAACATAGAACAGAACAGAGGAGGAAGGGAATAGATGGGGCAGACGAAAAAGACAAGTATTGAGGAAGAATTAGTGAAGCAGCAACTGAAGAAAAATGGAGAAGATGCAGAAAAGAAAGGAAAAGAAACGAAGGGGGAGGAGGTACGAAGAGGTGGAACAAAAGGAATGAGTGAAGAGGTGGAGTTAAAAACAAGGAGAAGGGTGATATGATTGCGTTAAGAGCAAAGGGTTCAAGGGGAGATGAACCAAAAAGGGGAAGTAAGCGGTGGATCAGGGGAGAAGAATGAAAGCAGGGTGAAGAAACGGTGGAGGAATAAGGAAGGTGGAGGAAATGAATAAATAAAAAGAAATAACGACAGGCACACGTATAAAATGAAAATGGGAAAAGGGGTTGAACTAGTTCAATTAAATGAATCGGGTTAGAATAAGAAATCAAACAATTTCCGAAACGATAAGTTGACTGACCCACGAATCGAATTAAAACGAGTTAATAAAATTAATAAATAATCGGGCCGACAAATAAAATGAGTAATAAATTATTCGAGACAAAAAATGAAGCTTAAAGCAATAAATAATTAGACGGTGAAATAGTATTTCCCGAAAAATAAATAAATCTTCGTTCAAGTGAATTAAGTTGATTTCACGAGGAAAGGAAATCAATGTTTTGACAAAACTTAATATAAATGAACTTCGAACCGAAAAATAGAAATTCGAGCTTAAATTTGAATAAGTAAAGGAATTTAGAGTTTAAATCGTCAAAATAGATTTTCGATAAGAATTAAATAAACGTATAAAATGAATCGAAACAGAAATAAAAATATGTTTTAAATATAAGAAGAGTTTCCGAGTCAAATAAAGTTTTAGTAGTTTGAAACGATTAAACGATAAATTCGTTTTATAATAATTTTAAGAATTACGAGTTAAATCGTAAATAAAATAAAAGTACGAACATAAGTTTTAAATTAATTTAATTTATAAAATCAGGGGTGTTACATTTGTAAATCGATGTATGCGCGATGTTTTAACGTTAATTAGAAAATAACGATAATAAAGATATTAGAAACAAAAGAATAAAAACGACGCAATGACAAAGAAAAAAGATGGACGGAAGAGACGGGAGAAGAGAAGTCGGGATTGAATTTTACACCCTCAACCTACATGCTTTTGTCTCGAAGATCGGCTAGTATAGTAGTGGCTTAGGCACGGGAGCGTCGAGATGTATATAGGAGAGTTATGGTGTGTATAATTGGGAAGGGATTTGACGAGTTTTGCTCTCGGGTTTTGACGAGTTTTGATCTCGGGTTTGTGTATAGGGTTGTCGAGATGATTGTGATTTAAGGGTTGGAATATGGAGGTTTTCGAGGTAGAAGAAGGTTGGAAGAAGATGTGAATTGTGATGGGTGAAAATTTTTAGAATTGTGTTGAGGGGGTGAGGTATTTATAGGAAAAGTACTCGGTTTTGGATAGATTTTAGGAAAGAAATCCTATCCTAAATTGTAGAGGTTTTGGTTGTCGGGTTCTCTTCTAAGAGTGCATGCAGCTGATATTTTATGGTTTTTGACTTCAAGTTGGACTCTCGAAGTTTGCATGACTGTTTTTTATGTCTCGGAAACGACTTTGACCGGGGTTTGACTCGATCGCTAAAAGACGGTTTTATTTCCGGTGTCGGTTTTGACCCAAATTTGTCTTATTTGATTGGAAACGACCCACTGGGCCTGAATTTGAGGTTAGTTTTGTGAGATTTGTACTCCGTTAAAAAGCCGAGCCAAAACTAATGATTTTGAGCCCATATCCGAGCGCGTAAAAGCACGTTCGTGTCCGATCATCATCGGGTGTTTGTTTGAAACTGCTATAGACACCTAGCCGCTAAATGTGGGTGTCTACACCAATAATCAATCAATTAGAATTAAAACAATATTTAGGCGACAGTTGATGGGAGGGATTTGCCGTGGATCCCCACCGTCAAATAATAACCAACTACAGTAGATAGGGTAAGTCGGGTCGAATCCACGGGGACGGTAAGAGGTGTCTAGACTAGGTCTGCCTAAACACGAGACTAGGTCAACGAACTAAACTAGACTAAGGCGATAAGAAGGGGATGAATCTATGACTATGACTAAGGTAACGAAGAAATCAAATAAGGAAAGGGTAGGGTTAGGTTGGGTTCATAAGTGTAGTAGGATAGTTGGGAGATCGAGGGTGTAGGTTTCACCTAGTTACTAAGGTCGGTCCGGGCTCTCGCTACGTAGACCAATGTCCGCACTCTTGTGTCAAAGACAAAACCCGAATACTTATGCAAGTTGTCACCCAATACACAAGGATTCAACCACAAATCAATCACACAATGAGAAGAGGAAGGCAAGCAAGAGGAGCATTTGCAACTACTACTCTAACAAGCAATTCAACAAACACATGGTGCTCTTAATATGTGACTAGTAACAAAGAATCCACCTTTACCCACAATCAAACCCTAATCATCTATAATCAACACTTAATCCCCCTACTAACCCCACAACAAGTCTACTCAAACATAACTAAACTAATACTAACCATAACAAAAGAAATCAACACAAACAACAAAACATTCATAATGGAATAACAAGAACAATGAACAATAATCAAAGATTGAAACTTGAAAGATTAAACATGAAAGATTAAAGGAAAAGAGAAAGGAAAGATTATACCAAACTAGATGAAAGGAAAAGATGAACACTTGTATAGAAGAAGACCCAAAACATCCACCAATGTTGTCAAGATTGGTAGAATCTCCAAGAATTCCAATATTACAAGAGTAGTCTAACTAGATTAAGCTAAGATTAAGGATTAACTAAGGACTAATCTACTCTAATCTAGGCTAATCTAACCTAAAGTAGTCAAGGGTTTAGTGGGTAATGAAGAACCTAAGCTGAACATCCCATAAGAATACAAGAGGAAGGGTATATATAGGGTTACAATGAGTAAGGAGAAGAAAAGAAGCAAAAGCGAGCTGCCAGTGGCCCTTCCCGGTCGGGAAGAGGTGGTCCCGGTCGGGTAGGGTCCTTTCCCGGTCGGGAAGCCACCTTCCCAGTCGGGAAGAGCTCATCACAGGCCCATCTCTTTCTTGCACTTCATCCCGGACGGGATGAGCCCATTCCCGTCGGGGATGAGTCTTGTAGGCCTCCAATATGATCTTTAAGGTCCCTCCTTGCCTCTCATGGGCTTCCCATCGATTCTTGGGACTCGGTATCGAGCCTAAGGGGCTCGGGAATGGGTCCCAAGGTCTCGGAATCAAATCCAAGGCATCGAGTGATCGTTCCTTCGCTTCGTTGGCTCCAAAAAGTGTATGTATCGAGTCGGAATCGCTCCAACTCTTCATGAATGGTCTCGGGAACCTGAAACGAACTAGAGGAAGCATGAGTAGCCCATAAACCGCTCCCAAGGAGCGATTCCACAAGGAAAATGGGACCAAAATACAACAAAATAGGCACTACAAACTACACTTATCAACAGTTCATACGATTAGTAACAGGTCAACTGACTATAACCCAAATAATAATACGCATCGATCCTCCATAGATAAAATTTAGCTACTCATATTAATTATAATAGAACTAACAGAAGATGATTTGCAATTTAACATGACAAAGATGAATCGAATCAAATTACGGAATTTAATAATAATCTATTCTAGAAAATGATGAACGATATAAATTATGTAATAACAATTACTACGAAAATGAAAGGTGAATTAAGACAAGAATTAAAGTATAAAACTGAAATTGAAATTAAAATTAAGAGTATCGATACCAAGAATTCAAGATCTGAAAAGGAAGAATGATGTTCAATGTATCTCGCGAAGAAAACCGGAAGTAACGTAATACTTCAATGCTAAGTAAAAACCAAAAATAAAAAGTGAAGTGTGTAATGTAAAAGTAAAAGTGGCTGACAATGAAGTCAGAAAACTGATTTAAAAGAAATCAGTTGGACTTAAAACGGGCCCAAAATTCAAAGTGAATTAAAATTAATGTGCGGCCCGAGTTTGATGCACTCGATCGAGTGCACGCACTGGCTCGATCGAGTGGGTCGATATAAGCTCCAACTCTTGTTCGTTTTGGGCTAAAAGGAGGAATTGACCCAATATTCCAACGTAGTCCAGTTGAGTGCGATCGTGAGGCACTCGATCGAGTGCTATAGCACCACTCGATCGAGTGGGTACTGCTGAAACTCGCGGCTGAGTTCTTCTTTGCTTCTCGGCTTTTCGTTTTCTTCCTCGACTTCCGTTCTCGTCTCGGCTATCTGGGTTATTACTCCAAAATATACTCGAAATTGCTTCTAACCTGCAAAATAGCACGAGAATCGGCAGTATCGACTTTCTAATAAAAATCGACACTAAACTTATAATTTAGGAAGTAGAAAAGCTCAAAAATATGTATCGGGGGACGATAAAATATGATATAAAATGTATTGATCACAAGACTACTGTAATCCATTAATGAAGCGCGACAATAATAATGAGAAACAGATTATGATGATGATCGAGCATCATTAACAACAACAACAACAACAACAACAACAATTGTTCCTCTCCAAATTCTAATGAAAAATAGGGTACTAAGAAGGGTAAGAAGATAACTAAAAGTAGCACAAACGAGCAACAGCAGCTACCAACGACAATTAACGGCAGTAACAACAATAACAATAGCAGCAACAACAATAACGGAACAGGAGCAGAAACACATAACAACAGCAATAGAAGCGACACACCAACACATCAATAACGAAAAAACAACAAAGGAACAAAATAGGGAAGAAGAAGAAGAAGAAGAAGAAGATTACCACGAACAACAGCAACAAAAAGTGACAATCAGGGAGTATGATTGTTGAATACCTGGTGAATGATGTAAATATAAGTAAAATTAGAGTGAAAAAATCGAAAATTAGAGTAAAAAAACTGAAAATCGAAAATAGGAATCGCAAATCGCGGATGAGAAAATCGCGGATGAGGATCTTTTAATTAAATAATAATAAAAAAAATCAACTAAATAATCTTTCAATTATTATAATATATATTTAATCTATTATATTAATGTCATGTTTTACAATTTTTAGGTAAAAACCTTTAAAGCTTATTATTTTTAAAATTATCGTGAAAAAAATTACATAAATGAAATATTTAGATTCGTGGTAGAAAATGTTTTCATTAGAGCATAAATTTTATATTATTTGTTCGAAAAAAATGTGATAAGTCTATTACATACAACAGCTGTAAAATTATGCCACATCAACAAATTATAATATGGTGATGAAATTTTATATTATAAATAAGAGTAATCATTCGTACTTCGATATCTACCAA
Organism: Agrostemma githago; assembly: GCA_958450325.1. Taxonomy (NCBI): domain Eukaryota; kingdom Viridiplantae; phylum Streptophyta; class Magnoliopsida; order Caryophyllales; family Caryophyllaceae; genus Agrostemma; species Agrostemma githago. Next base: position 28,755,227 of record OY288254.1, on the reverse strand, counting down.
AAATCTTTTGAATCTCAAAAAGAGCTCTTAAATAAGTTATCCTACATTGAAAAATTATGATGAGGTGATGAAATTTTATATTATAAATAAGGGTAATCATTCGGTTTTAAATATCGACCAAGAAAAACATTTAAATTATCTCACATCGAAAAATTATGATGAGGTGATGAAATTCGATATCATAAATATGACTAATCAATCGTTGTTAGATATCTACCAAAACTCTATTGAGTCTTAAAAATCTTTCAAGATTATCAACTCAAGTAAAAGTATCTTAAGAGTTCTTGAGACTACATCTAAACTAAAGTCAAAATTATCATACTTCGAAAATAAGATGACGTGATGAAATTTTACATTATAAATAAGATTAATCATTCGTTCTTATATATCAATCAAAATCTTTTGAGTCTTAAAAAATAGTTGAGAACTTATGTAAGATTATATCACATCAAAAAATTATAATAAGGTGATGATGAAATTCTATTATAAAAATAAGAGTAATCATTTGTCCAAAATTATAATAAGGTGATCGAATTCTATTATACGGAATATAAATAAGAGTAATCGTCCGTCCTTAATAACCTAGATGGAAAAACAAACTCTTTTGAGTCTTAAACATAGCTCTTAAGACCGTACACAGACACACACACACTTAATTAAGTAAAATGATCACACTGTTGAGCCTTACAAAAATTTCTTAAGACTATAAACGTGAGTAAAATTTCTCACATCGAAAACTTATAATAAAGTCATGAATTTCATAGATTTCATCAACCAAACATCTTGAGTTTTAGAAAAGCTCTTAAGACTATAATAAACTTAAGCTCTTAAGACTATAATAAACTTAAGCTCTTAAGCATGAAAAGCTCTTAGTGTATTCACGACGTTTGCTTATTTGGTTGCCAATTTTGGAGTGTGAAGCTTGCGTAACGTTTGGAACAACGTTTGGAATGTTTGGAATGATGTTTGGGACGTACTGTGGTTGTTGGTTTGTTTTATTGTGCAGATTTTGGTTAGAAAAATAATAAATACAATCAGCCTATTTCACGTAAGGCAGCGACTGATATCAGTCGCTAAATTTTTCATTTAGCGACCGACGTTAGTCGCTGTACGACGCTCAAAGAACGCCACGTCACACCCCTTAGCGACTGATTTCAGTCGCTAATCTGACGCTCTTATCGACTGAAATCGGTCGCTAAAGGGACGCCATAGCGACTGATTTCGGTCGCTAACTTTAGCGACCGAAATCGGTCGCGCGTAGGTATTAGCGACCGATTTCAGTCGCTAGATGCGACTACCTGTTGCGACTGTTTCTTAGCGACTGTTAACTGTCGTGCGTCTCTTTTTAGCAATAGATGACGGTGGCTAAGCTCAGTTGCCCCAGACTTAAATTCTTGTAGTGTGCCTTTTGTGTCTTTAAAAAGCTCTTAAGACTATAAACGTGGGTAAAATTCTCCCACATCGAAAAATTATTATAAAGTTATGAATTTCATATTATTTGTTCGAAAAAGTAATAAATCTATTACATATAAAAATAGTAAAATTTTCTCACATCGAAAAATTATACTCCGTAATAAGGTGATAAATTTCTATATTATAAATAAAATAATCATTCGATCTTAGATTTCAAACAAAAATCTTTTGATCGTTAAGCTTTGAAGACTATTAAATTAAGTAAATTTATCTCACATTGAACTATTATGATTTTATTTATAGATAATAGTTAGGTGGTTTGTCCCACATTGAAAGAATAATGTCATAATGTGAAATTTAATATGCATAGATTAAATATACTTCTTCCTTCCATAAATAAGAAATATTTACAAAGAGAAGAAGATAGAAAGACGGACGAAAATAGAATATGGGAAGAAATAGACGGAAAGAGGAAGTAGTATGATTGTACTACATTGAAAGATTATCATAAGAGGTGATCCTATGATGTCATTATTAGTTCTTAGATGTCAACTATCAACCCAAATTTTCCAAGTATTGTCTTAAAGAGAGATATTACGAGTTTTAATTATTATCTCCACAATAGTGAAATTTGTTAAAAGAAACTTTAAATTTGTATTATTAAATATTAATTTGTCTTAATAATCTACTCCCTCACATTCCCTGGATTCTTACCATTTGATTAAAATATTGCTCACATATATTCAACTTATGGTGGAATCCAAAGAATGGGAGTGAGTATTAAATATTCCCTCTATTATCTTGAATCGGCCTCACTTCTCTTTTTTTGTGAGGGAATAAGTGAGCCAATGGGGTTAATTCAAGAATATAGAGGAAGTATATTAATTTGAGAGAGTTATTAAAGGTATAAAGTTTAAAAAATGATGTTATTTAAGGTATAAAATATCAATTTACCCTTATTTTTATAACCTTCATATGAGGTCTTTTATTTCAATGTAAACAAATGATGATACATAGTTTACATATAACTTTTAATTTATAAGATTCTTTTTCCAGTGTTATTCAACGTCTTTTATTTTTATAATTTTTATTCCAGGCTATATGCTTGTGCTAAACTGGTTGAAAAAATTTATTGTAGAATTATGAGTCTATGGGCGCGGAAGTTGTCGTATGATGGGTGGTTGACATTGGTTCAATCTGTTCTTTCTCAAGTCCATGTTTATTGGGCAATGATTTTCATCATGCATAAGTGTGTGCTAGCTCAGATTGACGGTCTGTGTAGGAATTTTTTATGGGAAGGCAAGGAGACTTATCATCGTGTGCTCCTCTTGTGGTCTGGGAAAAGGTTTGTTATCCTAAAGTAGAGGGTGGGTTGGGTCTGCGTTTGTGAAGTGGAATGAAGCTGCTATCCTCAAGTTAGTGGCCGGCCTAGCTGTTTGAAAATAAAAAAGGTTATGGGTTATGTGGGTGCATTATTTCTATTTAAAGGGCCAATCTTTGCTGACCTATACACCTGGAGTTATGGCTTCTTGGGGATGGAAGAGGATTTGTGAGCTAAAGGAGGTGGCGAAAAGCCAATTCACGGGCGGTCTGTGGCAGTCTGACTCGAGGTCCTACCCTGTTACGGCAGGTTATGAATTTCTGAGGGACAGGAAGCCGGTTGTAGTGTGGTTTTAGCTGTATTGGAGTGGGTGGGCACTTCCCCAACACCAGTTTATAACGTGGCTGGGGTGTAGGGGTGCTCTCAATACGAGAGATAGGCTTCACCTGCATGGCGTCTGTTCTAGGGACCTTTGCTGTCTGTGCGAGACTATTTTTTTGGTAAAGGTAAGTATATTAATAAATGATAGTTACAACTGAATCATTTACATGGTAGGCCTTAAAAGCCTCATAAGAAATTGGAGTCATTAGTGCTTAGTTTGTGAACATTCTTGTTTTTACAATACACTTTAAATTCATTGACAACACTAATAGCTAGTGTTTCTGGTTTGACAATTTGATTCTCCATCCTGCTCTTATTCCTTTGGCTCCAAATATGGTACATAAGTGCACTGATGATGCCATTTTTTACTGCCCTTTGAAGGTTGGTCCCATTCATCTTTTTCCTCCAATTGCTGCTTAGTTCAATCCTGCAATTCCAGTTGAGCGCTTTGGCTACTACTCTGACTACTCTTCCACTATACTCACAATGAATGAAGAGATGGTCATTTCTTTCAGTATATGCAGCACAAGTACAACATTTGTCATCATCAGTAATCCTCAACCTTTATAGTTTCTGTTTGAGATTCAATGCCTGATGGTGTACCATCCATGCTAGCATTCTATGCTTGGGTATAGACCAGTTATTCCAGACCTGATTATGCCAATCCACCTTCCCATTTTTTCTCCTGAGCCATTCATAAGCTTTTGCAATGCTGTAGTTCTTAGGCCCCTGCAAAATTAACTGGTTACTGTCATAACCAGGCTGGAGTATGTCTCTTGCTTGGCAGATTTTCTTCAAAGCCCAACTTGTATCAGCTGTAGGTTGGTATTCCTCCCATCTCTTACCTTTTAGGTACACATGATGCACCCATTGTACCTAGAGTTTGTTCTGACTCCTAGAAATCCACCAAGCAAGCTTTCCTATTATAGCTTTGTTGCACACAGCATTCTACCTCAGGTTTATCCCTTCTTCATTGTATGGTTTACGGATATTGTCCCAAGATATTAGTGGTGTTCTGTGATAGTCTGCCCCCATTCAATAGATAGTTCCTAAAGATGGAATAAATCTGCTTCATAACTGATGTAGGAATGATGAAGATTGAGGCCCAATAGCCATGCAAAGTAGACAGGACACTCTTAATAAGGATAACTCTTCCTGCATAAGAGAGTTTTCGTGCACCCAGTCTCCTGATTCTCTCCACCAGTTTGTTGACAAGCAGTTGACACTTCATTACAATGAGTTTTGAAGGCTTGATAGGGACTCCCAGATACTTAGGGGTCGTTTGGTTCAAACAATAGGAATGGAATGGATTGGAATCTAAAACCAGGGAGGTACAGAGTTTGAACCCAATGCTTGTTAATAGGGGTGTAAACGAGACGATCTGAGCTCGATCTCGGGTGGGCTCGGGTTCGGCTCGTAAATTTGAATTCGGGCTCGGGCTCGGTTCGAAGCTCGTCGAGCTCAAAAAATTGAAGATCGAGCTTGGCTCGTAAAAAGCTCGAGCTCGGCTCGAGCTCGTATCAAGCTCGTTTACCATTATATTTTTTCGTTTGTTTATAAAAATATATAACTAAAAATAACTTTTTTAAAAGACAAAAAAAATATTGTTACAAAATTTTAAAGTATAATAATTATAAATATCAAATAAACATATATTTTGAATTATTAGAATTTAAAATTATTAAACTTATAATGTAAAAAACTAAAAAAACGAGCCCAAACGAGCTTCCGAGCCGAGCCTTACTGAGCTCGAGCTCGGCTCGGATTTTATCAAGCTCGGCTCGAGCTCGTTTTGACCGAGCTTGAGTCGAGCTTTGACCGAGCCGATTCCGAGGGCTCTACGAGCCGGCTCTGATCGTTTACACCCCTACTTGTTAATATCCGTTTGGTTTGATCTTGGAATGGATTGTAAATGTGCATGAGGAGGGTGGAGTTGGAATCCTAGGTAGGAACTATAGATTGGGATTCCAAGGTATTAAGGTGGAATTAGAACCTCTTAGGTTTCTAATTCCAATCCAAAAGTGATGAACCAAACGTTAGAATGGATGGAATCCATTCCAAAAGTCCCAACCAAACACCCCCTTAAAGGGGAGTGTTCCCTCAGAACATCCAAAAATTGGCAGGATATCTTCCTTTAGATCAGTGGAAACTCCATTAAAATATACATTGGATTTACCTTTGCCCATTTTGAGACCTGTTGCTGCAGAGAAGATAGAAAATGTTCTCAACAGAATCATCATTGATTGGACATCTCCTTTAAAAAATAGAAGTAGATCAGTTGCATACATAAGGCTTGAGAGTTTCATAGGCTTGCATATGGAATGATACTTGAAGGGTAAATTACTAGTAGTGTAATTCAACAACCTGGTTAAATATTCCATACACAAAGTGAAAAGAAGAGGAGAGAGTGGGTCTCCCTGCCTCAACCCTCTTTTGCCTGGAAAAAAACCAAAGCTTTCCCCATTTATGCTCAGAGAATAGGTAGTAGTGGTGACATACTGCATAATCATGGTCTTGAAATGTGCATGCATCTCCAACAGTTGCATCATTTGATCAAGAAATCCCCATTCAATAGTGTTATATGCTTTCTGAATATTAATTTTAAAGAGACACCTTGTAGATACACTCTTCCTATTATACAGCCTTATGATATTCTGACATATGAGTATGTTTTCAATAATACTCCTACCCTTGATGAATCCCCCTTGTATAAGAGAGACAATATAAGGAAGGATTGTGGCCAATCTTGAGCAAAGTAGCTTGGAGATGGCTTTGTAAACAACATTGCAGCAAGCTATAGGTCTGAATTTGCAAAACTGTAGTAGGCCTCTCAGTCTTTGGAATCAGAGTAATAACAGTAGTATTAAGTTGTTTAAGCATCTGACCAGAGGTAAAAAAAATCCATGATAGCCCCAGTGGTCTCATCCCCTATATATTATGTCCCAAGCATCTTTAAAAAATTTGCTAGAGTAGCCATCTGGACCAGGTGATTTGTCATCAGGAATGCTAAAGAAGGCCTTCTTAATCTCTTTTGCTGTCATAGGTTGCCCAAATATTAGATGATGTTGGGGTGTGCAGACTGGCCCATGATCAATAATTCTCTTTCTTATGGGTTTAGTTGTTGTACTATCCCCCAAAAGCCCTTTGTAGTATTTTAGGAAGGCAGCCTGAATAGTCTCCTGCTCAGTGTGTAGGGCCCCTTGAGTATCAATTATCTGATTAACAACATCTGTAGTTATTTTAGCTCTTAGAGCTCCATGAAAATAGTTGGTGTTCTGATTCCCTTCTTTCAGCCAAAGACTCTTAGTCTTCTGGTGCAAAAATTCCAGCTGAGCCTCATGAAAATGAGAATAGGCCTCATTGGCTTCCTTTTCCCGAGCCCTTAGATTAAAATTATCAGGCTGTAGATTCAATTCTTTCTGGAACGTGATAAGCTTTAGATAAGCAATATCAGCAGCCTTCTCAATATCAGAAAAGTGAGCCTTATTCAACTCTTTAACAGGTTTTTTTCAATCTCTGCAGTTTCTTAACAACATAATACAACTTAGTGCCTGAGATGTCTTACTGCCAACTCTCTGCTACCAGTTCCACAAAATTTGAAGCCTTAATCCACATATTAAAATACTTGAAAGATTGTTTTCTGGAATGTTGAGCTCCTCCCGTCATGATTACACAAGGACAGTGCTCAAACAATCCTTCTGGTAAGAAGTGAGCAATGTATCCCTCCTTTACATTCATCCATTCCTGATTGACCAGGCACCGATTCAAACTACTGTAAACCATATCTTCTGGCTTTTGCTTGTTGTTCCAAGTAAAGAAGGAACCATCTTAAGAGTTGTCCATGAGTTCACAATCATCAATACATTCTTGAAAAGGTAAGGCCTCAGCAAGCATGAACCCTCCCCCCAATCTCTCTTCTGGCCTCAGGACGAAATTAAAATCACCCCCAACCATCCAAGGTTCAGTAATAGTGCCAGCAATGCTCCTGAGATAATCCTAGAGAAGAATTCTCTCTTGAATTTCATTGAAAGCATATACAAAGGTCACATAGAACACCTGTCCTGTACTATATTCGTTCACCCTACTATGGACTAGCTGAGAAGTGCAAATTATTGGGTGTACTTCATACTGATGATGATCTCAAACCATCCATACTCTTCCTCTAGGATGCATATGAGAATTAGTCACAATACTCCAACTATTGAACACATTCATACTAATTTTATTTTGATTGTTGACCTTTATTTAGTTTCTAGAATCCCAAACAATTCTACCTTGTTTTGAAGAAGAAACTTATTTATTTCCAGTTGTTTCTTCAACTTATTCATTCCTCTAACATTCGAAAACCCAACATTCATCATGATAAGGATTTAGGAGAAAGGTCACCTATTTTCCCTTCCACCCTCTTGATTGGAGTACCTGTCAACACTTGTTTGAAAGAGATCTTATCACTTTCTAGATGTGGTTGCACTCCTATATTCCGTCTGCTTATCACCTCGGATGTCCCTATTGATTCACTAGTCTGAGGAACATAGCTAATAATTTTTGCTTGTGGTTCAATACCATTATCCTCATTCTTTTCCTGACTCTGAGTTTCCATGATTGCCTGAGGTTCAATAGTCTGAGGCTTTGCAACAGGCTTCCATATTTGTCTTATCTGAGCTTTGGGATCCTTGGGCTTCCCCTCAGGTTTTTTGCCCATGCTCTGCAGTCTGCTTCATCATGCCCCATCCTCTTACATCCAGTGCACAATGATGGTTTCCAGTCATACTCAACTTGTATTGAGATTAGACCTCCTTTCTCATCCATGAACGGGACAGTTGAAGGCAATTCATGTCCTATTGTGACCTCTACCAAGACTCTAGCAAAACCAAGCCTAGTTTTTTGAGCCGTGGCCTCATCTAGCTGCACAAATGGCCCTATCAGTCCTGCTATCTTCTTAAGGCTAGTCCCCCAGAATTTCAATGGGAGATTGTGCAGTCGAATCCAAGTAGGAAGTACCTTCACATCATCTTTCTTTAAATCAATATCTGGTTGCCAAGCCTTAAGAATCATTGGTTTACTATCAAAAATGAAATATCCCGCATTTAAAACTGTGTGGACATGACATAGGTCCACACCGACGCGGCCACGCGCGGGTTTGGGGGGCGAAATGTTTCCCATGTGAGATGGTTCTCGGGTTGAAATTTAAGTCAAATTAGAAGTCGCCACCGAACTTTGTGGGAGTTCGGGCCCATTCGAACCCACTCTATATCGTTGTGGGCCGTGCACAAAGTATGGCCCATTTCGGTTTAAGAGTTTATTGGGTTCGTCCCTTTGCATTGTGATACCGATACCGTCATTATCGGTTATCGTGTATTGAATGACTCTTGTGCGCCAACGGTTTCGGACATCCGGAAACCGAAGTTTTGAGTAAGGGGTGAGGGTACGTGTTGGGAAGCCCACTAAGGACACCCAACCCCGCCCGCACTTAGCGGCCTCTACTAAGACATCGTTCGAGTTTATAATACACGCGCTAGTAATCCGGTAAAATGTTATGTAAGCAACGTTTTACAAGATATAAATATCGAATGGGTTGCTACGTCATTTCAATGCATTTCGGTTTACGTCAAAGTGATTTAGCATGGGATGTTCATTTATAAACGGCAAAATGCAAATAAACAAAAGCAAAATGAAATAAATCAGTTACAAGCTACACGGGCGGAAATACAACCCGGACAAAACGAAATAACGAGCAAAGCCGAAACAACGATACGATAACGGTAATAATAATATGAGTAGCGTATGTATAATTTATAAAATGCAATGCATGGCTTTAGAAAAGATGTAGGCACATGATAGTCTTTACACGTGTCGACCGAGGTCGTAAAATATTTTACGAGGCAAAAACATGACGTATAGAAATTCACGTCGCAGCCTAAAAGGGGACCACTCGATCGAGTCATGGTCAGAACTCGATCGAGTGTCCCTGTCACAGACCGTTTGTCTTGTTTTTGGAGTGCTACTCGATCGAGTGGCCTATTGCACTCGATCGAGTGCCTTCTGTTTGAGCTGCTGCTCAGTTTCAAAATGGTGGCAATTTCGAGATTTATGATTTTTTAAAACGGATTGCCAACCGTGTCGAATATAAATATGGCATAATTTATATTCGGCTCGGTTTTTCGGTACTCGTAACATTTTTATGATTGCGAGACCGTCATCGGGATTTTTGAAAAAGGTGATATAAAAATCGTTTCGAATCGAATCGGGACGAAATTAATTCCCTCGGCGTTACGACATCTATAATAATCCTTGCGGATTATGTGATGCTCGATTTAGCGTCAACGGGTTTTGTACCAATCTTTGAAAATGGTATCGGACGCTGTCAACTACGTACTACCACGATCACGTTACGCCCTTGAGTGCTTAGGGCGGTGCTCCTCGAAAGAGCGCCACCACTGTCGCAACTTGTAAAGGGATTAAACGGACTTGGGGTGGTGGCCGTAGTTAAACGCGTTCAATCCGAATATAGTTTATAAATTATATACTTATACACGGTATTAGTATTATGTCGAAATGTAAATAAATAAATAAATACTGTTAGAGGTTAGATACGATAGATAAAATATTGAAATGCGAAAAATATAAAATGTTAGTGTTAGTAATTAAATAGTATCGTTATTATCGATTAATTAGTATACGTATACATAAATACTATATATATATATATATATATATATATATATATATAAATGTGCATCTTGACCCTTTTAGGGGGCTACGGCTGGACCAAAGATGTATTTCCAGAGGGTCCAGAGCTTTTGTAAAAAGAAGCATTTCCAGAGAACCTCCTACCCGAACCATTCTTAAGACCGCCAAGCCTTCTCGAATGAGTTCAACTATAGAAGCTTTCAACGTAGACCCAGGGACAAATCTTTCACTCACTGAGAAGTGAAACCCTGTGACTAGATCGTCCTGAAGACGGGTGCGACGGGAAGAAGTGGCATTTGGAAGTGTTGCTGACTTCCCACATTAAAAGCCTTCCCATGATTTGGTAACGGATTAAAATTAACATCGGGTTCTCCTGTCAACTTTGCTTTGTTTCAAATATCAGTTTAGAAGCCTCTTTAAAGGGTATATATATATATATATAACAATAAAAAGAAGAAGGGAGAAAGGGATGTCGGGATTGAATGTTACACCCTCAACCTACGTGCTTTTACTTCTCGGAATAGGGCTCGTCAAATGGTGGCAAAGTCACGGGAGCGTCGAGATACGTAGGAGAGTTATGGTGTGTATGTGGTTTGTAGAGATATATTTGACGAGTTTGGCTCTCGGTCTTTAGGGTTGTATGTGTATGTGTATGTCGGTGTAGGGTTGATGCAAAATGGTGGGTGAAATGAGAGATTTTGAGGGTGGTAAAAGGTTGGAATAAGTTGGAAGAGTTGGGGTGACGGGGTATTTATAGACAAAATACCCCGGTTTAGGGCCACTCGATCGAGTGCCCGGTTCGAGTCCGGTTTGGCCGGTTCATGGCCTTACTCGACCGAGTGGGTGTGAACCACTCGATCGAGTGGGTCGGAAAAGAGGGAGTGTAAATAGGGAATGATTGTTGACCATTTTTAAAATGATTTGGTTGTTTTGACTTGATTCATTTTGTGTATTTGGACATAGTGTGAGGCTGGTTCGTCTCGGGATTCGACTTTGACCGGGTTTTGACTCGGTCGCTAAAAGACGGTTTTATTTCCGGTGACGGTTTTGACCCAAATTAGTCTCATTTTATTGGAAATGGCCCACTGGGCCTGAATTTGAGGTCGGTTTTGTGAGATTTGTACTCCGCTAAAAGCCCATGCCAGTCATTACTGATTCTGAGCCCAAATTCGAGCGCGTTAAAGCATGTTTGCGTCCGATCATCATTGGGTGTTTTTTTGGAAAATGCTATAGACACCTAGCGGCCAAGTGTGGGTGTCTACAGAGCCCCCACTTTGACTGAGGCTTGGACAGGGCGAAAGTCAGAGTAGCTACCAAGCTAATCGAGGATTAAGACCTGGTAGACTTTCGGTCGAGTCGTTTATAGTCCATTAGACTTGCGTGAAAGGGCTCGCCAGCCATAAGATAGAAATCATACCTGAGTTAATGCTAATAGCTCCGTGTATCTGTATGTGGATACATCCCATCTTGGAGCTGCTTGGGAGCTTGCCTAAGAAGCCCTGGGTGTGTCCGTTCGCTGACACATCTGATGCGCGCGGATTGTCGTCTATCCAACACGGTCAAACAATATTTATAACCCCGGAATACTACTACTACTACGTAGTAGTAGTGGTAAGTCAGGGATCGATTCACAGGGACGGTCGAGAGGGGTAGTCGTTCAAGTCAAAGTCTATGAGTAATTGAGTCGAGAAGGGGGGTTTGGTTGAGTCGGGTTACTAAATGAACTTGCGTGATTAAGGTGGGAAACTATTGATGGGAAAGGCGTTAGGGAGAGTCGGGGATTCGGAAATAAAGACAAGATTCTAATAATGCAAGAATTATCACAAGATGTATAAGGGAGGTTCCACCTTTCGGTTTCCCTACCAACCAAGTCTAAGCCCGCTTTCGCGACGAATAAACTACGGTCTCTAGACGGAATTACCCAAACCCCGAGTTTCCCCATATTGGTCCGGGTGAGTTAAGTCAACCTAGGTGATCAAGCTAAGTCAAACATAACACAACAATCCCATAAAGACAATATCACCCTCAAATGCAATAATCTCACAAAAGATGAAATCTTTATCTATTATTCCTCCTCCCCTAACCCCCTAACAAAAAGATCTACTCACTAACAACGGTAGTTAACAACAAATAATTCATTAAGAAGAGAATAGTTGAATCATGCATAAAAACTACACTAACAAATATATTAATGGAGAAAAGGGAGAGGAGAGAATTTTACCCACAATGGAGAAATATAAAGAGGAAGAAGAAGATAAATAATAATAAAGATTGAATCTTGAGAGAAATACACAAGAATTTGTCACTAATCCATGCATAAATCTTCAATCTTCAATCTTCAAAAGAGAAATAAGAATCTTCAAGAAATAAAGCAAGGGTTTTGTCACATAAACCCTTGTAAAACCCTTGAATCTTCAATAATAAACCCAATTCTTCAATAAAGATTGTAACTTTACTATCAATAATGGAGTAATTGTATTAATACTAAGTAGATCTATAATAGTTTTTGAGAATTTTCTAAGAGAGTTTTACTACAATCTACTACTACTTACTACAATATGGAGGTTTTCTATCCTACTCCTAAGAGGCACTTTCAAGGCTCACTTAAGGCACACTGTGGCTCAAAACCCTAGGTTTTGTATTTATAGAGTTGCTTAATGGGTTGCACAAACTCGAAGGCCCAAATCCGATTTCTCTTCATTTTGCAAGACCATCACCCTTTGTATCTTCATGGGGTGGAATTTCGCCCCGCGGCTCGACATAATAGTCCCACCGGGTGAAATTTCACCCGGTGAGATTTTCTTTGTTTTTCGCGCTTTCGACTCGTCTTCACCATCGGGCGAAATTTCACCCGGTGGGCGAAATTTCGCCCGGTCAAGTTGCCCGGTCATGCGTGCCGTGAAAATTTTCGGGGATGAAAAAAATGTCGCCGGGCGAAACTTCACCCAGTGATGACTCACCGGGCGAAAATTCACCCGGTGGTCCTTTGACTCTTTTCCGGTCTTTTTCTTCGTTGATCAGTTGGATTATTTGAACTTTCGGTTGTGTGCTTTGCTCTTGGACCGTATCTCTCCCTTACTCGTAGAAGCTCAAACACGTTTTCGGTCGAAAATCCTATCAAAATAGACAGAAAACTACCAAAAACACGTAAAATGCAAAAGAGAGACACTAATGTGAGAATTACGCAAAATATGGCGATAATCGCACTCAAGTCTCACAAAACAGAGGAAAAACGGCTCTAAATGGGAAGAAAAACGGTCCAAATTTGGCACACAACAATTTCCCCACACTAAACCGTTGCTCGTCCTCGAGCAATGACCCAAAAAGAAACTAACCACTACTACTAAGCTAGACTATGCTAAGCCGATACGAGGCAATTAACGGGCCCGCTCTGTCCCTTCAACTCACATCGAGATACCCATGAGGTAAGGTACCTCCATGCAAGGCAAGTTGGGGCTTGCTCAAAATTGGGGTTGCGACTTACACACACACAAACACTAAACAAAGAAGACACACACAAAGAGATAGTCGTAACCAAAGAGAAAATAAATCACCGAATCCCTCATCGAAACGGCAGAGAAAGCGCCGATTTGAGCTTAAGACAAGCGAGAACACTACCAAGCTAGTAACACAAATTGACATGGACAAGATCCTAATAGGATGACAATCAATCAATAAAAACATTGAAAATTTACCAAGGTCCTTCTAATTCCACTAAAGATGCCTACAACGGGACGATAGATGGAGTGGTTAAGTGAGAACCATGGAGTTAGTAAGCACTGTAGGTAAGTGTTATGCCGTCTCCTAAGCTAAGCCTAGAGGGTCGTTCCAAACTCGAGAAAGCCAATTAGACCAAAAAGATGGATAAGTGTTTGCAAAATGGTAAGGATTGCCAAATTACCGCTATTTTCCTTCCTCGGGACTCGGTCATCTAGTAGGCATTTCACGGCAATAAGACAATCAAGGGATTATTTGGGTTTGGGAACGATTTTCTTGAGATTTTGATTTTCTTTTTCAGTTTTTCTTTCCCCATTATTTCGATCGAGGGCTTTTTTATTTTTTATTTAATTTTTTTTTTCACATTGATTTTTCAATGCCCTTTCTTCTTCATTTTTCCCTTTTTCTTTCTTTGAAAAGCCCATTTTTGGCTAGATGTTTCATTTGAGGAACAAGGTAAAGTATATTTTTGCAAGCTTATTTGTGGAGATGGATGTATGGTAGAGAAGTAGGCTAGTCGGGTGTGCACCCCCTTCGAACCCATAAAAGGATGAAAATTTTGGACTAAAGGTGGCTTCTCAAGTAAGGTCACCTAAGAGAACGGGGAACGGTAACCAAGGCCTTATCACTCCATGGGTGGTCAAGGTGGTCAAATGCAAATCCCGATGTAGACTCCTAGTAGAAGAGATGGACTCATGGTAAAAATCCAATGCAAAGATTGGTTCAAGGTCATTCTACTAGAATTATGTCCAAAAATCAAAAAGGGTTACTAACAAGTGAGTAATAAACACTCGGCCTAATCTCAAAATCGGGTTTTCGAAAACTTTACCTAGACAAGCTATACACAAAATAAAAAGAACACAAAGGAGACAAAAATACGAGAAAACAAAAACAAAAACAAAAACACAATCACAAGTAAAGCCAAGCACTCCAAACTCCATTAAGTCAACACAATCCACAACCACCAATTCAAAAATGTTCACCAAGTGAACCTCCAAATAGCATATATGCCCAAACTCCATGCATAAGAGAAAGGGATAAAACGAAAGTAGAAAATATTACCGCGCGGTCTTCATTTCATTTCCGCAACCTTACGTATCCATGCTAAATGGTTGGCGGTGTACCTACAAGATGGAGAATGCAAGACAATACAAGTAACACAAAAACGAAAATAAAAGAAGAGAAAACAAAAAAGGGAAAAAAAATTTGAATTTTTTTTGGATAATTGGTTCTTAAAGGAAAAATGAAAAAGAAAATGGATAAAAGGATAGTAGATCCCTCCCCCACACTAAAACTGTGCATTGTCCCCAATGCACGAATAGGAGAAGAATCGAAAAAAGAAAAAGAGAAAAGAACAGAAAATCTTTTTTAATTTTTGTGGTTTTTCAAATGTTTTTGGATTTTTGGAGATTTTTCGAATGTTTTTGTATTTTTGAAGATTTTTCAAATGTTTTTGGATTTTTCAAGGTTTTTCAAATGTTTTTTTTGCTTTTTCAAAAATTAAGGGAATAAAAAGAAAAGAAGTGAAAGATGAAAAAGAAAGAAGAAAAATAAGAAAAATCGATAAGGGAAGAAAAAGGACGTAGGTGTAATCACATCACCTCGCCCGGATTCTGCACATATCGGGAAAATTAAAAGAAAAAGAAAATTTTGGATTTTTCAAATGGTCTTGGTGCGATCAAGTCACCAAAGACCGGGAGCAATAATCAGGTCCTTCTTCTCTAAGGTACCTGCAATAAACCTCACGTGTGTAACGACCCAAGTAGGATCACGGAGGGGCTTACAATTCCTCAAATCAACAAAATAATCAATTACAAATCAACCACAACATAATTTCAAATGCCAAAAATTGGCGCTGTAGGGACTGACAGAGATTACGATAACTGAGACAAGAGAACAGACTACTGGCGACTGACACTGACAACTGACACCCCCACACTGACACTAACAACACTCGACCACTCACATAGGACCTGGGGGACGAGGTGGTGGTGGGTAATAAGACCCGGACGGAGGCATACCGAAAAATCTATCAAAGTGGTGCTGTTGTTGTTGCAACATCCTTTGGTTCTCCTCCGCCGCCAACCTCGCTGCTTGGGCATCCCTAGCAGCCTCCCTAGCCATCTCAAAACTGGTCCGGGCGTACTCAAAACTTTCCCTAGAGTACGTGTATAATTGATGCGTAGTATCGCGCGCATCCCGGGCCACATTGTAGGCATCCTGGGCCAGGTTAAGTGAGGTAGTCGAGTTCTCCCAAGTCTGACGTGTACGATTATAGACTTCCCCCCATTGGTTGTAAAAGTCCTCTGATCCAAAGAACAAGGAGTGTCGCGGAGGACTCATGTTGACGTCCTCCTGAAAACCAGGGGTAGACTGGGTGAACGTGGAGTGTCGGTGTGGTGTGAATTCCGAAAAGTCAGGGGTGAAAAATTGCGAGGTCTGGGGTTCGGGTTGGTGGGAGGAAGAGGGTGCATGTGATGATGATGGTAAAGTCCTATAACCCTCGTCCCGAGAGGTTCTAACCTCTGGTTCCTCCTCCGACACATCTACGACCTCTATATCATCGTCGCCAAAGTCTAAAGGTCGCTTAGGGTATTGAACTATACGAAACTTACCTCGGGTGTTATCCCGAACGTACTCCCCGGACCTCTTCGGCATGCCGAAGTTCTCTTCAATATCTAGCCTTACCCAATTGGGGTTAGGCATTGCAATAGCGCGCAACTCAGTAATCTTATACAGAAACAAACTGTTATAATCCCCTTTCTGGGGCCACACAAGAAAAGGACAATAAACTTCATCTATGAAAATTCCCGCTCCATCAACTGGTCTTAAATCGCTAAAATCGACTTTCAAGGCTCTGGCTAACATCGTTACAACACCGCCGCAAGAAATTTTCTTGCGGCCGCCTTTCGCAATCTGAGCGAAATGAGTAGCTAAGGCATCTGACATGTCGATCGATGGGCCTCTCTCCGAAACTGCATCCTTTAAAAGCTGAACAGCTGTAGCGCTACAGTTGTGATGCGTATCATAGCTCGATAAGAATGAGTTAGCTATGATGCGCGCCACATACCGGAGGATGGGGTTTCGGATCGAGAAAGAACGCATCTTTCCTCCCTGGAAAGGCCTCTGGCGGGCTATTTTAAACCAAAATCGATCTCGGCCGAATTTATCGTCCCGAGTCTGGCCCGCCCTAGGCTTTCCAAGGACTGAAGAGGGTAAACCAAGCAGTGCACCGAAGTCTCTCAAGTTGAGGACGTACGAAGTCTCTCGCAATTGAAAAGAGACAGTGGTATTATCGTCACCACTTAACTCGAATGTTGCGAAAAATTCGCACGTCAATTTCTGAAAAGTTTCCTCCTTAGAGGCATAAAAATTGATGAGACCAAGACTTCGGCACATTGCTCGTACCTGCGGTTCTATGCCCATATGCTCAAGTACATCTCGAGCTGCCCAACGAGTTGGCTCGAGACGACAGACCCATAATTTTTTACATTTATCAACATGAGCTTTTTTAGCAAAATATAGACCAGACAAAGGTTCACGGAAATTACGACGGATTTTCGGTTAACATACCTCGAGCGGAACAGGTTTTTCGCTAGGAACGGCTCCTTGCATTTGAACAGGCATCGGGACAGATTCGTCCCGAGCCTCGGCCGGTTGCTCCTCGGACCTTGAGGATGATGTTGACCCCGAACTACGATTAAGCATTGATGAAATCCTTTTTCTTGCCATTTGTTTCACTCTCTTCATCCTTGATGCTTGAAATTTGATGATTATGTGTTGACGGTCTCGATTTGGGTTTTGTCGGAACTTGAACAATTTCTCAAAACAGACTCCAAAGAAGTGTTAGGAATGTGATAGGGATGATGAATATATAATTTAATTTGATTTTGGTGAAGGATTGGAGGGATTAGAGATGGTTTAAGGTGGAGGATTTGGGGTTTGTTTGGGTTTTTGGGGTTTTGATTGAGGAGAGAGATATGAAGAGATGTATAATGAAGATGGGAAGGGTGGGTTTGGCTGGGTAAGTGGCGCGGGGTGATATTTCGCCCGGTGGGTCACCATCGGGCAAAATTTCGCCCGACGGACTTCGGGTCGGTTTTCGACATTTCCGCGCTAATTCACCACCGGGCGAAATTTCACCCGGTCAGACTCCACCGGGCGAAATTTCGCCCGGTCGGATTTCCGTCAAATTCCAAGTCGCAAAATATTTTTACCGTAGGGCGAAATTTCGCCCGGTGAGATTCCACCGGGTGAAGTTTTGCCCGACGGATTTTCCGTCAATTCCTTATGTTCGAGCAAGTTGCCATCGGGTGATGTTTCACCCGACGGACCTCGGGCCACAATTCCACCGGGCAAAAACGTTGCCCGGTGAGATCCTCCACTCCGAATAAGCTTCTTGCTACGAAGATTTTTCTATGACTTGGTCCAAACATCCTTAGCTTCTTCAAAAATACAACTCATCTTCTCAATCCAATTTGTTTTAATCGTTTAAAGCGCGATTCCAAAAAATCCCGAGAGAAATCATCATGATTCCTGCAAGTACCAAAGAGAAAACAAACTCCCAAAAGGAAAAATCTAAAATCTATTGTCCAGAAAAAAAAGAAAAAGGAAAAGAATATACAAATATTTACAATGGTGGTTATTATGGACACCACCAAACCGAATTTAACGTTTGAGATTAGTTAGGGTTGCTTAAAAAGCAACCCGAAGGGTCTTGTTCATTGGCTCCAAATTCCATGCTACCGATCTTGAGTTTTTCCTTGAATTCCGGCATACCCATAAGTTGCACTACCTCGGGAAGCATTGCGAACTTGTCGGGAATGTCTTCATCGGAGGTTGCACCGATTATAAATAGGGCACCGTCATCTTCTTCATCTTCGTACTCAAGATCCTCGGTAGAAGGCTCTTCATTTGATGGGTACTCCACCATTTGGTTCCAGAACTCCAAATTAGGAGGATCTTCGTGAAGGAATGCGGGAAGCACAAATTGGACCGTTTCATTAGCAACATTGAAAGATAACCGCCCTCGCTTCACATCAATAATTACCCCACCGGTAGCTAAGAAAGGTCGTCCCAAAAGGATAGGATTCCGCTCCTCGATTGGCATATCCAAAGTGACGAAATCGGTGGGGATATACAAGTTCCCCACATTAACCATGAGGTTACGGGCCAATCCGTAGGGCTCCTTAGTGGTTCCATCGGCCATTTGCACATTCGCGGGGAAATACTCCAAATCTTTAACATAGATAGTATGAGCGATGTCCAAGGGCATCAAGCTAATGTCGGCACCAAGGTCACATAGAGCTCGATCTATCAAGACGTGGTCGATGGAGCATGGAATGGCAAAACTACCCGGATCACCTAATTTGATAGGAATTGTGACTCTAGGGTTAGTTCTTGGAGAAATGGGAGCTCTTTCTTTCTCGGTGGGTTTCAAGATGATGTCTCGGATGTAATCGGACGGGGTAGGCATAGAAGGGCTTGTATCAATGTTCTCGATAAGGTCGGTGAAGGTTATCATACCCAAAGCTTGATCATCAAATGGGATCGGTGGCTTGTCATTCAAGGGAGGTACCTCAATCCTAGAGAGTAAGTTCGTATCCTCTATCGGAATTTGTTCAATGACAAACGAAAGGTCTCCTACAAGGTATTTTGATGGATCTCTTCTCGGTTTCTCGGTTACATCCTTGACCACATTCTCATCGAATTCAATGATTGAGGGATGAGATGTAAAAGCTTGTGAGTCAAAAGATTTCACCGGTTTCTTTTTGCACATTACCTTAATGGCATTCACGGAAGCTTCGTTGAAAGAATCGGTCGGCTCTTGAGGTGCTCGAGCTCGCGACATGGCTCGTGCCTCTAAGGCTTCAAGTCTAGCTCGGTTTGACGCATTCTCTCTGAACAAGAACTTGATAGTTTCTTGAACGTCATAAAAGGGTTGAGAATTACCTTGGAAGTTCCTTGTAGGACCTTGATTAGGTGGTGGATAAGCTCCAAAAGGAGAACCTTGATTAAATGGTGGATGATTTCCGAAGGGAGGACCTTGATTGAATGGTAGATGATTTCCAAAGGGAGGTCCTTGATTGAATGGCGGATGATTTCCAAAGGGAGGTCCTTGATTGAATGGTGGATGATTTCCAAAGGGAGGACCTTGATTGAATGGAGGATGGTTTCCGAAGGGAGGTCCTTGATTTGGTCTCGGTGGTCCTTGAGGATGGAAACAACCTTGATTCGTGTGAGGAGGCCTTGGTTGATAATGAGGTTCATATGAATTAGGATAAACCCTTCGATTGGGAGCTCTTGGAAAAGGATGTGATCCTTGAGTCGGCGTGGAATGAAATCCGGTCCCCAAATTAGGATTGCTCGTTTGAGGCTTTTCATATGTCTCCTGATTGTTTGCTTGATGAACGATCTCCTTTTTCACACAAAGGTTGGAGTCGTGGTTGTATTCTCCACAATGATCACAAGGGATATCTACCCTATACGGCTTTGGAGGCGAGATAGATGTTCGCCTAGGCGGTGTAATTCTTCTTGGTGGGGTGATTCTTCTCGGTGGAGATACTCTTCTTGGTGGAGAGACTTCTCTTGGTGGAGAAACTTCTCTTGGTGGAGAGACTTCTCTTGGTGGAGACCTCGTTTCGGGTTGGAAGGTGTCCCTAACAACCATAGCTTCAAATCTCTCAAAAAGTTGAGCGAGTTGTACTTCAAGAGAGGTCTCCATGTCATTCGATGATTCCGAGTCCCCACTAGATTCACCCTCTTGCAATTCCTTAGTATACACATCACTCTTGGCTATCTTGTCGAGGAGTTCATGGGATTGATTCTCGTCGAGTAGGAAGAAGTCACCCTTTGCGGTCACATTGAGAATGTCCCTAGCATCGGCGGATAAAGAATAGAAAAATTTCTGGAGCATAAGCCAATGAGGGATACCGTGATGTGGGCACTTCATTTGTAAAGTCTGAAATTGATCCCAAGCCTCGCTTATACTTTCATTTTCGCCTTGTCGGAAGGTTTGAATCTCCATTCAATATTGATTGGTCTTCGAAGTAGGATAATATTTTTCCAGAAATGCATTGGCCAATTGATTCCAAGTTTGGAAGGTATCATCGTTGTGGCTTTGTAGCCATATCCTAGCATCATCACGAAGAGTTTTGGGAAACAACAGTCGATGGAATTGGCATGAAGTAAGCCCATTCAACTTCATTCCAATTAGCTTCTCTTTAAATGTCGCTAAGTGTTCTAGAGCATCTTCTTGTGGAAGTCCATGATAAGTGTCTTGTTGGACTATGGCAATTGAAGAAGTCTTGAGTTCAAAGTTATCGGGTATGGTTCCATATGCGACGGGAGAAGAAGTTTGTTCATGGGTGGGTTGGGAGTGAGATCTTAAAGTAGGCATGTTTGTTTGTAGAGGTGATTTTTGAAGAGGGAGAAGAGAGAAAGAGAATTTTGTGAGATTTTTGAGAATGGTGGATGGATGAAAAGTTGGTGTAAGATATGGATTAGGGTTCACTTTGGTTGATTTGAATTCCGAAATAACAATATCGTCTTGCTTGCATCGGTATGGAATAAGCAATGCCAAATATGATTGTTCCTGAACACAACTCAATTCAAAGATGAGACTCCTAGCACCGAGCGGTACTAGGGTAAAAGGAGAAGAAAACAATTACTCAAATACAATGACAAAAACACAACTAACTGATCACCGTCCCCGACAACGGCGCCATTTTGATGCGCGCGGATTGTCGTCTATCCAACGCGGTCAAACAATATTTATAACCCCGGAATACTACTACTACGTAGTAGTGGTAAGTCAGGGATCGATCCACAGGGACGGTCGAGAGGGGTAGTCGTTCAAGTCAAAGTCTATGAGTAATTGAGTCGAGAAGGGGGGTTTGGTTGAGTCGGGTTACTAAATGAACTTGTGTGATTAAGGTGGGAAACTATTGATGGGAAAGGCGTTAGGGAGAGTCGGGGAATCGGAAATAAAGACAGGATTCTAAGGGAGGTTCCACCTTTCGGTTTCCCTACCAACCAAGTCTAAGCCCGCTTTCGCGACGAATAAACTACGGTCTCTAGACGGAATTACCCAAACCCGAGTTTCCCCATATTGGTCCGGGTGAGTTAAGTCAACCTAGGTGATCAAGCTAAGTCAAACATAACACAACAATCCCATAAAGACAATATCACCCTCAAATGCAATAATCTCACAAAAGTTGAAATCTTTATCTATTATTCCTCCTCCCCTAACCCCCTAACAAAAAGATCTACTCACTAACCATGGTAGTTAACAACAAAGCATTCATTAAGAAGAGAATAGTTGAAGCATGCATAAAAACTACACTAACAAATATATTAATGGAGAAAAGGGAGAGGAGAGAATTTTACTCACAATGGAGAAATATAAAGAGGAAGAAGAAGATAAATAATAATAAAGATTGAATCTTGAGAGAAATACACAAGAATTTGTCACTAATCCATGCATAAATATTCAATCTTCAAAAGAGAAATAAGAATCTTCAAGAAATAAAGCAAGGGTTTTGTCACATAAACCCTTGTAAAACCCTTGAATCTTCAATAATAAACCCAATTCTTCAATAAAGATTGTAACTTTACTATCAATAATGGAGTAATTGTATTAATACTAAGTAGATCTATAATAGTTTTTGAGAATTTTCTAAGAGAGTTTTACTACAATCTACTACTACTTACTACAATATGGAGGTTTTCTATCCTACTCCTAAGAGGCACTTTCAAGGCTCACTTAAGGCACACTGTGGCTCAAAACCCTAGGTTTTGTATTTATAGAGTTGCTTAATGGGTTGCACAAACTCGAAGGCCCAAATCCGATTTCTCTTCATTTTGCAAGACCATCACCCTTTGTATCTTCATGGGGTGGAATTTCGCCCCGCGGCTCGACATAATAGTCCCACCGGGTGAAATTTCACCCGGTGAGATTTTCTTTGTTTTTCGCGCTTTCGACCCGTCTTCACCATCGGGCGAAATTTCACCCGGTGGGCGAAATTTCGCCCGGTCAAGTTGCCCGGTCATGCGTGCCGTGAAAATCTTCGGGGATGAAAAAAATGTCGCCGGGCGAAACTTCGCCCGGTGGTCCTTTGACTCTTTTCCGGTCTTTTTCTTCGTTGATCAGTTGGATTATTTGAACTTTCAGTTGTGTGCTTTGTTCTTGGATCGTATCTCTCCCTTACTCGTAGAAGCTCAAACACGTTTTCGGTCGAAAATCCTATCAAAATAGACAGAAAACTACCAAAAACACGTAAAATGCAAAAGAGAGACACTAATGTGAGAATTACGCAAAATATGGCGATAATCGCACTCAAGTCTCACAAAACAGAGGAAAAACGGCTCTAAATGGGAGGAAAAACGGACCAAATTTGGCACACAACAACATCCCGATTCGGAAATTATGCGGGAGCTTACTTAAGAATTCCTGGGTGTACCTATATGTAGGCACATCCCGTGTTTCTTCAGGAGAAATGCCACCATGGGCTTTTCGCTGGGGAGTTTAGTGAGTTGCGCAGGCCTGCTTCCAAAGCCTTGAGTTGTACATGCTTTGTACGGTTACACAAAACTTTGCATGTAAAGCTTAGGTGAAACACGACTCACGCTGGGGAATAAAAAACTTGATGTTCCTTTGGGAAGCCAAGCTAGTACCTGAAATGTTAGATATGTAGACAAAAATAGCAAACATAACAGATAAATTCAGGAAATTGTGGACATGACATAGGTCCACCCCGACGCGGCCACGCGCGGGTTTGGGGAGGCGAATGAATCTCCATATGAGAAGGTCAAATTGAAATTTAAATCGAAGTTGGAGTCGCCACCGAACTTTGTGGGAGTTCGGGCCCGTTCGAACCCACTCAATGTCGTAGTGGGCTGTGTACAAAATACGGCCCATTTCCGATGTCAGAGTTTATCGGGTTCGTCCCTTTGCATTTGATACTGATACCGACTTGATCGGATATCGTGTATTGAATGACTCTCGTTGCCAATGGTTTCGGACATCCGGAAACCGAGGTTCTGAGTAAGGGGTGAGGGTACGTGTTGGGAAGTTCACAAAGAACACCCAACCCCGCCCGCACATTAGCGGCCTCTTCTAGGATATCGTTTGATTTTTGAATACGCGCGTTAGTAATACGATGAATGATATGCAAACATTGTTTTCCTAAACATGCGAGGAATTGAATGGGTTGCTAAGTCGATTTAATGCATGAAGAATTAACGTCAAAGTTGAATTTAGCATGTGAGGTTCGTTTTAGTATAATAAAACAAACGATAAAAAGAGATGAATTTGCTACAAAAGATAAACAAACAAGTTAGTATCGGTTTGTGAAAAATAATATAGCAAATATAATAAATGTACGAGATCGAGAAAATATTAGTCGAAATCTGAAAAATATTGCTAAAAAGACATTGTTTTGTATAAAAACGAAGTTCGAAAAATATATAAAAAAAAGAGAGACGAGCCGCGTTTCAGCCGGCCGCGCGGCTCGCCCGGGACGCATGCGACTCGCGTCCCGGCCTGTTTTCGAGACCGATTTTCGAAAATTCGATGCTTCTATTAAATCGCGTACAAATATTGCATAATTTGTACTCGATCTAATATTTTCGATATTCGTTATATTCGACGGTCGATTACGTAATCGATATCAAATACTCGGAATAGTTTTTAGAAAAGATGTAAATTTTGAGAAATCGTTTCGTAGAATAAAAAAATGAACGAAAAAGGCTAAAAGAGAGCGCGGGTTTCAGGCCCGTGCGCGAGTCGCCTGGGAGGGGCGCGACTCGCGTGCGGGGATGTCCCAGTTCCGTTTGTTGTTCGAAAATTGCTAATTTTGATAAATCGCGTACAAATACGAATTAATTTATACTCGATTTATGTTTTCGATATTCGTCGCATCCGATATTCGATTATGAAATCGATATTGAATGTTCGGAATGAATTTTATAAAAAGTTTTCTAAAAAAAGAATTTGAACGAAAAAGATGTTAATTCTCTCCGCGTTTGAAATCGTTGTATTTTGTAAAAAAAAGATGTAACGATTTTCTTAGCATGGACGAGATTTAATTTAATTCCTTTAATACGATATTCAACTATAGAGTTGATATCATATTTTTAAGAATGTTTGTTATACGAAAATAGTTTTTTAGTAATATCGGTATTAGAAAGGAACGACGAACGACCCGTAATAAAAAAAAAAGGACGACCGAAGACCCGTAAAAGAAAAACGGACGACGAAGGAAAAGGAAAAACGAGAGGGAGAAGAGAGAAAATAGAGAAGTCGGGTTTGGTTACACCCTCAACCTACATGTTTTAGTTTACTCGGATCGGAGCTCGTCGGAACGTGGCTTGGGCACAGGAGCGTCGAGTGGATGTCGGTGAGTTGTGGTGGCTCGGTTTGGAATGTGAAGGGTGTCGGGTCTAGGGGCCGGTTTCCTTCGGGTATAATATCGGTTTCTCGATGCTAAGTGTAAGGATTTTTATGGATGCGTGTAATTGATGTGAGTAATTAGATGTTAATGTCTCGTGTATCGTATCCTTATTTTGAGTTGTGCAAGGGGCTATTTATAGGGAAGTTCCCGACCTTGGCTAGGAAAGGTGCTTTGAGCTAGAACTACCGCTTAGGATAGGAAATACAGGAAGTCGAGAGGAACGTAAATTCCGTTTTCTTGTTGGAGAAGAAAGGGAACCGGCTGGTTGGTGGAGTAGTTCGGCCGACTGTCCTAGCTCGGTCGAGTGTTCGATTTGGTTTTCGGATAGAATTCCTACTTGAGATCGAATTCTATCCTTAAACGGATTTGTTTAATATTTTGTGTAGCTGATTTTTTGTGGTGTTGGAGTCTAAACCGGACGTGTGAGGTGTCACGGCTGGTCCGTGTGTCTCGAGAATATTCTCATCCGGGTTTTGACTCGGTCGCTAAAGACGGTTTTACCCCTGGTGTCGGAATCGACCCAAATTATTCTTATTTGACTGGAAACGACCCACTGGGCCTGATTTTGAGGTTGGTTTTGTGAGATATGTACTTCTTAAAAAGCCCAATCCAAATGCCAATGATTTTGAGCCCGTTTTCGAATATATTAAAGCACGTTTGCGTCCGATCATCATCGGGTGTTTGTCGGAAACTGCTATAGACACCTGACAGTCAAAATGTGGGTGTCTACAGAGCCCCCACTCTGACTGAGGCTTGGACAAAGCGAAAGTCAGAGTAGCCACCAGGTCAATCAAAGATCAAAACCTGGCAGCTTCTGGTCGGGTCGTTTAAAGTCCATTAGACTCGCGTAAAAGAGCTCGCCAGCCATAAGTTGGAAATAATACCTGAGCTGATGATGATAACTCCGTGGGGAATTGGACTTGTCGTATAAGTCTTGGGTGTGCCCATATACGGGCTCATCCCGTTAAATGCCACTGGGGAGTTGGTTGCACGGTTTTGCTTGAGTCGTCCTGTACATGATTTATGCAAAGTTTGCATGTAACACATTTTTAGAAGAAATGACTCGCGCTGGGGAATAAGATTTTGAAGAAGATTTTTTTGAATTTTTGAATTTTGAATTTGAAAGAGTTTTGAAAAAATTAAAGTATTTTGATTCTGAGAAGGAGTAGGAGTGCTCAGGATGACTTAGCCAGATCCTAGGATAAGGCCTGTATGCTAAATCTTTTAGGATTAGGAATCCTTAGATGAGGAGGAGAACCCGATTTCATGCTATAAATACCCTCTCCTTGCTCATAATTTATTCATAATTCCCACAATTCCTTCTTCCTTCAAAGAAAAAAAAACAAGCCCTGAGAAACTTATTTGCTCCTTTTAGAAATTCATTATGGGTATCGATCGATTAGTAGGAATGTTGCAAGATTGGTCCCGACTTTTCATAGACGCAGATAAAGTTATCCTGAACCAGAATGGTGTCACCCAGTTATTCACGATTCGTCAAATGCAAGTGAACCGTCACTTTTTGGATGCTTGCCTGTCCTACTGGGACGATACTTATCATGTCTTTAGTTTTCCGCGAGGTGAAATTTGTCCTATTCCTGAGGAGATTGCCGCCGTAGGAGGATGGAATCCCATGCTTCGCCCTGCCGTCCCGTTTTCAATTCATGACACGAGGAGAAAATTACGAGAATTTTTAGGGCTTTCTCACATGGAGGTATCTCGCATGACAGAAGATGATACCGTTTCCTTGGTCGACCTGGCTGAAAAATTTATGAACCCAGATGACGTCCGGGTCAGGCCGGTATATAGCCGTAGGGCCTGTACTTTTTGCATGCTCCATGTTTACGCCTTCGAGGGTCATATGGATTTGTTATCTTGCATGGGCCATGTCAGGCTTCTCACTGTAGCTGACCTGATGGAGACAGAGCACATCCCAACTTGGCTGATTACTGGGGAGATTATCCAGGGTTTGGATAATCGTAAAAGGGATCCGTCGATCCGGCTGACTGGGAGTACCCGTCTTCTACAGGTAGGCTGATTTTTCTTCGTTTTTCGCAATTTTTTATTTTTTTCGCAATTCCGATTTTCCCGAAATTTCTGATTTTTCCGGTTTTCTTGGGTTTTCTCGATTTTTCCCGATTTTTGCGATTTTTGCGATTTTTGCATTTTTTTTTTTGACTTTTCGTGACTTTGACTTTTCAGCTTTGGCCATTCTAGAGGTTATCGATCCTGGATCCTCCTCTAGACCTAAGCCAATATCGCCCAAATCAAGTGATGACGAGAAGACGGACTGTTGACTTTTCTCGTCTTACTACCCAAAAATTCTGGGACGAGCTGCTATCTTTTCATGGAGGCCCATTGATCCGTTGGACCGTACCTTGGTGGCCCATTTACGTCTGGACCGGGTTAGAATCGAGGGATAGGGCCCGTTATCAACTAATCCTATCTTTTAGGCAAACAATCTATCTTTACCCCGATCGCATACTTAGGCAATATGGTCGGGCCCAAAGAATCCCGGAAATTGAGGCGGTCGTGAGTGAATCTACTCAGCTAACGGATGTGATGTGTGACACCTGGATGCAAAGGTGGTATACCCGGGTTACTTGGCCCGTTTCCAAGACTCTTCACTCGATCTGGGTATCCGATTCTTACATGAAGTGGACCAAGGCGGACTCTGCTAAAGCCCGTGCTGCTTTGAAGACCGACGAAGCTTTTGACTTGCTGCGTCGAGAACAAGCTAAAGACAATCGAGGCTTTTTCGATGACGGAGACACCCCGGCTACCATGGTTCGCCTGATGTCAGGCCATAAGGGGAAGACTAGGACTCAGACTGAAGGGTCCAGTACTAAAGGTGTACGGGGGAAAGTGAGCCCCCATACGGACTTAGAAAGGAGACTCGGCCCAAGACTGGTGGCTAAGGAACGACTTGGTCCTCGAGACAGACTACCCGAGCACGTACGGGCTCGGCTCGGACCGGTGCAAGTGACAAAGAATCCGCAGTCGAAGAAACGGGTTCGATCTAGAGAGGTTCCACTCGTGATCCGGGAACGTTCACCCCCGCCTCGTCGACCTCGGGATCCGCGCGACCCGAAAGATAAAGGGAAGCGGAAAATGTATGAGCATTACTCTCCTAGATTTTATTATTTAAGTACTACTATTATTTTTGTGTGATTTATTTTCGCGTGAGGCATTTTTTTTGAAATAATAAAAGACATATTAGTGAAAAACCGTTCCTGTCTTTTCGTTTATTGCAGTGGTTGTACCCCTTGTGAGGGGTTGCCTACGTATCCACGACTAGTGGAATCAAACCAACCGTAGTTCAGACGGATATTTTTGCAATTTTCGAAATACATCAAGACTATTAGCTCGAGATGTGCGACAGTAGGATAAGTAATCCTAACTTATTGACTTGTTTAATTCTTGAATTTTTTTTAAAAAGACAAATTTTTATAAACTTTTAGCAAATGACATTGAGATAAGGTTAGGGGTAGTAGCGCTTCAACTGGTCCAAGTTGGTTGGGTTGACGAATTCGTTCCCGTCCAAGTCTGTCAGCATTACTACTCCTCCTGACAAAACCTTCTTTACTAGATACGGTCCGGCCCAATTGGGTTTGAATTTTCCCCTTGGGTCGACTGGTAGCAAAGCCCTGACAGATTTTAGGACTAGATCGCCCTCTTTAATGTTTCTGGGCCTAACCCTTTTGTTGAAAGCCCGCTGTATCCTTTTTTGGTATATCTGGATATTGTTAAGGGCTCGGGATCGTCGTTCGTCCAAGAGAATCAACGAATCGTATCGGGCTTGGACCCAATCTGCTTCAGGCACTTGACTTTCGAGTAGAATCCTTAGAGATGGTACCTCAAGCTCGACCGGCTGGACTGCCTCCATCCCATATGTCAGATAGTATGGAGTTCCTCCGGTTGCGGTGCGGATTGATGTCCGGTATCCCCATAAGGCGAAAGGGATTTTATCGGGCCAATCCCGGTAATTATCAGCCATCTTTTTAAGTATGGTGACAATTGTTTTATTTGCTGCCTCTACCGCTCCATTGGTTTGGGGACGGTAAGGCGAAGATGTATGCCTTTGAATCTTATATTTTGCTAGCAAAGTAGCGGTTTCGGCTTGAAAATGGGTCCCGTGATCACTAATGACTTCATGCGGGATCCCGTATCGGCATATAATTTTATCTTGGATAAATTTTGCTACGTGCTTGGCGTTCAAGACACGATATGACTCGGCTTCAACCCATTTAGTAAAATAGTCAATAGCCACTAGAATGAAGCAGTGACCTCCCGTCCCGGAAGGGTTCACCTTTCCGATTATATCAATCCCCCATGTCGAAAATGGCCATGGTGAAGTCATGGTATACAATAGGGATGACGGCATATGCTGGACATTGCCGAAAATCTGACAGTTATGACAGTGTTTGACATATAACTGGCAGTCGGTTTCCATGCTATTCCAGTAGTACCCGAGCCTTGCGATTTTTCGAGCTAGCATATGGGCATTCATATGCGGGCCGTTCTCACCATCGTGTACCTCGGCCATGACCTTTTCGGCCTGTGTTTTGTCGATGCATAGGAGTAAAGCCCCCTGCGCTGTCTTTTTGTACAACTGTCCATCGTCTGTGCTGATGAACTGGGTGTCCCACCTCCGTAGGGCTTTCTTGGCCCGGTTTTCAGATCCCGGAGGATATTCTCCCGACGTTAAGTAGGTTAGAACAGCCTGGTACCAAGGTTCTGGATCAGTTATTTCAATATCTTGAATAGTGTTGATATATGCCGGCTCGGACTGTCTTTCGACGCAAATCGGCCTGCTGGTCAGGTGTTCCGGGATATTCAGTAAAGATGCTAATTTGGATAGCGCATCTGCAAACTGGTTTTCTTCCCGAGGTAGATAAATGTAGTCCACCTTTTGAAACTGCCTTTCGAGAACCCTTACTCGCGCTTGGTAAGCTACGAGATTTGCGTTCCGAGTTTTCCATTTCTGGAGTGCTTGATTGATGACTAATGATGAGTCACCGTGGACCCGGAGGTTTGTTACCCCTAAATCGGCGGCGGCTTGCAATCCGTGAATGCATGCTTCATACTCGGCTGCGTTGTTAGTCACGTCAAAATCCAATTTAATGGACAACAGGGTGTCTTGCGGTGAGATTAGCAAAATTCCGACACCAAATCCTCGAAAGTTGGATGCCCCGTCGAAGTATAGATCCCATGTCTCCGTGTCAGTATGGAATATATCCTCATCTGGGAAGGCCCAGGTATCGGTATGTCCCTCTTCAGATACCGGACTATCGGCAAGGAACTCGGCTACTACCCGGCCTTTGATGGCTTTTAATGGCACGAATTTGAGGTCGAACTCAGCTAGCATTAAAGTCCATCTAGATATCCAGCCATTGAGGATGGGCTTCTAGAACAGATACTTGATTGGATCCATCCTAGATAGTACGTGTACTTCGTGGGTAAGCATATAGTGTCGGAGCTTTTTAGTGGCCCAAACTAGAGCTAGGCACGTCTTTTCGAGTATCGTATATTTGCACTCGTATTCTAGGAACTTTTTACTGATGTAGTAAATAGCCCGTTCTTCTAAGTCGACCGTCTGGGCCAACATAGCCCCCATGGCTGTCTCGGTCGTTGTCAAGTATAACGACAAAGAGAGACCGTGTTGAGGTGGCATTAATACCGGCGGAGATGAAAGAATCTCTTCGAAAGCTGCTTGACATTTGTCGTCCCACAGTATCCGTTCTCCTATCTTCAGTTTCTTGAAAATGGGCTCACATACCATGGTTAGCTTCGAAATAAACCGGCTGATATATTGGACTTTGCCGAGAAACCCTCTAATCTCCTTTTCGATTTTAGGTGGCCGCATCTCGGTAATGGCCTTGATTTTGGCTGGGTCAACCTCGATGCCGCGCTGGCTGACGATATGGCCCAGTAATTTGCTCGATGTTACCCCGAAGCTGCATTTTTGAAGGTTTAGCCTCATGTTGTACTTGCATAGTCGGGTGAAGAACTTTCTAAGGGCCGGAATATGCCCGTTTCGTTCTTTGGACTTAACAATCATGTCGTCCACGTAGACTTCCATTTCCTTGTGCATCATATCATGTAATAAGGTAGTGGCGGTCCGTTGATAAGTGGCACCTGCATTGATAAGCCCAAATGGCATAACGGTATAACAGTAAGTCCCCCAAGGCGTAGTGAAGGTGGTCTTACTCATGTCTTCTTCCGCCATTTTGATCTGATTGTATCCGGCATACCCGTCCATGAATGATAGAAGGGCATGATCGGCCGTATTGTCCACCAGTATGTCGATGTGTGGCAACGGGAAATCGTCTTTCGGGCTGGCCCTATTAAGGTCCCGGAAATCTACACAAACTCGTACCTTTCCGTTTTTCTTGGGTACCGGTACGATATTTGCGACCCAGTCTGGATATTCAGACACTTGAATAAAGCCCGCTTTGAATTGCTTGTCGACTTCTTCTTTGACTTTGAGAGACCATTCGGGCCTCATTTTTCGGAGTTTTTGCTTTACCGGCTTACACCCGTCTTTGATGGGTATACGGTGTTCGGCTATCTCCCGGTCTATTCCGGCTGTCCTTGTAGGACCATGCGAAGACGTCTTTGAATTCGTGGAGGAGCTCCGTAAATTGTTGTTTCTCCTCGAGATCTAAGGATAAACCTAACTTAAGCATCTGAGGCTTTAAAGGGGTTCCTACATTGATGGAGTCAGTTTCCTCAGTGACC
Source organism: Agrostemma githago (assembly GCA_958450325.1). Taxonomy (NCBI): domain Eukaryota; kingdom Viridiplantae; phylum Streptophyta; class Magnoliopsida; order Caryophyllales; family Caryophyllaceae; genus Agrostemma; species Agrostemma githago. Next base: position 28,723,514 of record OY288254.1, on the reverse strand, counting down.
GGATCTCGGGATTCCCTTTGTTCGAGTTGCTCGACTAGATGCGGAGGTAGTGGTACCTGTTCGTCGGGTTTCTCAATGTCATTGTGATGGTAGGGATTCGTCACGTCCCTAGCTGATCAATATAACACCGACTAACCTAGTGAGTAGCTAGGGCAAGTCGGGATCGTATCCACGAGGACGGTATATCAAGGTTTAGACTAAGTCTACCTACAACGAGACTAGATTACCAACAAACACGAAGAAGCGATAAATGGAAAACTATTAAGGAGGAGGAATAAGAACTAGACTAACAATGCTAAACAATGCTAATGATCGATCTAACAAATAAACTAGAGTAAACGATGTCTAACTAAGAAGATGAACTCAAATATGGAAAGAAGTGGGGTAGGTCAGGTTCATAGGAGTAGAAGGGTAATTGGGGTGATCAAGGGTAAAGGTGTCTCCTAATCGCTAGAGTCGGTCCGGGCTCTCGCAACTTAGACCGATGCCAAGGTGGGTCCGGGCTCTCGCAACTTAGACCCTAGTTCGCGCTCTCGCGACTAAACTATTCTCGACAATTCCACAAAATAAACAATCAATGAGAAGATGAACACAAGTATGGGAAGCATGGCCACTACAACTCACACAAGCATATCAACAAACACATAGAGTGCCTACAATGTGACTAACAACAAAGATATAACCTTTTCCCCTTAATCAACCCTAATCATCCATAATCTACCCCTAATTCCCCTACTAACCCCACAAGAAGACTACTCACTCATTATCATGAATAAAACAACCATAACAAGAGAAAATATTATCACTAAACAAACATCTATAATGATTAACAAGAACAATGTCAATAACAATTATAACAAGATGCAAACAAGATTTAATAAACAAGATTATAAGTAAGAAAGATTATACCAACACTAGGAAGATGAAAAAATGCAATCTTGTATAAATAAGAACCCAAATAAAACCCAAGGTTGTCAAGCTTGGAGAATTCTTCAAGTATCCTCTTAATACAAGAACTAATTACAATGATTAACTAATAATTAAAGAGAGATTAAAACTAATGAGTGAGAGTAAATCTAGGGTTTTAGATGCTAATGGAGGCTTAAACTAATCTAGGGTAAGATAAGATGTTTTAAAATTACAAGAAGGGAGTATATATATGGGTACAAGAATGAAGGAGAAGAAAGAAAAAAGAGTCATGCAGCAGCATCACGGTCCCGACTGGGACGGATCATCCCGATCGGGACGGCCCTGTCATCCCGACCGGGACGGGATGGTCCCGACCGGGATGGGCTCACAGCAGCCCTCTTAATGTAGCACCCCATCCCGAACGGGATGAGGCCATCCCGAACGGGATGGGTCTTGTATGCCTTCCTTAAACGCTCTTTGGTCCTTCCTTACCTCTCATGGGCTTCCCACCGACTCTCGGGACTCGGGATCGGGTCTCGGAGGCTCGGGATTGGGTCCCAAGGTCTCGGGGTCGATTCCAAGGCCTCGAGTCATCGTTCCTTTATCTCGTTGGCTCCAAAATGTGTATGTATTGAGTCAGAATCGCTCCAACTCTTCCAAGTCGGTCTCGGGAACCTGAAACAAACTAAAGGAAGCATAAGAACCCATGAATCGCTCCAAAGGAGCGATTCCACAAGGAAAAAGGGACCAAAACACAACAAATAGGCACTACAAACTACACTTATCAACTCCCCCACACTTAACCCTTACTCGCCCTCGAGTAAGCACACACTAACTACTAAACTAGCCGAATGGGTATTAGCGCACCCTACGCCCCTTCAACTCACGCGAGTGCACTTGGAGGAAAAGTGCACTCCGTAAGGCAAGTTGGGTCTTGCGACAAAACTGTGGATGCAACCGGACACAAAACACATAAATAAACAAACACACAAACAAACACATAGACGGTTGCACCCAAAACAAAAGAAATACCGCTTCCCTCTAAAAGCGGTGAAAGAAGCACCGGTTTAGGACTCGAGGTAAGTGACAACGTTCCCAAGCTAGCAATACAAACCAAGGTGGAATAAACCCTAATAGTATGACGATAAAGCAACAAAAATGTTGGTAACTTACCTAGGTCCTCCTAACTTTCTAAAAACGTACTACGGGACGATCGGCGGAGTGGAAAAGTGAGGAACCACGGTGTTAGTCGACACTGTAGGTAAGTGAGACCCCGCCCCCTTTAGCGTGAGCCTAGAGGGTCGTCCCGTGTCCACGACCGCCCAACTAGTCCAAGTAAAAAGTTGGAAAACATGCAAAATGAGGGAAGACCGACTAATGCCGCTATCATCCTTCCTCGGGACTCGGTCCTTTGGTAGGCTCTTCACGGCAAAAGTCGGAAAAAGGCTTATTTTTGTGGGGATTTTTTTTTTGTGAGACGGGTTTTCTTTTGGCATTTTCTTTCTTCTTTTGCATTTTCGCTTTGTTTTGCCATGCCATTCTTTTTTTTCTTCTTTTCTATTTTCTTTTTGGCTTTTGTGCCTTTTTTTTTTTTTTTTCTTCATTTCTTTTCTTTCTTTCATTTTTTTTCTTTTTCTTTTCTTTTCTTTGCCCTTTTGGCAAGATTTGGCATTTTTGGCATTTTGATTGTATAACAAGAAAGAGAGAATCAACAAATTGCAAGTTATTGTGTGGATATGTGTAGGAGGTAGGGTAACGGGTGAGTCGGGGAGCGTCCTTCCCTTCAAACCCACAAAAAGTGGAGAACTTGGACTAATCAAAACAATCCTAAACACGGTCACCTAGGGGACAAGACTCGGTAACCAAGGCCTTTTCACACCGTGGGTGGTCATAATGGTCAAAAGTGCAAATCCCGTAGTAAATTCCTAGTAAGCTAGGTGGACTCAAGGTAAAGGACCAACGAATTCATTGATTTAAGGTCATTCTACTAGACTAAAGCCCAAGACTCGATTTATACTACTAGGAAGGGAAAGTAAGCACTCACACACTAGCCTCTAAACCGGGTTTTCGAAAATGGTTTACACACATGACACAAATACACACACAAAACAAAGACTCAACGAAAACGAACGAAAGGAAAAGAAACAAAAAGGCAACAAAATAAAACAAAACAAAACGAACAAATAACAAGCACCACCCCGATATTCCATACAAGCCACCAAATCCACCACAAGAATGTACAAGCTCCACCCGAGCACACCTCAACACAACCTTCACCAAACATCACAAGGAATAAAGAGGGAAAGAGGGTTAGAGGATGTTACCGGATGTCTTCAAAGCTTTCCAAACAACGGAGATTAGGCAACCTATAAGGAAAAAGGGAGGCAAACACACACAATACAAAACAAATGCACGACACAAAGACACAAAATGAAAACACAAAAGAGAAAATCTTTTTGATTTTTGTGAAAAATTTTCAAATTTTTAGGATTTTTAAAGGTTTTTTGAAAAAATATGAAAATAAAACTAACTACGATAGAATATTGCTCCCCCACACTTAAATCGAGCAATGTCCTCATATGCTCAATCGTAGTGTGCGGAGAGACAAAAGAAAGGAAAATAAACTACGAAAATAAAGCTAAAATTAAAAACAAAGTGGAGAAAAAGGTAGAAGGTGTCCGGCCGAGGTGTAGTCAAGTCACCATGGGCCGAGACGAGAAAAAGATATGGAAGGGGGAAGAAAAATAAAAAGAAAGAAATAAAAAAAAGAAATTGGAGGGGAGGGCTAGGTGTAATCAAGTCACCTAGCCCGGATTCCCTCCAAATCCGACTAACTCCTAAAAAGGGGTGAAAATCTTGTAAATTGGACTAATCGATTGACTCTCGACGTAATTACGTCGTCGGGAGTCGGGAGCAACCATACCATGGCCTCGAAAGCCACCATGACATCAAGACACGAAAGTGTACAAGGGGAAGGGAATAAACAAAGGAAAACAAGCAATAACAACAACGGAAAAGAAAGGATAGTTGCCGTACCATAGGTTAGCAACTCACTCTCTCCATCGTCTCATAGATCAATAAAGGCGCTTGCTTGTCTTCATCATTGCTTTTCCGCTTCATATTCGATAACATCGCATGGTAGAGGTGGTAAAGGTGTGAGGGGTGTGGAATTTGATGCGAATCAAGGTGTAAAGTGAAGAGGAAATGAGGTGAAGGTATGACCATGAAGTACATTGGGCATATGGTAAAGCTAAGGTAGCTAGGGAGGTTGGGAGGGGGCATAAAACGGTTGGGTGGACTCGATTTGCGAAGAAGAATCACAAAGGGGGAGCAGAGGACCATCCCGGTCGGGAAGGTTGATCCCGATCGGGTTACCTCACCCGTCCCGGTCGGGACGCCTTCATCCCGGTCGGGACGGACTCACAGTAAGTTCAAAATGCGGCGCACCCATCCCGATCGGGATGGCACCCTTCCCGGTCGGGATACCTTACCCTTCTCGGTCGGGACGCCTCATCCCGGTCGGGATGGGTCTTCTTCGACCACCACGATCCCAAAAACTTGTTCCAAGTCTCAAAAACCCAATCCTCTAGCTCACAACCCAAGGTATACCAAAGCCAATCCTCTCTAGGAGCGTTCTCACTTCACCTATCAAACAATACTCAAACACACATCAAACTCTCTCCCTCACAACGCTCATCAATCAATCCAAATAACAAGAATTCACAAAAATCCAACTAACTAAAAGAAAGAGATATATACAATGAGACGGTTCTTGTGGAACTCCGTCAAACCAAGATGGTGCAATCTTCATTCTTTTTCAACAACCAAAACTAGTTCCATCTCCATCGAGGGCACGTAAGAACAAGTCGAAGGCCCTAGAGAAGTCTTCAATCAAGCTCGAGATATAACCGACCATATTCCGAGGCTCTTCAAGGCCTTGCCTCGACGTTCCCGGGCATCCCGATCTACTAAGTTCAATGGCTTGAACTTGTACTTGCGATCCTTCGGGATATACCCAAACGTCCAACGATCCTCATGTGGCCCCAAGGGAGGCTCATCTTTGTCCTTGCTTTGCAACTTGTTGTCAAGCCCATGATTCGGGCACTCATCTTCCTCCAAATCGAAGTCATCATTCTCAAATACATAAGAGTACTTCTTCAAGCTTTTTCCCGATCCTTCCTCTAGATCGATGTCTTCCGTGGCATGGATCATATTACATGTCTCGGTCATAGGCGAAGTGTTGCCTTGGAGGTCGAACACTAACTCCTCATTGCCTAATTGAAAGGTGATCCTACCCTTCTTTACATCGATCACGGCACCGACAGTGTGTAAAAATGGGCGTCCAAGGATGATGGGAGTGTTAGCATCCTCCAGCATGTCAACCACAATGAAGTCGACCGGAATGAAGAACTTCCCTATTTGCACCGGCACATCCTCTAACATTCCCAATGGTAGGTTAAGAGACTTATCGACCATTTGGAGTGTAATGGAAGTACATTTCAACTCCGTCATCCCTAATCGCTCACAAATGGTGTAGGGAACAATGCTCACACTCGCGCCCAAATCACACATAGCTCTCTCGATCTTGTAATTGCCGATGGTGCATGAGGTAGAGAAACTACCCGGGTCCTTCAACTTCGGAAGCGTGGAACCTTGAATAAGCTCGCTCACCACCCTAGTGAACGCTACCGTCTCTTCCTTGTCGATGGACCTCTTCCTAGCTAGGATTTCCCGCATGAATTTTCCATATGCCGGGATTTGGGTAAGTAACTCGGTAAACGGGACACTAACATCCTATTTCTTCACAATACTAAGGAACTTGTCGTATTGAGTGTCCACCTTAGTCTTCATTTGCCTTGATGGGAAAGGCAACTTGAGTTGGTACTTGTTTTGATCAATCGGGGTGGACTCTTCAAAGGACACTTTCCTTTTTCCCTTGTCTTTCTCTTGAAGAGGGGGAGGGTTGTCTTCTTGGGGTTTCTCGGCCTCCCATAAGACTTGCTCCTTAATTGGAATGTCATAGCTTGCATTATCTTGAGAGGGGGGTATGACTTCTTGTCTTGGTTCTTGCTCACTAGGGGAAAGAAGGGGTTCATAGGACGTACCACTCCTCGTAGTAATAGCATTTACATGCTCGAATTTCGGTGTTTCGCCTTGAGGAGGTAGTTGCCCGTTTTGTCTTGTAGAGATCTCCGAAGTAAGTTGAGATATTCGGGTTTCCATCGACTTCGCATGAGCATCTCTTGCTTGGTTGTCCCTTTGAATGTAAGCAAAGAACTCTTGTTGATTTCTTGCCATTTCTTGATTACTCCTATGCATATCCATCATATGCTTTTGTGCGTCGAAATCCCGTGGTGGAGATGATGGATTATGTGGAGTATCGGTGATGGCTAACGGAGTACCATAGTCATGGATAGGAGACCGACTCCTAGGCTTGCTTTGTTGTTGATGACTTTGATTTGCTTGTTGTTGATGGTTCCCTTGGAACCCATGAGAATTGCCTTGATTAAGGCCTTGATTGTGGTTTTGTTGATGTTGAAAGTTCCGGTTTCCTTGGAAATTTTGGTTTCCTTGGAAACCACCATGATTGAAGCTCCCTTGTTGGAACCCTTGCTTGTTGTTGAAGTTACCTTGGTTATTTTGCTTGAAGTTGTTGAAGGGTCTTTGGTTACCCACATAACCTTGGTAACTTTCATTGTTGTCCCGTAAAGGAGGTGGAACATAGGGACGATGTTGTTGTTGATGTTGAAAGGCTTGTTGTTGAGGGACTTGATTGGAAGCTTGGTATTGATTAGAGTAGGAGGCACCTTGCTTGAACGCTTGAAAGGCGTTCACTTGCTCAATACTCCCTCTACAATGCATAGGATCATGACCAACGATTCCACAAGTATCACACATCCCAAAATAAGGCAAAGGAGGTGCAAACTCCAAAGCATTTACATCATGGATCGAGTGTTGGTTGGAGGAACTAGAGCTTTGAACTTGGTTGAGGTGGCTTTGGAGCTTTTTGTCAATGGTCTCCATGTGAGTTCTTAGTTGAGCCCCAAGATCAATGCTCAATTGTGTAATGGCATCAACCTCATGCCTACCTCCCCGATTTGCTTTCCTAGGCCTTGAGTATTGTGAATTATGCACCGCCATCTCTTCAATCCTTGACCAAGTTTGGTCATCCTCCACTTCGGTAAACCTACCGTTAGATCCCATGTTGAGTATAGCCCTCGAGTCTTCGTATAGCCCGTTCCAAAATTGTTGTACGAGGAACCATTGCGATAAGCCATGGTGTGGACAAGAGCGGATCAAGGCTTTGAATCTTTCCCACGATTCGTAGAGGCTTTCATCATCACGTTGTTGAAAACCCGTCATAGAAGTTCTCAATAAATTTGTCTTCTCCGGGGGATAGAATTGTTGGTAGAAGGCTAAGGCTAGCTTCTTCCAAGTATCAATGCCAAGTCTTGCTTTATCCAACCCCTTGAACCATTGCTTCGCCTTACCGATAAGAGAGAAAGGAAATAATACCCACCGGATTTGGTCTTGAGTTATTCCCGTTTGTGAAATAGCGTCACAATAGTCCGAAAAGGTTTCCATGTGTTGATGAGGATCTTCGGTTGGTAACCCACTAAATTGACTTCTCTCGACCAATTGGATAAGTTGCGTTTTCGCCACAAAATTCCCGGTATATGCCTCCGGTAAAGTGGATGGACCCGGCAAAACGTCTTCCGTAAAGGTGGAGTGAGAAGAGAACTTAGGCATGATTGGATATAAGGGAGACGATGGTGGTGTAGACGGTGTTGATGTAGAAGAGGAGGGGGAACTAGGAGAAGAATCACCGAAGGGATTGATGAAGGTCCCTCCGGCCGTCTCTCGAGGTGAAATGTTCAAGTCGGCTCCTTGGGCTTGCCCTTGATGAGTATTGCTTGCACTCGGTTGAGAGATCCTAACCTGATTAATCGTCCGTTGGCGAAAGGCTCTAAAGAGTCTCTCCGGCTCTGGATTAAAGAGATAGAAGTGGCCTCCACTCCTAGGCATACACTACACACTTAGAACAAACAAAAGAACGCCTAGTGCTTTATGGGCACTAGGCAACGACAATAACAAACACAACTAGAGACAAAGAGAAAAGAAAGCTAAGGAAAGATGAGAAACTAGAAAATATTCACAAGAGAAGATGGGAGAGCACAAAGAAGGGTAACTAAGTCTAGAAATAAGCAAACTAAGTCTAAACAATGCACCGTCCCCGGCAACGACGACAAATTGATAGTAGGGATTCGTCACGTCCCTAGCCGATCAATATAATACCGACTAACCTAGTGAGTAGGTAGGGCAAGTCGGGATCGTATCCACGAGGACGGTATATCAAGGTTTAGACTAAGTCTACCTACAACGAGACTAGATTACCAACAAACACGAAGAAGCGATAAATGGAAAACTATTAAGAAGGAGGAATAAGAACTAGACTAACAATGCTAAACAATGCTAATGATCGATCAAACAAATAAACTAGAGTAAACGATGTCTAACTAAGAAGATGAACTCAAATATGGAAAGAAATGGGGTAGGTCAGGTTCATAGGAGTAGAAGGGTAATTGGGGTGATCAAGGGTAAAGGTGTCTCCTAATCGCTAGAGTAGGTCCGGGCTCTCGCAACTTAGACCGATGCCAAGATGGGTCCGGGCTCTCGCAACTTAGACCCTAGTCCGCGCTCTCGCGACTAAACTATTCTCGACATTTCCACAAAATAAGCAATCAATGAGAAGATGAACACAAGTATGGGAAGCATGGCCACTACAACTCACACAAGCATATCAACAAACACATATAGTGCCTACAATGTGACTAACAACAAAGATATAACCTTTTCCCCTTAATCAACCCTAATTATCCATAATCTACCCCTAATCCCCCTACTAACCCCACAAGAAGACTACTCACTCATTATCATGAATAAAACAACCATAACAAGAGAAAATATTATCACTAAACAAACATCCATAATGATTAACAAGAACAATGTCAATAACAATTATAACAAGATGCAAACAAGATTTAATAAACAAGATTAAGAGTAAGAAAGATTATACCAACACTAGGAAGATGAAAAGATGCAATCTTGTATAAATAAGAACCCTAATAAAACCCAAGGTTGTCAAGCTTGGAGAATTCTTCAAGTATCCTCTTAATACAAGAACTAATTACAATGATTAACTAATAATTAAAGAGAGATTAAAACTAATGAGTGAGAGTAAATCTAGGGTTTTAGATGCTAATGGAGGCTTAAACTAATCTAGGGTAAGATAAGATGTCTTAAAATTACAAGAAGGGAGTATATATATGGGTACAAGAATAAAGGATAAGAAAGAAAAAAGAGTCGTGCAGCAGCATCACGGTCCCGACCGGGACAGATCATCCCGATCGGGACGGCCCTGTCATCCCGACCGGGACGGGATGGTCCCGACCGGGATGGGCTCACAGCAGCCCTCTTAATGTAGCACCCCATCCCGAACGGGATGAGGCCATCCCGAACGGGATGGGTCTTGTATGCCTTCCTTAAACGCTCTTTGGTCCTTCCTTGCCTCTCATGGGCTTCCCACCGACTCTCGGGACTCGGGATTGGGTCTCGGAGGCTCGGTATTGGGTCCCAAGGTCTCGGGGTCGATTCCAAGGCCTCGAGTCATCGTTCCTTTATCTTGTTGGCTCCAAAATGTGTATGTATTGAGTCGGAATCGCTCCAACTCTTCCAAGTCGGTCTCGGGAACCTGAAACGAACTAAAGGAAGCATAAGAAGCCCATGAATCGCTCCAAAGGAGCGATTCCACAAGGAAAAAGGGACCAAAACACAACAAATAGGCACTACAAACTACACTTATCACATTGCATATAAAAAATTTTGAAAATGTTTTGAAAATGAGACAAGTCGTAAGCAGAACGGTTATCGTTATTATTGATAGAGAATTTTGAAAATAGCTAGAAGAGAGCAGCCATCTGATCGTTGGTCAGAGGCGGGATGGGGAGTGCTCTCGGAACATACTCCGAGACTCCCACAGGTGTGACCAAAGGAAAAGGGGTTACAGACTCGACCCTAGTACTGGACCCTCTAGACTTAGACCCAGACTCCGACTCTGACTCTGACTCTGACTCGGATTCGGACTCGGTGCCTTGCATGTCCCCTTCGCCAGTAGTGAGCTTGTAGACTCGACCCTCGCTGTCGGTCCACTTGATCGTCTTCCTCCAAGCCCTCTTCCCGGTGTTAGTACCGACTTCAGAGATCAGCCTGGTCGGATCGAACTTGCTGCTATGGAGGATCAGGTTCACCAATTCCTCTTTAGGGTTCGGGATTATCTTGCTTTCCCCAAACAAGAGCCCCAGCATGGGCTCGGCATGGTTTGAATCCTCTTTCGATTCAGCCTGGATGAGGGCAAAGATATCATCTGGGATGAAATTGACCTCAGGATAAGTTATGATGGGCTGATAGAGGCCCGTTTGGACAGCTCCGAATACTGGGGAGACAAAGTAATCGATTAGTTTTGGGCTGTAGGGGCCCAGGTAGGTACCCTTGAGAATGTTGCAGGCCTTTTGGATGCCGGCCTGGACCACGTTTTCTAGGGTTAAGGCATACCCTAAACCGAATTTTGAATCCTCATTGCTTAAGACATCGATGATCTTGCCTGCTGGGAGATTGGGCCTTGAAGTAGCCCCCGGTAGGTAACCCAAGTTCTGCAGCATTATGTCGATGCTGGTAGTGAAATAGGGCCTAAAGAGATACTCTTCCTCGATCATTCCCACAAAATTGAAACCTCGTGGGTCGGTTGAGCCAGCCGTGTTGCAGCTTGACACGGCTATGGGAGTAGCTTCGAGGGTGATGACCCCGTCTTGTAAAGGTAACTTGACCTTCCTGTGTAGAGTGGAGGACACGGCTTTGACCGCGTGGATCCAGGGTCTTCCAAGTAGCAGATTGAACGATGAGGTGACATCAATCACTTGGAATTTGAGCTCCTTCTCGATCGGGCCGGTTATGATGGTTAGTTTGACGGCCCCGGCAACGGATTTTGGGCTCCCATCGAAAGCCTGGATAGTTTGTGCAGTAGGAAGGTAGTCAGCCTCGGTAATGCCGAGAGCCTTTGCAGTCCTTAAAGGAAGGACATTCACAGCTGACCCGTCATCAATTAGGGTCATAGGTAGATACTTGCCCCGGCAAATCACTGTGATATATAAGGCCAAGTTGTGGGTGGCCCCAAATGGTGGAAGATCAGACTCGGAGAAAGTGATAAGTGGGCCTTCTCCTTTTGGTTTGCCTTTGAGGTGAGGTAGAATAGTGGCTACCATTTCAGCGGGGGTAACCCGCGAGTCTACCTTGATTTCATCGAGAGCCTTAGTAAGCGCCGCCCGATGTTCTTGAGAACTGACCAAAAGCTGCCATATAGTGAGATCGGTTTGGACCCTCTTCAGTTGCTTGAATAGGGCCGTGTCGGTATTTGGTTCTTTAGGTGTGGAGTCCGTCTTGGTGGGTTCAGTGACGGATCCTGGGGCCGAAGGTCCGGCCGTGATGACGTGCGTGCCTGCCATGGCCTTGGTTTTTGCCTTCCGGATCTCTTCGACAGTGATGGGGACGGTTCCCCCTTAGCCAGGTAGACATCATCTTCGTCATCATTCCATATCCCGTTGATTTGAGGAATGAAAGGGGAAATGAGATGAGTACAGTCGACTACTTCTCCAGTAAAAATGGCGTGAGTAGCAAGAGGGTTGTTTTTGTTACTGGGCTTATCGCTGGGTAGCGGTATCTTCCCACTCTCGATCAGATCTTGAATGAGATGCTTCAACTTCCAGTATTTTTCAGTGTCGTGCCCGTTGCCTCGGTGATAATGGCAATAAGCCTGGGCGTTGTAGCTTTTGGACCGTTTTTCGACAGGAACCTCTGGCATTGGGCCTATCGGCTGGATCAGGCCCTTAGAAGATAGCCTTTGTAAGGCTTGGCATAAGTAGTCCCTATGTCGGTGAACACTCGGGCCGGAGTATTCTTTTTGGCCGAGGTGTCTAGCAGGTTGACCTCGTCGAAGATGCTTCGGGCCGCACTTGTAGTTGCGGGCTTGCCCGAAGAATGAACTGGCTCCTTGATAACCCTTAGTAGAGGCCTTAGTAAGGCTCTCTAACCTCAAATCGTCTTCGATTCTGGTACCCATTCCGGTTAAGGTGGCGAAATTGGGTATGATGGCGTACCGGAGATGGATCCGGTAAGATGGGAGGAGATTTTTCACAAAGGCCTCCACTAGCACCTTTTCGCTGGGCTTGTCCACCAGCTTGACGCTTTCAGCCCTCCATCTTTGGAGGTATTTGGTGAAACCCTCCTTAGGCTCTTGGGCCATGACCTCCAGAGTATGCATGGTTGTCTGGATCTCAGTATTGTCCGCATAGTTTCGGGCGAACTCCGTTGCAACATCGTCCCAAGTTTTGTACTTCTTGGAATCAAGCCTGTAGTACCAGGCTCTCGGGTGCTTGTCCAAGGATGAAGCAAAGAGATGCTTGAACATGGTCGATTAGACCCCCTTAACTGCCATGAACTCCTTAAAAGCCCGGATATGAAGTACCGGGTCTTCAGTCCCATCGAACATGGGAGGCCCATCAAGTTGAGATTAGCGGGCAATTCATCAGTTAGGGGCGAATAAGCCCGAGCATTTTCCGTGTGGATGGTGTTACTGGTGGTCGTGTGGACCTGTTCTTGCAGTTTGTGGACCGCGGTGGCCAGTTCAGCTAACGGCCCCTCGTCTTCAACCCCAGCGCTAGGAGTTCCTTGTTCGACTGCGCTTACCCGAGTGAAGATGGCGATCTGATCCTCCCTCATTTTCGTCAGTTGGTCTTGAAGCTTGGTCAACGAAACGGTCAACTCGTCAATGGCTTGTTGCGTCATCGTTCGGGTGAAAGGTGGCCTGTCTGTAAGAACACCGTGTAATCAGCAACTAGCCCAAATCCTAGAACAAAAGTACATCCCGAGCAAGGAAAAGGGAAACTAGAGGGGAAACGACTCGGAAAAGACATCTAGACGGATGAATTGTGAAAGGTGGGCCTCCTTTAGGATCCAGCTGTGTGGGTTGGGCCCTGTTCGAAAGGAGGTTCACGTGAGACATTCCCCAGACTTCTAGACTCGATTGTGTAGATGGGCCAACCCTTGTAGGAGTATGTCCTTTGTAGGTGGGTCTTGCCCTAGTATAATAAGGCGGACTGGGATAGGGAGGAAATCCGTGATATAAGATCGACGGAGTTTCGACGCTAAAAGACTTGACAACTTACGACATGACCCGACACTGCTAAATACGGGAAGTCCTAAGAAGAGGAAGGTTTTGAAATTGAATTTCGAAAGCCCGAATAAAAAATTCGGAGAACCGGCCCTTTTTCGAAAAAAGAAAACGGAAAGGCGGACCGGGGACGGTTTTGAAAGTTCGAAAATATTTTCGATTTTTGAAATGGGCATATTACCGGCTAAAAATAGGCTATTTTGAGTAAAATCGTAAATCCTAAATTCGGTATATGACCCGGGTTTTGAAAATTGGATATTTTGAAAAAGATGCTATTTTGAAAAAGATGGGTTTTTGAAAGATGACTTGTAAATCAGGTAGCACGTAGTCATGGAAACAGTATAACGACGCCATGTATGCTCTAATTCTAAGTCTCGGTCAGTCTATAAGGGTCTATACCAGTGTACACAGCCTATCGAGAATCGGGGCGGACTTCCTAAGTCGAGTTGAGCTTAGAACTTGCCGTAAAACCCATACGAATCGACTAATGGACACCTTCGACATATCCAATTTGGACTACATCGATAGTATAGTGGGACGTCGGTCACCAGTACCGGCCCGGGAAAATATGGGGTTATGCATGAACCGTAAAACTAAAACGCGTATTGTACTAGTCAAACGATTTCTATTCGAGTCACACCCTGAGGATGCCGATGGTAAGTCACACATCAGTTAATCCCCAGCGGAGTCGCCAAATTGTGGACATGACATAGGTCCACCCCGACGCGGCCACGCGCGGGTTTGGGGAGGCGAATGAATCTCCATATGAGAAGGTCAAATTGAAATTTAAATCGAAGTTGGAGTGGCCACCGAACTTTGTGGGAGTTCGGGACCGTTCGAACCCACTCTATGTCGTAGTGGGCCGTGTACAAAATACGGCCCATTTCCGATGTCAGAGTTTATCGGGTTCGTCCCTTTGCATTTGATACCGATACTGACTTGATCGGATATCGTGTATTGAATGACTCTCGTTGCCAATGGTTTCGGACATCCGGAAACCGAGGTTCTGAGTAAGGGGTGAGGGTAAGTGTTGGGAAGTTCACAAAGAACACCCAACCCCGCCCGCACATTAGCGGCCTCTACTAGGATATCGTTTGATTTTTGAATACGCGCGTTAGTAATACGATGAATGATATGCAAACATTGTTTTCCTAAACATGAGAGGAATTGAATGGGTTGCTAAGTCGGTTTAATGCATGAAAAATTAACGTCAAAGTTGAATTTAGCATGTGAGGTTCGTTTTAGTATAATAACACAAACGATAAAAAGAGATGAATTTGCTACAAAAGATGAACAAACAAGTTAGTATCGGTTTGTGAAAAATAACATAGCAAATATGATAAATATACGAGATCGAGAAAATATTAGTCGAAATCTGAAAAATATTGCTAAAAAGACATTGTTTTGTATAAAAATGAAGTTCGAAAAATATATAAAAAAAAGAGAGACGAGCCGCGTTTCAGCCGGCCGCGCGGCTCGCCTCCCGGCCTGTTTTCGAGACCGATTTTCGAAAATTCGATGCTTTTATTAAATCGCGTACAAATATTGCATAATTTGTACTCGATCTAATATTTTCGATATTCGTTATATTCGATGGTTGATTATGTAATCGATATCAAATACTCGGAATAGTTTTTAGAAAAGATGTAAATTTTAAGAAATCGTTTCGTAGAATAAAAAAAATGAACGAAACAGGCTAAAAGAGAGCGCGGGTTTCAGGCCCGTGCGCGAGTCGCCTGGGAGGGGCGCGACTCGCGTGCGGGTCTGTCCCGGTTCCGTTTGTTGTTCGAAAATTGCTAATTTTGATAAATCGCGTACAAATACGAAATAATTTATACTCGATTTATGTTTTCGATATTCGTCGCATCCGATATTCGATTATGAAATCGATATTGAATGTTCGGAATGAATTTTAGAAAAAGTTTTGTAAAAAAAGAATTTGAACGAAAAAGATGTTAATTCTCTCCGCGTTAGAAATCGTTGTATTTTGTAAAAAAAAGATGTAACGATTTTCTTAGCATCGACGAGATTTAATTTAATTCCTTTAATACGATATTCAACTATAGAGTTGATATCATATTTTTAAGAATGTTTGTTAAACGAAAAAAGTTTTTTAGTAATATCGGTATTAGAAAGGAACGACGAACGACCCGTAATAAAAAAAAAGGACGACCGAAGACCCGTAAAAGAAAAACGGACGACGAAGGAAGAGGAAAAACGAGAGGAAGAAGAGAGAAAATAGAGAAGTCGGGTTTGGTTACACCCTCAACCTACATGTTTTAGTTTACTCGGATCGGAGCTCGTCGGAACGTGGCTTGGGCACAGGAGCGTCGAGTGGATGTCGGTGAGTTGTGGTGGCTCGGTTTGGAATGTGAAGGGTGTCGGGTCTAGGGCCCGGTTTCCTTCGGGTATAATATCGGTTTCTCGATGCTAAGTGTAAGGATTTTTATGGATGCGTGTAATTGATGTGAGTAATTAGATGTTAATGTATCGTGTATCGTGTCCTTATTTTGAGTTGTGCAAGGGGCTATTTATAGGGAAGTTCCCGACCTTGGCTAGGAGAGGTGCTTTGAGCTAGAACTACCGCTTAGGATAGGAAATACAGGAAGTCGAGAGGAACGTAAATTCCGTTTTCTTGTCGGAGAAGAAAGGGAACCGGCTGGTTGGTGGAGTAGTTCGGCCGAGTGTCCTAACTCGGTCGAGTGTTCGATTCGGTTTTCGGATAGAATTCCTACTTGAGATCGAATTCTATCCTTAAACGGATTTGTTTAATATTTTGTGTAGCTGATTTTTTGTGGTGTTAGAGTCCAAACCGGACGTGTGAGGTGTCACGGCTGGTCCGTGTGTCTCGAGAATATTCTCAGCCGGGTTTTGACTCGGTCGCTAAAAGACGGTTTTACCCCTGGTGTCGGAATCGACCCAAATTAGTCTTATTTGACTGGAAACGACCCACTGGGCCTGATTTTGAGGTTGGTTTTGTGAGATATGTACTTCGTAAAAACCCCAAGCCAAATGCCAATGATTTTGAGCCCATTTCCGAATATATTAAAGCACGTTTGCGTTCGATCATCATCGGGTGTTTGTCGAAAACTGCTATAGACACCTGGCAGTTAAAATGTGGGTGTTTACAGAAATGCAGTTAGCATCTATTGACTGACTTGCGATGGGGAAAATGATTTTTGCTTCATTTTGAAATCGAGGTCCTGAAAGCAGCTCACGTGCTAGGAGATAGGTTTTGAAAATTGAGAGGGGTAGAAAAGAAATTTGCAGTTTAAATAGAGTGAAATTTGACCTTGTCTAAAAGGGTTTTCTCAAATGGCTAAGTTTTGCAAATTTCAAAACGGGAATTTGAATAAAGAGGTATACCGACAGACTCGACTCTGGACGTGACCGGACGAGTTGACAGACATGACTTGGACCGCGACTCGGTAGGAAGGTGGGCCACCTAAGATGACAAGACTCTTAAGTCGCGCTACTCTGTAGCCTAGGCGAGTGGCAACATGGTCGAACATCGAAATGGGAAGGATGTGTTATGAAGGGGATTGTAGTAGTCTGTAATGAGACTGTTTTGGCATGACAGGACTTGGCAGTAGCAATGCCGTAGACTAGTGCTCTTTTGAATTTTGTGGTTTTGGGAATATCTATCCAAAGTGGGTGTTGTTTCGAGTCCTGACAGATTCTTGTCTTCGACTGAGCCAAGTACTTGGACACGCTATAAAAAAGAGGCTAGAGTTTTGAAAATATTTTGGATTATGTGAGTGGATGGAGGGGTTCTGCCTAAGAGAAGCCCCCAGGACGAAAAAAGCTAACTGTTGAGAACATGACAGTGTCGTGACCGGAATGATGGTGCTTTTTTTGAATTTGTGTCAATGTGGGTGGTTGTGCCCTTGTTGAAAGGCTGCCTACGTATTCGCGTGTAGTGAAATCAAACCAAGCCGTAGTTCAGTGGTTGAAAGATATGTTATGGTGCCTAGTTTATTAGGGCTTTGTGTGTAACTAACCATAGCGATAATGGTGTAGGCTAGGTGCAATCCCAATGATGCCTTGATCAAAGGGCCAGAATAGTTAGGATGTCGATCCTGTGACTGTGAGCGTTCGCCGGGGTAGCCCTCAGAGGTGGTGTGAACTATCTGGGCATGTTCTATGTCGACCGCAGGTTGAGTTCCCGTATTTGAGGCTGGTAACTGGTTTGGATGCTTTTGGAAATGTGGAGCTAGGTCGTAAGTAGCTTTGATGTTTTGACATCTGGAGCTCGATTTTGTGGAGCTAAGGCTTCGAGGGTAAGGTATTGTAATGTGGTAGGAAAGGGGAAAGTCGAGTAAAAATGACTCGGACTTCGATCAGGCAGGTTTGATAATGCGGGATCAAATTTCCATGTCTGGCCCTAATGGTTAGGGGTATCCTATGGAGCTTAAATCCTGAAAATTCTGGGCTTTCTCTTAGCCTAGGTCTCGAGAAGTTCTTGAGGGTTGTAATGTGGGAAGACTATGTGTGGCATTAGCTGACCAACTTGGTTGTCTCTCCATTATTTGATGGTATGGGCATTTTTGAATTGACCGTACCCCGGTCAAGGGGCTTTCACTTGAGTTGACCGCTAATCCCGGTCATGGGTTCTTTTGATTTTTTTTGGTTGACCTCTTAGCCCCGATCATGGGATTCTTGATTTGAGTTGACCGTGCCCCGGTCAAGGGATTGACCATGTCTGGTCGAGGGATGTGGAGAATTCTTTTTTATCCTGGCCAACCCTTTTTTTTTGTTTTGGCCTTTTGCTTTTTCCTTGGTCTTTGGATTTTTTTTTCTGTCCAGCTTTTTTTTTTCTCTTTTTTTGTTGGTCAGACTAACACCTAAGGTAGGGATTGGTCAGTCTTATTGGATGGGTGTTTATTGTGGGAAATGGGCTTGCCTCCCGTCTTGAACCCAAACTAGGAGACTACCTAGATTTGTCATATGATTCGATACCGCTCCTGTTAAGGGTAGTTATGTGGGTTTCTATGCCAGACATGGAACAGGTAAATGAAAACACGGGCCTCATTTCCTGCACTCATTATAGATGTGCCTATAATAGTCACGTGCATGTGCTCACAGTGTATGATGGTGTTCATCATGTTCTCGGAAACACATAAGGAAAGCATATATGAGAAATAGAAATGCTTATTTTATTGAAATGTGAAAAGAGGATAGAATACAGCTGACCCTGACTCTGTCTTTGAAAGAAATAGTACATCCTAGACTCGGACTCAGACTCGGACTTAATTCAAATCTGGGCTCTCGGATGATGTTGTCAATAGTCATCAGCTTCTAAGGACTCAAGTTGATGTCCAGTATAGCCTTCAGTGGAAGCTTCACCCAGATCTTCATTATGTCGAAGATCGTCTTCAATCCTAGTGCCCATTTCGGTAAGCACCACAAAGTTTGAAATACCAACATACCTAAGATGGACGCGGTAGGAGGGTAGGAGGTTGTTGTTGAACGCCTCCACAAGTGTCTTTTCACTAGGCTTGTCTACCAGCTTAACGCTCTCAGCCCGCCAACGTTTAAGATATTTGGTGAAACCCTCTGTTGGATCTTGGGCCATGACTTCTAAAGTCCGCATGGTAGTCTGAAGTTCAATATTATCGGAATAGTTTCGAAAGAACTCGGTAGCCACATCTTCCCAAGTCGAGAATTTTTTTGTGTTTAGCCTATAGAACCAGGCTTTTGGGTATTTTCCGAGGGATGTGCCGAACAGATTGATGAACATGTCGGCTTTGATTCCCTTGATTGCCATGAATTGTTTGAAACCTCGGAGGTGCAATAATGGATCCTCCGTCCCTTCGAATATGGGTAACACTTCTAGATTGAGATCTGTTGATAGTTTCTCACTGATGGGTGTATAGTCTCGAGAGTTTTCGATACGGATGTTGTTCCCTTGGAGGGCATGAAATTGTTCTTCGAGCATACGCACCGTGGTGATTAGTTTGGCAAATGGCCTTGTGTTCACCAATCCATAATCGAGGTCTTGCCGTTCAATGACAGTTAAACGAGCATGCATGCATGGCCTCTTGATCGGCTCTCAAGAACCCTAGTTGGGTTTCAACCATGGCCTTCCTGCTAACCATTGTCTCCAGCAACGCATTCATCTCGTTGATGGCATTTTCCATGTCCCTATTCCCGGTTGGGGGTGCCATACTCTGCGAGGATACCACGTAATCAAGACTGTTGCTTCGGAGCCTAAATACACCAAGGCATAGGAAATAGCGCGGGAGGAAAGACAACTTCGATTTGACTCGGGTTAGACTCTCCTAAGACAAATATGTAGGGTGCGATTCTCGAGGTGACTGTGATTAATCGCCCCGTTGGAGAATAGCCCTCAAGTGAGACTAAGGACTCAGATGGTGTGGCATCTAAGTGATTTGAAAGCGGCATACGTTAGACAACGCGTATATATAGGACATGACCCTTAGAGCAACCGTGATTGATCGCCCTGCTGAAGGGCAGCCTCCGAGTGGGATTGAAGATTTTGCTAAGACTCGAGTATCGGACGAGTGACCCTTAGATGTAAAGATCACGAACCTTTTGTTATATAGGGACATGCCTTGTAAAAGGTTGACTCGGCCTCGAGGAAAGGCAGACGGGGTAAGGGAAGAAACTTGCGATGTAAGATCGGCAGAGTTTCGACGCTAAGCTAGAGACCCTCGACTTGACTCGAATAAGGATGATCCTGTGATTAGGGTAGACCCTTAAGTTAAAGGGTTCGTGAATTGGGATGACTCGACTAACAGATTGAAAGCTGGGCGAATTTCCCTTAGGAAAGGCTCTGATACCACTTTGTAACACCCCCATTTACATAGGAGCCTTACCAGACATTACAATATAAGGGCGTTACCATATCGGTTCCCCGAGGTAGTAGCTCATTACAATACAATATGGAATGCCAAACCGGCCACATGATTTAAACATTACAACTCATTGACTATTATAACTCTGGTTATACAACGGAAGCTACACCTTCTATAAAAACGGGAATGCCTATGCATTCACCAGTACTACATCTGGACTCATAAGTCGCGCTCACCCCAATCCCGTACACGTATCCCAGCATCCAAACACATCATAATAAACATAACCTGCATTATAGACTGCTCCCCAATTGATCGAAAATATCAATCAGATCATCACAGACACGTTAGACATACACACCAGGTCAGTTACGATAACATTAAATAACATTAGTACATCCAACATCACAAACATCAGTATCAGTGTCATCATCATCATCATCATCATCATCATCATCATCATCATTCCTATTATCTATCGCGACCGCAGTCACGCCCCGTCAGTCCTAGTGTGCACACCCCTCCTAAGCTCTCCTAGGAGGAAACATCAGGGAAGGTCCCGAGATCAACCGGGCCTAGCTAGTCCTAGCTAGCTTCTCTCAATCGGCACACAGCCGCAATATCAATAGGCACACAGCCTCCATATCAATAGACACACAGCCGAAATCTCAACAGGCACACAGCCGCAATCTCAATATAACCATTATACCATTACATATCATACAAAATGCATACATACAACGTAAACTGAGTAAGGATAACCTTACCTAGATAGCAGGTCACAATCACAATCAAGCGGGTTAAAATACCTCTTCTAAAACATTCATCACCTACAATCAATTGATATTAACATATAAGTGCTACTTAGATTGATCACGCTCTAAGCTGTTACTTGCATTGAAGACTTAATCTTAACTTCCAATTTTACAGCATTGTACTGTCTTGTTATAAAATTCATAGTTAAATAAATACTACTTCAATTAATACGAGACCAACTGTGTTAGAACCTTGATTGTCTTGTCTACCATTTATATTTTATGACCTTCATCTAAATATCATCTTAACATTGACTTACAACCTGATCTCTACAGACTGACAGTATTCGTCGCATAAAAACTATTGATGAATTACTAATACTAAACTAATCCTTTTGACTCCATTCCAACTTCTATAATCAACTAGACTCAATAAATTTAATGTTGGCTAAAATTCATACTCAATTATGATATATAAATTCAGTTTTACACCCATTACTATATAGCATTACTGAATCAGTGATTTATAAACGACAGTTCACAAATAAATTCTCTAGAATAAACGGGTTTGAATCTGATTACGAAATTTAACAGGCATAAACTAGACTTGAAATAAACTAGGGTTTGTTCTTTAACGTTTTCTTAAATCGAAACATAATCACGTCTATCAATGAACATAAGACAGTACTACGAATCTGAGAATTTCAGTAACTATTTCCTAATTAATATCTTTAATCTAATCTTCCACCTAATTCAATAAACCCTAATTATACTCTTAAAAAACGTTAAATTAAAATTAAGGAACTTACATGACTCAATCATATAAATTGATTGCTAGGATACGATTTGGGATCGAATCCTCTTCTCTCTTCCTATTTCTCTCTTTTCCTTCCTTTCTTCTTGAGCGTGCATTGTGAGTGAATGTAGTTTAGGGTTGTGTATATGATGTATATAATATGAATGAAAAAGGAATTGTGGGGGAAGCGTAACTATTATATGAGCATCGGGAATTGGGTTAAAAGAAAGGGGTTCAACAACTACTCGTACATAAGAATGGACGCTCGATTTAGCCCACTTAACTACATAGACTGTGACTCATTAATCGAGACATGATAGACTTAAAAGACGGGTATTACATTAGGGTAGACCCTTAAGTTAAAGGGTTCGTGACTTGGGATGACTCGACTAACAGATTGAAAGCTGGGCGAAATTCCCTTAGGAAAGGTCGTGGGGACCGTCCTGTTAGAGGGAAAGATCGCGTGGGACATTCTAGTTAGGACTCGAGTGTTTAGAGAAACCTTCCATTTACGAGTGTATGACTCGTGTTGGTCGGTTACGCCTTTAGGATATGGCGGACTAGGATGGGGAAGAAACTCGTAATGTAGGATCGACAATGTTTCGACGCTAGACCTTCGACAAATTATGGAAAGACCCGACACACGGATTACGGTAGGTCCTATATTAAGGAAGGTTTTGAAAGAGTCGACTTCCTAAAATAAGGAAGGTTTCTGAAAGGGATTGAATTTTGAAAATATGGAGGACGGTCCTGAAACCGGCAGTGGGCCAATAGGACCAGGCATTTGAAATATTTGAATGGTTGCGAATAAATTCGCATTTCAAAAAATTGGGAGACGGTCCCGTCTTTTGAAATTGGCAGTATGCCGACAGAATCGAGCTTTTTGAAAAGTTGAATATTTGGAATTTTGAAATTTTTAATATCGAAAATGAATTTCCAAAAATTTGAAAAATTGAAAACGGGATCCCGAAGATTTGAAAATCGAAAACGGCATCTCGAAGATTTGAAAATTTATATGGAACCTCGAAGATTTGAAAATCGAAATGGAATTTTGAAAATTTGAAAAACAAATGAGGATCGGAAATTCGAATGTTGAAATGGATAGCATGCCGGCTAGAAAATAGGCTTGTTTTGAGTCAAATCATAAGTCTTATTTTCGGCAGCATTCCGAATTTTTGGAAATTGAATATTTTGAAAGATGCATTTTTTGAAATGACGGTTTTTGAAAATGACAGGGAAACCAAGCAGCACATAGTCACGTAAGCATTATGACGAAAATGACACGGACGCGTTCAACTACGTACTACCACGATCACGTTACGCCCGTGAGTGCTTAGGGCGGTGCTCCTCGAAGGGGCGCCACCACTGTCGCAACTTGTAAAGGGATTAAACGGACTTGGAGCGGTGGCCGTAGTTAAACGCATTCAATCCGAATATAGTTTATAAATTATATACTTATACACGGTATTAGTATTATGTCGAAGTGTAAATAAATAAATAAATAATGTTAGTGGTTAGATACGATAGATAAAATATTGAAATGCGAAAAATATAAAATGTTAGTGTTAGTAATTAAATAGTATCGTTATTATCGATAAATTAGTATACGTATAACTATATATTTATCTATATAATTAAATATTTATCTATATATATATATATATATAGAGTGAAGATCAAGTGAGTCCCTTTTTTTTTGAGTCCATAAGTCCTATTTAGAGCCACTGATCTAAAAGGGATGGATGGTGGTGATTGAGTGTTGTAATTAAGGTAATAACTACCATATCTTGGAAAAAATATAATAAAATCCTCTCTCCTCCCTTAATTATCTCCAACTGATAACACGTTCTCTTTCATCTCATTCAATTTTTTCATTCAAACACACCCGCCTAACAAAAACCCTTCATCTTCAACTCAAGCAAAGGTAATCTTCATATTCGTATTGGCAGACAAGAACAGGGTGTGGTCGCGGTTGTTGGAAAACGTAGACAAGTATGTGGACGCGAGACAAAAGATCATCGACGGTCCCAAGACCAAGCCAACAAAGGGTCGGAAAAAATGATGTGTCTAATGAATTATGTCACCTTCTTCTGATTATGAAATATTATGAATTATGTCACCTTCTTCTTCTGGTTGTGAATTTGTTCATTCTGTTACAGTGATTAACTGTATCTGTTACTCTAAGTAACGACTGATTTTACTATGGGAATGAATGGAGTTTACCCAAGATACAAATGTGGTCTCATAATCAGTGTATTACACTGACGCATTATAACTGTTACTTTAATGAACAAATGATGTTACTCTAATTGATTAATGATGTTATTCTACGTCTCATGATTAAGTTTCATTGATATTAATGGTGTGGTCTCATAATCACTTTCATTGATATTATCATCAATTATTCTGACGCATTATATATGGTTCTTTAAAGAACGAAAGTTGTTAATTTCCTAATGAATGATTCTAATCCAAGTTATCCTCAGTTACTTTGGTAATCATTTGTTTAAACAACGCTGATGTGCTCAGTTACTTTCATGGATTATGTCTGTTACTGTAACTCAAGAAAGGTGTTACTCCAATAGATATGAGATGTTACTCTAACCAAATACATATGTATTAAATAAAATAGAGTCAATTTTGGATTATGTCTGTTACTGTAACTCAAGAAAGGTGTTACTTCAATAGATATGAGATGTTACTTTCATGGATTATGTCTGTTACTGTAACTCAAGAAAGGTGTTACTCCAATAGATATGAGATGTTACTTTCATGGATTATGTCTGTTACTGTAACTCAAGAAAGGTGTTACTCTAATAGATATGAGATGTTACTCTAACCAAATACACATGTATTAAATAAAATATAGAGTTAATTGCAACGTAGCACAGCGATATGTGTAAAAAAATGTGTACAAAACCAGTTATTCTTGTAAACCAAAAAAAAATTCTTAGAATGACCAAAAACACAAGTATTCTCAAAACACTTGTTCCTCCTCCTCATCTTCCTCAGTGTCTTCTTCAGTTTCCTCATCTTCGTCAACATAAAACAAAACAATAAAATCAGTGTCTTCTTCAGTTTCCTCATCTGCTTCAACATAAAACTAAACAATAATATCAGTGAAGAATACGTTAAACCTTGAATCTATACTAAAACGAGAGCAATGAACCATTGTTATTAATCCATGATTAATCAAATGAATAAAATTCCACCTTTTCCAGTGTTGTCCCGTGCGTTCGCATCTTTGCCAATACCACCTGCACAAAATTGAACAACATTACACCCATGCAAATAATGTGTTACTTCAATTCCTAAGTTGTGTTACTCTAACGAGTACAGTACGTTACTTTAACATCATTATCAAAACCCTTTTCTCAACGTTCATTTGTGTTATTGTAATTGCAATTAAGTGTTACTTTAACTCAGAAGGTATGTTACTTCAACGACGTTTCTGCGTTAATAGAAATCAAAACAATAGTATCAGTGGATATAATGAAAAATCTAAATAACAAACATAAAACCCTAGAATCTATAAAGATCGAGAGAGCAATTAACCATTGATACGAAACTATGATGAATGAAATGACAATGAAAGCAATATCAACATGAAAATTGACGTAAAAAAAGAACGCAAATTGACGCACGATGTATCCATGGATAATAAAAATTGAATCAAAACGTGAAAGAAATATTGAAACTCACCATTATTATACTCGATCAATTGCTTATCAACAGTTGAAGAAGATGACGCGGTCATTGAATCCATTGTAACGGGATTTCGAGCACAAAAT
The DNA here is from genome assembly GCA_958450325.1 of Agrostemma githago. NCBI lineage: Eukaryota > Viridiplantae > Streptophyta > Magnoliopsida > Caryophyllales > Caryophyllaceae > Agrostemma > Agrostemma githago. Next base: position 28,698,162 of record OY288254.1, on the reverse strand, counting down.
TGATTGATTGAATGAATGAATGAATGAACGTGATGAAGAAAGTGTTTTTTTTTTCAGGTTTGAATGAACGTGAATGATGAATGAATGTAAATGATGAATGAATGTGATCAAGGGAGTTATTGTTTCCTAAATTCATGGGAGCTATTTTAGAAACGTAATTTTTTTTTTAATGCAAATACTAGGATGAATCTTCTCCATCCATCCTCATCCCATCCAATGGATGAGATGAGGACTTAGGGACTCATCTAGAGTAAAGGACTCATAAGAGCCTTACTCTCTCTCTCTCTCTCTCTCTCTCTCTCTCTCTCTCTCTCTCTCTATATATATATATATATATATATATATATATATATATATATATATATATATATATATATATATATATATATATATATATATATATATATATATATATATATATATATATATATATATAAAAGAGATCAAATAAGTTCACCATATGTAATTAAGTCTATTTTAAAGTTACAGATGATATACGTTAAAGTTGCATTTTTTTAGAATTGATATGTAACTATAACATTCAGCTCTTTTATCACTTCAAGTGATAAAGTGCAACTTTAACACTCATCTCGTGTAACTTTAAACACCTTTTGTGTAACTTTAACACTGGAACTTATGAACTTATAAGAGTTGTTGGCCTTATGTGAATCTCTCTCTCTCTCTCTCTCTCTCTCTCTCTCTCTCTCTCTCTCTCTCTATATATATATATATATATATATATATATATATATATATATATATATATATATATATATACATATCCTTTATTATATAAAGCTGAAGCGAATAACTCTTCCACATTGAGCCACGTAGGATGCTGAGTAGGATAGTTGATGTGGACCTTATGTGGCATCCGATGTGGCACTTGAAAACAATCAAAAATTCAACCCAAACCATGCGTATACAGCAAAAGAAAGACAATAACTGTAAAAAAAACCTCTACAAAAAAACTGCATGTACAGTTTAGAAAAACCACCATTAACTCCCCACTATTGATAAAAAAAATCACCAGAATAACTCCCAATTTTTAACTCCCCATTCCACAATATAATAAGAAAAAAAACTCCAGTTATTTTTCTTCTCTACCCATCAACGAATCACCATACTCCTATCATCTCCTTTTCTTTCCCATCTTAGTCAGTAAAAAAAATCGGGAGGAACCGTCAACTTCCCACAATACAACACTTCTAAGTTCTCATCCATCTCCGTTTAGATCCTACGTACTCCGTAAGTTTTTATCACATTAATTTCCACTAATTACTCTCTCAAAAATCACCATTGCTATACAATTCAAACAAATACTCTAAAAAAATTCTCCTGGAAGGGTGAATAAGTTGGACCACAGAGTCAGCAATGAAGAAGATCGAGGACAACAACACCTTGGTCTTCACTCGAGCATTGCCTGAGTTCCGCCAGAGCACTCCAGCAGTCGTTTGTGTCATCGTAAGTACCCTGCAGCCTTGCAGTCATGTCAAAACCCGGGTTTGGGTCCTTGGGAAAGTCTCTGAGAGATGTTGCAGTGTTTGAAATCGGGAGAATTGTGGTTAGTGTCACGAAAAATGATGGTTTTGAATACCATTTTGGAGATTTTTTAGTGTTTGAAAGAGGATTGATTAATGTGAATTCGAGAGAAATTGGGGGATTTGAGCATGATTTTTATAGTGGGTTTGGTGAGACGAAAGGTTAGATTGATAAGTAACACTAATTAATTGTTTAATTAGTGATTTAATTAGTTTGGGATGATTGGATTTTTGTATTCAGTTTTAGAAATGAGAAGATGAATCATATTGGTAGTAAATTAGTAATCTTGAATATTTTTTTCTTGCGTCAATTTAATTTGGGCACGGGTTTACTGTGTATCAATATGCGCAGTTCTTCTCAAATTGATTTTCACATTATTTTGGGATTGGTTACATCAACAATTTGTAATTCATCTTATTGTTGCTGGCAGTGTCAATGGATATGCTAGGAGAAGGGTAATTTTGCTAAGTTTGTTTGATTGTTTATCGGTTTTTTGGCTTCGGTTTTTGTGTGTAGGATACTTTGATTGGGCAGAAGAACGGTATTGAGAATGCTAATGGTAAGAGCCTAAGAGGAGGATGAATAGCAGGACGATTTCAATTTACGTATATTACGTTGAATTCCACTTCCGCTAACTGATGAATTCGATGATTATGCTGGAATTTTCAGGTATTTTGTTTGTTTTCTTGACAAATTTGGTTGATTTGTTGGTTTTTTAGTTCAAACAAGTACTTTAATTAAGTTTTTTTTATCAACTTGGTCCATGTAGATTTGCACTAAATAAATGATAAATGATAGTAGTACATAGTTATATGCTTAATTTTGTATGATTTGATGTTTTATGCAGTGTAATTTGTTGTTTGTGCTTGAGCATCATCCCGCTATATTGTCAATCTTTACGTGGAGTACTATTAATTTCTGAATTTCCAATGTAATTTTAAAAAATAGCATAATATAATAGGCTCGAAATTTGTTAAACAACTCATATAACATGTCCTTTCTGTTTTTTTTAATAGAATTTTCATTTTTATTTGGGCTAAGAGACATGTTTTTAAGTTACCTCATTATTATTTTTTGAATTCTAAATTACCTCATTATTAGTCATTTGGAAACATCATATATGCATTGTCTTAGTAAATGGGTAATGTTATGTACATATGAGTTCTTATCTCGCTATTTGCTTAAGCCTTTTACCTATTGGAATGATTTAACTCGAGTAAACGATCATGTTGTTATTTATTCCCATAAACTCACCATTATATTTCTCTCACTAAAATTTTTCCGAGAAACATTCAAATAAAAATGTCTCATTCTTGACTTATTGTGCTGGGAATTAAAATCGAAATGATAAGTTAAAATTTTAATTGAACTCATGAAGTTTGAAACAATTTTATTCTGAAGTTTGTAAATAATATTGTAATAAACTTATTACTTGCATAGGTTGCATCCATTTATTTCCTGGTCAACTGAGACGGTAAGAATTAGCTATTGGGGCTTATTATTTGTTCAACACTATTCCATTCTCAAGCAAAGTGATGGGTAAAGGTATTGGCGAACGAAAGTTCGTTGCTCATTCGTATTCTTCAATGTAATATTGTTCTATTATTTTTTATTTTCATTTTGTTAATCCCGTGCATTTAAATCATCACTTTAGTTTTCGTAGAATTAGGTTATGATTTAGTCTTGAAATCGCTTGATAACTTTATACAGTACTTGGTAGTCATGTAACCCTTTGAGATTTTTTTTTTGTTGCTAAATCAAGGTTATTAGAACGGTGTAAATAACCAGAAGTGTCGTGTAGTATCAACATTATTACAATTTCATTCCAACTTCTACATAATTGATGACTTCGATTTCTCGAACTTTAGATGAAGTAATATGGAGTATATATAAGTATAAGAAATGAAACTTCCTATTACTTTTGGATAGCCTTTACTTTTCTAACAAGGCGAGAGTGAGTGAGTGACCTGATAACTATTTTTTTTTGCCAGCGACCTGATAACTGTTACATGAACTAAATGTGCGATATCGAGAATCATGGTATGAATTGTATAGTTTGAGCCTTTACGAATGAATGATGGTTCATTGTGTGGGAATATATTTTGAGTTGCTTTGTTGTATGACTATTCGGATAAGCCATCGTTGAGTTGTATAAATTGTAGTATGAGTTTTAGGATAAGTAAATGGTGAAACAAATGGAGATATGGATGACTGACATGAATCTTGGTTATGTCTTTATGTCAGTGTCATGAAGAACACAATCGATTCTATGAGTAAATTTGAGAGACAAATTGATCGTCAACATATAGATGATACTCTTAATTTATTTGGCAACTAATTGAAAATCGACGACTACACTCTCATATGAAGCACTACTTAGGAAATAAGCTACTTCGTACAATAATTCTAATATCTTAGTTTTTTTTAATCATTTTTTCTTTTCAGTCTTTCATAAAGGTTGTGGTTGTTATTTGACACAAGATTATATAGCTACCATATTGTACTATAAACTAATACACCATGTAATCAAGACAGAAGTCGCAAGATGTGACAATTTTCAAATGAAACGACAGCGGTGGGCGCTAATGACCAAAGGTTCAATACTCTTGCTCTTCTTTCCAGTATTGATGCTAAGATCATTTTGACAATCCTAGGAATTGCTATTTACCAATTAACAACCAAATATAATGTATGATGCGTCGTACATTGTGTGATGTATAGTACGAGTAATTAATAGGTTCAATTGACGCATTGCATATTAGGAGGTTAAAGGTAAAATGTTATTGCTGCACTGCGTTCCTCTTCTATCTTATACTTGGAAGAAATTGTTAAAAATCATGAACGAATGAACAAATTCGTGAGTGAAATGAACGAGATAGTTCATGTCTATGTTAAATTTGAGTGGCGAAGGAGAAACGAGTTGCAGGTGAAGGAGAGGTATATGATATTTTCGGGGATAAAGGATTTAAATTAGGAGGACCAAATCAATCAAGGATATTACAAACATGCATATGTATGCTTTTCTTATCACTATGCTTGCATGTCATGGCGCCTGGCCTCCCTATTGTAGACAATTTGTGCAAACGATGTTAGAAATAATGCAAAGACAATAGATTGATCATTGTTGCATTGTAAGGGTATCTCCCATTAAGTTGCACATTGACACCAATATTCATGATAGTTATGAATATCATTATCTTTATAGTAATGACAATTCATTACCATCATGAATAGCCTTGGATACCCTTTGATATTAGTCTCATGTAGTCTTATATAAGGTGATATAAGAGAATGAGAATGGGGATGATACATACGTCAAATACTTCCTCATCCAAATATCTTGATAAATTATGAGTATACCATCGAGTTCCAACTCCTAATGGTTGAGTACACAACCTTTTAGGAGTGTTGTGTGACCTTGGGGGACGATGCCCATTCCGATTTGTACCATAGTCGGGGAGATTTCGTTTCTCATTCAGTGGCCTTCATACCACGACACAACAACGTATATTCTCTAGGTTTATATCGCCCCTATAGTGATCCTATATTTCCAAAAATTGAGAAATGAAATTATGTCACTATTATTGTGGTTGTGTTCATCACAAGTCATTGGAATTGTTTCAATTGGATATCTTGTTTCGTTGGTAAGATTCATCTCGTTGAGGGTGAGACAGCAGTTCGGTATTATGGCAATAACTCTGTCTCTAGACCTCCGATTGGGACGTGTAATATGGCGTTGGAAAGGTAAAAAGAAGGGCTACAACTATTTAGTTGAAGTCGTGAGCTGATTCTGCCATTTACCCTTCGGAAAACGGGACACAATGTCGTGGTAGTATGCTGAAAATTTTTGAAGGTTTATGAGTGGATGGTATTATCTTATTTTATTATCAATATTCATCCTTGAGAATGAGGTATGGTATCTATGAGTTTAGTTCTTGTCTTCTTGTGATTCATGATGATAAAATAATTACGTTTGGTAGATGAATATCATTTATCGTCATTGATTGGAAGATAAATTATCTGATAAGAGTAGGATGTTAATGTTGTTTCTGAACATATGTTGAATATGTTAGTCTCAATATTTCATGATGGAAGATGAATTTGCACACATGTTTGTATTAGTATACAACTAAAAGGTGAATGTTTTTCTGTGTTTATGGAAAATATTATATGCCTACGATCAAAATAATTAATGTGATTATTAGTGGAGTAATAATTAATTATTAATGATTTTTGTGCAAATTATGTTGTCTTGGAAGATGACCATGTGGAGATTATATGCTCTTATGAGTAATGAGAGCAATATTTGGATTTATTATATAGCCGTTGTAAATTTATTATATAGCCGTTATAAATTTATTCTATGCACTTAATATATATGATATTGAATATTATTCATTAATCAATTTAAGAACATTACGTATGTTTTGCTTGAGAAAATTGAATATGTATAATATATGTTGGGATTAAATATTCTTGTGATTTTTCGTATCCTTACTAATGTTTTGAAAAGACACGTGTGTACTTGTCTTGTAAATTATCTTGGATACATTTGGAAGGAGAATTTAACTTCACACTAGAGACGCATCAATGCTCACTTGAGTAAAATAAGCTATATGTGGGGGTTAAATATTTTATTTTTACTGACTTGCATAATCTTGATCAAGTATGTATTAAATAATTGGATGAATTATTTGATAAATTACTCTAAGAATAGATTATGGAATAGATAAATTGTCAAGCATAATTATTTGATATCTAAAAGTTGGGATGATTAATGAATGAATAATTCGTATATTTTGTTTGAACGATTATTTTTGTCACTATTTCGTGGTGTGACAACATGTAGGGGAAGTCATTCAACTTATTTGATAAAATTATTCATGCATCAATTTTTGAGTTGATATCTTATAATTTCTGAAGAGTATATATATATCTCTAATTGTAGGAGAAAGTGATGATCGAGAGCGTGTTTTATACATGAATAATGGAACCAAATGTAAGAGTTTTAATTTGTTGACCAAGTCAATAAATAATGGTTACGTACGGTCCTTTTATTTATGTTGTACATTTGGCTTATACCACACTATATAAGATTATGATGATTGATTTTATGTGAGTAAAGGATTTATATTTTAATTTGTGGATTTGCAAAAAGAAAATATAAGTGAAACAATCATCGAGATCGTTGTTCTCTAATCTAAGAATGATGATGTATATATGATGCAATATTGAGAATTGCAACATGTTGGATATTTATAAAGGTGTTGGATCACAAGGTGAGATGCAAAATGATCATGAGTAAGCTTTCATCTTTATAATAATTTTATTATAAGTCTATTGAGAAGACTGTTATAATTTTATGTATTATGTATGCGTATTATTTTGCTCTTTTAACCTTACCGGAGTAATGCATGGTGATTGTGAGCTTAATATTTATTGCATAATTGTGGGGGCATCAATTGCTATGCAATGTTTGATGCTGATTTCAGCTTCATATTGCTAAAAATGATGTGTAGTGAATTACACACATATGTATTATGCAGATTTGAGGGAGTTGAAATCATCAAATATAATTTGGTGTATTTGAAAGGTTGAGCATATAGCTCTTAATGGTCTTATAGCCCAAATTTGGGTGGTCCTTGTGAGACGGACTTGATGAGATCACCGTAATGATAGAGGTTGAGATATTTCTCTTAATGAATCTATATCCCTATGTTTGGGTGGTCCTGTTGTGAAGGACTTGATGGATTCACCGTACGTAGTATTGAGAGGTTGAGCTTTAGAGCTCTTAATGATTCTATAGCTCATAAGTGAGTGGGTTATGTGGAGATATCCTTGATAGAATCACCTAAGTGAGTGTGAAGGGTTGACCTCCTTCTATGAGAGATTGAGTTATCTTTCTAAAGCACTCATCAAAATCCCAAGGTTCATTTGGCCGTAAATTTGTTGAAACGTATTGCGGAACTCGTGTGGAACTTAAGGTATGATATGTGTTGTGAGGGTAATTCAACCGAAGTTCAATAAGGAATTCAAATCGAAAGATATTCTCTTGTTGTAAGTAAGTTGTTGACTCATTTCACTAATACGTTAATTCAAATCGAAAGATATTAACGTCTAAGTGTCAACCTTTTCATATGCTCAGAATTTTTGTTATTGGTTGTCATTTGCATTAGTGGGGGATTGTTAGAAATAATGCAAAGACAATAGATTGATCATTGTTGCATTGTAAGGGTATCTCCCATTAAGTTGCACATTGACACCAATATTCATGATAGTTATGAATATCATTATCTTTATAGTAATGACAATTCATTACCATCATGAATAGCCTTGGATACCCTTTGATATTAGTCTCATGTAGTCTTATATAAGGTGATATAAGAGAATGAGAATGGGGATGAGACATACATCAAATACTTCCTCATCCAAATATCTTGATAAATTCTGAGTATACCATCGAGTTCCAACTCCTAATGGTTGAGTACACAACCTTTTAGGAGTGTTGTGTGACCTTGGGGGACGATGCCCATTCCGATTTGTACCGTAGTCGGGGCGATTTCGTTTCTCATTCAGTGGCCTTCATACCACGACACAACAACGTATATTCTCTAGTTTTATATCGCCCCTATAGTGATCCTATATTTCCAATAGGTTCATCATATACTACTTCTATAATATTTGTGATTTGATGTGCAACAATGCAATTAGTCTCCTATGTTTTTGCTTGCTCATATTGAATGCAAGTAATTCTGATTTTGTAGGTTGTCAATGCGAACATGGAAGAATTGGAGAAACAAATGGGCAAATGACCAAGATGCACACTTTTACTACTGAATGATATACTCCTTGGCAATATGCGAATTTTTGAAAGCAAAAGGAACACCATAGAATTAGATGATAAAGCAAACATAACTTCCTTGAGTAGGGTTGTGACACATGCATGAAAAGGATATTAGTTGGGTTCTAATTAGATAAATATATGGAGTAGTTGTTTGTTACTGTATTTTTGTAAGGATGTACTCTGTTTCATTTGTTTCATGAAATGAAAGCTTACTTCTTTAAAAAAAAAAATCAATAAATATGAAGTATTGTAATTGATATTGTTGTGTTTGTGAATAAAAGTGTGAAATTATTTGTTCTCTTATATATTTTCACATTATTTAAGGTAGCTATTAATAACTTAATTTGATTACTTTAAAATTACAGTAATTATAAATGTATTTATGATACATATTATCGAGTTCAGTTCATATATTTTGACTTTTTTTTCTACCTTATAACCACATATTAGAACATACCTATGAAATTTGTTTAAACCTATTAATCAAATTTGAGAAGCCAAATCTTTTATGAAGTAGAACCGTAGAAACCATCAAAAAGTAATTGAGAAAAATATTGTAAATTAACTTTATAGATCATTTGAAACATCAAACATGAATCGGTTACTAATTTTTTTTATAATATTTGGATTAGGGTACTAAAATGAAATTTTGAGGGGAAAGCAAGTTTTTATAGTAAATAATATTCGCCAGAGCAATGATCGCATCCGGGAAATTCGACAAATACTAATTAAATTGTGTGCAGGAAGAATTAAAATGAAATTTCAATTTAAACAATTTTATTTTTTTCAGTTCACATTTCCTCAAAATTCGTGATTAATATTTCTAGACATGTTTTTATAGCACAAGTTTGGTGAATAACACAATTTTTTGAGAGGGTCTCATGTGAGTCGATCTTAGAATAATTGTATTGTGAGATCGTCTCACATAAGAATTTGTAGAATTTTGTAAGGAACAACCGCGCAATTTGCGCGGGTAAAAACTAGTATATATATAGAAGTAGGATCATTTACCCACCTTTTTTTTTGTACAATTTACCTTCATTTTACAGCCATTTAGATCTAATTAAATCAAGGGTCAAGATTGAACATTAAACTTAAGAAGTAAGTTAAGCGTCAAACACAACTCATCATCAAACCCTATACCCAAACTGAAACAAAAATGCCCTATACCCAAACTGAAACAAAACACTCAAACCCTCTCGCATCCCACTTCAGATTCACGGAAAAACCGTCACAAAATCGCGAGAAGAAATTGCATCTCACCAATATCTACATACAATCTTGCATCCAAATCAATTATTTCAATCTTTTGTAAAATCAATTTCGTATTACTCAATTTCAATTTTAGAATTCTTGTACTGTATCAATTTCAATTTAGAATTTCAACTTAGTATAGTTCAAATTTTTTCAATTTATTTAGTACTGCGTTTATCGTTTATCAGTTTACTGCGTTTTTTTCAAAAAAAAAAAAAAAAAATCAATCTTACTGCGTTTCAAACGTTTATCAATTTTACTGCGTTTCAATCCTTTAAATTTAGTACTGCGTTTATCAATTTTTTAGTACTGCGTTTATCAATCGTTTATCAGGTATTTAGTACTGCATTTATCGTTCATTAATTTTTTAATTTTTTTTTCATTTTTAAAAAAAAAAAAATCAATCATTTATCAATTTCAATTCTTACAGCGTTTTTTCAATTTTTTTCAATCTAAAGTTAGAAAATTCAGAATTCTGATACAAATACCACGGGAAAGAATGCTACTACTGATATTGATACGAATACCGTGGGAAAGAATGTTATTACTGATATGCAAAGCATAGTAGCATCTGCACAACACAACAAGAGCACACCTTATTAGTTGGTATACACGTTCCAAGAGTATTTGTGAAATTCCAAGATCAATTATTCTTGGAATATAGATCCTGCCTCTCGTGCAAATGCTGGTATACACAATAGTATCCAAATAAGATAAACCCTTTTGGAATTTCTTGACTTCGTGACAGCAAGAAAGTCCATCAATTTCGTGACTACTGTTTTAATAAGATCAATTTCTTGATTTTTTTGTTACAAGATTCAAAATTGAAACTATGAATATTGCAATATTTGAATATGAACAATGAAATACTTGAATATGAACATTGAAATAACTACATATTATTTCATAGCATGAAATTCTAGTTTTGGTACATTATTATTACTATGAAATACCCAATTATTTTATTATGTTATTCCAGTTTGTTTTATACTATTATTGCAGTTATTCTATAATACTCTTGAAGTTATTTCATTATATTAGTTACTATGTTTTATAACAAGGGTTACTTTATATTGTTTTTTATAGTTATTCTATAGCACATATGTGATTATTGTACTTCAATTTTTTTTAATGTAACTAACCCCCTCTTTGTTTTTGCCTTTCAGTGAAGTTTCTTTTGCCGGGTGCACCCTCAATGATATGCAAGATGCTTCATCCCAATACAATAACACGAGTTATTGTAGACACCCACATTTGGTCATTAGGTGTCTATAGCAGTTTCTGACAAACACCCGATAATGATCGGACGCAAACATGCTTTAATGTAACTCGAATATGGGCTCAAAATCATTGACATTTGGCTTGGGCTTTTTAAGGAGTAAAAATCTCACAGAACCAACCCCAAATTCAGGTCCAGTGGGTCATTTCGAGTCAAATAAGACTAGTTTGAGTCAAATCCGACACCAGGGGCAAAACCGTCTTTTAGCGACCGGGTCGAAACCCGGCCAAAGATATTTTCAGAGACATCGAAACCAGCCGTGTCACCCCACGAGTCCGGTTTGAGCTCAAACACTACAAAAATCAGCTACAAAAAATATTAAACAAAGCCGTTAATGATAGAATTCGATCTCCCGTAGGAATCCTACTCGAGAACTCCACCGAGCACAAGGAGTACTCGACCAAGTACTCCTCATTTCAGCCGAGTTCCGTGACTTCCTCGCCAAGAAACGGAGTTCTCGATCCTTTCAACTTCTTACTTTTCCTATCCAAAGCGGTAATTCTCATCCAACTACCTCTCCTAGCCAAGGTCAGGAACTCTCCTATAAATAGCCCCTTGCACAACACAATAGACACAACTTTTACGCATCGATCATAACTACAAAAAACACCGACATTCATTAGCAATAATAGCATCGAATAACCGATATAACAACCCGAGATCACGCCGCCTAGACCCGAGAAAAACCGGCTACCTTAACCCGACACCCTACACGTCCCATACCACCATAACTCACCGAGATTATCTCGACGCTCCCGTGTCTAAGCCTCATTCCGACGAGCCCCGTTCCGAGAATACAAAGCATGTAGGTTGAGGGTGTAAAATCAAACTCGTTCTCTCCTTTCTCTTTCTCGTTCTCTCGTTTTTTTTTCTCCTTTCGTCATTGTCGGTCCGTTTTTCTTTATGGTCATCATCGCTTTTTTTTTAAAATATCGATACTACAAACTATTTTCATATAAAACAAACGTTCTTAAAATACGATATTGACTCTATAGTCGAATGTCGTATCTAAAAGTACTAAATCAATCTCGTTGATGCTAAAGAATCGTCACACGATCTAGAACACAAAACACGACGATTTTTAACGCGGAGAGAATCAACATCGTTCTTTTTTTAGTTCGATTTTTCAAAACAATTTACAAAACCTTTTTTTTATCCTTTCTAAAAATCATTCCGAATATTTGATATCGGTTTCATGATAAGTGTAGTTTGTAGTGTCTATTTTACTGTGTTTTGGTCCCATTTTCCTTGTGGAATTGCTCCTTGGGAGCGGTTTAGGGGCTTCTTATGCTTCCTTTAGTTCGTTTCAGGTTCCCGAGACCGATTCGGAAGAGTTGGAGCGATTCCGACTCGATACGTACACATTTTGAGCCAACGAAGCTAAGGAACGATCACTCGATGCCTTGGAGTCGACCCCGAGACCTTGGGACCCAATCCCGAGCCTCCGAGACTCGATCCCGAGTCCCGAGAATTGACGAGAAGCCCATGAGAGGCAAGGAGGGACCAAAGAGCTCTTAAGGGAGGCCTACAAAGACCCATCCCGTTCGGGATGGCCTCATCCCGTTCGGGATGAAGGGAACATGAAGCACGGCTACTGAGAGCCCATCCCGATCGGGAAGGTCCTTCCCGACCGGGAAGGATGGCCCATCCCGATCGGGACCAAGCCTTCCCGACCGGGAAGGGTCAGTTACAGCCCGCATTGTTTCCTTTCTTCTCCTTTCCACTTGTAACCCTATATATACCCCCCCTCTTGTATTAAGACACTATCTTATGTTATCTTAGGTGATATCCTTAAACCCTAGACTACTTTAGGTTAGATTAGTTTAGATTAGAGTAGATTAGTCGGTAATTAGTAGTTAATCATAGATTAGCCTTGTATTAAGGGAATTCTTCAAGATCTTCACCAAGCTTGACAACCTTGGATGTTTGTTTTGGGTTTTCTTCATTAATGCAAGTTTTGTTCTTTCTCCTTCACTAGTTTGGTATACTCCTCTTCCTTTTCCTCTTAATCTTTATTTATGTTATTCAAGTTTCAACCTTTGATTGTAGTTAATAGTTTTCACTAGTTTGTTGATGTTTGTTTTGTTTCTTATGATGATTCCTCTTGTTAGTGTTAATTCTAGATTAGATATGTTAGAGTAGTGTTCTTGCTAGGGTTAGTAAGGTGATTAGGGTGTTGATTGGGTGATTAAGGAATTGTTGGAGTTGTTGGTGGAAGATTTGGGTTTCCTCTTAGTTTGATGCACATCACATGTTTGTTGAAATGCATGATTGACTAGTAGTTGCAAATACTTGTTTTTCTTGCCTTTCTCTTGTGGGTGATAGTTTGTTTATGGGTTCGGTTCCCTCACTAAGTTGCGAGAGCCCAGTGAGGACGACCCCTAGGTCGGTCTAAGTAGCGAGAGCCCGGATTCGACCTAGGCCACTTTAGCGCGTTAGAACCCCGTTTGTCATGTGTGTCGCCGAGATGGGTTCTAGGTGGAACCTCTAGGCGAGTCTAAGTTGCGAGAGCCCGGACCAACCTAGATCACCCTACTACCTCCTTCACTCTAGATCTTCCTTGACCATCCCTTTGACCCCGACCTAATCCTAGCCCGTTTTCCTAGTTTGTTCTCCCTAGCCATAGTCATAGTCTAGCTTTCTCCCCTCTCTTATCATTCTCTAGTTTAGCTCGTTGACTTAGTCTCGTATTTAGGCGACCTTAGTCTAGGCTATACATTACCGTCCCCGTGGATTCGACCCGACTTACCCTATCTACCCTAGTTAGGATTAGCCGGTTATATTATTGACGGTTGGGACGTGACGAATCCCTACCATCAATTTGGCGCCGTTGCCGGGGACGGTGCTAGTTTGGACTTTGTTTATCCTATTTGCTTGACTTTGTCTTTGTGTTTGTGTTTTCTTTTTTCTTCTTTTTGTTACTTTGCTTCTTGTGTGTGTGAAGTTTATTTCTCTCTTGTCTAGTGCCCAAAAACCACTAGGCTTCTCACGTTTGTTCTTAGTCTACAGTTTGTGCTTAGAGGTGGTGGCTATCTTCTTCTTGCAACTTAGAGCCGCTTTAACGGACGGTTGCTAGAATGAGTGGTTTCCAACCGGGTATGAGCTACGATTTTCGAGCGAGCATGGGGTTTGATCTAAACTCCACACACTCGGGAGCCGATATGAGCTACCACTCTTCTTCTATGAACCAAAGCTATGACATGATGACTCCTAATTACTATCAAGCTTCTTGGGGGGATCAAGACTCTAGTGGGTATGAACTTCAAGGTTATGAAAACGGCTACCAACAAGTGGACGATTATAACTCCTACGGTAATGGTGACTATTACTCGAGTTATGAATGTGAAACCACCATGTTCGATCAAGATTCACCTTATGGAAGCCAATACCACCAAAACCCACAATATTACCCTCCACCCCAACCACAATATGAACCCCATGACCCACAATACTACCAATCACCCCAACCTTGCTACCAACAATATGATTCCCCACCCTTTGGGCATCATCAAGATTATGAAGGAACTTTAAAAGACCCCAATGATCACCAATTGCCCGACATGGAGGAGTTTCAATCGCTTCTTCAATTGCAAAAGAGCAACCAAGAAATGGCTACCCAAATTAAAAAACAACAAAATGAATTGTGGGTCCAACTTCGAAGGGCAAACGAGGCGAGGAATGCTCAACCCCGAGCATCACATTTAGATGGAGGGTGCCCATTTGAGAGAGAGGAGCAACCTAATCGCGAAGCTGCCGATGTAATTCCCTTTGATAGAGAAGTTTGCTTTGAAGAACCTCAATCGTCTACCCAAAAAGAGACGAATGAGGAGATAACCCTTGGTGAAGGCATTCTTGGTGAGGAATTGGAGGAGGATAGTGAGTTGGATGGGTTGGTGGAATTTGTGAGGATGTTGGGTGAGATTGTTAGCCTCGAGTTGCCCTTGTGCGATAATTTGAACAAGCATCAAGAGCCCCTTGCTAGTACACCGAGAGATGACTTGGAAGAGATTGAAACCGCCGGTAGAAGTTTCGATTCTCCTCTCCAAGATGATGTGGGGCCGAGTGATGAAGATGGGGAACCACAACTTGAGGAAAGTGTGGGGGTGTGCATTGAGGAGATGAGGCCAAAACCACTTTTTGTGCCTTGTTTCTTGGAGACGAAGCTTGCTTGTGATTGGAGGCAATGCTTGGGGAAGAAGAGATCGGTGAAGCTCGTAGGATGGATAGACCCCGGAGACAACTTTGAAGATGATTTTGGGTCTTGGGATTCCTACTTCTTGCCTCCTCCTTGGAGGCCGTGGAGGTCGGTTAAGCTCGAGCGCTTCTTGGGCCTTCACTATGATGTCGGTAGCGCGTTCGACTTGCTCCTCCATGCCCTTGATGGCTACGGTTGAAGAAGAATCCACCATCCTAGGTTTGATGGAGTTCCTAAAAGAACTGTCATGTTGTATATTCCCTTCCTCTTCTGTAGAGTACTTGTGCTTGTATTTGTGTTTTATCTCTTGATTTTGGTAGTTTTGTGATATTCTTGTAATATTGGATTATTGATGAGCGTTGTGAGGGAGAGAATTTGATGTTTTGTTTGAGTTTATTGTGATAGGTGAAGTGCATGTGATTCCTAGAAAGGAATGGTTGACGATGGAGTTTGGTTTGCGAGCGAGGAAGTCGGTTTTTGAAGCTTATGATAAGCTTTTGGGCTTGGGGAAGCAAAGAAGACCCATCCCGACCGGGAAGAGGGCTTCCCGACCGGGAAGGATGAGGAATCCCGACCGGGAAGGAGCCATCCCGATCGGGATGAAGGTGCTAAAATTCGGACTCACTGGAGTTCATTCCCGACCGGGACGAGAGCTTCCCAATCGGGAAGGGTTTATCAACCCGATCGGGACCATCCATCCCGACTGGGATGGTCCCCTTTCTCCCTTTTGAGCTTTTTCTTAGGCGCTTGACTCCACCCATCCATTATACCCCCTCCCAACTTCCCTACTCCTCCTTGTTCCTATCATATGACCCATACACCTCACTTTACACCGAGATCCACATCAAATCCCAGCCCCTCACACCATTACTACCTCTACCATACGGTTTTATCAAGCTTGAAGCGGGATAACAACAAAGACGACAAGCAACGTGCCTATATTGATCTATGAGACGATGGAGAGAGTGAGTTGCTAACCTATGGTACGGCAACTATCCTTTCTTTTCCGTTTTTGTTGTTGCTTGTTTGCTTTGTTTTCTCCCTTCCTCTTGAGTCATGGTATCTTAGTGGCCTTCGAGGCCTCGGTAGTTGTTGCTCCCGACTCTCGATGATGTGACTACATCGAGAGTCATTTTAAAATCCAAATTTTTACAAGATTTTCACTTTCTTTTTGGAGGATTTAGTCGGATTTAGGCGGAATCCGGGCTAGGTGACTTGATTACACCTAGCCCTCCCCTCCCATTTCCTTTTATTTCCTTCTTTTATTTCTTCCCCCTTCCATATCTTTTTCTTGTCTCGGCCCATGGTGACTTGACTACACCCCGGCCGGACACCTTCTACCCTTTTCTCCACTTTTGTTTTTGATTTTTAGCTTTATTTTCGTAGTTTCTTTTCTTTTGTCAATCCGCACACTACGATCGAGCATGAGGACATGGCTCGATTTAAGTGTGGGGGAGCGACATTCTAGCATAGTTAGTTTTATTTTCTTAGTTTTTTTTCGAAAAAAATCTTTAAAATCCCTAAAAATTTGAAAATTTTTCACAAAAATCAAAAAAAGATTTTTCTTTTGTGTGTTTTCCTTTTGTGTCATTGTGTCGTATAATTGTTTTGTGTGCGTGTTTTGCCTCCCTTTCCCTTATAGGTTGCTTTGATCGCCGTTAACTTTGGAAGGCTTTCAAGACTCCCGGTAACGTCTTATCCCTTTTTCTTCTTTACCTCTTGCGGAGTTTGGAGGAGATTGTGATGTTGTGTGCTCGGGAGGAGCTTTGTAAAGTGTGGTTGATTTGGTGGCTTGTTTGGATGATCGGGGTGGTGTTTGTGTTGTGTATGTGTTCATTTTGTGTTGTTTTTGTTTCGTTGCTTTTACTTCTTTTTCTTTCGTTCGTTTTCGTCTTGTCTTTGTGTTGTGTTGCGTTGTGTGTCTTGTGCGTAAACCGTTTTCGAAAACCCGGTTTAGAGGCTAGTGTTTGAGTGTCTACTTTCCCTTCCTAGTAATGTAAATCGAGTCTTGGACTTTTGTCTAGTAGAATGACCCTAAATCAATGAATTCGTTGGTCCTTTACCTTGAATCCACCTAGCTTACTAGGGATTTACTGCGGGATTTGCACTTTTGACCATTATGACCACCCACGGTGTGAAAAGGCCTTGGTTACCGAGTCTCGTCCCTTAGGTGACCGCGTTTAGGATCGTTTTTAGTCCAAGTTCTCCACCTTTTTGTGGGTTTGAAAGGGAATGCGCAACCCCGACTTACCCATTCACCTACCTCCTACACATACCCACACAAATAAAATGCAACTTGTTGAATTCCATCTTTCTTGTTGTCAAGAAGTGCCAAAAAGCCAAATCTTGCCAAAAAGGGCAAAGAAAAGAAAAGAAAGAAAAAAATGAAAGAAAGAAAAGAAATGTAGAAAAAGAAAAGGCACAAAAGCCAAAAAAGAAAATAGAAAAGAAGAAAAAGAATGGCATGGCAAAACAAATCAAATATGTCAAAAAGAAAGAAAATGTCAAAAGAAAACCCGTCTCACAAAAAGAAATCCTCACAAAATAAGTCTTTTTCTGACTTTTGCCGTGAAGAGCCTACCAAAGGACCGAGGCCCTAGGAAGGATGATAGCGGCATTAGTCGGTCTTCCCTCATTTTGCATGTTTTCCACCTTTTTACTTGGACTAGTTAGGCGGTTTTGGACACGGGATGACCCTCTCGGCTCACGCTAAAGGGGGCGGGGTCTCACTTACCTACAGTGTCGACTAACACCGTGGTTCTTCACTTTCCACTCCGCCGATCGTCCCGTAGTACGTTTTTAGAAAGTTAGGAGGACCTAGGTAAGTTACCAACGTTTTTTTTGCTTTATCGTCATACTATTAGGGTTTAGTTCACCTTGATTTGTATTGCTAGCTTGGGAACGTTGTCACTTACCTCGAGTCCTAAACCGGTGCTTCTTTCACCGCTTTTAGAGGGAAGCGGTATTTCTTTTGTTTTGGGTGCAACCGATTATGTGTTTGTTTGTGTGTTTGTTTGTTTATGTGTTTTGTGTCCGGTTGCATCCACAGTTTTGTCGCAAGACCCAACTTGCCTTGCGGAGTACACTTGTCCTCTAAGTGCACTCGCGTGAGTTGAAGGGGCGTAGGGTACGCTAATACCCACTCGGATAGTATAGTAGTTAGTATGTGCTTACTCGAGGGCGAGTAAGGGTTAAGTGTGGGGGAGTTGATAAGTGTAGTTTGAAGTGTCTATTTTACTGTGTTTTGGTCCCATTTTCCTTGTGGAATCGCTCCTTGGGAGCGGTTTAGGGGCTTCTTATGCTTCCTTTAGTTCGTTTCAGGTTCCCGAGACCGATTTGGAAGAGTTGGAGCGATTCCGACTCGATACGTACACATTTTTGAGCCAACGAAGCTAAGGAACGATCACTCGATGCCTTGGAGTCGACCCCGAGACCTTGGGACCCAATCCCGAGCCTCCGAGACCCGATCCCGAGTCCCGAGAATCGACGAGAAGCCCATGAGAGGCAAGGAGGGACCAAAGAGCTCTTAAGGGAGGCCTACAAAGACTCATCCCGTTCGGGATGAAGGGAACATGAAGCACGGCTATTGTGAGCCCATCCCGATCGGGAAGGTCCTTCCCGACCGGGAAGGATGGCCCATCCCGATCGGGACCAAGCCTTCCCGACCGGGAAGGGTCAGTTACAACCCGCATTGTTTCCTTTTTTCTCCTTTCCACTTGTAACCCTATATATACCCCCTCTTGTATTAAGACACTATCTTATGTTATCTTAGGTGATATCCTTAAACCCTAGACTACTTTAGGTTAGATTAGTTTAGATTAGAGTAGATTAGTCGGTAATTAGTAGTTAATCATAGATTAGCCTTGTATTAAGGGAAATCTTCAAGATCTTCACCAAGCTTGACAACCTTGGATGTTTGTTTTGGGTTTTCTTCATTAATGCAAGTTTTGTTCATTCTCCTTCACTAGTATGGTATACTCCTCTTCCTTTTCCTCTTAATCTTTATTTATGTTATTCAAGTTTCAATCTTTGATTGTAGTTAATAGTTTTCACTAGTTTGTTGATGTTTGATTTGTTTCTTATGATGATTCCTCTTGTTAGTGTTAATCCTAGATTAGATATGTTAGAGTAGTGTTCTTGCTAGGGTTAGTAAGGTGATTAGGGTGTTGATTGGGTGATTAAGGGATTGTTGGAGTTGTTGGTGGAAGATTTGGGTTTCCTCTTGGTTTGATGCACATCACATGTTTGTTGAAATGCATGATTGACTAGTAGTTGCAAACACTTGTTTGTCTTGCCTTTCTCTTGTGGGTGATAGTTTGTTTGTGGGTTCGGTTCCCTCACTAAGTTGCGAGAGCCCGGTGAGGACGACCCCTAGGTCGGTCTAAGTAGCGAGAGCCCGGATTCGACCTAGGCCACTTTAGCGCGTTAGAACCCCGTTTGTCATGTGTGTCGCCGAGATGGGTTCTAGGTGGAACCTCTAGGCGAGTCTAAGTTGCGAGAGCCCGGACCAACCTAGATCACCCTACAACCTCCTTCACTCTAGATCTTCCTTGACCATTCCGTTACCCCTTTGACCCCGACCTAATCCTAGCCCGTTTTCCTAGTTTGTTCTCCGTAGCCATAGTCATAGTCTAGCTTTCTCCCCTCTCTTATCATTCTCTAGTTTAGCTCGTTGACTTAGTCTCTTATTTAGGCGACCTTAGTCTAGGCTATACATTAACGTCCCCGTGGATTCGACCCGACTTACCCTATCTACCCTAGTTAGGATTAGCCGGTTATATTATTGACGGTTGGGACGTGACGAATCCCTACCATCATTTCATATCGAATATCGAATATAACGAATATCACAAAATTAAGTCGAGTATAAATCACGCAATATTTCTACGCGATTTAATAAAGCTATCGATTTTCTGAAAAACGATTTCGAAAACAGCCCGTGACGCGAGCCGCACGCGTCCCGGGTGAGTCGCCTGTCCCACGCGAGTTGCGCCCTTCCCGAGCGAGTCGCGCGAACTGCTGAAAACCGCGACATAAAAAAGCAATTTCGTTCTAATTTTTCCGGCATCGTTTCTTAAACAAAACAACGGGTTTTTCGGCATATTTCAGGTTTCGATAAATATTTTTTTCTTTACCTCGGTCAACGCGTGTTTAATCCATCACGTGTCATAAACTTTTCAAAATCATTCATATCATTGTATCTATATCTTTTATTCGGTTTACAAACCGTTACTAACTTGTTTGTTCATGTTTGTAGCAATTTCTTTTCATTATTGGTTCATTATATTAAACGAACTTCGCATCCTAAAACAACTTTGACGTTAATTTTAGATGCATTAAATCGACTTAGCAACCCATTCAATTTTTCGCATGTTCAGGGAAAACAATGTTTGCATATCATTCATCGTACTACTAACGCGCGTATTTCAAAATCAAACGATATCTTTGTAGAGGCCGCTAATGTGCGGGCGGGGTTGGGTGTTCTTTGTGAACTTCCCAACACGTACCCTTATTCCTTACTCAGAACCGTGGTTTCCGGATGTCCGAAACCATTGGCACACGAGAGTCATTCAATACACGATATCCGATAACGTCGGTATCGGTATCAAATGCAAAGGGACGAACCCGATAAACTCTGACATCGGAATGGGCCATACTTTGTGCATGGCCCACTACGCCATAGAGTGGGTTCGAACGGACCCGAACTCCCACAAAGTTCGGTGGCGACTCCAACTTCGATTTAAATTTCAATTCGAGCCATCTCATATGGAGATTCATTCGCCTCCCCAAACCCGCGCGTGGCCGCGCCGGGGTGGACCTATGTCATGTCCACAATTTGGCGACTCCGCTGGGGATTAACTGATGCGTGACTTACCATCGGCATCCTCAAAGTGAGACTCAAATAGAAATCGTTTGACTAGTACAATACGCGTTTTAGTTTTACGGTTCATGCATAACCTAATATTTTCCCGGGCCGGTACTGGTGACCGACGTCCCACTATACTATTGATGTAATCCAAATTGGATTTGTGAAAGATGTCCATAGTCGATTCGTATGGGTTTTACACTTGTATAGACCCTTTTAGACTGACCGCGACTTAGTTTAAGAGCATACATGGTGTCGTTATACTGCTTCCATGAGTACATGCTACTTGATCTGCATCCTTTTCAAAAATCGTCATTTTCAAAAATTTGCATCCTTTTCAAAATATCCAATTTCAAAACCCGGGACATATACTGAATTTACGGTTTATGATTTTACTCAAAATAGCCTTTTTCTAGCCGGTATTCTGCCCAGTTCAAAACTCGAAAATATTTTCGAACTTTCAAATCCGTCGCCCAGTTCGATTTCCGTTTTTTTCTCGAAAAAAGGCCGGGCTTCCCCCCCGAATTTTTTCGGGCTTTAAAAAAAATCTATTTCAAGAAATTCCTCTCCATAGGACTTCCCGTATTTAGCAGTGTCGGGTCGTGTCGTAAGTCATCGAGGTCCTTAGCGTCGAAACTTCGTCGATCTTATATCGCGGGTTTCCCCCCTATCCCAGTCCGCCTTACTCGACTAAGGCAAGGCCCACCTACGTAGGACATACTCCTACAAAGGAGGGCCTGTTACACAATCGAGTCCAAAGTCTGGGGAATGTCTCAAGTGAATCTCCTTTCAAACGGGACCCGGCCCACACAACCGGATTCTAAAGGAGGTCCGCCCTTCACAAGTCGCCCGTCTAGAGTATTTTCCGTGTCATTTCATTCTTAGTCCTCTTTCCCTTTGCTCGGGATGTACTTTTGTTCTAGGATTCGGGTTTAGTTGCTGACTATGCGGTATTCTTACAGACAGGCCGTCCTTCACCCGAACCATGACGAAAGAAGCCATTGATGGGTTGACAGCCTCGTTGGTTAAGCTAGAGGAGCAATTGACGTGGATGAGAGAAGACCAGATCGTCATCCTTACCCGTGTGAGCGCAGTCGAACAAGGAACTCCTAGCAGTGGAGTTGAAACCAATGGGCCGTTAGCTGAACTAGCCAGCGCGGTTCACAAGCTACGGGAACAGGTCCACACGATGACCAACAACACCATCCATACGGAGAACGCTCGGGATTATTCGCCCCTGACTGATGAGTTGCCCGCTAACCTCAGCTTAACGGGCCTGCCACTGTTCGATGGGACTGAAGACCCGGTACTCCATATCCGGGCTTTCAAAGAGTTCATGGCTGTCAAAGGGGTTAAGTCGTCTATGTTCAAGCATCTCTTTGCTTCTTCCCTGGAGAAGCACCCAAAAGCCTGGTACTACATGCTTGATTCCAAGAAATACAAAACTTGGGACGACGTGGCGACAGAATTTGCTCGGAACTATGCCGACAACACTGAGATCCAGACTACGATGCGTACTCTGGAAGTTATGGCCCAAGAGCCCAAAGAGGGGTTCACTAAATACCTTCAAAGGTTGAGGGCCGAAAGCGTGACAAGCCCAGCGAAAAGGTACTAGTGGAGGCCTTCGTGAAAAATCTCCTCCCCTCTTACCGGATCCATCTCCGGTACGCCGTTATACCCAATTTCTCCACCTTAACCGAGATGGGTACGAGAATCAAAGATGACTTTAGGTTAGAGAACCTTACTAAAGCCTCTGCCAAGGGATATCAAAGGGCTACTTCGTCCTCCAGCAAGCCCGCAACTACAACTGCAGCCCGTAGCATCTTCGATGAGGTCAATCTATTGGATACCTCATCCAAAAAGAACACTCTGACTCGGGTATTCACTGACATAGGGACTACCTATGCTCATGCCTTACAAAGGTTATCCTCAAAGGGTCTAATCCAGCCGATAGGCTCGATTTCAGAAGTCCCGGTCGAGAAACGATCCAAAGCATATAACATCCAGGCCTACTGCCATTATCACCGAGGCAACGGACACGATACAGAGAAGTGCTAGAAGCTGAAACATCTTATCCAAGACTTGATCGAGAGCGGGAAAATTCCATTGCCCGGAGACAAGCCGAGCAATAAAGAAAACCCGTTCAGTACTCACGCCATCTTTTCCGGGGACATGATCGACTGTTCTCATCTAATCTCGCCTTTCGTCCCACAAATTAATGAGATCTGGAACGACGATGAAGACAACGTTTACTTACCAAAAGGGGAAGTTGTCCCTATCACCCCTGAGGAGGTCCAGAAGGCCAAATGCAAAACCTTGGTCAGCAACCACCACGTCACCCTCGGCCGTTCCGCCTCAGAAGTCTCCACCGAGCCGGCCAAAGTCGAGCCGAATCCTGAAGAGCCAAATACTGATACGGCTCTGGTCAACAACTAAAAAGGGCTCGAGTGGATCTCACTATATGGCAGCTTTTGGTTAGCTCCCAAGCACATCGAGAGGCGCTTACTAAGGCCCTCGATCAAATCAAAGTCGACTCGTCGGTTACCCCAACTGAAATGGTAGCCACCATCATGCCCCATCTCAAGGGCAAATCTAAGGAAGAAGGCCCACCTATCACCTTCTCGGAGTCCGACCTGCCACCGTTCGGGACGGCCCACAACTTAGCTCTTTACGTTACAGTGATCTGCCGGGGCAAATATCTCCCCATGACCCTGATTGATGACGGGTCCGCCGTAAACGTCCTTCTCTTAAGGACTGCTAAGGCCCTGCGCATCACCGAGGCCGATTATCTTCCAACGGCGCAAACGATCCAGGCTTTCGACGGAAGCCCAAAATCAGTTGTTGGGGCCGTCAAACTAACAATTATAACCGGCCCGATAGAGAAAGAGTTAGAATTTCAGGTGATTGATGACACCTCATCTTTCAATCTGCTACTCGGTAGACCGTGGATCCATGTGGTCAAAGCCGTATCCTCTACCCTTCACAGGAAGGTCAAGATGCCTCTACAAGATGGGATCATCACTCTCGAGGCTACACCCATAGCCGTGTCAAGCTGCAACACGGTAGGCCCGACCGACCCGCGAGGTTTCAATTTCGTGGGAATGATCGAGGAAGAATATCTTTTTCTGCCATATTTCACTACTAGCATCGACACGATGCTGCAAAACTTGGGCTACCTACCGGGGGCTACTTCAAGGCCATATCTTCCAGCTGGGAAGATTATCGAGGTTCTAAATGACGGGGGATCTTGTTTCGGTCTAGGTTACACTATGACCCCGGAACGCGTGGACAGAACAAACACAATCAAATTTGTCACTCCAGTGTTCGCAGCTATTCAAATGGGCCTCTATCAGCCCACCATCTCGTATCCCGAGACCAAATTGGCTCGGGAATGCAATTTCATCCCGGATGATATCTTTTCCCTTATCCAGGCCGAGTCAAAGGAAGGTGCGAGCAATACTGAGCCCGTGCTGGGACTCTTATTCGGGGAAGGCAAGGTCATCCCGACTCCCAAGGAGGAACTAGTGAACCTGATCCTCCGCAGTAACAGGTTCGATCCAACCAAGCTGATCTCCGAAGTCGATGCTGGCACTGGAAAAATGGCTTGGAGAAAAACAATCAAGTGGACCGACAGCCAGGGTCGAGTCTACAAGCTGACTACCGGTGAAGGGGATATGCCAGACACTGAGTCTGAGTCCGAGTCCGAGTCAGAGTCAGAGTCGGAGTCGGAGTCTGAGTCCAAGTCTAGAGGGTCCAGTACTAGAATAGAGTCTGTAACCCCTTCTCCTTTAGTCACTCCTATGGGAGTCTCGGAGTCTGTCCTGAGAGCACTCCCTATCCCGCCACTGACCAACGATCAGATGGCCGCTCTCTTTGAGCTGTTTTCAAAATTTGCTAGCAATAATAACAATAACCGTTCTGCTTACGACTTGTCTTATTTTCAAAACATTTTCATAAGTTTTACTTGCAATAACATTGAGAAACCCGACGAACAGGTACCACTACCTCCGCATCTAATCGAGCAACTCGAACAAAGGGAATCCCGAGATCCGGTAATTGAGGAAACTGATTCCATCAATGTAGGAACCTCTTTAGAACCTCAGATGCTTAAGTTAGGTTTAGCCTTAGATCCTGAGGAGAAACAACAATTCACGGATCTCTTCCAAGAATTCAAAGACGTCTTCGCATAGTCCTACAAGGACATGCCGGGAATAGACCGGGAGATAGCCGAACACCGTATACCCATCAAAGACGGGTGTAAATCGGTAAAACAGAAACTCCAAAGGATGAGGCCCGAATGGTCCCTCAAAGTCAAAGAAGAAGTCGACAAGCAGTTCAAAGTGGGCTTTATCCAAGTATCTGAGTATCCGGATTGGGTAGCAAATATTGTGCTGGTACCCAAGAAAGACGGCAAAGTACGAGTATGTGTAGACTTCCGGGACCTTAATAAGGCCAGCCCAAAAGACGATTTCCCGTTACCACACATCGACATACTGGTGGATAACACGGTCGATCATGCCCTTCAATCCTTCATGGACGGGTATGCTAGGTACAACCAAATCAAAATGGTGGAGGAAGACATGAGTAAGACCACCTTCATTACACCTTGGGGTACTTCTAGACCGTCATGCTATTTGGGCTTATCAATGCCGGTGCCACTTATCAACGGACCGCCACTACCTTATTACACGATATGATGCATAAGGAAGTAGAGGTTTATGTGGACGACATGATCGTGAAGTCCAAGGACCGAAGGGGGGAAATTTCGGCCCTAAGAAAATTCTTCTCACCCGTTTACGCAAGTACAACATGAGGCTAAACCCTCAAAAATGCAGTTTCGAGGTAACATCGGGCAAATTACTGGGCCATATTGTTAGCCAACGCGGCATCGAGGTTGACCCGGCCAAAATCAAAGCCATTATCGAGATGCAGCCACCCAAAACCGAAAAGGAGATAAGGGGTTTCTCGGAAAAGTCCAGCATATTAGCCAGTTCATTTCAAAGCTAACCATGGTATGTGAGCCCATTTTCAAGAAATTGAAAATAGGAGAACGGGTACTGTGGGACAATAAATGTCAAACGACTTTCGATAAAATCAAAGATATTCTGTCTGCACCGCCGGTATTAATGCCACCTCAACCTGGTCTACCTTTGTCGTTATACCTAACAACGACCGAGACAGCCATGGGGGTTATGCTGGCTCAGACAGTCGATTCAGAAGAGCGGACTATCTACTACATCAGCAAAAAGAATCTGGAGTACGAGTGTAAATATACAATGCTCGAAAAGACGTGCCTAGCTTTAGTTTGGGCCACTAAAAAGCTCCGACACTATATGCTCAGTCACGAAGTGCACGTACTATCCAAAATGGATCCTATCAAGTACTTGTTCGAAAAGACCATCCTCAATGGCAGGATATCCAGGTGGACTTTAATGCTAGCTGAGTTCGATCTCAAGTTCGTGTCGTTAAAAGCCATCAAAGGTCGGGTAGTAGCCGAGTTCCTTGCCGATAGTCCGATATCCGAGGAGGAACACACCGATACTTGGGCCTTCCTAGATGAACATATATTCCATACCGATACCGAAACATGGGATTTATATTTCGATGGGGCGTCCAACTTCTGAGGATTTGGGGTCGGGATTTTGCTGATCTCACCACAAGGAGAGCACACCCCGTTATCCATTAAACTAGACTTTAACGTGACTAACAACGCGGTCGAATATGAAGCATGCATTCATGGGCTGCAAGCCTCCGCTGATTTAGGAGTAACAAACCTCCGGGTCCATGGTGACTCATCTCTAGTCATTAATCAAGCCCTGCAAAAATGGAAAACTCGGAATGCCAACCTCGTAGTGATAAGTGTAGTTTGTAGTGCGTATTTCTGTGGTTTGGTCCCATTTTCCTTGTGGAATCGCTCCTTGGGAGCGGTTTATGGGCTACTTATACTTCCTCTAGCTTGTTTCATGTTCCCGAGACCATTCATGAAGAGTTAGAGCGATTCCGGCTCAATACATACACTTTTTGGAGCCAACGAAGCGAAGGAACGATCACTCGATGCCTTGGATTCGACCCCGGGACCTTGGGACCCGATCCCGAGCCTCTTAGACTCAATCCCGAGTCCCGAGAATCGACGAGAAGCCCATGAGAACCATGGAGGGACCAAAAAGATCTTAAAAGAGGCCAACAAGGTTCTTCCCCGTCGGGATGATGCCTTCCCGACCGGAAAGGATGGTGCAAAAACAGATGGTTCTGTGAAGAGGCCTTCCCGACCGGGAAGGTGGATTCCCGACCGGGAAGGGACCCTTCCCGAGCGGAACCACCCCTTCCCGACCGGGAAGGGTCAGCTACAGCACGGGACCTATTCTTTTATCCTTCTTCATTCTTGTGACCTTATAAATACTTCCCTCTTGTATTGTTTATGTATCATATCTTACCCTAGACTCTTTTAGGCCTCCCTTAAGCATTCAAACCCTAGATTAGTGTTCCTCACATTAGTTTTAATCTTCCTTTAATCTTTAGTTAATCATTGTAATTAGTCTTGTATTAAGGGGATTCTTGAAGATTATTCCAAGCTTTACAACCTTGGGGTTTTATTTGGGTTTCTTATTTATACAAGTTCTCGTCTTTTTCATCCATTATTAGTTGGTATAATCTTCTTCTCCCTTTTACTTTTGTTCTTTGTTTATTGTTCAAGTTTGAATCTTTATATATTGTTATTGTTGTTAGTTGTTCATAATGAATGTTTGGATGCTTGGTTTAGTTTCTCTTGTTTATGTTATTGTTAGTCTCATAATGAGTGAGTTGTCTCCTTGTGGGGTTAGTAGGGGGATTAAGGGTAGATTATGGGTGATTAGGGTTGATTAGGGGTAAAGGTTACATCTTTGTTGCTAGTCTCATATTGGGCACACCATGTGTTTGATGATTTGCTTATGTGGGTAGTAGTGGCCAATGTTTCCTATACTTGTTTCTCTTCTTCTCATTGTTTGGCTAGTGTGTGATTGTGTTAGGGGATAGTCTTTGTCACGAGAGTGCGGACATTGGTCTACGTAGCGAGAGCCCGGACCGACCTTGACCTAGGTTTAGACGCGAGAGCGCAAACCGACTCTAGCAACTAGGAGACACCTACACCCTTGATCACCCAATTACCCTTCTACACTTAAGAACCCGACCTACCCCACTTCCTTCCATATTTGATTTCTTTAGCTAGATAGTCTTCATTTTCTCTAGTTTCATTGTTTAGTTAGTCTCTAGTTATTCCTTTTAGTCTTGTTTTAGCTATTTCGTTATTAGCCTAGTTCATACCTCTTTCTCCTATCATAGTTTGTCAATTATCATCTTCTTTGTGTTGTTTTGGTAGCCTAGTCTCGTTTTTTAGGTCGACTTAGTCTAGACCTTACAATACCGTCCCCGTGGACACGACCCCACTTACCCTAGCTACCCACAAGGATTAGTGGTTATTTATTGTTGGTTAGGACCCACGACGAATCCTCACCATCAATTTGGCGTCGTTGCCGGGGACGGTGCATTGTTTAGACTTAGTTTACTTATAGCTAGACTTAGTTACCCTTCTTTGTGCTCTTCTATCATCTTATGTGCATATTTTGTAGTTTTGTCTTGTTTTCTTAGCTTTCTTTTCTCTTTGTCTTTCGATTGTGCTTGTTTATTGTCGTTGCCTAGTGCCCATAAAGCACTAGGTGTTCTCACGTTTGTTCTAGTGTGTAGTGTATGCCTAGGAGGAGAGGCGATTTCTTTCTCTTCAATCCAGAGCCGGAGAGACTCTTTCGAGCCTTTCGCCAATGGACGATTGACCAGGTTAGAATCTCTCAACCAAGCGCTAGCAATATCCATCAAGAGCAAGCTCAAGGATCCGACTTTAACGAGTCCCCTCGAGAGACGGCCGGAGGGACCTTCATCAATCCCTTCGGTAATTCTTGTCCTAGTTCCCCTTCTACATCTTCTTCAACACCGTCTACACCATCGTCTCCCTTACATCCAAATATGCCGAAGTTTTCATCTCACTCCACTTTCACCGAGGATGTCTTGCCGGGACCGAGTGCTTTACCGGATACTTATACCGGGAATTTTGTGGCAAAGACACAATTCATACAACTTGTGAAGAGAAATCAATTTAGTGGTTTGCCCACCGAAGACCCGCACCAACACATAGAGACCTTCTCCGATTATTGCGATGCTATCTCCCAAACCGGGGTTACACAAGATCAAATCCGTTGGGTATTATTTCCATTCTCATTAATTGGAAAGGCAAAGCAATGGATTAAGAGTCTCGATAGGGCAACCATGGGTATCGATACTTGGAAGAAACTTGCATTGGCGTTCTACCAAAAATTTTACCCTCCGGAGAAGACAAATTTTCTTAGGGCCTCCATCACCGGTTTCCTACAACGGGATGAGGAGAGCCTTTATGAAGCTTGGGAACGGTTTAAATCTTTGGTTAGATCATGCCCCCACCATGGACTTTCACAATGGTTCTTAGTCCAACAGTTTTGTAACGGTCTATATGAGGACTCAAGAGCTATACTCAATATGGGCTCCAATGGTAGGTTTACCGAGGTCGATGACGATCAAACTTGGGCAAGAATCGAGGAGATGGCGGTTCATAATTCACAATACTCAAGGCCTAGGAAGGCAAATCGAGGAGGTAGGCACGAGGTTGATGCTATCACTCAATTTAGCATTTACCTTGGAGCTCAATTGAAGACCCACATGGAGACCATTGACAAGAAGCTCCAAAGTCACCTCAACCAAGTCCAAGGCACTAGTTCCTTTAACCAACACTTGATTCAAGAAGTGAATGCTTTGGGATTTGCACCTCTTTTGCCTTATTATGGGATGTGTGATACTTGTGGAATCGTTGGTCATGATCCTATGCATTGTCAAGGAAGTGTTGAGCAAGTGAACGCCTTTCAAGCGTTCAAGCAAGGTGCCCTCTATTCTAATCAATACCAAGCTTCCAATCAAGTCCCTCAACAACAAGCTATGCAACCTCGTCCCTATGTTCCACCTCCCTTAAGGGACAACAATCAAGGTTATCAAGGTTATGTGGGTAATCCAAGACCCTTCAACAACTTCAAGCAAAATAACCAAGGTACCTTCCACAACAACAATCAAGGGTTCCAACAAGGGAACTTCAATCAAGGTGGTTTCCAAGGAAACCAAAGCTTCCAAGGACAACAAAACCACAACCAAGGGTTTCAAAATCACAATCAAGACCTTAATCAAGGCAATTCTCATGGGTTCCAAGGGAACCGTCAACAACAAGCAACTCAAGGTCAACAACAACAAAGCAAGCCAAGAAGCCGATCTCCTACTCATGACTATGGCATTCCTCTAGCCATCATCGATACTCCGCATAATCCACAATCTCCACCTCGAGATTTCAACATTCAAAAGACTATGATGGATGTGCAAAAGAGTAATCAAGAGTTGCATAAAAATCAAATGGAGATGTCAAGAAACCAACAAGAGTTCTTTGCTTATATTCAAGGGGAAAACATGGCAAGAGATGCCCGTACGAAGATGCTTGAGACCCAATTATCTCAACTTGCTTCGGGGAGCTCCTCAAGACAAAAGGGGCAACTACCTCCTCAAGGTGAAACACCGAAATTTGAGCATGTAAATGCTATTACCACGAGGAGAGGTACATCTTATGATTCTCCCACATTCCCTAGTGAGCAAGAGCCAATGCAAGAACCAACAAAGGAAGTTGCATATCCAATTCAAGAAAGCTCAAGCATGGAAGATCCAATGGAGGAGCAAGTCTTATGGGAGATCGAAAAACCCTTTGAAGACAAGCTCCCCCCATTTCAAGCAAAAGAAAAGGGTAAAGGGAAAGTGTCATGTGAGAAGTCCACCCCTATCGAGCAAAACAAGGTTCAAATCAAGTTGCCTTTCCCAACAAGGCAAATGAAGACTAAGGTGGATGTCCAATTTGACAAGTTCCTAGACATTGTGAAGAAATTGGATGTGAATGTCCCGTTTACCGAGTTACTTACCCAAATCCCGGCATATGGAAGATTCATGCGAGAAATCCTAGCTAGGAAGAGATCCATTGACAAGGAAGAGACAATAGCGTTCACGAGGGTAGTGAGCGAGCTTATTCAAGGTTCCACGCTTCCGAAGTTGAATGATCCGGGTAGTTTCTCGATCCCTTGCACCATAGGCAACTTCATGATCGAGAAAGCGTTATATGACTTGGGCGCGAGTGTGAGCATCATTCCTTATTCTATTTGTTGCCGACTCGGGATGAAGGAGTTAAAGCGCACTTCCGTTACACTCCAAATGGCCGATAGTTCATTCAACCGACCATTGGGGATGCTAGAGGATGTGCCGGTAAGAATTGGGAAGTTCTTCATTCCGGTCGATTTTATCGTGTTCGATATGCCGGAGAATGCCATCACTCCCATCATCCTTGGGCGTCCATTTCTACACACCGCCAGTGCCATAATCGATGTGAAGAACGGTAGGATCACATTTGAGTTAGGCGAGGAAAAGATAGTGTTTGACCTCCAAGGCAACACTTTGCCTACTAACGATGAATCATGCAATATGATCCACGCCACGAAAGACAACGATATAGGGGGAGAGTCGGGACAAAGCTTGAAGAATTACTCTTATGAACTTGAGGATGATGACTCCGAGTTTGAGGAAGATGAGAGCCCATATCATGGGTTTGATGACAAGTTGAAAGGCAAGAAGCAAGATGAGCCTCCCTTGGGGCCGCATGAGGACAAGTGGACGTTTGGGTACATCTCGAAGGATCAAAAGTACAAGTTCAAGCCATTGAACTTAGAAGATCGGGAAGCCCCGGGAACGTCGAGACAAGGTCATGAAGAACCTTGGTATATGGATGCTTATATTACTAGCTTGATTGAAGACTTTGCTAGGGCCTTCGATTTGTTTCTTCGTGCCCTTGATGGAGATGGAACCGTCTATATTGTTGATTGAAAAAGATTGAAGAATACACCATCCTTGGTTTGACGGAGTTCCAAAAGAACCGTCTCATTGTATATATCTCCTTCTCTTGTTATTCCTTTTAGTTTTGTGAATGCTTGATCATTTGGATTGTTGATGAGCGATGTGAGGGAGAGAATTTGATGTGTGTATGAGCTTTGTTTGATAGGTGAAGTGAAGATGATTCCTAGAGAGGAATGGTTAATGATAGAGCTTGGATCGAGGCCAAGGAAGTCGGTTTTTGAAGCTTAAGATAAGCTTTTGGGTTTGTGGAAGGTCAAGAAGACCCATCCCGGACGGTTAGAAGGCTTCCCGACCGGGAAGGATGAGCCATCCCGACCGGGAAGGAGCCATCCCGATCGGGATGAGGGTGCCAAGAATCGGAGTTTCTGGAGTGTCTTCCCGACCGGGAAGGGTTTATCGTCCCGATCGGGATCGTCCATCCCGACCGGGAAGGTCCCATACTCTCCTTTGTGCCTCTTCTTCGACATTCGACTACACCCAACCATTGTATACTCCCTCCCAACCTCCCTACTCCTCCTTGCTCGTATCATATGACCCTTACACCTTACATGCATACCATCACTTCGTTTCCTCTTAACCTACACCGAGACTTCCATCAAACCCCATCCCCTCACACCATTACAAGTTTACTACCTTAGCCATGCGCTTTTCTCAAATATGAAGTGGGATGACAATGAAGACAACAAGCAAATGCATTTATTGATTCATTGAAGACGATGGAGTTCGTGAGTTGCCAGCATGTTGGTAAGGCAACTCTCGTTACTTTTCCGTCTTTTGTTGCTTGTTGCCCTTTGAAAACTCCCCTTCCCCTT
This sequence comes from Agrostemma githago, assembly GCA_958450325.1. Taxonomy (NCBI): domain Eukaryota; kingdom Viridiplantae; phylum Streptophyta; class Magnoliopsida; order Caryophyllales; family Caryophyllaceae; genus Agrostemma; species Agrostemma githago. Next base: position 28,665,375 of record OY288254.1, on the reverse strand, counting down.
TGTCATGGTGGCCCTCGGGGCCTTGATAATGGTTGCTCCCGACTCTTGATGATATGACTACATCGAGAGTCCTTTCAAAATCCAAATTTACAAGTTTTTCACCCTTTTTTTTTTAAGATTTAGTCGGATTTAGACGGAATCCGGGCTAGGTGACTTGATTACACCTAGTCCTCCCCTCCCATTTCCTTTTATTTCTTTCTTTTTATTTCTTCCCCCCATCCATATCTTTTCTTGTCTCGGCCCACGGTGACTTGATTACACCCCGGCCGGATGCATTCTACCCTTTTCTCCGCTTTCTTTTTCATTTTTAGCTTTATTTTTGTAGTTTCTTTTTATTTCCTTTTGTGTCTCCACACACTACGATCAACCATGAGGACATTGCTCGGTTTAAGTGTGGGGGAGCGATATTCTAGTATAGTCTACTTTTATTTTCGCAGTTTTTCGAAAAAGCTTTAAAAAACCATAAAAATTTGAAAAATTTTCATAAAAATCAAAAAGATTTCCTTTAGAGTCTTTCCCTTTTGTGTCGTTTTGTCGTATATTTTTTTTTGTGCGTGCTTTGCCTCCCATTTTTCCTTATAGGTCGCTCAAATCACCGATAGCTTTGGAGAGCTTTCAACATACCCGGTAACATCTTCTATCCCTTTTTCCTTCTTTGTCTCTTGTGAAGTTTAGAGAAGGTTTGTGATGTTGTGTGCTCGGGTAGAGCTTTGTAAAGTTTGTGGATGATTGGTTGCTCATTTGGAAGTTCGGGGTGGTGTTTGTTTTGTTTTTGTCTATGTGTTTGTTTTATTTTGTTGCCTTTTGCCTCTCTTTTTTTTTCGTATTTGTCGCATCTTTGTTTTGTGTGTGTAGTTGTGTCTTGTGTGTAAAAAGGTTTTCGAAAACCCAGTTTAGAGGCTAGTGTGCGAGTGTTTACTTTCCCTTCCTAGTAATGTAAATCGAGTCTTGGACTTTAGTCTAGTAGAATGACCGTAAATCAAAGATTTCGTTGGTCCTTTACCTTGAGTCCACCTAGCTTACTAGGGATTTACTACGGGATTTGCACTTTTGACCATTATGACCACCCACGGTGTGAAAAGGCCTTGGTTGCCGAGTCTCGTTCCTTAGGTGATTATGTTGGAAATTGTTTGATTAGTCCAAGTTCTCCTCTTTTTTTGTGGGTTTGAAGGGAAATCGCGACCCCCGACTCACCCATTCCCCTACTACCTACACATATCCACCAAATAAATTTGCAAATTGTTGAAATCATCTTTCTTAGTTGCAAAAAAATGCCTATCACTCAAATCAAGCAAAAAGGGCAAAGAAAAGAAAGAAAATGAAAGAAAGAAAAGATTGAAGAAAAAGAAAAGGCACAAAAAGCCAAAAAGAAAATAGAAAAGAGAAAAAGAAATGGCATAGCAAAACAAAGCAAAAATGCAAAAGAAAGAAAAATGCCAAAAAGAAAATCGTCTCACAAAAAGAACCCCCTCTCAAAAATAAGCCTTTTACCGACTATTACCGTGAAGAGCCTACCAAAGGACCGAGTCCCTAGGAAGGATGATAGCAGTAATGGTCGGTCTTCCCTCACTTTGCAATATTTTCCACCTTTTTACTTGGATTAGTTGGGCGGATTTGGGCATGGGACGACCCTCTTGGCTCATCGCTAAAGGGGGAGGGGTCTCACTTACCTACAGTGTCGACTAACATCGTGGTTCATCCCTTTTCCACTCCGCCGATCGTCTCGTAGTACGTTCTTAGAAAGTTAGGAGGACCTAGGTAAGTTACCAATGTTTTTGTTTCTTTATCGTCATACTATTAGGGTTTAGTTCATCTTGGTTTATATTTCTAGCATGGGAACGTTGTCACTTACCTCGAGTCCTAAACCGGTGCTTCTTTCACCGCTTGTTTGAGGGAAGCGGTATTTGTTTTCTTTTGGGTGCAACCGATTATTTGTTTGTTTGTATGTTTGTTTGTTTATGTGTTTTGTGTCCGGTTGCATCCACAGTTTTGTCGCAAGACCCCACTTGCCTTGTGGAGTTCACCTTTCCTCTAAGTGTACTCGCGTGAGTTGAAAGGGCGTAGGGTGCGCTAATACCCACTCGGATAGTTTAGTGGTTAGTATGTGCTTACTCGAGGGCGAGTAAGGGTTAAGTGTGGGGGAGTTGATAAGTGTAGTTTGTAGTGCCTATTTCTGTGTTTTGGTCCCATTTTCCATGTGGAATCGCTCCTTGGGAGCGGTTTATGGGCTACTTATGCTTCCTCTAGCTCGTTTCAGGTTCCCGAGACCATTCATGAAGAGTTGGAGCGATTCCGGCTCAATATATACACTTTTTGGAGCCAACGAAGCGAAGGAACGATCACTCGATGCCTTGGATTCGACCCCGAGACCTTGGGACCCGATCCCGAGCCTCTTAGACTCGATCCCGAGTCCCGAGAATCAACGAGAAGCCCATGAGAACCATGGAGGGACCGAAAAGATCTTAAAAGAAGCCTACAAGGTTCTTCCCCGTCGGGATGATGCCTTCCCGACCGGGAAGGATGGTGCAAAAACAGATGGTTCTGTGAAGAGGCCTTCCCGACCGGGAAGGGACCCTTCCCGACCTGGACCACCCCTTCCCGACCGGGAAGGGTCAGCTACAGCACGGGACCTATTCTTTTATCCTTCTTCATTCTTGTGACCATATAAATACTTCCATCTTGTATTGTTTATGTATCATATCTTACCCTAGACTCTTTTAGGCCTCCCTTAAGCATTCAAACCCTAGATTAGTGTTCCTCACATTAGTTTTAATCTTCCTTTAGTTAATCATTGTAATTAGTTTTGTATTAAGGGGATTCTTGAAGATTATTCCAAGCTTGACAACCTTGGGGTTTTATTTGGGTTTCTTATTTATACAAGTTCTCGTCTTTTTCATCCATTATTAGTTGATATAATCTTCTTCTCCCTTTTACTTTTGTTCTTTGTTTATTGTTCAAGTTTGAATCTTTATATATTGTTATTGTTGTTAGTTGTTCATAATGAATGTTTGGATGCTTGGTTTAGTTTCTCTTGTTTATGTTATTGTTAGTCTCATAATGAGTGAGTAGTCTCCTTGTGGGGTTAGTAGGGGGATTAAGGGTAGGTTATGGGTGATTAGGGGTAAAGGTTACATCTTTGTTGCTAGTCTCATATTGGGCACACCATGTGTTTGATGATTTGCTTGTGTGGGTAGTAGTGGCCAATGCTTCCTATACTTGTTTCTCTTCTTCTCATTGTTTGGCTAGTGTGTGATTGTGTTAGGGGATAGTCTTTGTCACAAGAGTGCGTACATTGGTCTACGTAGCGAGAGCCCGGACCGACCTTGACCTAGGTTTAGACGCGAGAGCGCAAAACGACTCTAGCAACTAGGAGACACCTACACCCTTGATCACCCAATTACCCTTCTACACTTAAGAACCCGACCTACCCCACTTCCTTCCATATTTGATTTCTTTAGCTAGATAGTATTCATTTTCTCTAGTTTCATTGTTTAGTTATTCTCTAGTTATTCCTTTTAGTCTTGTTTTAGCTATTTCGTTATTAGCCTAGTTCATACCTCTTTCTCCTATCATAGTTTGTCAATTATCACCTTCTTTGTTTTTTTTTGGTAGCCTAGTCTCGTTTTTTAGGTCGACTTAGTCTAGACCTTACAATACCGTCCCCGTGGACACGACCCGACTTACCCTAGCTACCCACTAGGATTAGTTGGTTATTTATTGTTGGTTAGGACCCACGACGAATCCTCACCATCGCGTAGCTTACCAAGCGCGAGTAAGGGTTCTCGAAAAACAATTCCAAAAAGTAGAGTACATCAATCTACCTCGGGAAGAAAACCAGTTTGCGGATGCGCTTTCCAAATTAGCATCCTTACTGAATATCCCAGAACATCTAACCAGCATGCCCATTTACGTCGAAAGACGATCCGAGCCGACATATATCCACGCTATTCAGGATTTTGAAATAACCGATCCGGAACCTTGGTATCAGGCTATTCTAACCTACTTAACATCGGGAGAATATCCTCCGGAAATTGAAAACCGGGCAAAAAAAGCCCTACGAAGGTGGGCACCCCAGTTCATTTGTACAGACGATGGGCAGCTATACAAGAAGACGGCGCAGGGGGCTTTACTCCTATGCATCAACAAAACGCGAGCCGAAAGGGTCATGGCCGAGGTACACGATGGTGAAAATGGTCCGCATATGAACGCCCATATGTTAGCCCGAAAAATCACGAGACTCGGATATTATTGGAATAGCATGGAAACCGACTGCCAGTTATATGTCAAACACTATCGTAACTGTCATATTTTCACCAACATACAACATATGCCGTCATCCCTATTATATACCATGACATCACCATGGCCATTCTCGACATGGGGAATTGATATAATTGGGAAGGTGAACCCTTCCGGGACGGGGGGTCACTGTTTCATTTTAGTGGCTATTGACTATTTCACCAAATGGGTCGAAGCCGAGTCATACCGGATTTTGAATGCTAAGCATGTAGCCAAGTTCATCCAAAATAAGATTATATGTCAATACGGGATCCCGCACGAGTTCATCAATGATCACGGGACCCATTTCCAAGCTAAAACTGCTACTTTACTAGCAAAATATAAGATTCAAAGGCATACATCTTCGCCTTACCGTCCCCAAACAAATGGAGCGGTAGAGGCAGCTGGAAAGCCAAGTACCCAAAGCAGATTGGGTACAAGCCCGATATGACTCGCTAGTTCTTTTGGACGAACGGCGATCCCGGGCCCTTAACAATATCCAGATATATCAAAAGAGGATACAACGGGCTTTCAACAAAAGGGTTAGGCCCATAAATATCAAAGAAGGGGATCTAGTCCTGAAATCTGTCCGGGCTTTGTTACCAGTCGACCCAAGAGGAAAATTCAAACCCAATTGGGCTGGACCGTATCTAGTAAAGAAGGTCTTATCAGGAGGAGCGGTGATGCTGACAGACTTTGACGGAAACGAGTTCGTCAACCCGACCAACTTGAACCAGTTGAAACGCTACTACCCTTAAACCTAATCTCAATGTCATTTGCTAAAAGTTTATAAAAAAATTTACCTTTTTATAGATTTTCAAAAATTTTAAGCAAGTCAATAAGTTAGGATTACTTATCCTACTGTCGCACATCTTGAACTAATAGTCTTGATGTATTTCGAAAATTGCAAGGAAACAATGTCTTGAACTACGTTTGGTTTGATTCCACTAATCGTGGATACGTAGGCAACCCCTCAAAAGGGTACAACCACAGCAATAACGAAAAGACAGGAACGGTATTCATTAATATGTCTTTTATTAAAAAAAACCGATGGACTTGGGAATTTTCAAAAAAAACATCACACAAAAAAAGCAAACAAAAAAATCACACCACAAAAATAATAGTAATACTTAAATAATAAAATTTAGGAGACTAGTATTCATGCATTTTCCCTTTCCCCTTGTCTTTTGGGTCGCGCGGAGCCCGAGGTCGACGGGGCGGAGGCGAACGTTCTCTAATCACAAGTGGAACTTCCTTTACTCGAACCCGTTTCTTCGACTGCGGGTCTTCTGCCATTGTCACTGGTCCAAGCCGAGCCCGTACATGCTCGGGTAGTCTGTCTCGAGGACCAAGTCGGTCCTGAACCGCCAATCTTGGGCCAAGTCTCCTATCCAAGTCTGTCTGGGGGCTCACTTTCCCCCGCGCACCTTTAGTACTAGAACCTTCAGTTTGAGTCCTAGTCTTCCCTTTATGGCCTGACATCAGTCGAACCAGGGTAGCCGGGGTATCACCCTCGTCAAAGAAGCCTCGGTTATCTTTGATTTGTTCCCGGCGTAACAGGTCAAAAGCATCATCAACCTTCAGGGCAGCTCGGGCTTTAGCAGAATCTGCTTTCGTCCACTTCACATAAGAATCTGATACCCAGATTGAGTGGAGAGTCTTGGAAACAGACCAGGTAGCCCGGGTGTACCACCGCTGCATCCAGGTGTCACACATTACATCCGTCAGCTGAGTAGATTCACTCACGACCGCCTCGATTTCTGGGATTCTTTGGGCCTGACCATATTGCCTAAGTATGCGATCGGGGTAAAGGTGAATTGTCTGCCTAAAAGACAGGATCACCTGATATCGTGCCCTATCTCTCGATTCCAAACCGGTCCGAACATAAATGAGCCACCAGGGTACGGTCCAGCGGATCAATGGGCCTCCATGGAAAGACAGTACTTCGTCCCAATATTTTTGAGTATTCAGGCGAGAAAAGTCAGCAGTCCGTCTCCTCGTCATCACTTGATTGGGGCGATATCGGCTCACATCAAGGGGAGGATCCACGATCGATAATCTCTCGAATAACCAAAGTTGAAAAAAAATGGGGTATGATTATCAAAAAAAAAAATCGCGAAAATCGAGAAAACCGCGGAAAATCGAGAAAACCGCAAAAAACGGAAAAATCAAAAAAATCGGAAAATTGCGGAAAAATCGGGAAGATCGAAAAATAAAAAAAATTCAAGGCAATATACCTGTAGAAGACGAGTACTCCCAGTCAGTCGGATCGATGATTATCCAAGCCTTGGATAATTTCTCCCGTAATCAGCCAAGCGGGGCTATGTTCCGTTTCCATCTGGTCAACCACGGTGAAAAGTCAGACATGGCCCATACAAGATAACAGATCCATATGACCTTCGAAGGCATAAACGTGGAGCATACAAAAAGCAAAGGCCCTACGGCAATGGACCGGCCCGACCCGGACGTCATGTGGGTTCATGAATTTTTCAGCCAGATCAATCAAAGAGACAGTATCTCCATCTAGCATACGAGATACCTCCATATGAGAAAGCCCTAAAAATTCCCACAATTTTGTCCTTGGATCGTGAACTGAAAACGGGATAGCAGGGCGAAGTATGGGATTCCATCCTCCTACGGCGGCAATTTCTTCAGGAATAGGACAGATTTCGCCTCGAGGAAAGCCAAAAATGTGATAAGTATCGTCCCAATAGGACAAGAAAGCATCCAGAAAATGACGATCCACTTGCATCTGGCGGATTGTGAACAATTGAGTAATACCATTCTGATTCAGAATAACTTTATCTGCGTCTCTGAAGTATCGGGACCAATCCTGCAGCATTCCGATTAATCGGTCGATTCCCATAATTGGATTTCTAAAAAAAAAGAATAAGTTTCTAGAGGCTTGTTTCTCTTTAAGAAGGAGGGAAATTGTGAGAGTTATGAAGAAATTAAAAGCAAGGGAAGGGTATTTATAGCATTAAACCCAGACTTTTCTCCTTACTTTAGGATTCCTAATCCTAGAGGATTTAGCATACAGGCCTTATCCTAGAGTCTAGCTAAGTCATCCCGAGCATTCCTACTCCTTTTCAGAGTAAAAAAAACACTCTACTTTTTCAAAATTTCTTTGCATTCAAAGTCTTCTTCAAAATTTATATTCCCCAGCGCGAGTCATTTCTCCTAAAAATGCTACAAGCGAAACTTTGCATAGTCATGTACAGGGACGATTCAAGCAGAGCTACAACTAACTCCCCAACGACATTTTACGGGATGTGCCCACATATAGGTGCACTCGGGACTTACGCGACAAGTCCAAATTCTCCACGGAGTTATCATCATCAGCTCAGGTATATTTCTAATCTGTGGCCGGCGGGCCCTTCACGCAGAGTCTAATGGACTTTAAACGACCCGACCGGAAGTCTGCCAGGTCTTAATTTTTGATTGGCCTGGTAGCTACTCTGACTTTCACCCTGTCCAAGCCTCAGTCAGAGTGGGGGCTCTGTAGACACCCACATTTGGTCATTAGGTGTCTATAGCAGTTTCCGACAAACACCCGATAATGATCGGACGCAAACATACTTTAACGTAACTCGAATATGGGCTCAAAATCATTCGCATTTGGCCTGGGCTTTTTAAGGAGTACAAAACTCACAGAACCAACCCCAAATTCAGGCCCAGTGGGTCATTTCGAGTCAAATAAGACTAGTTTGGGTCAAATCCGACACCAGGGGCAAAACCATCTTTTAGCGACCGAGTCGAAACCCGGCCAAAGATATTTTCCGAGACATCGAAACCAGTCGTGTCACCCCACGAGTCCGGTTTGAGCTCAAACACTACAAAAATCAGCTACAAAAAATATTAAACAAAGCCGTTAAGGATAGAATTCGATCTCCCGTAGGAATCCTACTCGAGAACTCCACCGAGCACAAGTACTCGGCCGTGTGCTCCTCATTTCAGCCGAGTTCCGTGACTTCCTCACCAAGAAGCGGAGTTCTCGATCCTCTCGACTTCTTACTTTTCCTATCCAAAGCGGTAATTCTCATCCAACTACCTCTTCTAGCCAAGGTCAGGAACTCTCCTATAAATAGCCCCTTGCACAACATAATAGACACAACTTTTACAAATCGATCATAACTACAAAGAACACCGACATTCATTAGTAATAATAGCATCGAATAACCGATATTACAATCCGTGATCACGCCGCCTAGACCCGAGAAAAACCGGCTACCTCAACCCGACACCCTACACGTCCCATACCACAATAACTCACCGAAATTATCTCGACGCTCCGGTGTCTAAGCCACATTCCGACGAGCCCCCTTCCGAGAATACAAAGCATGTAGGTTAAGGGTGTAAAATCAAACCCGTTCTACCCTTTCTCTCTCTCATTCTCTCGTTTTTTTCCTCCTTTCGTCATTGTCGGTCCGTTTTTTTTATGGGTCATCGTCGCGTTCTTTTTTTAATATCGATACTACAAACTATTTTCATATAAAACAAACGTTCTTAAAATACGATATCGACTCTATAGTCGAATGTCGTATCTAAAAGAACTAAATCAATCTCGTTGATGTTAAAGAATCGTCACACGGTCTAGAACACAAAACACGGCGATTTTTAACGCGGAGAGAATCAACATCGTTTTTTTTAGTTCGATTTTTCAAAACAATTTACAAAACCTTTTTTTTATCCTTTCTAAAAATTATTCTGAATATTTGATATCGATTTCATAATCGAATATCGAATATAACGAATATCACAAAATTAAGTCGAGTATAAATCATCCAATATTTGTACGCGATTTAATAAAGCTATCGATTTTCTGAAAAACGATTTCGAAAACAGCCCGTGACGCGAGCCGCACGCGTCCCGGGCGAGTCGCCTGTCCCGCGCGAGTCGCGCCCTTCTCGAGTGAGTCGCGCGAACTCCTGTAAACCGCGACATAAAGAAGCAATTTCGTTCTAATTTTTCCTGCATCGTTTCTTAAACAAAACAGCGGGTTTTTCGGCATATTTCAGGTTTCGATAAATATTTTTTTCTTGACCTCGGTCAACGCGTGTTTAATCCATCACGTGTCATAAAATTTTCAAAATCATTCATATCATTGTATCTATATCTTTTATTCGATTTACAAACCGTTACTAACTTGTTTGTTCATGTTTGTAGTAATTTCTTTTCATTATTGGTTTATTATACTAAACGAACTTCGCATCCTAAAACATGTTTAGCAACCCATTCAATTTTTCGCATGTTTAGGGAAAACAATGTTTGCATATCATTCATCGTACTACTAACGCGCGTATTTCAAAATCAAACGATATCTTAGTAGAGGCCGCTAATGTGCGGGCGGGGTTGGGTGTTCTTTGTGAACTTCCCAACACGTACCCTCACCCCTTACTCAGAACCGTCGTTTTCGGATGTCCGAAACCATTGGCACACGAGAGTCATTCAATACACGATATCCGATAACGTCGGTATTGGTATCAAATGCAAAGGGACGAACCCAATAAACTCTGACATCAGAATGGGCCATACTTTGTGCATGGCCCACTACGACATAGAGTGGGTTCGAACGGGCCCGAACTCCCACAAAGTTCGGTGGCGACTCCAACTTTGATTTAAATTTCAATTCGACCCATCTCATATAGAGATTCATTCGCCTCCCCAAACCCGCGCGTGGCCGCGTCGGGGTGGACCTATGTCATGTCCACAGTTATTCATTACAATAACTGAGTTTCTACATTGGACTAATAACTACGTAAAATCATATAACATTATTTGAAAACTGATTATATTTGAGTGTCAACCCAATATAATAATATGAGTTATTCATTACAATAACTGAGTTTCTACTTTGGAATAACTACGTACAATCAGATAACATTAATATAAAATTAATTATATTTGAATTTCATCTCCATACAATAACATGCGTTACAATAACTGAGTTTCTACATTGGAATAACTACGTAACATCAGATAACATTATTCTAAAATTTATTATATCTGAGTTTCATATCTATACAATAACACAGCTTATTCAATACAATAATTGACTTTAATTTCTACATTGAAATCATTATGTATCTACATTGAAATAACCTGATAACATTATTCTCAGTAAACAATTGAGTTAACTATAAAATAATTATGCTTCTTCATTAAAATAATCTTGTTTGTACATCGAAATAACTATAAAAATCTGAGAAAAGCTTTGGGGATTTAGAGAGTTTTAATCACAGCTCTTGATCATGTGAGATCTAATGGCCACAATTAAGAGGTAAATTGTACCAAATATAGCAAATATCTAAACATTCATTAAATATTCAACATCCATTCATCCATATTCAACCTTCATTAAATATTCAACCTTTATTCATCCATATTCAATCTTCATTTTTTTTTTTGGATAATGAAGATGAATAATTTTTTAAATACCAAAAAAAAAGATACGAAAAATAAAACAAGCATGAAGATGAAGATGATTAAACGCATGATACCTTAATCCCAAGGTATTCTACAGCTGAGTGATTCTACAACATAACGAGTGTGACTATACAGCATAATGAGTATGACTATACAACTGAATATGTGACTACAATGAGTGTACAGTTGCGTGATTCTACAACATAATGAGTGTGACTATACAACTGAAAGTGTGTAGTCTTGCAATTCTGTAGGAACATTATGCACTAAATGACTTGTTCATCTTCATCTTCATCTTCAACCTTCATTCATCCCACAATAAAAGAACAACTTCATCTTAAAGATGAAGTTGTTCTTTTTTTTTTGTGGATAATAAAGATGAATAATTTTATAAATACCAAAAAAAAAAGGGTATAAAAAATAAAAAGAAGCACGAAGATGAAGATGATGATGATGAAGAAAAAGAAATTTTCTCTGGGATGAAGGGACGGAGTATAAAAGAACTCCTCCTGTATCATGGGACAAGGCTTGCAAGCCCCTTACGGAAGGAGGACTAGGCATCAAAGTTGATAAAGCGTGGAATAAAGCGGCTATTGGGAAGCTAGCATGGTGGGTTCATAGAAAACCGGAGAAGCTCTGGTCACAGTGGGTCGGTCAAGTTTACCTGAAAGGACGAGATTTGCATTCTTATATCCCATACGCTGATGTGTCATGGACATGGAAAAAAAATTGCAAGATTAAAGAGGAGATTAAAAATTATCCTCAAATCTGGACGCTAGAACCGGTACAAGAATATTCTATAAGCAAGGCGTATGATTGTGTGAGAATGGTGGCTACAAAGGTGAATTGGTCCTATCTTGTTTGGAATGAATGGACTATTCCTAGACATAAATTCATAAATTGGATGTTCCAACACGGAGCAATTAGTACAAAGTCGAAATTGTTCAGGTTGGGTGTGATACAAGAAGACGATTGCTGCATATGTGGGATGAGTAGCGAGAATTTGGAGCATTTATTTTTTGGCTGTGGGTATAGTTCTCAGTTGCTGGGGCTGATTAATGATTGGATGAAGCTAAAAATACCTACAGATGAGTCGACAACTTGGAGACTAGCACGAAGAGGAACAAAATTAAGGAGGGGACTGATAAATGGAGTAACAAATGCGGCTATCTATCATATTTGGATTCAGAGAAATAAAGCGAGAATGGAGCAAACGGTTATGAGACCTGAAGTGGTGTTGAAAGTGATTAAGGAAGAGTTTGATTAATATTGAATATGTCTTGTATTAATTTAGACTCTAGCAAAGACAAGGATTGGATATCTAGACTGATGATGTAAGGAAGGGTTATCCTTCCACACTTTTGTCACCTTTTAATATAATTTTTACATTTCAAAAAAAAAGATGAAGATGATGAAGATGAAGATGAAGCATGAACATACCTTCGTATGATGATTGAAGTTACTGACGGAGTATGTTGTGTTAAAAACGCAGTATGATCGGAGTAGTTGACGGAGTATGGTCGGAGTAGTTGACGGTGTATGGTCGGAGTATTAATGAAAATTATTTGTTGGGGTTTTGTTAAAGAGAGTTGAATTGGGTTGGGAAATGAATTGAGAGTATAGAGAGAAACAAGATTAATGAGAGGAGGGTGAGGAGGGAAGGTATTGATTAGTGATGGTTGATGGCTGATGGCTGCAGCATGTCAGCCCCCCTTTTTTTTAATTGAACCTCATTCATCCACCATCCATCTTAGGATGAATGGATGGAGGGGATTAACACTAAGCAACTCTTAGAGAGTTATTAACTCTCTTGATCCTCTATCTCTCTCTCTGTATATATATATATATATATACATATACATATATATATATATATATATATATATATATATATATATATATAGGTAGGTTCAAATAAGGGCACCATGTTTCAGTAAATGTATATTAAAGTTACAGATGACATACGATAAAGTTGCATTTGTTTAACAATGATATGTAACTATAACATTCAGCTCTTTTATCACTTCAAGTGATAAAGTGCAACTTTATCACTCATTTCGTGTAACTTTAACACTTGACCTTATGCCCTTAAAATAGTTGTTGCCCTTATTTGAACCTATCTATATATATATATATATATATATGAGAAAAAAAATTGAGATCAGTTGTCTTGACCAAATACTCTGAATGATCCGCATCGCAGATTTCGGTTCTCGTGCTTTTAGGGTTAATACCGAATCTACCGTATAAGGAATTCATAAGGATCTTATAAACAAAGGATAACGAGTCATTACCTTCTTTCTTAACCGCAAGCCGGCACTCAAAGAGCGTGTTTACATACTTCTTGAATGGGCTTTCCATCCTATCAAAGGTGTAAAAATAGGTATGACCGTGTAGCCTATGTCTCTAGCTAACTTTAACTCCTCGCTAAAGTAGACTCCAAAAAATGTCTGTTAGGTTCTTAGTTGATTTTCACTACACTAGTCCTGACTCCCGATCCAAAGCACCCATAGAGAAATCATATCGTTAAAATCAATAAAAAAGGTCATAACAAGAAGTTAAATAACGATATTGCTTTTGGCAATCTCATGTTTCAACCTCTTGAACAAAACGGAGTGGTTTACCCCTCCTTCCTCCATCTCTTTCAGGAGAGAAACCCAACTATCCGTCTTGTTTTTGAAAATGATATCCCTTATACGATTCCTCTTTTGGAAAACCCGTTCTTTAGAATAGCCCTCTTCGAGAAGAGCCGCAAAAATGCGGTCTTCAAGCCTGGCTTGCGTTGAGAGAATTCTATTCTCCACATTAAGCGAGATACAATCTCGCGCATTTCCGTGGTTTAGTCCACCGTAGAGGCGAAAACGAAGTTCCTCCTCTTGGGCGAATTCTTTTTTTTATTAGGTCTTCTTATTTCCTTTTTTTAACTCTTTTATTTGAAAGTAGCCCCCGTGTTCCTGTTCCGATGAGTTGTGGTGATAGATTCTTACATATAGCCATGTTGCCAACTTGCCCACCCATGTGTAATTTCATAAATCTATTATCTATTGTTGAATTTGTTTAAAAAAAAGCACTTGTTGTGTCTTCTTCTGATAAAGAAAGATCCTGAGTCAAGATCAGATATACCGACTCATAAAAAAATGAATCCGATGTAGAGAGCTGCCAACGTGGTCTGCCCCTCTCAATGAAATGTCGAAATTGAGCCGCTATTAGCCTATGGAGAGCGCGGATAGCATCTCCCCGCTCACCCTCTTCTTAAAGGAGCGGGAAGGGCACATGTTGTCCTGTACCTTGCTCCTGCTCCTGTGGTTGATTGATAGCGGCTCCGGAAGAGCTTCCTGGTTCTAGCGAAGGCGAAATAGACCAGCCTTAAAGTGAAGATTGCAGGAAGTATAGAAAAATGCTCTTCTGGGGTATTCCGAAGGTGTAACCTAGGCAACGAATAAAAGGGCCCGATACTTCAACTAGAGGAGCGACCGGTTGGTTCACCAAACTCCGATCCAGCGTCACACGTTCTCCAGGTCCGAAAGGATCCAGTGCCCAACTACCGACTCCTCCCAGAATTTCGTTATCGGAACCGAGCCAAGAATAGCCGTTAGTGGACACCCACTACTTTTCACCGGTTAGAGAGGCCCTCTTTAATACATTAATAAAAGATGTTCACATGGGCTAGAAAGACTCGGTCATAGGAACTTAGACTACCTACGCGCTGGTAAACGAAAACTATCTCGACCGGATCAGAGTATACAACAATGTCGAATCAGGCCGCCCCTTGCCTTGAAAGAATTCACGCGCGGCCACCAGCTTTCCATAAATAAGGGGATCTTCGCTGCTTACTGCTCACGAAAACATCCGACCTATACTATAAGTAAAGTCGTCCGCCTATCTTTATGATCTCCTTTCCTTCTATTCAGAATTTGGCTTTGACCAATTCATGGTGAAAATGAGGTTGATGGTGTTGGCTAAAAAAAGGGGAGGGGGGGGGGGGGGGGGAGAAGAGAGCCTTGGTGTAGACACCCACATTTTGACCGCCAGGTGTCTATAGTAGGTCCCACCAAACACCCGATGATTATAGGACGCAAACATGCTTTAATGGACTCGGATACGGGCTCGAAATCATGGACATTTGATTTAGGATTATTACGGAGTACATATCATACAAAACCAACCTCAAATCCAGGCCCAGTGGGTCGTTTCGAGTCAAATGAGACTAATTTGGGTCGATTCCGGCACCAGGGGTAAAACCGTCTTTTTACGACCGAGTCAAAACCCGGTCGAAAAATATTTTCGAGACACACGAGTCAGCCGTGACACCTCACACGGCTGATTCGGTCTCCAATACCACAAAAAATCAGCTTCAAAAAATATTAAACAAATCCGTTTAAGGATAGAATTCGATCTCAAGTAGGAATTCTATCCGAAAACCGAAACAGTTCACAAACCGAGCTCAAATACTCGGCTAGAACACCCCAAACAGCCGAAAATACTCCTCCATCCAGCCGAGATTCTTGCTTCCCCACCAAGCAACGGAATTTACGTTCCTCTCGACTTCCTACATTTCCTATCCAAACCGGTGTTTCTTGTTACCCAAGCAAGATACCTCTCCTAAACCTCTGCGCCTATAAATAGCACCCTCCATTCAACATTGAAAGGGACCGAAAAAACACAACACATACGATTGTTAGTCACACACATCCTCGACACCTAGCAAAAATAATCTCGACCCACACATCCGAAGGTGCACCGAAATACTGTCCAAAAAACCGACGAATCCGACCCCGTCATCCGGCCGAATCCGTCACCTCACACGTCCAAAAAAACCGCACCATCCTAAACTCATCCACATCATCTCGACGCTCCCGTGCCTAAGCCCTATACCGAGAAAACGAAGCATGTAGGTTGAGGGTGTAGATCAAACCCGACTCTTCTCCTTTCTCTCACCTTTCTCACGTTTTTTTTTTCTTTTTCGTTGTGTCGTCGGTCGTATTTTAATATGGGTCATTCGTCACATATTTTTTATTTCTAATAATCGATACTACAAAAACTATTTTTTATAACGTTCTTAAAATACGATATTTATTCTCTAATCAAATATCATATCTAACAAGAACTAAATTAATTAAATCTCGTTGATGCTAAAAAATCGTTACATCTTTTTAAACAAAATACAACGATTTTAACGCAGAGAGAATTAACATCTTTTTCGTTCAAAATTCTTTTTTTTTACTTTTCGTTCAAAACAAACTTTTTTCAAAACCTTTTCTAAAATCATTCCGACAATTCGATATCGATTTCATAATCGAATATCGAATACGACGAATATCGAAAATATAAATCGAGTATAAATTAATCCCTATTTGTACGCGATTTATAAAAATTGACGATTTTCGACAAACAAAAAAAACCGGCAGACCACCATGCGAGTCGCGCGCCTGTCAGGCGACTCGCGCGGTGGCCTGATCCGCCGGGTCCTTTTTCTTCGTTTCCTCGCTTTTCTATTTTTTATTCTTTTCGAATCTTTACATAAAAAGCGACTTTCGCGACATATTTCGATAAATACTTTTTTTCGACCTCGGTCAACACGTGGTAATCTATCACGTGTCATAAACCTTTTTCAAAATCATGCATATTATTTATTTACATCTTTATTCGATTTATTCACCGTTACTAACTAGTTTTCTCGTGTTTGTAGCAATTTATTTATTTTATTGTTTTATTAGACTAAAACAAACCTCACATGCTAAAATAACTTTGACGTTATTAGTTTAATATGCATTAAACGACTTAGCAACCCATTTTATTTTTCTCACATGCTTACGAAAATAATGTTTGCATATCATTCAACCGTCGAACTAACCCGTGTACACCAAAAACGAACGATATCTTAGTAAAGACCGCTAAGTGCGGGCGGGGTTGGGTGTTCTTAGTGAACTTCCCAACACGTACCCTCACCCCTTACTCAGAACCATGGTTTCCGGATGTCCGAATCCATTGGCAACGAGAGTCATTCAATACACGATATCCGATAATGTCGGTATCGGTATCATAATGCAAAGGGACGAGCCCAATAAACTCTGACATCGGAAATGGGCCGTATTTTGTATACGGCCCACTACGACATAGAGTGGGCTCGAATGGTTCCGAATAACCACAAAATTCGGTGGCGACTCCTACTTCGATTTAAATTTCAATTTGACCATCTCATATGGAGATTCATTCGCCTCCCCAAACCCGCGCGTGGCCGCGTCAGGGTGGACCTATGTCATGTCCACAATTTGGCGACTTCGCTGGGGATCAACTGATGAGTCACTTAGCATCGGCATCCCTAGGGTGAGACTCGAAAAGAAATCGTTCGAATAGTAATATACTCGTTTTAGTTCAATGGGTCATGCATAACCTAATCTTTCCCGGGCCGGTTACTTGTGACCGACGTCCCACTATACCGCGGTGCGTTCCTAAATGGGCGCACTAAAGACTTCGATGGCGGAACTCGCATGGGTTTTACGGCAGGTTCTAAGACCAATTCGGCTTAGGAAGACCGTCCTGATTTGTGAGAAAGCTATCGTCGTTGGTATAGACCCTATTAGACCGACCGAGACTTAGACTAAGAGCATACATGGTGTCGTTATACTATTTCCGTGACTACATGCTACCAGGTCCGTGTCTCATCTTTTCAAAAAACCGTCGTTTTCAAAAACTTGCATCTTTTTCGAAAATCATCCATTTTTCAAAACCCGGAAGCTACCGAATTTAGGACTTATGATTTTGACTCAAAATAGCCTATTTTCTAGCCGGTATGCTGTCCAAACCTTTTCAAAATTCAAAAATCTCGGCCCGATAAACTTTTTTTCGATTTAAAAAAAAAATCGGGCCCTCCAATCCGTTTTGTTCGGATTTTTTTTCAAATCAAATCCGTTTTCAAAGCTTTCTTCTTAGGACTTCCCGTATTTAGCAGTGTCGGGTCTTGTCATAAGTAGTTAGAGTCTATAGCGTCGAAACTCCGTCGATCTTACATCACGGGTTTCCACCCCATCCCAAGTCCGCCTTATTAGTCAAGGCACGGCCCACCTACGTAGGACAAACTCCTACAAAGGGAAGCCCACTTACACAATCGAGTCCAAAGTCTGGGGAATAGCTCACACGTAGGTCTTTCTTCACACAGGACTAGGCCCATTCTGCCGAAATCCTAAAGAAAGCCCACCGTCCATGAGTCACCCGTCTAGGAGTCGGTTTTTTAGTCTTTTTCCGAGTCTAGTCTTTTCCTCTTCGTGCTCGGGATGCACCTTTCGATCTGGGTCCGATTCTGATTACACGGTGTTCTTACAGACAGGCCACCTCACACCCGAACCATAACTCAACAAGCCATAGACGCATTGAACACCTCGTTGGCCA
This sequence comes from Agrostemma githago, assembly GCA_958450325.1. NCBI lineage: Eukaryota > Viridiplantae > Streptophyta > Magnoliopsida > Caryophyllales > Caryophyllaceae > Agrostemma > Agrostemma githago. The sequence goes on along the minus strand of OY288254.1, from coordinate 28,647,282 downwards.
AGATCCAAGAACAACTCGACCGAATTAGGGGCGACCAGATCGCCATCGTTACCCGGGTTAGCGCCATAGAGCAAGATAAGCCGAGTGTTGAAGACGAAACTAAGGGCCCATTAGCCGAATTGACTAGCGCAGTCCTCAAACTGCAAGAGCAGATCCATTTGTCAACCCACAACTCGATCCATACGGAGAATCCTCGAACCTATTCTCCCCTGACCGACCAAGTACCTGCCAATCTCAACCTGACAGGCCTCCCGATGTTCGACGGAACCGAAGACCCGGTATTACATATCCGGGCCTTCAAAGAGTTTATGGCCCTAAAAGGAGTCAAGTCAGACATGTTCAAGCATCTGTTTGCCTCCTCGTTAGAGAAGCACCCGAAAGCCTGGTTCTATAGGCTCGATTCCAAGAAATACAAGTCTTGGGACGACGTAGCAACGGAATTCGCTCGGAACTACGCCGACAATGCGGAGATCCAAACCACGATGCGCACCCTGGAAGTAATGGCCCAGGAACCAAAGGAAGGGTTTACAAAGTACCTTCAACGCTGGAGGGCTGAAAGCGTCAAACTGGTCGATAAGCCCAGTGAAAAAGTCCTAGTTGAAGCCTTTGTCAAGAATCTCCTACCCGCCTACCGGATCCATCTCCGGTACGCCATCATACCTAGCTTCGGGGTCCTAACCGAAATGGGAACGAGAATCGAGGATGATCTAAGGTTGGAAAGCCTCACTAAGGCCTCCACCAAGGGATACCAAGGGGCCAGCTCATCAACAAGCAAGCCCACATCCGCCGCTGCTACTCGTAGCATTTTTGACGAGGTAAATCTACTTGATAACCCGTCCAAGAAGAATGCCACACCCCGAGTATTCACCGACATAGGTACTACCTATACGAATGCCTTACAAAGGCTCTCATCAAAAGGCATGATCGCCCCGATAGGCCCAACACCTGATCCTCCAGTTGAGCGCCGCTCCAAGTTCTACGATATCCAAGCCTACTGCAAATACCATCAGGATCTTATCCAGAAATGCTGGAAACTGAAGCATCTTATCCAGGATCTCATCGAAAGCGGGAAAATTCCCTTACCTGGAGGCAAGGCCAACAACAAGGACGACCCGTTGGCCACCCACGCCATCTTCTCCGGGGAAGTCATAGATTGCTCACATCTCATTTCCCCGTTTATCCCGCAAATCAACGGGATCTGGTGCGACGATGAAGACGACGTCTATCTCACTAAGGGAGAAGTCGTCCCTATCACGCCCGAGGAGATCGAGAAGGTTAAGTCCAAGGCCTTAACCAGCAGTCACGCCCTCGTCGTCACCGAGCCGCCACCTAAACCGGAGGTCATCTCGGAAGAGCCGCCAACTACTGAAAAGGCTCTTGTGAAGCAGCTGAGCAAGACTCGAGTTGACCTCTCTATATGGCAACTCCTAGTTAGCTCACAGGAACATCGAGAGGCACTCACTAAGGCCCTCGATCAAGTCAAAATCGACTCTACGGCTACTCCAGCTGAAATGGTATCCACGGTTCTGTCCCACCTAAAGGGAAAAGCTAAAGAAGAAGGCCCACTCATTACCTTCTCCAATGTTGATCTGCCATCATTTGGGCCAGCACACAACATGGCTCTCTACATCACGGTAATCTGCCGTGGAAAATATCTACCCATGACCCTTATCGACGACGGGTCCGCAGTCAACGTCCTCCCCTTGAGGACTGCCAAAGCCCTCGGTATCACTGAGGCCGACTACATTCCTACAGCTCAAACCATTCAGGCTTTCGACGAAAGTCCAAAGTCCGTAGCCGGGGCCGTAAAACTCACTATCATAACGGGCCCAATAGAGAAGGAGCTGGAATTCCAAGTGATCGACGTGACTTCTTCCTTTAACCTTCTTTTAGGAAGACCTTGGATCCACGCGACCAGGGCTGTGTCCTCCACCCTGCATCGAAAGGTCAAGCTACCTTTGCACGACACCGTCATCACTCTAGAAGCCACACCTATGACTGTGGCTAACTGCAACACCTCGGGCCGCACCGATCTTTGGGGGTTCGACTTCATAGGGGCCATCGAAGAAGAATATCTTTTCCGACCCTACTTTACGGTTAGCATGGACCAGATGTTACAAAATCTGGGCTTTCTATCGGGGGTTACATCAAGGCCCGATCTTCCCGCAGGAAAAATCCTCGAAGTCCTCGATAACGGGAGGATTCAAACCGGTCTGCGTTACACCCTAACCCCGGAAAACATGGGCCAAACCGGAACCGGTAAAGTCATCTTCGTCACGCCGGTGTTCGAGTCCGTCCAAACAGGCCTATACCGGCCCACCACCACACGCCCTGGGACCCACTTGGCCCAGGTCTGCAACTACATACCAGACGACATCTTCGCCCTCGTCCAGTCCGAAGATGCTAAGAATGCTGAACCCGCACTGGGACTACTTTTTGGGGAGGAGCTCGCGACCCCAACACCGAAGGACGAGCTAGTTAGCCTGATTCTCCGTAGCCGCACCTTCGATCCATCCAAGCTGATCTCGGACGTCAGATCCGGGACAGGTAAGAGAGCCTGGAGAAAGACTGTCAAGTGGACAGTCAAGGAAGGACTTTCAAGCTGATCACAGGGGAAGGAGAAATGCCAGAATCTGAGTCTGAGTCTGAGTCAGAGTCCGAGTCAGAGTCTGAGATTGAGTCTAGTGAGTCCGGTGCTAGGGTCAGTCCTGTAACTCCCCCTCTCCCTTTAGCTTTTCCTGGTGCTTCGGGGTCTGTCTCGGGCACCCTACCTATCCCGCCAGTGACTAACGATCAGATGGCAGCTCTTTTCGAGCTATTTTCTCAATTCATGAATAATAAAAACCGTTCTGCTTACGACTTGTCTCATTTTCAAAATTTCCTAAATTTTCAAAATTTTCTGTGCAACGACATTGAGAAACCCGATGAACAGATATCCTTACCTCCACATCTGATCGAGCAGCTAGAGCAAAGGGAATCCCGCAATCCGGTAATCGAAGAAACCGAATCCATCAACGTGGGAACAACCTTAGAACCTCAGATGCTTAGGATAGAGTTATCTCTAGATCCCGGGGAGAAACAACAATTCATCGATCTCCTTCAAGAATTCAAAGACGTCATCGCGTGGTCCTACAAGGACATGCCGGGGATAGACCGCGAAATAGCCGAGCACCATATACCGATCAAGGAAGGGTTCAAGCCGGTTAAGCAGAAACTCCGACGCATGAGGCCCGAATGGTCCCTCAAGGTCAAGGAGGAAGTCGACAAACAATTCAAGGCTGGGTTCATACGAGTCTCCGAGTATCCAGATTGGGTTGCAAACATCGTGCCGATCCCTAAAAAAGACGGTAAAGTGCGGGTCTGCGTGGACTTTCAGGATCTTAACAAGGCGAGCCCGAAAGACGATTTCCCGTTTGATAAGTGTAGTTTGTAGTGCCTTTTTCACTATGTTTTCGTCCCATTTCCTTGTGGAATCGCTCCTTGGGAGCGATTTATGGGCTTCTTATGCTTCCTTTAGTTCGTTTCAGGTTCCCGAGACCGATTCGGAGGAGTTGGAGCGATTCCGACTCTATACATACACATTTTGGAGCCAACGGAGTAAAAGAAACGATGACTCGATGCCTTGGAATCGACCCCGAGACCTTGGGACCCAATCCCGAGCCTCCGAGACCCGATCCCGAGTCCCGAGAATTGGTGGGAAGCCCATGAGAGGCGAGGGACCAAAGAGCTCTTAAGGGAGGCATACAAGACCCATCCCGTTCGGGATGGCCTCATCCCGTTCGGGATGGGGTGCGACATTGAGATGGCTGCTGTGAGCCCATCCCGTTCGGGACCAACCCGTCCCGGTCGGGATGACAGGGCCGTCCCGATAGGGATGATCCGTCCCGGTCGGGAAGCTACAGGGGCAGCACGGGCTTCTTCTTTTCTTCTCCTTCATTCTTGTACCCATATATATACTCCCTTCTTGTAATATTAAGACATCTTATAATACCCTAGGCTAGTTTAAGCCTCCATTAACATTCAAAACCCTAGATTAGTACTACTCTCATTAGTTTAATTCTCTCTTAAATTTTTAGATAATTATTGTAATTAGTCTTGGATTAAGGGATTCTTGAAGATTGTTCCAAGCTTGACAACCTTGGGATTGTATTTGGGTTTCTCATTAATGCAAGTTTTCATCTTTTTCATCATATTATTGTTGGTATAATCATCTCTACTCTTGTTCTTTGTTTATTCAATCAAGTTTCATCTTTTTATATTGTTATTGTTGTTAGTTGTTCATAATGAATGTTTTGATGTTTAGTTTGTTTTCTCTTGTTATTGTTATGGGTAATTTGATAATGAGTGAGTAGTTTCTTTGTAGGGTTAGTAGGGGGATTAGGGGTAGAATATGGATGATTAGGGTTGATTTAGGGGAAAAGGTTACATCTTTGTTGTTAGTCACATTGTAGGCACACTATGTGTTTGTTGATATGCTTATGTGAGTTGTAGTGGCCATGCTTCCCATACTTGTGTTCATCTTCTCATTGATTGCTTATTTTGTGGAAATGTTGAGAATAGTTTAGTCGCGAGAGCGCGGACTAGGGTCTAAGTTGCGAGAGCCCGGACCCACCTTGACATCGGTCTAAGTTGCGAGAGCCCGGACCGACTCTAGCGATTAGGAGACACCTATACCCTTGATCACCCCAATTACCCTTCTACTCCTATGAACCCGACCTACCCCACTTCCTTTCCATATTTGAGTTCATCCTCTTAGTTAGTCATTGTTTACTCTAGTTTATTTGTTAGTTCAATCATTAGCATTGTTTAGCATCGTTAGTATAGTTCTTACTTCTCCTCCACCATAGTTTTCCAATTATCGCTTTCTTTGTGTTCGTTTGGTAATCTAGTCTTGTTTGTAGGCCGACATAGTCTAAGCTTTGATATACCGTCCTCGTGGATACGATCCCGACTTACCCTAGCTACCCATTAGGTTAGTCAGTGTTTTATTGATTGGCTAGGGACGTGACAAATCTCTACCATCAATTTGGCGCCGTTGCCGGGGACGGTGCATTGTTTAGACTTAGTTTGCTTATTTCTAGACTTAGTTACCCTTCTTTGTGTTCTCACACCTTCTCTTGTGAATATTCTCTAGATTTTTCTTCTTCCCTTAGTTTTATTTCTTCTTTTTCTCTTTGTCTCTAGTTGTGTTTGTTTATTGTCGTTGCCTAGTGCCCACAAAGCACTAGGTGTTCTCACGTTTGTTCTAGTGTGTAGTGTATGCCTAGGAGAGGAGGTGACTTCTATCTCTTTAATCCAGAGCCGGAGAGACTCTTTCGAGCCTTTCGCCAACGGACGATTTATCGGGTTAGGATCTCTCAACCGAGTGCAAGCAATACTCATCAAGGGCAAGCCCAAGGAGCCGACTTGAACAATCCACATCGAGAGACGGCCGAAGGGACCTTCATCAATCCCTTCGGTAATTCTTCTTCTCCTAGTTCCCCCTCTTCATCTACATCAACACCGTCTACACCACCATCTTCTCCCTTATATCCAATCATGCCTAAGTTTTCTTCCCACTCAACCTTTACGGAAGACGTTTTGCCGGGTCCATCCACTTTACCGGAGGCATATACCGGGAATTTTGTGGCGAAAACGCAATTTATCCAATTGGTCGAGAGAAGTCAATTTAGTGGGTTACCAACCGAAGATCCTCATCAACACATGGAAACCTTTTCGGACTATTGTGACGCTATTTCACAAACGGGAATAACTCAAGACCAAATCCGGTGGGTATTATTTCCTTTCTCTCTTATTGGTAAGGCGAAGCAATGGTTCAAGGGGTTGGATAAAGCAAGACTTGGCATTGATACTTGGAAGAAGCTAGCCTTAGCCTTCTACCAACAATTCTATCCCCCGGAGAAGACAAATCTATTGAGAGCTTCTATCACGGGTTTCCAACAACGTGATGATGAAAGCCTCTATGAATCGTGGGAAAGATTCAAAGCCTTGATCCGTTCTTGTCCACACCATGGCTTATCACAATGGTTCCTCGTACAACAATTTTGGAACGGGTTATATGAAGACTCGAGGGCCATACTCAACATGGGATCTAACAGTAGGTTTACCAAAGTAGAGGATGACCAAACTTGGTCGAGGATCGAAGAGATGGCGGTGCATAATTTAGAATACTCTAGGCCTAGGAAGGCAAATCGGGGAGGTAGGCATGAGGATGATGCCATTACACAATTGAGCATTGATCTTGGGGCTCAACTAAGAACTCACATGGAGACCATTGACAAGAAGCTCCAAAGCCACCTCAACCAAGTTCAAAGCTCTAGTTCCTCCAACCAACACTCGATCAATGATGTTAATGCTTTGGAGTTTGCACCTCCTTTGCCTTATTTTGGAATGTGTGATACTTGTGGAATCGTTGGTCATGATCCTATGCATTGTAGAGGGAGTATTGAGCAAGTGAACGCCTTTCAAGCGTTCAAGCAAGGTGCCTCCTACTCTAATCAATACCAAGCTTCCAATCAAGTCCCTCAACAACAAGTCTTTCAACATCAACAACAACATCGTCCCTATGTTCCGTCTCCCTTAAGGGCCAACAACCAAGGTTGCCAAGGTTACATGGGTAATCCAAGACCCTTCAACGATTTCAAGCAAAATAACCAAGGTACCTTTCACAACAATAATCAAGGGTTCCAACAAGGGAACTTCAATCAAGGCGGTTTCAAAGGAAACCAAGGCTTCCAACAACAACAAAATCATAATCAAGGCCTTAATCAAGGCAATTCTCATGGGTTCCAAGGGAACCATCAACAACAAGCAAATCAAAGTCATCAACAACAAAGCAAGCATAGGAGCCGGTCTCCTATTCATGACTATGGTACTCCGTTAGCCCTCACCGATACTCCGCATAATCTATCATCTCCACCACGGGATTTCGACGTACAAAAGTATATGATGGATATGCAAAGGAGTAATCAAGAGATGGCAAGAAATCAACAAGAGTTCTTTGCTTACGTTCAAAAGAACAACCTAGCAAGAGATGCTCATGCGAAGTCGATGGAAACCCGAATATCTCAACTTGCTTCGGAGATCTCTACAAGACAAAAGGGGCAACTACCTCCTCAAGGCGAAACACCGAAATTTGAGAATGTAAATGTTATTACTACGAGGAGTGGTACGTCCTATGAACCCCCTTTTTCCCCTAGTGAGCAAGAACCAAGACAAGAAGTCATACCCCCATCTCAAGACGATGCAAGCTATGAAAATCCAATTGAGGAGCAAGTTTTATGGGAAGTTGAAAACCCCAAGGAGACAACCCTCCCCCACTTCAAGAGAAAGACAAGGGTAAAAGGAAAGTGTCCTTTGAAGAGTCCACCCCTATTGAGCAAAGCAAGTACCAAATCAAGTTGCCTTACCCATCAAGGCAAATGAAGACTAAGGTGGACACTCAATACGACAAGTTCCTTAGTATTGTGAAGAAATTGGATGTTAGTGTCCCGTTTACCGAGTTACTTACCCAAATCCCGGCATATGGTAAATTCATGAAAGAAATCTTGGCTAGGAAGAGGTCCATCGACAAGGAAGAGACGGTAGCGTCCACTAAGGTGGTGAGCGAGCTTATTCAAGGTTCCACGCTTCCGAAGTTGAAGGATCCGGGTAGTTTCTCTATCCCATGCACCATCGGCAATTACAAGATCGAGAGAGCTATGTGTGATTTGGGCGCGAGTGTGAGCATTGTTCCCTACACCATTTGTGAGCGATTAGGGATGACGGAGTTGAAATGTACGTCCATTACACTCCAAATGGCCGATAAGTCTCTTAACCGACCATTGGGAATGTTAGAGGATGTGCCGGTACAAATAGGGAAGTTCTTCATTCCGGTCGACTTCATTGTGGTTGATATGCCGGAGGATGCTAACACTCCCATCATCCTTGGACGCCCATTTTTACACACCGCCGGTGCCGTGATCGATGTGAGGAAGGGTAGGATTACTTTTCAACTAGGCGACGAGGAGTTAGTGTTCGACCTCCAAGGCAACATTTCGCCTATGACCGAGACATGTAATATGATCCATGCCACGGAAGACATCGATCGAGGGAAAGATCCGGGACAAAGCTTGAAGAAGTACTCTTATGTACTTGAGGATGATGACTCCGATTTGGAGGAGGATGAGTGCCCATGTCATGGGTTGGATGACAAGTGCAATGACAAGGAAAAAGATGAGCCTCCCTTGGGGCCACATGAGGATCGTTGGACGTTTGGGTATATCCCGAAGGATCGCAAGTACAAGTTCAAGCCATTGAACTTAGTAGATCGGGATGCCCCGGGAACGTCGATGCAAGGCCTTGAAGAGCCTCGGGATGTGGTCGGTTATATCTCGAGCTTGATTGAAGACTTCTCTAGGGCCTTCGACTTGTTCCTACGTGCCCTTGATGGAGATGGGATCGGTTTGGAGATTGTTGAAAAAGATTGAAGAAAGCACCGCCTTGGTTTGACGGAGTTCCACAAGAACCGTCTCTTTGTATATATTTCTTACTTGTAGTTAGTTGGATTTTTGTGAATTCTTGTTATTTGGATTATTGATGAGCGAGGCGAGGGAGAGAATTTGATGCTTGAGTTGAGTTTGTTGGATAGGTGAAGTGCAGATAATCCCTAGAGAGGATTGGCTATGATATACCTTGGGTTGTAGGCACGAGGATTGGGTTTTTGAAGCTTGGAGCAAGCTTTTGGGATTGTGGAAGTTGAAGAAGGCCCATCCCGGCCGGGATGAGGCGTCCCGACCGGGACGGGTGTGGCATCCCGACCGGGAAGGAGCCGTCCCGATCGGGATGGGTGTACCAAGATTCGAGCTCACTGTGGATCCGTCCCGACCGGGATGAGGACGTCCCGACCGGGACGAGTGAGGTAACCCGATCGGGATTAACCAGCCCGACCGGGATGGTCCTCCACTCCCCCTTTGTGTTTCTTCTTCGACAATTGACTCCACCCAACCGTTTTATGCCCCCTCCCAACCTCCCTAGCTACCCTAGCCTTATCATATGCCTCATTTATTTCATTGGCATGCCCTCACTCCATTTCCTATCCACTTTACACCGACACTCACATCAAATCCCGCCCCCTACCATTACGACCCCGACCATGAGTCCTTCTTGAGTGTGAAGGGAGATGGCACCCGAGAAGACAAGCGACGAGCCTTTAATGATCATCGAGACGATGGAGCAAGTGAGTTACTAGCCGCTCGGTTTGGTAACTATCCTTACTTTTCCGTCTTTTTATCGCTTGTTTTTCATTGTTTGCCCCCCTTCCCTTGAGTCATGGGATCTTAGTGGCCTTCGACGCCATAGTATGGTTACTCTCGACTACCGATGACGTGATTACGTCGAGAGTCCGTTGTTTAATCCATTTTACAAGATTTTCACCTTCTTTTTGAGGATTTAGTCGGATTTAGGCGGAATCCGGGCTAGGTGACTTGATTACACCTAGCCCTCCCCTCCCATTTCCTTTTATTTCCTTCCTTCTTTTTATTTTCTTCCCCCATCCATATCTTTTTCTCGTCTCGGCCCATGGTGACTTGACTACACCCCGGCCGGACACCTTCTACCGTTTTCTCCACTTTTACTTTTAATTTTTAGCTTCATTTTCGTAGTTTCTTTTTCCTTTTCTTTTGTCTCTCCGCACACTACGATTGAGCATATGAGGACATTGCTCGGTTTAAGTGTGGGGGAGCGATATTCTATCGTAGTTAGTTTTATTTTCTTAGTTTCTTCGAAAAATCTTAAAAATACCTAAAAATTTAAAAAATTTCACAAAAATCAATAAGATTCTCTTTTTTGTGTCTTTTTCTTTTGTGTCCTTGTGTTGTATATTTGTCTTGTTGTGTGTGTTTGCCTCCCCTTTTCCTTTTAGGTTGCTTAACCACCGTTAATTTTGGAAAGCTTTGAAGACATCCGGTAACATCTTCTATCCCTTTTTCCCCTCTTTATTTCTTGTGAAGTTTGGAGAAAGTTGTGTTGAGGAGTGCTCGGGTGGAGCTTGTACATACTTGCGGTTGATTTGGTGATTTGTTTAGAAGATAGGGGTGATGTTTGTGTTGTTTATATGGTTGTTGTGTTTTGTTTTTGTTTTGTTGCTTTTACTTCTTTTTCTTTCATTCTTTGTGATGTCTTCATTTTGTGTTATGTTAGTTGAGTCTTGTGTGTAAATGGTTTTCGAAAACCCGGTTTAGAGGCTAGTGTGTGAGTGCTTACTTCCCTTCCTAGTAGTGTAAATCGAGTCTTGGACTTTAGTCTAGTAGAATGACCCTAAATCAACGATTTCGTTGGTCCTTTACCTTGAGTCCACCTAGCTTACTAGGAATTTACTACGGGATTTGCACTTTGACCACTATGACCACCCACGGTGTGAAAAGGCCTTGGTTACCGAGTCTCGTTCCCTAGGTGACCGTGTTTAGAATTGTTTGATTAGTCCAAGTTCTCCACTTTTTCTGGGTTAGAAAGGAAGGCGCCGTCCCAACTTCCCCATTTCCCTACCCTCTACACATATACAAGCAATAAATTGCAAATTGTTGATTCTCCCTTTCTTGTTACACAATGAAATGCCAAAAATGCCAAATCATGCCAAAAGGGCAAAGAAAAGAAAAAGAAAGAAAAAAAAATAACAACCAGATTTTCGAGCTTCGGGGTCTGTCCCGGGCACCCTACCTATCCCGCCACTGACTAACGATCAGATGGCTGCTCTTTTCGAGCTATTTTCTCAATTCATGAATAATAACAACCGTTCTGCTTACGACTTATCTCATTTTCAAAATTTCCTAAATTTTCAAAATTTTCTGTGCAACGACATTGAGAAACCCGATGAACAGATATCCTTACCTCCACATCTGATCGAGCAGCTAGAGCAAAGGGAATCCCGCAATCCGGTAATCGAAGAAACCGAATCCATCAACGTGGGAACAACCTTAGAACCTCAGATGCTTAGGATAGGGTTATCTCTAGATCCCGGGGAGAAACAACAATTCATCGATCTCCTTCAAGAATTCAAAGACGTCTTCGCGTGGTCCTACAAGGACATGCCAGGGATAGACCGCGAAATAGCCGAGCACCATATACCGATCAAGGAAGGGTTCAAGCCGGTTAAGCAGAAACTCCGACGCATGAGGCCCGAATGGTCCCTCAAGGTCAAGGAGGAAGTCGACAAACAATTCAAGGCTGGGTTCATACGAGTCTCCGAGTATCCAGATTGGGTTGCAAACATCGTGCCGATCCCTAAAAAAGACGGTAAAGTGCGGGTCTGCGTGGACTTTCGGGATCTTAACAAGGCGAGCCCGAAAGACGATTTCCCGTTACCACACATCGATATACTGGTGGATAACACAGCTGATCATGCCCTTCTATCATTCATGGACGGGTACGCCGGGTACAATCAAATAAAAATGGCAGAGGAAGATATGGATAAGACCACCTTCATTACACCTTGGGGTACTTATTGCTATACTGTTATGCCATTTGGTCTCATTAATGCCGGGGCCACCTATCAACGAACCGCCACAACTTTATTACATGACATGATGCATAAAGAAGTGGAAGTTTACGTGGACGATATGATCGTCAAATCCAAGGACAGGGACGGTCACATCACCGCCCTGAGAAGATTTTTCACCCGATTACGCAAATACAACATGAGACTAAACCCTCAGAAATGCAGTTTCGGGGTAACATCTGGCAAATTACTGGGTCACATCGTCAGCAAACGCGGTATCGAAGTCGATCCAGCCAAGATTAAGGCCATCACCGAGATGCAACCTCCTAAGACCGAAAAGGAAATAAGAGGGTTTCTCGGAAAAGTCCAATACATCAGTAGGTTCATTTCAAAGCTAACCATGGTGTGTGAACCGATCTTCAAGAAGCTGAAAATAGGGGTACGGTTATTATGGGACGACAAGTGTCAAGCAGCCTTTGTCAGAATCAAAGAAATCTTGTCTCCACCGCCGGTCTTAATGCCACCTCAACCCGGTTTGCTTTTGTCGCTATACCTAACCACGACAAAGACAGCCATGAGGGCTATGCTAGCTCAAACGGTCAACTCCGAAGAACGAGCTATTTACTACATCAACAAGAAGTTTCTAGAGTACGAGTGTAAGTACACCATGCTCGAAAAGATGTGTTTAGCTTTGGTCTGGGCCACTAAGAAGCTCCGACACTATATGCTCAGCTACGAGGTACATGTATTGTCAAGAATGGATCCAATCAAGTACCTTTTCGAAAAGCCCATTCTCAACGGCAGGATATCAAGATGGGCCCTGATGCTGGCAGAATTCGATCTAAAGTTCGTACCATTGAAAGCCATCAAAGGCCGAATAGTAGCCGAATTTCTCGCCGACAGTCCCGTAGCCGAAGAAGGACACACCGACACTTGGTCCTTCCCGGATGAAGATATTTTCTATACTGACACCGAAACGTGGGACTTAAACTTTGACGGGGCATCCAACTTCCGAGGATTTGGAGTCGGGATCCTCCTAATCTCGCCAAGAGGGGAACATACTCCCGTGTCTATCAAATTGGACTTTAACGTCACCAATAACGCTGCTGAGTGAAGCATGTATCCACGGGCTACAAGCCGCCGCCGAATTAGGGGTCACAAACCTCCGAGTACACGGCGACTCATCTCTGGTTATTAACCAAGCGCTCCAAAAATGGAAAACGCGAAATGCCAACCTCGTGGCCTACCAGGCACGAGTAAGGGATCTCGAGAAACAATTCCAAAAGGTAAAGTATATATATCTGCCTCGGGAAGAAAATCAATTCGCAGATGCACTTTCAAAACTGGCATCTTTACTAAATATTCCCGATCATATGACCAGCATGCCGATCTGTGTTGAAAGACGATCCGAGCCAGCATATATCCACGACATCGAGGATACCGAGATACCCGATCCCGAGCCGTGGTATAAAGCGATCCAGACATACTTGACAACCGGGGAATATCCACCCAGGGCCGACAATCGAGCCAAAAAGGCCTTGCGTAGGTTAGCGACCCAGTTTATCCGTACCGACGACGGACAACTCTACAAAAAGACACCGTAGGGGGCTCTCCTTTTGTGTGTCGACAAGGGTAATGCCGAAAAGGTCATGGCCGAAGTACATGACGGCGAGTGTGGTCCTCACATGAACGCCCAGATGCTAGTCCGAAAGATCATGAGACTCGGATATTACTGGAACAGCATGGAAACCGATTGTCAATTTTATGTCAGACATTGCCATAATTGCCAAATTTTCGCTAATGTACAACATATGCCACCATCCCTGCTGTATACCATGACGTCACCCTGGCCGTTTTCAACATGGGGAATCGATATAATTGGAAAGATAAACCCCTCAGGAACCGGAGGACACTGCTTCACTTTGGTAGCAATCGACTATTTCACCAAGTGGGTTGAAGCGGAGTCCTACCGTATCCTCAACGCCAGCCACGTTGCCAAATTTATCCAAAATAAGATAATATGCTGGTATGGGATCCCTCATGAATTCATCAGTGACCATGGGACCCACTTTCAAGCCGAAACGGCAGCCTTGTTAGCCAAGTACAAGATCCAAAGGCATACGTCTTCACCTTACCGACCCCAAACCAATGGAGCGGTAGAAGCAGCTAACAAGACTATCATCACCATACTCAAAAAGATGGCTGACAATTATCGGGATTGGCCCGATAAGATACCATTTGCCCTTTGGGGATATCGAACCTCGATTCGTACTGCGACCGGGGCAACACCGTATTACCTTACGTACGGGATGGAAGCGGTCCAACCTGTCGAGTTAGAGGTACCGTCACTCAGAATCCTACTCGAAAGTCAAGTACCCGAAGCCGATTGGGTTCGAGCACGATATGACTCGCTAGTACTTTTAGACGAACGAAGATCTCGTGCCCTCAATAATATACAGATTTATCAAAAAAGGATCCAACGGGCCTTCAACAAAAGGGGAAGGCCCAGGAATATCAAAGAAGGAGACTTGGTTCTCAAATCCGTTCGAGCTTTATTATCAGTAGACCCAAGGGGAAAGTTCAAACCTAACTGGGCCGGACCATATCTGGTAAAGAAGATTCTATCAGGCGGAGCGGTGATGCTAACAGATATGGACGGGAATGAGTTCGTTAACCCAACTAACCTGGACCAGCTGAAACCTTATTACCCTTAACCCGTTTCTCTCAATGTCGTTTATTAAAAACATCTTTTCAAAATGAACTTTTAAAGACAAGTCAAAAGTTAGAATTACTTATTCTACTGTTATAAACATCTTGAACCAATAGTCTTGATGTATTTCGAAATTGCGATTTAAAGTCTGAACTACGTTTGGTTTGATTCCGCTATTTGTGGATACGTAGGCAGCCCCTCAAAAGGGCACAACCACTGTAATCGAAAAACAGGAACGGTCTTTAATAAACTTCTTTTATTTATCTCAAAAAAATCCAATTACAAAAAAAAATCCAAAAAAAAACCACACAAATAGTACTAATATTTAAATAATAAAAATCTAAGGCATTTTTCCCTTTCCCTTGTCCTTAGCTTCTTTCTCGGTCCACCGGCGTCGACGCGGAGGTGAACGTTCCCGAATCACCAAGGGAATCTCCTTAACCCGGGCTAGTTTCTTCGAACTTGACTCCCCGGTCACCTCGGTCGGTCCTAGCCGGGCCCTTGCCCTCTCGGGTAACCGGTCTCGTGGCCCCAGTCTGTCTCGGACCGCTAGCTTTGGTCCGAGCCTTCTCTCCAAGTCGCTAGCACCAGTCTCTTTAGCTCGAGTCTTAGTTTTGGACTTAGAACCCGACTCCGGCCCGACAAGGGTAGTTGGAACTTCCTCTTCATCAAAAAACCATCTATTGTCCTTCACCGATTCTCTACGGGCTAGTTCAAAGGCCTCATCAGTCTTCAAAGATTTACAGGCTTCTTCAGATTCTTCGGAAGCCCATTTGCAATATGATTCAGAAACCCAAGCGGTCTGACAAGGGCGAGGTATAGTCCACATGACACGGGTAAACCAGCGTTGTAACCACGTGTCACACATAGCGTCCGTCAGTTGGAGCGAAACGCTAATGATTGCTTCAGTCTCGGACATCTGCTGAAATGAACCGAACTGCCTTAGAAGACGATCTGGATAAATATGGACGGTCCAGTCCAAGGACAAGATCACCAGGTAACGGGCTTTATCCCTTTTAGCTAGGCCCGTCATCTTCGAGAGGAACCACCAGATCATGTTCCACCTAATCAGGGGCCCGCCATGGAATTTTACCTCTTCATCCCAATACTTCCGATTTATGTGATGACTAGGGCTAATTTGTCGAGACCGCGAGCCAATTTGACAGCTTCGATATCTGGATATGCTCACCGGGGGCTCTATGATCAACAGACGCTCGGATAACCAAATCTGCAAAATTTTCGAAAAGTCAAAAACTTTCGAAAAAAAATTCAAAAAATTCCGGAAAATTCAAAAATTTCGGAAATTCAAAAAAATCAAAAAAAATAAAATCGAAATTTTCGGAAATTCAAAATTTTCGGAAATTTCAAAAAAAAAAATATTTAAAAAAAAAATTCGGAAAATTCTAAAAGAAATCAAAAAAAAATTTCGGAAAATTTAATTTAATTTTTTCGGAAAATTTTCGAAAAAAAAAAGGAGGTCAAATACCTGCAGAAGACGAATACTGCCCGTTAATTGCCGATCCGGGTCAAGCCTTCTAGCGTCAAGGCCCATGATAATCTCCCCAGTTATCAGCCAGGCTGGGCTGTAACCTGCCTCCATCTGATCCACTATACTGATTAGCCTGATTTCACCCAAACATGAGTCAGCATCCATCCGACCTTCGAAGGCGTATCGATGTAGCATACAGAAGGCAAAAGCTCTACGCCTATGGATAGAAGAAATTCTGGCACCATTTGGATCCATGAATTTATCAGCCAAATCAAACAGGGAAACAGAATTTCCCTTCACCATACGAGAAGTCCCAGCATGAGACAACCCAAGAGAGTCCCTCAGTCTCCTCCTTGGATCAGGATAAAAAGGAGGAATAGCAGGATGAGCGTTTGGGCACCAACCCCCTACAGCGGCAATTTCTTCGGGAAGGGGACATATTTCTCCCCGGGAAAAGCAAAAACATGGTGGGTAGCATCCCAAAAAGTTAACAAGCGTCCAAAAAATGTGCATCCACCTTGAGTCGCTGGAGCGGGAACAAAGCCACAATTCCCATCTGAGTTAGTTGAACCTTATCTCCATCTCGGAAATCCTGGGCCCACGCGTGAAGCATCGCGGTCAGATGTTCGATACCCATAGCAGAAAGTTTTGTTTTATCTTAAAAAGTCTAAAGGGATTTTAAGATAAGAAGAAAATATTTTGGGTTGAAATATGAGAAGATTAAGGGCAAGAACTCTCTATTTATAATAGAGAAATCTCCTCTCCTAGTCACCCCTGGAATAGGGATTTTTACGATGTTCCCTACTTCACCTAGGCATACAGGCCTAACCAGAAAATTTTAGGAATCCGTGTCAGAATCTGATCAGGAATCAAGTCGTCCCAAGCATTCCTATTTCCAATTTTTTTTTTCTTTAAGAAAAAAAAATCGGTTTTTTTTCGAAATTTTCTAAAAAAAAAATCTCTTTTTCCAAAAATCAATCAAAAATCATTTTCTTCCCCAGCATGAGTCGATGTTTTATCTGAATGTTGCATGCAAAACAGACAGGTATCCCAAGACTCCCGGAGAATTCTCAAAAGAAAATTCCCAGTGAAAATTCAAGCAACATTTTTACTGAAGAATCGGATGTATCAGTAAGCGGTACATCCCCAGCTTCTAATGGAGGCTCCCGCGTTATTCTGAGTGGGATTATCAGTAAGCGGTATACCCACAGCTTCCAATGGAGCTCCCGCGCCATTCCAAAATGAATGTGTCTGTAAACAGACACACCCGATACTTTTTAGTAGAAGTCCCCGCGCCATTATTGACATCTACCCAGGTATGATTTCTATCTTATGGCTGGCAAGCCCACCAACGCAAGTCTAATGGACTCTAAACGACCCGATGGGAAGTCTGCCAGGTCTTAATCCTCGATTGGCCTGGTAGCTACTCTGACTTTCGCCTTGTCCAAGCCTCAGTCAGAGTGGGGGCTCTGTAGACACCCACATTTTGACCGCCAGGTGTCTATAGTAGGAACCACCAAACACCCAATGATGATAGGACGCAAACATTCTTTAATGGACTCGGATACGGGCTCGAAATCATGGACATTTGGTTTAGGCTTATTACGGAGTACATATCTTACAAAACCAACCTCAAATCCAGGCCCAGTGGGTCGTTTCGAGTCAAATGAGACTAATTTGGGTCGATTCCGGGACCAGGGTAAAACCGTCTTTTACGACCGAGCCAAAACCCGGTCGAAAAATATTTTCGAGACACACGAGTCAGCCGTGACACCTCACACGGCTGATTCGGTCTCCAATACCACAAAAAATCAGCTTCAAAAAATATTAAACAAATCCGTTTAAGGATAGAATTCGATCTCAAGTAGGAATTCTATCCGAAAACCGAAACAGTTCACAAACCGAGCTCAAATACTCTGCTAGAACACCCCAAACAGCCGAAAATATTCCTCCATCCAGCCGAGATTCTTGCTTCCCCACCATGCAACGGAATTTACGTTCCTCTCGACTTCCTACATTTCCTATCCAAACCGGTGTTTCTTGTTACCCAAGCAAGATACCTCTCCTAAACCTCTGCGCCAATAAATAGGACCCTCCATTCAACATTGAAAGGGACCGAAAAAACACAACACATACGATTGTTAGTCACACACATCCTCGACACCTAGCAAAAATAATCTCGACCCACACATCCGAAGGTGCACCGAAATACTGTCCAAAAAACCGACGAATCCGACCCCGTCATCCGGCCGAATCCGTCACCTCACACGTCCAAAAAAACTGCACCATCCTAAACTCATCCACATCATCTCGACGCTCCCGTGCCTAAGCCACAGTCCGACGAGCCCTATACCGAGAAAACGAAGCATGTAGGTTGAGGGTGTAAATCAAACCCGACTCTTCTCCTTTCTCTCACCTTTCTCACGTTTTTTTTCTTTTTCGTTGTGTCGTCGGTCGTATTTTAATATGGGTCGTTCGTCACATATTTTTTATTTCTAATAATCGATACTACAAAAACTATTTTTTATAACGTTCTTAAAATACGATATTGATTCTCTAATCAAATATCGTATCTAAAAAGAACTAAATTAATTAAATCTCGTTGATGCTAAAAAATCGTTATATCTTTTTAAACAAAATACAACGATTTTAACGCGGAGAGAATTAACATCTTTTTCGTTCAAAATTCTTTTTTTTTACTTTTCTTTCAAAACAAACTTTTTTCAAAACCTTTTCTAAAATCATTCCGACTATTTGATATCGATTTCATAATCGAATATTGAATACGACGAATATCGAAAATATAAATCGAGTATAAATTAATCCATATTTATACGCGATTTATAAAAATTGACGATTTTCGACAAACAAAAAAAAACCGGCAGACCACCACGCGAGTCGCGCGCCTGTCAGGCGACTCGCGCGGTGGCCTGATCCGTCGGGTCCTTTTTCTTCGTTTCCTCTCTTTTCTATTTTTTATTTCGAATCTTTACATAAAAAGCGACTTTCGCGACATATTTCGATAAATACTTTTTTTCGACCTCGGTCAACACGTGTTAATCCATCACGTGTCATAAACCTTTTTCAAAATCATGCATATTATTTATTTACATCTTTATTCGATTTATTCACTGTTACTAACTCGTTTTCTCGTGTTTGTAGCAATTTATTTATTTTATTGTTTTATTAGAATAAAACAAACCTCACATGCTAAAATAACTTTGACGTTATTAGTTTAATATGCATTAAACGACTTAGCAACCCATTTTATTTTTCTCACATTCTTAGGAAAATAATGTTTGCATATCATTCAACCGTCGAACTAACCCGTGTACACCAAAAACGAACGATATCTTAGTAAAGGCCGCTAAGTGCGGGCAGGGTTGGGTGTTCTTAGTGAACTTCCCAACACGTACCCTCACCCCTTACTCAGAACCACAGTTTCCGAATGTCCGAATCCATTGGCAACGAGAGTCATTCAATACACGATATCCAATAATGTCGGTATCGGTATCATAATGCAAAGGGACGAGCCCAATAAAATCTGACATCGGAAATGGGCCGTATTTTGTATACGACCCACTACGACATAGAGTGGGCTCGAATGGTTCCGAATAACCACAAAATTCGGTGGCGACTCCTACTTCGATTTAAATTTCAATTTGACCATCTCATATGGAGATTTATTCGCCTCCCCAAACCCGTGCGTGGCCGCGTCGGGGTGGACCTATGTCATGTCCACACTTGGGTACGCTCACTTCTGCATTTTTTTTTTTCGAAAGAAGAGTTTTCTGGCAAATGGCAGTTCTTGTTGATTCTCTATTTATACTATGGATAGTCTCTTTTTTAGAGCGAGCGCGAATTGGATGATTCAACTTTCTTCCTTCTCAGGTATATTATAGTATCACTCTTTCAGTGTTTAAACAATGCTTCAGCTGAGGAATCATGCTATTTACATGATTCAACTGACTCTTTTCAGGAACCTCCTAATCTCACTGGCAGTTGAATCATGTCACTTAATTCCCCAATTTTTTTTCTCGGGGGAAAAAAAATCAATATTTTTCGGAAGAGAAAAAAAAATTCCAACAAAAAAAAAATCGGATTTTTTTTTCCAAAAAAAAATTGTTTTTCCCAAAAAAAACACACTTTTTTTTTCCGAAAAAATGAACACATTTTTTGCCGGACATTATTTTTTCCAAAAGAAAAAAATCCAAAAAAAAATCCCGAAAAAAAATCATTTTTTTTAATAGTAAAATAAAATCGGTGTATATAAAAACAATTTGAGTGTACATAATAACTGTTTTAGGGTATATAACAATTCTACTATATCAAATAATTAAGTACATATGACAATTATTTCAGTGTATATATGTTGATTAATTGGTGTACATAGTAATCATTTGAGTGTATATAACAATAACTATTTTACTGTATATATTGAATTCTTAAATGTATATATATATATGTAGTGAGTTTAATAGCGTATATGATGAGTTTTTTAGTGTATATAACATATATTTTGATGTATGTTCCATTGTTGATTAACCGATGTACATATTAATTATTTGGGTTTATATAACAATTATTTTACTGTATATATTGAGTTCTTAACACTACAACAAATTGACACTTGCGGCACGAATTATGTCACGGGGATTTGTTTTTTGTGGCTAAATTTTACCTAGCCACGGAAAACATTTAATTCACTACTTGGGAAAAAAAATATGCCACGGGAACATTTTTCCCCGTGGCAAAAATTCACTTGCGCCACGAATTTTATTAAAGTCGTGGCCAATAATCACTCTTACCACGAAAGATGCCACACCCGTGGCAAAAATATATTTTGCCACAAATTTGTTCAGTCGCAAATATTATTTAGCCACGACATAATTAACTTCCGTGGCGAAATTATTTTTTAGCCACAGTTTTAATAAACGCATGTGGATAATGGTTCTCCAAACTTTAATCAAATTAATTTCAAGTTAAGTTGAGTGTCAAATATTGATCTTAAAAAAGTTAACACTACAACAAATTGACACGTGCGCCACGAATTATGTCACGGGGATTTGTTATTTGTGGCTAAATTTTACCTAGCCACGGAAAACATTTAATTCACTACTTGGGAAAAAAAATATGCCACGGGAACATTTTTCCCCGTGGCAAAAATTCACTTGCGCCACGAATTTTATTAAAGTCGTGGCCAATAATCACTCTTGCCACGAAAGATGCCACACCCGTGGCAAAAATATATTTTGTCACAAATTTGTTCAGTCGCAAATATTATTTAGCCACGACATAATTAACTTCCGTGGCGAAATTATTTTTTAGCCACAGTTTTAATAAACGCATGTGGCTAATGGTTCTCCAAACTTTAATCAAATTACTTTCAAGTTAAGTCGAGTGTCAAATATTGATCTTAAAAAATTCATCAAAATTCAAAGTTAAAGATAATATGAAAAAAAAATATTAAATTTGAAAATATTTTATTAATAAAAAAAAATTTAAATACAAGAAAATTTTGGCTGTCTAATTTGTTGATTTTTTACTATCATCATTTTTGAAGTAATTGATTTCTCTTAATTTGACAATATGTTTTATTAAAATTCTATAATCTTAAGTATGACTATTGATAGACAAATAACATTTATAAAGTGTAATATATGTTAGCTAAAATGCGGCGTACATAGTATATCAGGTAAAATAAGTATGTGATTTATCATCCATCATTGAGACGTCAAATATTATTTAAGACTCTTTCATTTTTATCGCTTAATTAATTAATTTTTTCACATGTAATACACTTCTTTTTAAGATAAAAAACTTAAAAAGAAAGTGACTGAGCATAATTTTTATTTTCAAATTATTGATTTTCATACAATATTTTCAGTGTGAAAAAAACCGCTTTATTAAACTCGTATTTAAGAATTCTAATCGGTCTATATTTTTTTTATGGAATTAACTTTGATTGCGAAAATAATAATTATTTTTTTAAATTAATTGTCTTTCAAGTTTTTTGGTTTGGAAGAAAGATTAATGTATTAGAAAGTCGTGCCTATGTTCAATAATCAATCAAAATAATTTTTCAGAAAAAAGAGAGGTATAAGTGAGAAAATCAAATAATTAACAAATACAAGTAAGAAATCTAATAATTAAGGACTAATAGTGAGAAAATCCAAAATTAATTTATCTTCAACTGTTTAATTCAATAACTGTTCTGTAATATTATTTGGAAGATATTTTTAAAAAAAATGAATTTAAAATAAAATTTACTTAATGAAAAATAAAATTTGGGTAAAACTTGAAATAGGCAAGAGGAAACTCAATGAGGATAAAAAACTAATGAAATAAAATAAGAGCAATAACGAAAAGAAAAAAACATATGGAAAGAGTAGCAATAAAAGAACGTGGAAAATAGAAACAAAAAAAATATCGATAAACTAATGAAATCATGAGTCCGAAAATCAACTTCGAAACTCTTGTTTTTCCGGAATAATAGTTTTTCAATCATAATATGTAAATCATTGGGGAAAAAAAATTAATTACTCAAAAGTAAATGTAGTTTGTGAAAAAAAACATCACTTTAAAAGAATTCAAACAAACGATTATGTCAATAAAGTTCAATTTCATTTCTGGTAGCTGGCCATAAGAACTCCGCAGTTAAGCGTGCTTGAGTGTTAAGATGGGTGACCTCCTGGGAAGGTTATTCAATGCGTATGGTGAAATTAAATAATATTGGTATTTAATTTATTATATATTTTGTCACCGGAATAAATGTTTCACCTCAAATGTAATTAGCCACGGGATAATCCATGGCAAAAATTAATTCTAGCCACGGGAGACTCCGTGGCAAAAAAATAAATACTTGCCACGTTTTTTTCCCTGTGTCTATTTGCTTGCCACGGCCACTTGCGCCACGGATGGTCTTTTCGTGGCAAAGTACTTTAGCCACGAAAATTTAGCACTTTTGCCACGAATTAAGCTGTGGCCTAAGTGCTCATTTGTAGTAGTGTAAATGTATATATGCAGTGAGTTTAATAGCGTATATAATGAGTTTTTTTAGTGTATATAACAGTTATTTTGATGTATGTTCCATTGTTGATTAATTGGTGTACATAATAACTATTTGAGTGTATATAACAATTTTTTTACAGTATATATTGAGTTCGTAAGTGTGTGTATATATATATAGTGAGTTTAATAACGTATATAATGAGTTTTTTTTGTG
The DNA here is from genome assembly GCA_958450325.1 of Agrostemma githago. Taxonomy (NCBI): domain Eukaryota; kingdom Viridiplantae; phylum Streptophyta; class Magnoliopsida; order Caryophyllales; family Caryophyllaceae; genus Agrostemma; species Agrostemma githago. The sequence continues at coordinate 28,624,385 of OY288254.1, read as the reverse complement.
TATATATAACACTTATTTGGATGTATGTTTCATCTTAATCTAATGGTCTAGATTGTACCTCAATGGGTGTAAGGAGTTACCCTGCCTCACCGGAACCCACCTATATATATATATATATATATATATATATATATAGAGAGAGAGAGAGAGAGAGAGAGAGAGAGATGAGTTCTAGTAAGGTCATGACTAACTTTAAGTGCATAAGTGCTATTGTTGGCCATTGGATGATGGATGATGTATGGTTGAGATTTGATCAAAAAACACAAATTTCCACCCTTTTTCACACTTCCTATGTAGCAATTACTACCATTATTAATCCTTTCTCTCTCATTCCCCCACACTAATTAACTTCTAATTATTCTTGTACGAATAACCAATAACTCCTACACACCAATTAACCTTTTTACCAATAACCATTTTTTTTTTCTTCCATACAATCATAATTAAAAAAAATCAGAATTCTTTAATTTCTCTAATTTCCTCTCTTCTTGTTCTATTTTCGTTTTATCATCTTCATCACCGTCCATTTTGTTTCTTAGTAGGAGTATTTTTTTTGCATGATTTCAAGTGCATACAGTATAACTTTGAATAAACGTAGTAAATAATTTTATTCATCTCTTTCTTAGTTGTTATTTTTAATATGTAATTTATTGTATTTTCGTTATTGTTACTGATAAGTGTAGTTTGTAGTGCTTAATTGTTGTGTTTCGGTCCCTTTTTCCTTGTGGAATCGCTCCTTCTTATGCCTTCTTCAGTTCGTTTCAGGTTCCCGAGGCCGAATTGGAAGAGTTGGAGCGATTCCGACTCAATACATGCACATTTTTGGAGCCAACGAGATAAAGGAACGATGACTCGAGACCTCGGAATCGACCCCGAAACCTTGGGACCCAATCCCAAGCCTCCGAGACCCGATCCCGAGTCCCGAGAATCGGTGGGAAGCCCATGAGAGGCAAGGAAGGACCATGGAGCATTAAAGGAAGGCATACAAGATCCTTCCCGGTCGGGATGGTGGCCTTCCCGGTCGGGAAGGGATGCACAGTTAGGAACGCTGCTGTGGGTCCTTCCCGATCGGGTTGAGCCCTTCCCGATCGGGAAGAAAGAACCCTTCCCGATCGGGATCATCCTTCCCGATCGGGACGGGCTACAGCTCACCCGCTCCTTTCTTTTCTTCTTCCTCATTCTTGTACCCATATATATACTCCCTTTTTGTAATCTTAAGACATCGGATGTTAACCTACCTTAGTTTAAGCCTCAAAAACCCTAGATTTACTCTCATTCATTAGTTCTAATCTCTCCTTAATCCTTAGTTAATCATTGTAATTAATCTTGTATTAAGAAGATTCTTGAAGATTATTCCAAGATTGACAACCTTGGAGTTTTATTTGGGTGTCTTATTTATACAAGTTCTCATCTTTTCCTCATCTAGTATTGGTATAATCATCTTTACTCTTGTTCTTAGTTTATTTAATCTTGTTTCTATCTTTTTATGTTATTATTGTTATTGTTCTTGTTGTTCATAATGAATGCTTGGATGTTTAGTTTGTTTTCTCTTATAGTTGTTAGTTCCTCTTTGATTATGAGTGAGTAGTTTCTTTGTGGGGTTAGTAGGGGGATTAGGGGTAGATTATGGATGATTAGGGTTGATTAAAGGGAAAAGGTTGTACCTTTGTTGTTAGTCACATTGTAGACACTCTATGTGTTTGTTGATATGCTTGTATGAGTTGTAGTGGCCATGCTTCCCATGCTTGTATTCATCTTCTCATTGATTGTTTATTTTGTGGAAATGTTGAGAATAGTCATAGTCACGAGAGTGCCGACTAGAGTCTAAGTTGCGAGAGCCCGGACTCACCTTGACATCGGTCTAAGTTGCGAGAGCCCGGACCGACTCTAGCGATTAGGAGACACCTTTACCCTTGATCACCCCAATTATCCTTCTACCTCTATGAACCCGACCTACCCCACTTCTTTCCATATTTGAGTTCACCGTTTTAGTTAGATATCGCTCTTCTAGTTTATTCCTTAGTTCGCTCATTAGTCTAGTTCTTACTCCTCCTCCTCAATTGTTTCCTTTTATAGCTTTCTTTGTGTTTGTTCGTGTGACTTAGCCTAGTTTTAGTGGACCTAGTCTAGACCTTACTCTACCGTCCCTGTGGATATCGACCCTACTTGCCCTAGCTACCCACTAGGAATAGTCGGTTTATTATTGACGGTTGGACTCACGGCAAATCCCTACCATCAATTTGGCGCCGTTGCCGGGGAGCGGTGCATTGTTTAGACTTAGTTTGCTTATTTCTAGACTTAGTTACCCTTCTTTGTGTTCTCCCATCTTCTCTTGTGAATATTCTCTTGATTTTTCTTCTTTATTTAGTGTTATCTCTTCTTTTTTTCTTTGTCTCTAGTTGTGTTTGTTATTGTCGTTGCCTAGTGCCCATAAAGCACTAGGTGTTCTTACGTTTGTTCTAGTGTGTAGTGTATGCCTAGGAGGGGAGGCGACTTCTATCTCTTTAATCCAGAGCCGGAGAGACTCTTTCGAGCCTTTCGCCAACGGACGATTAATCGGGTTAGGATCTCTCAACCAAGTGCAAGCACCACTCATCAAGGGCAAGCCCAAAGAGCCGACTTGAGCATTTCACCTCGAGAGACGGCCGGAGGGACCTTCATCAATCCCTTCGGTGATTCTTCTCCTAGTTCTCCCTCTTCATCTACATCAACACTCTCTACACCCCCATCCTCTCCCTTACATCCAAGAATGCCTAAGTTTTCCTCTCACTCCACCTTCACGGAAGATGTCTTGTCGGGACCGAGTGCATTACCGGAAGCTTATACCGGAAATTTTGTGGCAAAGACTCAATTCATCCAACTTGTGGAGAGGAGCCCATTTAGTGGTTTGCCCACCGAAGACCCGCATCAACATATGGAGACCTTCTCCGATTATTGTGACGCTATATCTCAAACCGGGGTTACTCAAGACCAAATTCGTTGGGTACTCTTTCCGTTTTCTCTTATTGGAAAAGCGAAGCAATGGATTAAGAGTCTCGATAGGGCAACCATGGGTGTCGACACTTGGAAAAAGCTTGCCTTTGCGTTCTACCAAAAGTTTTACCCTCCGGAAAAGACCAATATGCTTAGGGCCTCCATCACCGGTTTCCAACAAAGGGATGAGGAGAGTTTATATGAAGCTTGGGAGCGGTTTAAGTCTTTGGTAAGATCGTGCCCTCACCATGGACTCTCACAATGGTTCTTAGTACAACAATTTTGGAATGGACTTTATGAGGATTCGAGAGCCATTCTCAACATGGGCTCCAATGGTAGGTTTACCGAGGTCGATGACGACCAAACATGGACGAGAATCGAAGAGATGGCGGTGCACAATTCGCAATACTCTAGGCCTAGGAAGGCACACCGAGGAGGCATGCATGAGGTCGATGCTATCACTAAGCTAAGCATTGACCTTGGAGCTCAACTTAAAACACACATGGAGACTATTGACAAGAAGCTCCAAAGTCACCTCGACCAAGTCCAAGGCACTAGTTCCTCACACCATCAACCGATTCAAGAAGTGAATGCTTTGGGGTTCGCACCTCCTTTACCTTACTACGGGATGTGCGATACTTGTGGAATAGTTGGACATGATCCTATGTATTGCCGTGGAAGTATTGAGCAAGTGAACGCCTTTCAAGCATTCAAGCAAGGTACCTCTTACTCTAATCAATTCCAAACTTCCCAACAAGTCCCCCAACAACAAGTCTTTCAACATCAACAACAACATCGTCCCTATGTTCCACCTCCATTAAGGGACAACAACCAAGGTTACCAAGGTTACATGGGTAATCCAAGACCCTTCAACAACTTCAAGCAAGGTACCTTTCACAACAACAATCAAGGGTTCCAACAAGGGAACTTCAATCAAGGCGGTTTCAAAGGAAACCAAGGCTTCCAACAACAACAAAACCACAATCAAGGCCTTAGTCAAGGAAATTCTCATGGGTTCCAAGGGAACCGTCAACAAGCAACTCAAAATCAACAACAACAAAGCAAGAATAGGAGCCGGTCTCCTACTCATGATTATGGCATTCCCCTCGCCATTACCGACACTCCGCATAATCCATCGTCCCCACCTCGGGATTTTGACGTTCAAAAGACTTTGATGGATATGCAAAAGAATACTCATGATGTGCAAAAATGTCAAATGGATATGTCAAGAACCCAACAAGAGCTCTTTACTTATATTCAAGGGGAAAATGCGGTAAGAGATGCTCGTATGAAGATGCTTGAAACTCAAGTATCTCAACTTGCTTCGGGGAGCTCCTCAAGACAAAAGGGGCAACTACCTTCTCAAGGTGAAACCCCAAATTATGAACATGTCAATGCCATCACCTTAAGGAGCGGTGCTACTTATAATCCTCCCGTGTCTCCTAATGAGCAAGAGCCGACACAAGAACCGAACATGGAATTGGCATCTCCACATCAAGAAGAATCGAGCTTTGACATTCCAATTGAGGAACAAGTCCTAGGGGAGGCCGAGAAACCCCAAAAGGAAGACCCTCCTCCTCTTCAAGAGAAAGACAAGGGAAAAAGGAAAGTGTCCTTAGAAGAGTCCACCCCACTTGAGCAAAACAAGTACCAAATCAAGTTGCCTTACCCATCTAGGCAAATGAAGACTAAGGTGGACACTCAATTCGACAAGTTCCTTGATATCGTGAAGAAATTGGATGTTAGTGTCCCGTTTACCGAGTTACTTACCCAAATCCCGGCATATAGTAAATTCATGAAAGAAATCTTGGCTAGGAAGAGGTCCATCGACAAGGAAGAGACGGTAGCGTTCACTAGGGTGGTGAGCGAGCTTATTCAAGGTTCCACGCTTCCAAAGTTGAAGGACCCGGGTAGTTTCTCTATCCCATGCACAATCGGCAACTACACGATCAAAAGAGCTATGTGCGATTTGGGCGCAAGTGTGAGCATTATTCCCTACACCATTTGTGAGCGATTAGGGATGACGGAGTTGAAGTGTACGTCCATTACACTCCAAATGGCCGATAAGTCTCTTAACCGACCATTGGAATTGTTGGAGGATGTGCCGGTACAAATAGGGAAGTTCTTCATTCCGGTCGACTTCATTGTGGTTGACATGCCGGAGGATGCTAACACTCCCATCATCCTTGGACACCCATTTTTACACACCGCCGGTGCCGTGATCGATGTGAAGAAGGGTAGGATCACTTTTCAACTAGGCGACGAGGAGTTAGTGTTTGACCTCCAAGGCAACACTTCGCCTATGACCGAGACATGTAATATGATCCATGCCACGGAAGACATCGATCTAGGGGAAGGATCGGGACAAAGCTTGAAAGAGTGCTCTTATGTACTTGAGGATGACGACTCCGATATAGAGGAAGATGAATGCCCGAATCATGGGCTTGACAACAAGTTGCTAAGCAAGGAAGAAAATGAGCCTCCCTTGAGGCCGCATGAGGACCGGTGGACGTTTGGGTATGTCCCGAAAGACCAAAAGTACAAGTTCAAGCCCTTGAATTTGGATGATAAGGATGCCCCGGGAACGTCAAGACAAGGCCATGAGGAGCCTTGGTATGTGGATGCCTATATAACGAGCTTGATTGAAAACTTTGCTAGGGCCTTCGACTTGTTCCTTCGTGCCCTCGATGGAGATGGAGTCGGATATTGTTGTTGAAAAAGAATGAAGATTACACCATCTTGGTTTGACGGAGTTCCACAAGAACCGTCTCATTGTATATACCTCTCTCTTGTAGTTAGCTTGTTCTTTGTGATATTCTTGTCATTTGGGTTACTTGATGAGAGTTGTGAGGGAGAGAATTTTATGTGTGTTTGAGCTTTATTGATAGGTGAAGTGAATGTGAGCCCTAGAGAAGACGGGTTGATGATAAGACTTGGTTTGTGATCAAGGAAGTCGGTTTTTGAAGCTTGTGATAAGCTTTTGGGTTCGTGGAAGGCCAAAGCGACTTATCCCGTTTGGAAAGAAGTCTTCCCGTTCGAGATGGTCAATTATCCCGATCGGGATTATTGTTTCCCGTTCGGGTTGGGGGGTGCAAGTTAGCCTGGCTACTGTGAGCCCTTCCCATTCGGGATTTTACCTTCCCGTTCGGGTTTGTGGGAAAACCCGATCGGGTTTGTTTTTCCCGATCGGGAAGGCTTTGCCTCGAGCCCAATTCGCCCGACTGGAGCCCAGTTCGGCCCTCCTCTCTTCAGCCAAGCCCGACCCTCCCCTAATCCTTTTCCTCCTACAACCTTCCTCTTACAACCCAACCCAACCCATTCCCACATCATTTCAACACAACACTACCAAACTTCATCCTCAACCTCTCTTCAAAACCCCATTTTTCAAAACCTAACCCCAAAATCACCATTAATCCTCCATTTCTCCACCAAACTTCACCAAATCACTCCCAAAACTTCACAAAATCGATTTCTATCCCATCCTTAAGTATCCTAAACCCATTTTCTACCTTTAAAACTCCCAAAAATTGAAAAAAATCGAGTTTTTGTGCCCATTTTTCTCAAAATCCGAAAATTGGTATTTCTTCTATTACTCGATTTGTCTTGCTAAGCTTCACTTGGGTAGCTTATTTCTTCGATATTAAGCTTGTTTGAGGTATTTTTGGGGAGTTTTAGCTCTTATTTGTGGGAAGAAAATATTTTTGTGTTTGGTATACTATCATTCTTAGCCTTCATCATCCAATATGGCACCAAAGAAGAGAGGGGGATCAGTGATTAGCAGAAAAAGAAAGGATGTTTCGAGTTCGAGAGCCCAGCCCGAGCCCGAGCCCATGGTCGAGGTTGAGGAGCAGGAAATTGCTCGTCTCCCGGAGTTTCCAAGTCATATATTTGAATCGGAATAGCAAAAGGAAAAATTTATCAAGCTCCTTGGTAAGCCCCTAGAACCTACTCGATTCATATGCAAAATTATTCTTCGAAAGCTTGGTATTTTAGAGCAATGTAGGCAATTCTTTGTTGGGATGGGTATGGAAGTTCTCTTTGACATGCATGAGCTCACATATAGGCAACTCACTTTAGAGTTCCTAAGTAGCTTTCGTCTCGAGATTCGATCCCGACCACACCGAGTTACTTTCCGAATCAATAACACATCCCTTTTGTACACCCTCGACAACTTCGGAGAGCTTTTTGGCATCCCGGAGGTTACCGATGGTCGGGTACCCAGTGACTTTAATGTAGCTGACGTATGGCGTAGTATAACGGGTCTCACACTTGTGGATCTTAGACACTTGTCTAGTCGCCTTGTCCACCACCCGGTCCTTCGTATATGGCAGCGTTTTGTAGCGGGTACTATTTTCGGAAGGTGTGAGACGGGTACATACACTCAGCAAGAGTTGACCTTAGTCGGGGGGTACTTGAACTTAAAAAGGCAACATCGGTTCACCCCCGACGTCGCACTTGCACTAGCCAAGCATTTCGAGAAGGTAGCCAAGGGGGGGAAGCATTTGAGAGAAATTGCTATCGGGGGGCTTGTTACTCATCTAGCCAAGAGAGTGAGTCCGACATTTAGGGAAGACGGTTTAATCCCCGTGCCGGGGGGCACAAGATTAGATGAGGACCGATTATCTAGGTATCATCGATGGATCAATTATGATAATAGGCTTAAAAAGTACCTTTGGAGCACGGGGGGTCGGACGCACTTCATCCTACCGTGCGATACACTTCCGGCCCTTGCACCTTTGCAACGATCCGCCGTGCCGGTTCAAGAACCTAATCTTTTATTGCCTTCTATCGGAAGTGATCAAGGTGCCTCCTCTTCCCATGGGCCCCGACCACGAGCTCGACCCCAACTCCCAACTCGACCACCACAACAACAACAACAACAAGCTACACAACCCCAACACTACTATCCCACCCCCCCGGCATTCATTGATGTCCCTCCGTATGCACCATACACTCCCTTTGTTTACCCTTCGCCCCCGGCCGACCTTTCTACGGCCGCCATGCTTAATGCTCTACATCTTGGGCAATATGAGCAAAGGAGGGATGATTACTATGCCCAATACCCCGGGTACCATCTCCTAGCTCAACAAGGGTATATAAACCCGCAAGGGAACCTCCCATCGTGGTATAGACCGGAATATTTCCAAGGCCACGGTAACCCTAGTACTAGTGGCGGTGTGATGAACGATGAGGAGTTTGAGGAGGAGGACGCTTGGGATGTCAACACGGGCAAGGGTGATGATGATGGTGGAGATGATGATGGTGACGATGATGATGGTGGTGATGATGAAGGTGACGATGATGATGATGACGATGGTGATGGAGATAATGATGAAGATTATTACTAGCCTCGATGATGAAGAGGCGATTGGGTGGCCTTAAGGGCCTTGATGATTGCTCCCGGTGGCTCTTGACGACGTGATTACGTCAAGAGTTACTTCAAAATCCAAAATGACAATTGGTAATTCTTCTCCTTAGTTTTTGTTTCTTTTTATTTATTTCAGTTATTTTCTTTTTTTTAGGATTAATCGTTAGAAATTAGTGGAAATCGGGCGGAATCCGGGCTAGGTGACTTGATTACACCTAGCCCTCCCCTCCCATTTCCTTTTATTTCCTTCTTTTTATTTTCTTCCCCCATCAATATCTTTTTCTTGTCTCGGCCCATGGTGACTTGATTACACCCCGGCCGGACGCCTTCTACCTTTTTCTTCACCTTATTTTTGATTTTTAGCTTTATTTTCGTAGTTTCTTTTCTTTTCTTTTGTCTCTCCGCACCCTACGATCGAGCATGAGGACATGGTTCGATTTAAGTGTGGGGGAGCGATATTCTAGTATAGTTTAGTCTATTTTCCTAGTTTTTCCGAAAAAATCTTAAAAACCCATAAAAATTTGAAAAATTTTCACAAAAAAATCAAAAAGATTTTTCTTTTGTGTGTTTTTCTTTTGTGTCATTGTGTCGTCTATTTGTTTTGTTGCGCATGTTTGCCTCCCCTTTTCCTTATAGGTCGCTTATTCACCGCTAGCTTTGGAGAGCTTTCAAGACTCCCGGTAACATCTTATCCCTACTCTTCTTTACCTCTTGCGGAGTTTGGAGGAGTTGTGTGTTGTGGTGTGCTCGGGTGGAGCTTTGTGAAGTTTGTGAACGATTTGATGGCTTGTTTGGAAATTCGGGGTGGTGTTTGTTTTGTATGTGTTCGTTTTGTTTTGTTCTTGTTATGTTGCTTTTGTTTCTTTTTCTTTCGTTTGTTTTCGTCGTGTCTTCATTTTTGTGTGTGTTGTGTGTAAATGTTTTCGAAAACCCGGTTTAGAGGCTAGGGTGTGAGTGTCTATTTTTTCCCTTCCTAGTAGTGTAAATCGAGTCTTGGGCTTTAGTCTAGTAGAATGACCTTAAATCAATGAATTCGTTGGTCCTTTACCTTGAGTCCACCTAGCTTACTAGGGATTTACTACGGGATTTGCACTTTTGACCATTATGACCACCCACGGTGTGAAAAGGCCTTGGTTACCGAGTCTTGTCCCTTAGGTGACCGTGTTTAGGATTGTTTGGTTAGTCCAAGTTATCCACTTTTTGTGGGTTTGAAGAGGGATCGCGACCCTCGACTCACTCATTTCCCTACCTCCTACACATATCCACACAATAAAATGCAAATTGTTGATTCTCCATTTCTTGTTATTCAATGAAAGTGCCAAAAAATGCCAAATCTTGCAAAAAAAGAAAAAAAAAAAAAAAATGGCATGGCAAAACAAAGCAAAAATGCAAAGAAAAGAGAAAGTGCCAAAAGAAAACCCGTCTCACAAAAAGAAATCCTCACAAAAATAAGCCTTTTTCCGACTTTTGCCGTGAAGAGCCTACCAAAGGACCGAGTCCCGAGGAAGGATGATAGCGGCATTAGTCGGTCTTCCCTCAATTTGCATGTTTTCCATTTTTTTTACTTGGACTAGTTAGGCGGTCTTGGACACGGGACGATCCTCTTGGCTCACGCTAAAGGGGGCGGGATCTCACTTACCTACAGTGTCGACTAACACCGTGGTTCTTCACTTTTCCACTCCGCCGATCGTCCCGTAGTACGTCTTTAGAAAGTTAGGAGGACCTAGGTAAGTTACCAACGTTTTTGTTGCTTTATCGTCATACTATTAGGGTCTAGTCCACCTTGGTTTGTATTGCTAGCTTGGGAACGTTATCACTTACCTCAAGTCCTAAACCGGTGTTTTATTCACCGCTTTTAGAGGGAAGCGGTATTTCTTTTGTTTTGGGTGCAACCGATTATGTGTTGTTTGTGTGTTTGTTTGTTTATGTACTTTGTGTCCGGTTGCATCCACGGTTTTGTCGCAAGACCCAACTTGCCTTGCGGAGTGCACTTGTCCTCTAAGTGCACTCGCGTGAGTTGAAGAGGCGTAGGGTGCGCTAATACCCATTCGGTTAGTGTAGTACTTAGTATGTGCTTACTCGAGGGCGAGTAAGGGTTAAGTGTGGGGGAGTTGATAAGTGTAGTTTGTAGTGCTTAATTGTTGTGTTTCGATCCCTTTTTCCTTGTGGAATCGCTCCTTTGGAGCGATTCATGTGCTTCTTATGCCTTCTTCAGTTCGTTTCAGGTTCCCGAGGCCGAATTGGAAGAGTTGGAGCGATTCCGACTCAATACATGCACATTTTTGGAGCCAACGTGATAAAGGAACGATGACTCGAGACCTCGGAATCGACCCCGAAACCTTGGGACCCAATCCCAAGCCTCCGAGACCCGATCCCGAGTCCCGAGAATCGCTGGGAAGCCCATGAGAGGCAAGGAAGGACCAAGGAGCATTAAAGGAAGGCATACAAGATCCTTCCCGGTCGGGAAGGGATGCACAGTTAGGAACGCTGCTGTGGGTCCTTCCCGATCGGGTTGAGCCCTTCCCGATCGGGAAGAAAGAACCCTTCCCGATCGGGATCATCCTTCCCGATCGGGACGGGCTACAGCTCACCCGCTCCTTTCTTTTCTTCTTCCTCATTCTTGTACCCATATATATACTCCCTTTTTGTAATCTTAAGACATCGGATGTTAACCTACCTTAGTTTAAGCCTCAAAAACCCTAGATTTACTCTCATTCATTAGTTCTAATCTCTCCTTAATCCTTAGTTAATCATTGTAATTAATCTTGTATTAAGAAGATTCTTGAAGATTATTCCAAGATTGACAACCTTGGAGTTTTATTTGGGTGTCTTATTTATACAAGTTCTCATCTTTTCCTCATCTAGTATTGGTATAATCATCTTTACTCTTGTTCTTAGTTTATTTAATCTTGTTTCTATCTTTTTATGTTATTATTGTTATTGTTCTTGTTGTTCATAATGAGTGCTTGGATGTTTAGTTTGTTTTCTCTTATAGTTGTTAGTTCCTCTTTGATTATGAGTGAGTAGTTTCTTTGTGGGGTTAGTAGGGGGATTAGGGGTAGATTATGGATGATTAGGGTTGATTAAAGGGAAAAGGTTGTACCTTTGTTGTTAGTCACATTGTAGACACTCTATGTGTTTGTTGATATGCTTGTATGAGTTGTAGTGGCCATGCTTCCCATGCTTGTATTCATCTTCTCATTGATTGTTTATTTTGTGGAAATGTTGAGAATAGTCATAGTCACGAGAGTGCCGACTAGAGTCTAAGTTGCGAGAGCCCAGACTCACCTTGACATCGGTCTAAGTTGCGAGAGCCCGGACCGACTCTAGCGATTAGGAGACACCTTTACCCTTGATCACCCCAATTATCCTTCTACCTCTATGAACCCGACCTACCCCACTTCTTTCCATATTTGAGTTCACCGTTTTAGTTAGATATCGCTCTTCTAGTTTATTCCTTAGTTCGCTCATTAGTCTAGTTCTTACTCCTCCTCCTCAATTGTTTCCTTTTATAGCTTTCTTTGTGTTTGTTCGTGTGACTTAGCCTAGTTTTAGTGGACCTAGTCTAGACCTTACTCTACCGTCCCTGTGGATATCGACCCTACTTGCCCTAGCTACCCACTAGGAATAGTCGGTTTATTATTGACGGTTGGACTCACGGCAAATCCCTACCATCAGTTACAGTATAATTTTATTGATCTGAAGTTATAAAACATATGAACTGAAGTTACAAAACGTATGAACTGAAGTTACAAAATATGTGAAGTTACAAATGTTTATTAAACTTATGTTGTTATGGAGATGAAGTTACAAATTTATCAGTTAAAGTGACGTTATAAAGTAATTGAAGTTGCATATTGACCAATTAAAGTGAAGCTACAAACTTACACAATTGAAGTAACAGATCAATACAGTTGAAGTTCCTCTACATACACCTAGAGTTACGGATACTAAAGTTTTAAAACAATTGAGTTGAAGTTATAAAACAAATGCATTGAAGTTTCAATACATACACTTGAATGTTTACAACAGTACGAAAACAAATATTTATTAAAGTTATGTTGTTATAGAGATGAAGTTACAAATTCAGCAGTTAAAGTTAAACTATTGTTTCTCCACCATTACTATCTCTAAGTCAACTATAATCTACCTTCGTTCCAATTAAATATTGTTGAAGTTACATTTGTTTTCAGCTGAAGTTTCATATATATTGACCAATCAAAGTGACGTTGAACTTCATTGAGCTTCGAAATCAGCTTCACAAGTCTTCGTCCCCTACGTCTGACAAGGACATTACCGACATCTTCCTCCGCTACCGCCTCATTTTCCGCAACTCCAACAATTTGACCTTTGGACGACATCTCGGCTAACACGTATGCAATGAAGAACAAAAAAACAATATCATATAAACATCATGAAAATGACACATAAAACGCACAACAAACCGCTTATAAGACAAACCAATTGAGAATATTATACAAACAAAATGACAAATAAAACTCTAAATAATCCGCTTACAAGACAAACCAATTAAAATTATTGACGGATAGTGTAATATGCAATGATGTCACGACCCCATCTTCTGGTACATAACCCCTCAAACAACCTCACATAATTATTTTATAATTATTTATTATGGTATTTTCCCACCTAAAACGTAGACTATATAAATGAAAAATAACAAACTCATTTCATCACACTGCATTTTCTTGAGATAAAGATCCGATCTTTACCATATTTGGGTGATTTTAGCATCTGGGTTTGTAATATTTTCCTACAATTTTACTTGTTTTATGAATAAAATAAACTGATGAGAAATCCCTAATTGAAAACCTAATTGAAACTTCAGATGCAAAAAATTAAAGTCTTATGAATAAAATTAAACTTCAGATGCAAAAAAATCAATAAAAATATTGAAAAAAAATATTAAGCATAAATAAATTAATTGAAGTTTTATGAATAAATTAATTAATAACAATTAAAAAAAAGTAAACAAACCTCATTAGCAACCATTGATGTGCATAAATGACGAAAAGATTTTGGAGATTGATGATGAAGAGAAAATTCTGGAGCAATTGGATATTTTTTTTATTGTTATTCAATGGAGGGAAAAAGATGGTGGATGAATGAAGAATGGAGAGCGTGAATGGTATAGGAAATGTGAGAGTAATATGAAGAGTGAGAATGAGAAGTGTACTGAATTGCATAGGGTGAGAATATTGAGGGTTGGAATACGTGAACCTCATTAATTTCTAATTGAAAAATAAATAAACCTAATCAAATCTAAGCCATCCATTCTATTTTGATCCAAAGGATGAAAATGGAACTTATGGACTTATATAGAAGTTGGACTTATATGATCCTCTCTCTCTCTCTCTTTCTCTCTCTCTCTCTCTCTCTCTTATATATATATAGAAGTAGGATCAGGTGAGTCCACTTATATATGTTGACTCCGTGAGTCCCAATCATAGCCTTTGATTCAATGTTAGATTAACGGACGAGATTTGATCTCATAATTAAGTCAATAATTAAAATATCTATCAAAATATATTTTATTCTCTCTCCTCCTTAATTTTCTCCCGCCTATCCCACATCTCACGTCACTCTTGTCAAACTATTCAGTTTCCCAAATTTTCACCGCTCAACTCACTTTTTCACCGCTTCAACTTCAATTTCAATTTCTACCTCCATCTTCGTCTTCAATTTCTACCTCCATCTTCGTCTACTGTCATCTCACACTCCCGCCTTCACTAATGTCATCTTCGTCTTCTATTCGCGCATACGGACTTCAACTGTTCTCTACACCATATTTGAACTTTAAACTTAAGGTAAATCAGGTTTTTGGCTGTGCTTTTAATTACTTCTAAGGTTAATTAGGTTTTGTTCGTGATGCTAATTACTTTTAATTTTTGTCGTTGTATTCCTTTCAATTTTTATCTACGATCCGCGATTGGTAGAAGCATTGAGTAGTTCTGTATTTCCGAAATTGTTTATATACATTCTTTGTTTTACATGTCTTCCCCTGCGTGTTAATTTTGTTACTTTGATGAACATGATTTGTTACTTTAACTAGTATTATTTGTTATTTTTATGAATAACCTATAGAACCAAGTTTATCCTGTTACTGATGTCATATTACCTGCATCGTTTTCAATGCATGTGTTTCTTGTTACTTCAATGCATCTATTACGTTACTTTAATACATAATGTCTGTTACTGTAATGCCTAAATCCATGAACAAGGATTCTTTTTCTCCAACTTATAATCTGGTTACTTTAATTCACATGATATGTTACTGTGGTATTCACAAACCGTTACTCTAATCTGAATACTATGCCATTTTGTTCGAGGTGTATGTAATCCTCCACTCATTTTGTACCATTATCCTTATTTGTGATTATATTCTGATAATATCTCATTTCAGATGGCAAAAGGAAGTAAAATCGTAGACGCTGGTGAGAAGAAAGGTACGGGTAATGAGGAGGCAGGACGGGAAAAGAAAACCGCTGTGAAGCCGTCTAAGTTGAAGAAAGTGTTGACCAAAGACGGTGGTGATGCCACTGCCGATCGTACGTTATCTGTCAGGTGCAGTTCGAAGCTCCTGGTTGATCTAATATCAAATCTAAACCAGAGGCAGCGGGAGGCTCTTTCAAGTATTGGGTTTGGTGGCGTACTCGAGATGCGTCTCAAAACCTTCCCTGTGAAATTTGCGACTGATTTCATGAGATTATTCATTTAGATGTGGGAGCCATCAGTTTTTGGTGACAAAGCATGATGTACATGACTGTTTCCTTCTCCCTCTCGGACCGGACCCTATCGAGCTGCTGCCAATGGGTCGGTCGAAGGAAGCTGAAGAGGAGGTTGTTGTTATGCTAAAGAGAAAGTGGAGGGACGAGTTCCAAGTCGTCAATGATGGCGACGCAATCCCTCTCTCAAGGGTCCTGACCAAACTGAAGGAGGATGTGGGTGGTGGAGAGATGTTTTGTCAGATGTTTGTGCTCTACAGCATGTCGATTTTCTTTAACCCGACGTCCAATCATGGAGTTGATCTGAGATTGTTGAAGGCTGTGCAAGATGTACAGCAAATTAAAAACTTTGACTGGTGCACGTTCATACTGGACGGGCTCGCTAGTGCGTGCGAGGACTTTGTATTCTCTCGACCATCGTACCTACTTGGCTGTTTGCCATTTTTAATGATCACATACTTCCAGCGTTTTGACTACCGTAACCTCCCGAACCCATGTGACCTCCCTCTGATCAAGCACTAGGATGGTCCTCGCATGTATGAACGGTTGGCAGGTGAGTTTATCGGTGGTGGGCTCGGGCGGCTGACCCGGTCGGATGTGGAATATCCCCGTTGCCTTCATGCGGTGAAGAGGGCTCAAGCGACCTCGCCGTTGAGGATCACGCAGAGCGGTCATTTTGATCATCCGACATCGCCCGTGCAAGAGGGCAATAAGTTCACCACTATCAGGCTTGCCCGTGGTCTTGAAGATGATAATGAACTGAGGGCCAGGGCGGTCGACGTAAGTAATCATGTCATTAATTCATTAATTAATCTATATGTGCCTGACTTGGAAACCATCGAATCAGACGATGTAACTCTTGAATATTTGTAAATTTGCATGGTACTCTTAACTATATTCTGTTACTTTAGCAAATAAGTGACGTTACTTTGGTGAACAATATGTGTTACTTTAACTCATGAGTCCTGTTACTTTAACCTGTATCATCTACATTATTGTTCCAATATATATGGTGTTACTTTAATACATACCATTTGTTACTTTAGTTGTTATTATCTGTTACTTTAGTGTCCACTCTCTTTTCACTACACATTCTGTCAGTTGATTATACATTCCATGCACTGTTACTTTAGTACATACTTGCATCATAATTATTGTTTCATGCAGGATGTCCATCAGATTCATCTGTTGATGGGAAGGAATGCAGTCGCATTTCATGACTAGTGGGCTTCACATGCTGCTAAGATCAGGAGGATAACATCGGGCAATCCATTACCCAATGACCCGGTACCATCACAAGCATCCCAGTCATTCTGGGGAGGAGCAGAGCTTCACCGGGTGGTGGATGAAGTATGTGAGGCGCTCCGTCGCGCTAGGGAGCTGTCATTGCAGGGGCCGGTATTTGAGGCCAAAAATACAAATCAAGATGAGGAGGAAGATCTTAACTATCAGCTGTACTCGACAGCTGCGGTTAATGATGTCATCCAGGAAGGATTGCAGCTACACAGGGACCGCCCGCTGGTGCTGTCTCTGTGGGATAAGGATAGATGCGGAGACGAGGATGTCGGTGATATTTTGTCGGTGGAAGTAGACGGAAGGAAGGTCTTCCACCCATACTTTTTTTATTCTGACAAGGGGTTGGGATGCATGCAAGTCGTCGATGAAAGGCTTGGATGCTCATGTGATTGTGAAGTCCCGGATCCCGACCAGCTTACTTTGTCGGAGTTTCTGCGTATGGATAGCAGGCTTTTTAGGTCTGTTTTGTCTGTGATGAAAGACGTAATTGACTACATCTTCTACAAAAATGAAAAATACAGTTCTTCGTAAGTGGTCTACATCATCTAATTTTGTCAGTGCGTTATAATGTCGATTTTTGTTGAGTGCTACATAATCCGCTCGAATATTTGCAGGGAGATGATTGTGAGGTTCAGTGACTTTTTCAACATACCCCGTGGTGAGTTGGCCGCGCTGGCTCCTGGAGAGCAACTTTCAAATGCTGTAATTGACAGCTGGTGCATACTTATGAATCACTTGGCAGCTGCTCAGTCTGCACCGCGGCGGACATCACGCTGATTCTTCGGTGTTAGCCACAACGTAAGCTAATTTATTCACTTTGCTCGTCCAAAACGATAAGTGTAACATCATCAACAAACTCTAGTAATATTAATATAATGGCATCATATCAGTTTGCATAAAATATTTATGCAAAAAAGTAGGTGTTACTATAGTTCTATGAGTGTGTTACTGTAATGCACTTTGTGCGTTAGTCTAACGATATTGACCTGTTACTCCAACAAATATCATGTGGGATACAGCTCTCCAGATTTGGACAAGCAAGAAGCGTGGTGTCTTTGTGGACTTGAGCGAAGCATTGTTCAACTTCTGGAACATATGGATCGATGAAAATAAAGGGAATCTCGAGCTAGATTCTGACCTGGTATTCTTGAATTTTAGATCCCATATTTTGTAAGCTTTCCTCATCAATTATAATAACCAACGCGATACCCTTTTCCCCACCTACAGGTATTCGTTCCGGTGCTATCGGAAAACAATGACCATTACAGCTACGCGTGTATCAATTTTTTGTCACGGCGGATTGAATACCTTGATAATAGGTCTTACGGCGAGGGGGAGTTTGAAAGTCTTCCTTTACGTTGGGATGGCACGGCTCTCAGTAAGTCTGCTCATTTTGGTATACATTTTAACATTCTTATATACGAAACGTCCTATGTAAGGATGACAAAAAAAAAATGGGTTTTCGTCATTTTCTCATTCTTATATGTATTTATTTTATTTTATTTTATATCACCAAGGCTGAAGAAATGGGTAAGTATATGGTTCAGCGAGGCACCAACAAGGGGGCCAATGTCTCTTCGTTCCCTCTTGTCAACATTCCGTTCAGATGGCAGGGCAGCGGGTTCTCGGCTAATGATTGTGGCGTATACCTCATGATACACATGATGTTGTACGCCGGGGAGGAGTTCGACTGTCCATTGGGCACGAGCGAGGCGAACAATCTGTACAGGGCAGAAATTGCTGCGACGTTGTGTCTCTGTGACATTAACAAGGAGAGGGACGTGTTGATATCGCGGGTGTCCTCCTTTGTAACTGATAAAGCCAACCTTGCCATCAGTAAGACCATGTCAGATGTTGCCACGTCCGTCAGTGCGTCTGAAAAGAGGTCAGGAGAGCCGATCCCCGACGTGAGACCCTCTAAAAGAGCCGCGTGCCACCATCCACTCCAGAAACACCCACTGTAGAAACCGCGCTCAAATCACCGGACACCAACGAGCCATTATCTGTTCTTGGTAGTCGAGCTAGGGGGGACGGGGATGGCTTAGGCTGCTCCATCGACTGTGGCGATGCAGACGTCAGTGTAGCGATGGGATGACCGTTCCTTGCGAATAACAAGACCCTGCTAGGCAATCTCCCTGTCCTGCGGAAAAATGTCGTGGACTACTGTTTATTTCAACACAGCAGCTACAACGGCAGGTAATTACGCGAACACTACACATTGTGAATAAATTGTTGTTTAAATTCTTGTCACTCACCTATTGGTCGCAATGCCTACTGATCTGTTCCGAATTCAGCAAAATGGTTGCGGAGTATTCATCATTGGCTGTAATGACCCGGGATGATGTGATGTCCATGCTCCCGGGTACTGACATGTCGTCATCTGTTGTCGAGTGCTGGTCAATGCTTATGAACAGCCTCGGCGCAAACGGGAGCGGGTCCGGTAATTCTCCGAAGATGGCATTCTTTGGTCTGCGACAAACGGTATGTACTAAATTAATAGTGCATGGAATGTATAATCAACTGACAAAATGTGTAGTGAAAAGATGGTGGACACTAAAGTAACAGATAATGTCAACTAAAGTAACAAATAGTATGAATTAAAGTAACATCATATATGTTGGAACAATAATGTATATGATACAGGTTAAAGTAACGAAACTCATGAATTAAAGTAATACATATTGTTCACCAAACTAACGTCAGTTATTTGTTAAAGTAACAGAAGGATCACTGCACGACAAGGACACCAACTAATTACTTTGTATTGACTGTAAATTTTCACACCATCCCATCTTTTTTCTAGGATGCGATAATGAGGATTATTGCCGAAGATCCGGACAATGCGTCAACTCAGAATACGGACTCCTTGATGAACCAATGGCATATTTTCATGAGTAATTGTGGCGGTACGTTGCAGCTGGACGCTGAATTGATCTTTGTGCCCGTCAACATTGACGGGTACTTCTGCTGCGTAGTCGTCAACCGAAAGAAAAAGACAATCGATCTCCTCGACCACCGTCGCTACACAACGATCAGAGATACAGCCCTCTTTTCAGCCATCAGGATTATTTTGAGCCTCTCTATTCTTCATTTCATAAGTTTTTAATCACAATCTTGTGCGCCAACGAGTGATTTCCTTGACTATATATTATCATCATTGATGTTCAGGTCGGGAATATGAGTGATTTCCTTGACCATTATAAAGTTGCTCGTGCGGCGGAAGTTGTGTCGTACAGGTTCCGGGCGATTAAGCTTGATTGGCAGGACAAAGTCCCCAACAAGGATGAGTCAGGGATTTTTCTTCTGATGCACATACTATTGTACGAGGGACGTGATTTCAGTCACGAAGACCTCTGTAGGAAGGTTAACAGAAGATACCTGGTGGTCCAGCTTGCAGCCACTCTTCTCTTATCAGATCTGAATAGCGTTCGGAAGCGGCTGATTGCTGATGTGAAAAAGTTTGCGGCAGCTAGGCCAAAATTAATCGAAGAAGCGAAAGCTAAGCGAGGAAAGAGCCGGAAACAGTAACCTGTCTTTCGTTGGAACTTTTCGTCAAAAACACTTGTCAGGAAAACAATTACTGTCATTCTGTCATATTTCAATGTATGTTATATTCCTCAAACTTTGTTACTCTATCTCGTGTAGTCTGTTACTTCAATTAATGTCATGTGTTACTTTAACTCTAATATCTTGCACGCTGCATCATAGTTTCTTAATTTAACATAGGATGTCTAATTAAACAAAATAGTAACGCCTTCTTTATTGAGCACTCCACAAACAAATAGTTGACATTATGTGAATTATTTTAACTGAGTCTTACTCTGGTAAAATATGATATCATCCAAGGAATGAATATCTGCAATTCAAGAAATGAACATCCAAGGAATGATATCTTACTTTAAAATGATATTACGTGTTACTCTAACTAATCTAGCACATTACTTTAATGAATAAAGTGTGTTATTTTAATGAATAATTCACAAAGGAATGAATATCTGTAATTCAATGAACTCTACAAAAAAGTGTTACTGTAATTCATTCAATCCGTTACTGTGAAGAATAAGTTACATTACTCTAAAGAACCATATTTCCATAATCAAAATACTGGTTCATCTTCGACATCCTCCTAGTCCTCATCTTCTGATTCTGACTCTGATTCTGATTCATCGTCAGATGGTTTGACAGTCGGTGGCGGCCGTGCTGCAAAGGGATTGGGGCAATTCCTCTTGTCGTGGTGCGCCATCTGCTTACAATTGTTGCACATGCGCTTCGGGTTCTTTGCAAGTGCAACGGATTTTGCTTTGCTCGATAACAACCTCTTGCCGCTTCCTTTTGTCTTGGAAATCTTCGGCGTGAGTATCGTTATCTCTGCTGTTGACGTACATCCTAGCATCTCTTCCAATTCTTGGGTTTTATTCAATGTCTCGCTACCCCCAATTGGCTTAAGCTTCATCCTGAAATCGCGGATCAAAGTGCACATGTTCTCCACATCTTCTTTATTAGCAGACCATAGAACACCCATCGTCTCATGAACTTCCGACAATAGTTTAGACATCTCTATCTGCTTTCCGTCTATGATGTCAATTCCATCGCCTTCCACACCGTCATCAACAACACGAGAATTGCGTAGTGCATCTCTCGTCCACCTTCTTGCAATGCAGTCATCGGGTATACTGGTCAGGCCCTTCGAGGAATATATCCAAATTATGTGTCAACACAGTATTCCCCTTGTCTCAAACAGTTTACACGTGCACTTGACTTCCGACGTTTCTGCAGGAGGTTAGTATAACATTAAGACTATCAGATCTACAACCCACAAACTCATAAATACCTCACGACTATGTGTTACTTTTATACATGTATTACTTTAATAAGTGTTACTTTAATCCGTTCGCGTTACTTTAACTCATACTATGTGTTACTTTAATACATACATTTTGTTACTTTAACTCATAAATCCATCACGACAAAAGCATTCTGTACTGGATCTACAAGCTACAACCCCCATTACTTTAACTCATAATCTGTGTTACTCTAATATATTCATCCTGTTACTTTAACTCATAAATCCCGTATAAATGAAGACAGCAAGCACGCAACTGCGTACCTTGTTTGTAGTGGACTAGAAATTCTTTACCCCTTGTGGCGTCTCTCACTGTAGTTACTTCAACCCCATTCCTTTCAGTAAATCCTCTCACACTGCACGTCCCCGCTGAGCACTTTACCTCCTCTTGAAATTCATCAAACACCACGAGGGTGTAGACCCTTGCTGCGTGCTGTTCTATCAGGAGGTGGGTCATTGTCTTAGGCAAAGATTGTATATTCTCGCTGTCAAGTTTTTTCTGGTTATACCTTTGCTGATCCATGGCGCTCTCGAACCGCATCCAGAATTCAACCAACGTTCCATGCTGGTTCTCAAACCGTTTGAAGAAACTGTTTTCGCTCTCCGATCTCTGTGTTGTTCGCATTAAGCCTCCCATCTTCAGGTCCTTGCAGTGCGCCATGACCCACTGCTTCCTAATCAAAAATGCATTTTCGAACCACTGAACATCCCCCACGTCGTCCTCCTCCATTATTTCCATCCACCGCTTGTCGAATTCCGCTGCATCGATCTCGTCATCACACACTATTGCATTCAATTTCTTCAGGAATTCCTGGTAGTCGGCCCACGAGGCACCGTATTTATAGGGTACCTTATTCATTATATGCCACATACAAAATCGTTGTCACGCCAATTTAAACATCTTCTCAAACGATGCAATGATAGCAGGGTCCTGATCAGTGATGATGTACTCAGGTTCCTTGCCGCCCATGGCCGTCAGGAACCGGTCGAACACCCAGTTAAACGATTTCTCATCCTCGTGCGCGATGAGGGCACCACCGAAAGTCATCGATCGTTTGTGGTGATCGACACCGGTAAATGGGGTGAATATCATCTTGTATTTATTCTTCCCGTATGTTGGGTCGAACGAAACTGCGTCACCAAACAACCTGTAGTTTCTCCTAGCAACACCGTCAGCCCAAAAGACCCTGCTCAAACTACCATCCTCATCCAGGTCGTAATAAAAAAAATCCCTTCCGATTGTCCGCCATACCCCTGAAACGATCGATGAATTAAATAACTGACGTCCCTCTCATGGATGAAGCACTTTATATCTCTTCCAAAGTTCTTGAAGTCGACCAGGCTGGCACCTACGTTTGCGAACCCTTCAACCTGCTCCTTACACATCTTGTATGTCTGCGTTGCACCGATCTTCAGCTACAACAATTCGTTGGTTAAAGTAACGTATGACAAATGTTGAAGTAACAGTAAGACGTCATTAAAGTAACATATTGATTGAGTAACCAGAAATTGCTAATTAACAGACGACATTTATTGAAGTAACAGAGTTTATGAATCACAGTAACATAGAATGTGCATTAGAGTAACAAAATATTACCTATGGCGCAGTGAACTAAACACACAGTGATCTGAACTTAAATAATTGAACTGCAAGAAGCTAGTCAACACATACCCGTGAATTGTTCAGGATCATTTTCTTGTGGTACTTCGTGAGGTTTCTCGATAACTTGTGGAATTCTCTGTCCTTTGGTGAAATTAGCTCGTGGTTGTGCCCGCCGTGAAAAATAACAATTTTAAGAGGTTCGTCTTTGCTGAACAACTTAATTCTTGCCATACAGCCAACACGATGTACCTTTGTTTTCCTTTTCGGTTCCTCCACAGCGACTCCCTCTGTCTTCCCCTCCACTGCCTCCCCCTTCGACGTGCCCTGCTTGGATGCCGCATCTCCGTTGAATTTTTTTTTTTTGTAAAAACCCTGCCTGTTACATACTAGCAGCTTTGATTTAATCTCACCACCCCGCCATCTTTTCGTTGTGTACCTCCTCACATCGAACCCGCAGGCCAATGCGTAGATTTTATAAAAGTTTACCGCTTCTTCCTGGTCTTTGAATATCTGCCCTATGTATGGCGTGAAAGTCTCACCTACATCCCTGAACCATTTGTGTGCTTCTGCGTCAACTGAAAAACAAACCAGTGCAGTGAGGTAATTAGATTAACAGAAGATGCGTATAAAATAGACATAAAGTAACAGATGTCTGTCGCCACGTTAACGGTTAGTGTGAATTAAAGTAACGAATATTATGCACAAAAATAACTCCGGGTATATCTCATTCACGTATTTAAAAAGTATGTGATAACATGCAGTTTACATACAATGAGCGTAAAATCTAATAAAATATAGATTTGTAGTTGCCTCCATGGTGTCTACAGTATAAATCACAGACAAAAAACTTACAGTTTATTTGTTTGACGGGTTGATTATCAGCCATAGAAGTAGATGTTGCAGCGGCACAACGTAGAAGATGAATGACCTAACGTCTATTATAATTCGTTGACTGAACTCGTGTACTTTTATTGTAGGTTATTTTGATTGGAAATTGTTGACTATAGTAATGCAGTATATTTCTCTGAATGGACAGTTACTCTTTTTATTTGTTTCCTATTTTGTTGGCAATCACGTCCCACAATTATAGGAAACAAAATCTTTTTTAATCATTATTTTAATACGGTGGTTTCATATATCCCAATGACTCTCTAATGCGCTACAATAACAGAAATTAAGGCCTAAAGTAACAACTTTTACGAATTAAAGTAACAGATCATAAAAGTAATAGAAGTTTGGCATTAAAATAACAGACACTTTACACTAAAGTAATACACTATGTGAACCAAAATAACCCAATAACGTTATAATTTAGTATGCTAGGAAACAATATCATCGTTTTTCAATGAATAGTAACAGATCATAAAAGTAATATAAGTTTTACATTAAAATAACGGACACTCTTCACTAAAGTAACATAGTATATGAACTAAAATAACCCAATATCTTTTGTGTGCGCAGACATCATGTGATGAATATGCAGCATTACTATAGTTCAACGTAGAAAAGTAGTAACTAAAAATTTAGTATCATCTTAATGACTCCCATGTCCTTTCAAGTATAAACTACAATATATACACTCACCGTTTATTTTTTCCACGATTTGCATATCAGCCATTGAATGAAAAGTAGAAGCCGGATTTATCGAACGTATAACGCAGCAGCGCGATGGCGACGATTATTTGACTGAATGTGTTCTTGATTATGTGGTTTTAAAAAAATAGCAGCGGCGCGATGAAGACGACGTCTGACTGAATGTGATTTTGAAGAGCGATAGAACGATGAAGAAGAAGGTGATGGAAACAGAATTGATGAAGGAGAGAATGAATGATTGAATGAACGAGAATGTTACGTTACTGACATATTCACCTTCTTATTTTGTTGGATGCAATAACTTCCTTTTTTTATTAAAACAGTGACTTATCTCGTCCCTTGATCCATCTCTCATCCAACGGATGGGATGAGGACTTAGGGACTCAACACATATATAGGGACTCATTAGAACCTATATATATATATATATACACACACACACACACACACACAAGTATATTATGTTACTAACTTAATTAATAAATTGCTTAGTTAAATATTTGGGCTTATATTTTTATGACTAAATAACGTGTATATAAAAATGTTATATGTTATTCAAATTTTGTTATATTTCAATTATGACTAAATTCACTTAAATATATATACAAAATGTTACATGTTATGTACTTCGTATTTTGTTTGTGACTAAATTTAACTTAACTAAATTATTACTTGTTTAATTTATTTATTTATTTATCACCTTTATATTTCTGTTTATGTGAGAAATTGAGAAAATGAATAAAAGAATTTCAAATAATAAAATTTACTTATATCATTTTCATAAAAATTTACTTAAATCATTTTCATAGTATTTTATTTATTTGATTCTATTTTCTATTTATATTTATTCTATGTACTTTATATTTTGTATGTATTTTTTATAATTGTAATTTTGGTCATATTTTTAATTTTCTTTATTACTTATACAATTGTTTGTATATTATAATAATAGAGTAAAGTAATAACCAATAAAATATTTTATTTTAATAATACTTCACTTATTATTTTTATATAGGTAGAAATTTATAAATTTCATTTTCTAAAATAAATGGATTTATTTTATCTCGAAAATTTTACACGAAATTCATACATATAAAAAAATGATTTTACGTCAAATTTTGTAAATCGGCTAAGTATGACTTAACTTATATTTTTCAGAAACTATAAATTTTAAAATAGTATTTTATTTTACCTTAAATTTTATTTTTATATAAAACTTCATTTAAAGAATTTACTATTTTAAAATAAGTTATACGATATTTGGGATATAATGTTTCGGGTGATACTTGAGATTAAAGTATATGTTGTCACACTGAAAGTAAGTAATGGAGGATTTGACAATTTCAAATGAGTCCGACCAATTATTAAAAATCACCAAATAAAATACTACTTATTCACGGGCGACTTTTATATAAAGTTTACGATGCGAGTCTGAGACGAATAACTTATGTTGGATTCTACCATTTGTGGTGTTTCGACTGCACTTGTAATGAAAAGCATACTCGGAGGCTGTTGTCCGAGAGTCAACCTAGTGTTTAAGGTAGTCGTCCTACGGTAGTTAGAGCTGCGGTTCAAGAGTCTGCATATGGTATGTGCGCATGTATAGACAAGTACTTGATCAGTATTACCACATAGGTAGCGGGGGTAGAACAGGATTCTGAAAATTGCGGATTCCCTCTTGGTGATACAGAGAATGTAATCATCGGCTTTCATTTCGCCCAGAGCGTCATCTGAATAAACGTATAATATAATTAAAGTTCGGGCCCAATTGAGCCTTATGGGTGAGATGTAAACCTCATAAGATCGGTTCGGTCTACGAGTCGGTAACACGGTTACTTCTATGGGTGAGATGCAAGCCAATAGGATGTAGCGGTGATACTAGGAGCCACGACTCGTGTGTTTATCTGTTTACGTGAAAAATGATATAAAACCAAATGGCTGCCAATGTCCCATCTTATAAACTTTACCGTTTTCATCCCCTTACATGTTGGTTAATTGAATTAAAGGAAATTATTTGTTAAGTGATATCCTATAATATTTTTGTAAGCATATTATTGGTTATTCACATGATTGTCTTATGTGTATGAGGTGATGTTTGATGAACGATTTGGTTGCTATTCCGCTTAGCGGCCTCTATTTTATTTTTTGCAGGTATAAGACATTGGGGAATCGAGCGAGATATTTTAATAATATGTTTATTATAAAAATACAATCTATACTCTGTACTGGTACGGTGAATCAAGAATATGTAATTAATAGTCGTTTGTTGTAAGGATCTGTAGCGATCCAGATTTATTTACACTCTAATATAATTTTAATTAAATGACTTATATAACTTTCCGCATTATCTATTAATTTAAGTCATCGAAAATCCGGGTTGTTACATAGACAGGGAAAGCTAATGCTTGTTGGGTATTTTTGCAAAGTAGTGTGTTTTAATATAATGTATGGTCTTCGCACACCTCTGTTACTCTTTAGGAGGCATCCGATTATAAATCTTGTGTGATATCCCGTCATTTTATTATAAACGTAGAAGATCTCACAAAAAAACTGCGGAGGACTCAAGATTCATATAAGAGAGTAAATGTAGCGGGCGAAACGTTAAAACTTAAAAGGAAATGGTTAAACTCGGCCATTTAACTTCTTAAGGTCTATCTCAGTTGTTTTTTTCTCTCTCTAATTTTTAGAGCAAGGCAATATTCTCTATAGAGAGCTCGATCTATACCTACTTGTTTATTTAAACCAAACCTTTCATATCCCTTTGCCACTTTGAAATCCATGCAATAAATTACTTAGCTTGTTTGACATCTTGGTCCTAGAAAATAGAAACTCATCATTACAATTATTCCTACACTCTTTAAATTCTTCGTATCTAAGTCTTTTCTTGATTATATTTTCCTCATGCTCTATATCCTCTTTATACAGTTATATCTACAATGTAACACCCCTGATTTTTATAAATAATTTAAATTAAAATTTTGTTCGTATTTTTATTTTTACGATTTAACTCGTAATTAACGAATTTATCGTTTAATCGTTTCAAACTCCTAAAATTCTATTTGACTCGGAAACTCTTCTTATATTTAAAACATCTTTTTATTTCTGTTTCGATTTATTTTATACATTTAATTTAATTATTATCGAAAATCTATTTCGACGATTTAAATTCTAAATTCATTTATTTATTTATTTATATTTAAGCTCGAATTTCTATTTTCGGCTCGAAGTTCAATTATTTTAAGTTTCGTCAAAACATTTATAACCTTTCCTCGAGAAATCAATTTAATTTACTTTATCGAAGATTTATTATTTATTGGGAAATACTATTTCGTCGTCTTAATTTTTATTTCTATCAACTTCGTTTTCATCTCGAGTACTTTATTTACTCATTTTATTTGTCGGCCCGATTATTTATTAATTTTATTAACTCATTTTAATTCAATTCGTGGGTAAGTCAACTTATCGTTTCGAAATTCGGTTCCTACCCGATTCGGTTTAATTAATCCGTATCGTTTTAAACCCACTCTTTTGGCCGATTCTTTTCCTCATTCCACCTTATTAAATTCATTTCCCTTTCCCTTGTTTTCCCACATACATACACGTATACCCCTTCCTCTTTTGTTTTCCCACATAACGTATACCCCTTACTCTTTGTTTCCACCACCTGCTTTTCACCTCCCCTTTCATTTCTTCTTCTTTTTCCTTTGTGGTTCTCCTTCAGCGTCACCACCGTCTCTCATCGCTATCTCTACTCGTCGTCGCCTGATTTTGGTTAGGTTTGTTGCTTATTCTTGTTGGTATATAACTGATGTTAGCGTCTTCGATGCCTCGGATTGTTGCTGCTCGTCAATTGTGTTGCTGTTGTCGTTGTTGTGCGAGTCTGCTGCTCCATTTCGATCTCGGTAGCTGTGTGAGGTAACCGCTGTTTCCTCTATTTCTTTCTTCCTTTCTTCTCCTTCTTCTTCTTGTTACCATTCTCGCTGCTGCGTCTTGTTGCTGTCATCAATCTGTTTTCGTTCCTTTTGTATCGCTGCTGCTGTCCCTTAATTCGTGCCCGGGTTCGCTTGGTTCCATGGGTTTTTGCTCTGTTTTCGTTCCGTATTCTGTTCGACTATTGCTGTCTGTACTGCTGGCTGCTGTTCCTTGCGCTTCTTCTTCTTTTTCTTCTTCTATTTTGTTATATCGTTAACTCTGCTGGTTGATTCCTTCTTGTTGCGGTCCTCTGCTGTTGTGGTCGGTTGCAATTGCTGATGCCGTTGCTATTTCGTTGCTGTTTTATTGCTACAGTTCGCTGCTGATGTTGTACTTAGTGCTGTGTTTTCTGGTCGTTTCTCATCTCCTGCCCTGCTCCATCTACTTTGTCATGTCTGATTAGGGCCGTGTGTGGCGTTTGTTATCGTTGTTGTTGATATGATGCATTGCAGCTGCTATATGTGTCGTTTTAGCTGGTTTGGTTCGATTTTTCGTGCTACTACGATCATTCCTAATGCTCATCTTCTACTTCTTTTCTGTCGATGCGTCGATGCTGTTTGTTGGTCGCTTTGCTGATGTTGTCGGTTGTAGTTGTTGCCGCTGCTTGTTGTTACTGTTTTGGTGGATCGTTTATCAGCCTCTTCGTCCTATTTTCTTCTCTTATTCACCGTGGTTCCCGTTTTATTCGGGGTCGTGTTCCCTTCTTTTCCTCGTTCTCTTCTTTCCTTTGTCCGTATTCTCTATTCCAATCTCGTTCTTTTTCGTTTCGTGAAGGCCTCGGAGTTCTATTGAATCGGCTTTCAAGTTCTGAGGTTCGAGTTTGGCCTTAATCAAGAAGGACACGTACGTGATTGCTCGGATGTCGGCTAAAGGTAACTTTAGGACGTTACTCGATTTTATATTGTATGTTTGAGTAGTAGTATGTAGTAAATATTTTTAACTTCGATTTTCTAATTTTAGCTATTTATTATTGCTAATAATATTAATTTTAAATCGTATTTATAAATATTTTTACAAGTTTTCGATATCGTTTTATAAATCGTTGGTAATTTAATTATTTATGATCGTTATAATATTTAGTTGGTTATCGTGACACTAGTAACTAAATAATGTCGATTTCATATTTCGTCATATTTCATTAATTTATAATTTTCACTTAAAAATCGTATTTTTATATTTTAATCGAAACTTGCATACTTATTAATAAATTAATTTTCGTTTTATGATTTATTCTAATAAATGAGAAAATAGTCGATTTGGTTTTAAATATATTTTTAGTCGAGACGATTTTCACTAATAGTTTTCTATTTGTTTCCGATTGTCTATTTTTATTAAAATCCATATTATTTATTAATAAAAACTATCTGTTAAAAATAATTTGAATTCTTCGTAAATTTCATTTTTCATTTATAAAGTTCGTCGACTCAATTAATTTTGATATCATTTTCTTAAAACATCTTTTTCTAAAATTTATAGTTTTAACTCGATTTCCTAATTATTTATAAAATACTATAAAATGACTTATTATAATTTATTTATATTTTGAGTAACGAGTTTAGAAATATATTAAATTTACGATAACAACGATAATAATAAAATGTTAATTTCGTTAGAAATGCTATTTTTATACATTTCACTCATTTTAATCATTTATGTAATTTCTATAATAATATTTCTATTTTAAGTAAGTTTCTAAAATTAGTAAGTTTCTATTTATAGAAAGTCTTCCTTTTAATATAAAATGTTTATTCCTTTTTATCTTCATATCATTTATATTGATTATATTTACATTTGACTATCGATAATGGCTTGTTTTGGAGTTATGGAATAAAGAAAAGTGTAGGGTTAGAGTAATATAGTCTGGGATGTACGTTTTTGCTATCAGCTATAAAGCCGGTGTGCCTATTTGGGGCACATTTGGTCGTTGAACTGGGCGTAGTTTCGCCCAGGAGAGTGTGCATTGTGTCCTTAAGCTAGATATCGCATCGTGTCAGTCGCCGTCAGTTGAACTGGATACATTTGGTATCCAGAAGGGGTGTATACTACTTAAACCAGGACCTCGCTGCACGCAGTCCTGTTATAGTTGAGTTGCCTAGTTAGAGACTGGATTCTGTTATGTGTTAAGTCTACAGTTCTCGAAGCTAGTTTCCAGTATTATCCTAGTGAAAGTCTAGCCTTGTGCACACTGATCGAATTTCCATAACGCCATTTTTTAATATTTATATTATCGATTGATTTTGACTTGCAGGTTGGCAAGTGCTTTAAGTTTCGTTGAAAACTTATTTTTATTATATCGTTTTAATGTTTTCTCTTTTTAAATATTTTGATATAATAATACTATTATTTTTCCATATGATATAATATGGCTGGGAGAACGTCCGAGATACTCCCCACTGACGTGACTGTTATGTTTATAACATGACAAATATTTGCTGCTGGGTTTTGGGTGTGAGCTAGCGAGTAGAGTGGATCCTACTCTTTCTTTATTCTTGTAATTTATGGATTTGTATAACCCGTTTGGAGAATTTCCTTTTTAGCCCTTTTATAAAAAGAGGCATTTGTATTGACTTATCACTTTTAATAAGATATAGTTTGTCAGTGTGTTTTAATCCCAACTCTACAGTGTTTCCGCCACTGTATTGCGTTAGAATTTCTAGGGAATTACATACAATGAATATCTTAACTTTTTCTTCTTCATCTTCTTCTAATAGTTACTCTCAAACTTCCCCTTTTCAGTTACCTTTGAACCCTTTTATGGGAAGTTCGAATTACCACATGACACAGCCAGTTATAATCGAGCCTCATCTAAACTATTTACCTCTTCCTCCTTACACAAACTCGGCGAGCACGCAGCGTTATCCAATTTTTTTCTTTTGAACCATTCCATCAATATATTCCACGACCACAAATTAATCATATGCTCACCAACAACATGAATATTCCTTTGAATTTGGCTTTGCAAGCTCCTCCCTTTGTGGATCAGCCACCTGATCCTACCTTGCATGTGCCTGATAATCCTAATTTTTGAGGTGAGAACCACACGCATGCTGAATATTTCGGTGGGGGAGTAAATCCCTCACCAACAAGGGAACATCCAAGAGCATGTCCTATAGTAGCTTTCGATCCAATCTTCATGCAAGGATCTATTAGCTTCTAGAGTAAGTGTTTGTTGGGCTATATGCTAGACTATAGGAAATTTAAAGCAAAAATGTTAGAATATTATGTTCGTGAGTACTGGGAAACTCGTGGTTTGTTAAAGTTATTAGAGATGGAGATCTATACGCTTTCTATTTTGAAAACTCTGAGGATCGAGAAGAGATGCATCACTAGAGTACGGTGGTCTTCGATGGTGCATTGGTGGTATTTGCAAGATGGTTTCCGGAGATCATTCCTAAGACTATCAGGTTTCCGTACACACAGTTTTGGGTAAGGATCTGTGGCCTTCTATTTGAATATCTCTCTACCCATGTTGCTAATACTTTAGGGAAACTTATTAGTCAACAATTCATAGTGGATTCCTTTGAAAAGGTACCACCAAATGATTACCTTCGTGTTAGTGCATGCATTAAATTCCATGAACCACTAGTGCCTGCAGGGTGCTTTTTAGCGAATGTTGATGATACCCTTACATGGATTCAATTTAAATACGAAGGAAAATATAAATATTGTGTTATGTGTGGAAAAATAGGGCATAAGAAATCACGTTGTGAAGAATCTGTTACTAGCATAAATAATAGTATTGGGGCAGCTCTTAATAGGGTGAAGGAAAAAGGGTTTCTAATTGGTAGACTTGATAATACTTTTGGAATGTTTAATTTGGATATGAGAGGTCTACTATGCACAACTAAGAATATGACAACTAGGGTAATTCTGGGGAAAGGATGAATACGAGGAAACCAGTGGATAACTTTATTGAAAGGGTAGTTTCCATGGATATAGGAATCACACCAGGGTCAGCCGAGGCGGCGCTTTCAGGCCGATCACCAACCATTGTTTGGACCGGTTATCCTTTGTCAACAACCGGTTCACCCTGAAGTATCACATGCACATGCTCCACATGTTGAGCACTGTTTTACTATGGAAAATCCAAATCCAAACTTTCCACTACAAGGCATGGGACCCACAAATAATATTCCACAAAATCCTAATCACATATAAAATATTAGCTTCACACCTAGAGAACACCACGTCCATAATGGAAACATTTTTGTAGAAGATACTTTTTCTTCACCACCAAATATGAGAACCACACCACCTAATATGTCGGATGATCTTCATCTGATCCCTCACCTTGATCTATTATTTAATAACTACCCGCAAGCACAGATGAACCCGCACCCTAAGGGGCCAATCAATATGAACTATGTCATCCAGTCTGCTATGGCATACATTGTGGAAGAGAATAAGGTTCTAGCAAGAGAACAAGATGATATAATGGGGTATAATCAGGAATTCCATTTTCCTGACAATAACCCTATAATATTACCTCACTCTCATTGTATTTGGAATTGTATTGGTTTGAGGAGCAATCGAGTCAACAGTCATCTACGGGTGAAAAAGAGTTGAATAACTCGCCTAAAGAAGTTGTAAGTATTCAATGTTCAAATTCCAAATCTGGGGAGACAGTTTTTGAGGATGCTACTAATTCCCAGTTTGAAACCCAAGATGTACAGGAACATGCATCATTAGTTGAAATGGGAAGGATAATTTTGAAGGAAATCATCATAAATTGGAAGGCCGTAGGCACGACGATTGAATCGGTGGAACCAAGCAAAAAAAAGGGAGAATCAATTTGATTCACATTTGACTCCACCAAAGAGGGCATAGAGTGAACAATTCCATAAGTACAAGAGAGATACCAAACCAAACTTGAAAAGGAAAGCGGAGTTTGATCCAAATCAGGCACTAGTAACAGATGATAACCTTGTTGACATACAATCAGTAGTGAAATATATGTATGGAATGAGAAAGAAACTGAACCAAAATCTGAAAGGACTAGGAAAATCTCAAGCACAGTAGGAAGGGGAAAAAGAATCACCACTAAAAGGGTAGCACTTGCAATTTAGTCTACAGAGAAGCTTCAGCACTCATTCTCTAAGATGCAGGTGAAACCAGCATTCCATATGAAGATAACTGATGAGGATGATCCATCCTACTCCTCCTCAGATTCACATGAAGAACCAGGTGCTGCAGGGGTTGACCCAAATCAACTCTCTCTCGAACCATGATAGGGCTAAGCTGGAATTTTAGGGGTTTATCTTGCCCACTTAACTCTATATATATAATTCCTAAATAAGGGCTATTAGTAGTAGTACTTATATCTTGACTTTGTTTTTCTGTCTGGAACTAAATGTTGTGTCAAACATATCAACCCCCTCCTTAGATGTCTAGGGTTTGAAAGGAGTTTTGGGGTTGATTCTAAAGGTTGTAAAGGAGGTCTTTGGTTTGGGTTCCGCAAAGGAGCCCTGTTTTCTCTTGTTTTTTGTTGTAAGAACTTCCTAGTGGTACTAGTTATTGAAAGGGTCAGCTTGTTCTTGGTATCTTATATTGTATAAGGTCATCCTCAAACAAGCAAGAGAGGAGAAGTATGGACGCAACTTAGTGATTGGATCTGCAAACTTGAGCATGAATATCTGCTTATTGGTGATTTTAATCAAGTGGAATATTACACTGATAAATACGGAGCAAATGCGAATAAACTGGAAGGGGCAAATATGTTCACACAGTGGAAGCTTGATCATAATCTCATGGATATACAATTTAAAGGCCCTCCGTATACGTGGTGTAATAATATAAATGGAACACATAGAACGTATGAACGCCTAGATAAAGCATTTGGTTCCCACAATTGGAACAACATCTTCCCCAACACGGGCATAATTCACTTTCCCATACAGATTTCCGACCATGCGCCTATCTTGATGGATACCAATATGTTTGGTACAAAAGCACAAAGGTTATTTTGTATGGAATCTTGGGCTTTTAACAATAACACATGTCTACACTAATGGAGAAAGAATGGAGCATAAGAATCAATGGGAATAAGTTGCAAAGGCTTCCACGTAAGCTTACAAGGGCTAGAAATACCCTTAAAAATTGGTGCTTGGAAAAGACGAAGGAGTGGAATGCAAATTGGCAGAGTTTGATGACACTTTATAGTCAGCAATGGATGAGGAATTTGCTGGAGGAAGTCAGGGACAAACAATTGAGATAATGAATAAGGTCAAAGAATATGTTACCAATTTGGCTTTTTATTGGATACAACGGGCAAAATTGAAATAGAATGTAGACGGAGATATATGCACGAAGTACTTTTTCAACTGGGTGAAAGGAAGAAAAGCTAGGAATCATATAGAATGCATTAAGATTGATGACAATCAATGGACTCGGGATAAAGAGAGAATAAAGACTGCATTCTGCAATTATTTCTCGGAGATTTATCAAAGCAATAAGCCACCATTTCCATTTGATACATATTCCAGGACAGCAAATAAATTATTTCCAAACCAGGTAACTAAGTTAACACTGCCACAAGCTGAACAAATTGGTAGACAGTATACTAGAACAAAAGTTAGACAAGCCATTTTTCAAATCGGGGGAAGAAAGTCGCCTAGACCGGATGGGAACCCAGAAAAATTCTTCAATACAAGCTGGTATTTTACTAAAGAAGATGTCTACAATACGGTCTTGGGAGTACTTAATGAGGGGTGGAACCTCACCACTATCAATAAAACCCATATTACCCTGATCCCAAAAAGAGAAAGTTCAGAAACGGTGGAGCAGTACAGAGCAATCAGCCTATGCAACGTAATCATGAAAATTATAACCAAATGTATCACAAACAGACTACGTTATGTGATGCCTTCGCTGATAGGAAAGTACCAAAACGCTTTTACCCCACGAAGAAGTATTGCAGATAATATTCTGATTGCACATGAGTTGATTAATAAAATCTCCACGACTCAAAGGAGAAGAAGAAGATTTCTCGCGTTCTAGGCAGACATTAGTAAAGCGTATGATAGGCTCAGTTGGAATTTCATCCGCCTAACATTAGTTTCGTTTGGTTTTCCAGAGAATGTAGTCAACCTGATTATGCAATGCATCTCTACAGTATCGTATCAGATCTGGTTAATGAGGAACCATCGCAGGTACTACAGCCGGCCAGAGGGCTGAGACAAGGTGCCCCGCTCTCCCCATATCTATTTGTGCTATGTATGGATATCCTAGCACTTAAGCTTACCGAAGTAGGGAGAAGAGCTGAAATCAAAGGAATTTGCTTAAGTAGAAGAAGTTGCCCCATTTCACATTTACTTTTCGCAGATGATTCATTCTTCTTCCTGGAAGACACTAACCAGAATATTAAAAATTTTCACTTAGTATTTCAGAAATTTTTGTTACATTTGGAATTGGCACTCAACCCGGATAAATTGTCTTTGTTCTTTAGCCCTAATTTTACTATGGGAGCAGCTAGGAAAATTCTTCAGATGCTTTGAGTTAATCCCTCCAACCATCTCGGTAAATATTTGGGTATTACACTTGATATTAGCATTGGAGATAACGAAACTTCAAAGAGAAGTAGAAATTTTACGTTTCTGTTGGAAATGATACAAAAAAGGTTAGGTTCCTGGAATTGCTTACTTTTGTCACAAGCAGGTAGACCGACCCTTATTAATTCCGTCTTATCATCCCTTTCAGTATACTTTCTATCGGTATTTAAGATACCGGTAAGTGTGACCAGGAAAATTGACTCACTCTTGGCACATTTATGGTGGGCAGGATTTAAAAAGGGTAGAGCTATTCATTGGACTAGTAAGTCTCTTCTCCAATTATCTAAGAAGGCGGGAGGACTAGGAATTCGCAATATCTCTATGTTCAATCAGGCACTTTAATTTTGGCAAAATTAAGCTGAAAATTAATTACGGATCACAATTCCTTACTCTACAACACAATTGGTCGTAAATACCTGGTTCATTCAGCAAACAATCTCCCAACAAATATACAGAATGCTACATCAGAGACTTGGATGAGGAAAGGAATAAGATGAGGGATGTGCGTGATTGATCCGCATCCTGAATGGAACCCGAGCTCCAATTCGGAACTATCCGCAATTTCCTTCAGATGGGTAGATGGTGAAACTCCGGAACTTAAGTTATCAATAATGTAGGGGGAGGAATTACAAAGAATCAAGATTGCAGACCTAATAACTCCGAAAAAGGAATGGAATGTGCAACTGCTAGATTATCTTTTTACAGAGGAAACAATGGAAAAAATTGTGACTACAAAAAAACAGGTCGGATTGCGTCGGACAAATCCGCCGCAATTACTCATAAACCCGACGCAAATTGACGTTTGCGTCGGACAGGCCGACGAAGTGAGTCCCCCGCGAATATTCGTCGCAAATGGCCCTGTATGTGGCGCCGAGTCCGACGCATACACATTTGCGTCGGATGGTGCGTGGGATGAACCGACGCGCCGAAGTTGGCGGTTAAATCTTAAATCGAGCTTGCTATGCGTCGGCATTTCCGTCGCATTGGTTGAGTTTTACGACGGTTTTTACGTCGGCAGGGTAAACGCATACAGAACGTATGTGTCCGAATTTGCGACGGAATGTCCGCCACATACGGGTCTGTTTTTTCCACAAATTTCCCCTTCTGCTACTTCCCCAAATACGCTCAAAGAAACACATCAACGTCGCATATCATCATACAAACAAACCAGCAGCATTACAAAAGCACATCTCGTGCAAGACAACGTACATCATACTCCGCATTCCATTTCCGCTTCCCGTAGAAGATAAACGTGATTTTCAGAGAAAATAAAATTATATTACAAGAAGAGAGTAGGTTGTTTTAGAAGTTGGATTAGTAGGTAGTTAGATTATATTACAATAAGAGAGCAATTTGTTTGGTTTAGTAGTTGGATGAGTAGGGAGTTAAGATTGTCATGACAACATAAATCTACCTAAGACAATGGCTCAACAGTGCTAGAGCCGAAACCATGACCGTCATCAGCATTGTCGTCCCGACGCTGTGAACGATGTCCCATGTTACAGCCTTCCTCTGCCATGGCCAACCTCTCCTGCAGCAGCTCTATCGTCTTCTGCTGTTCCTCTATTTTCTTGTCCGCCAGCTGCTGATGTTCCGCTAATGTCTCCAGCTTCTTGGTCAGGTTGTCGGTCTTCACACGCTGCTGTGTGGCGAGAGTAGGCATGTACGGGTCCTCCTCGACGGCGGCACTGCTCTTGCCGGTGCATGGGCGGAACAGCTCCCTAGCTAGGCTGCCTATTCCGTAAACTCGTTTCTTCGCGTCGTACCCGCCTGTGGCCTTGTGGTACAGCTCAGCCTCATCAATTTCCTCTGGATTTGCAGCCAAAGCCTACTCCTTCGCTTTGTCATAATTGTCCTACAATAAGAAAATATATTATTAGGGAAACAACAAAGCTCAGAAATGTACTTAGATAACAACCATAACGTGCTAATACGATTATATGGTAAGATGACTCACATGCACCACCCCCGCCCTCGGTTCAATGTAGGTTCCCTTCTTCGTCTTCTTTGTCTTTTCAAACACCTGGATTGGGGTAGCGTCCGGCCCCTTAATTAGAACATGCAAAATTCCTTTAGTTGAGTGGATTAATTTATTCGAAACAAATGATCATTTAATAATTTAACTTGAAAAGACATAACATCTCTCTGTAATGGGCAACTGCGCTCTTACTCCCGAGGCAGCTCGTCGGTTTCGCGACACCGTCCTTATCTCCGCATCGCCGGTTCGCTTTCGTCACTTCGGACTTCTTCATGAATTCCGGATCACTTCTCCTCCTTTGTAACTCCGTCCACTTACCCACCGGTATCCACAGCGGCCTGTTAGTAGATTTCAAGGCATTGTAGAAGATATCGCTAACACGTTTCTTGATTCTCTTCTCGTACTGAGTCCGTAGATCATACCCGGCGTCAATCATGACTTTGCCCTGACACAGAGAAATCATGTAGTTAGAAATTACAAAGTAAATAGTAAAAACTGTGTATTTGGGAGTTGGATTTACACTTTACCTCAAAGTGCGCGTACATAGCGTCCCTGTCTCGCTGGGGTGCCTCAGTCCAACTCCGGTAGGTGCCGGTGGCGGCCATGTAGGTGCCAACAACTGAATCACGTAAGGCGCTTGAAATCGACTTATGATCCCACCTATATTAACAATGTCACATTTAAGCAATTCTAGATCTTAAAGTAGGATACTATAATTCAGTTGCCAAAATCACTTACCATACACCTCCGGGAAGCCGAGACAAGTATATCCTCTGCACTCCGCCTGCGTTCCCACCTACACCTGCGTTCCCACCTACACCTGCGTTCCCACCTACAATAGCGTTTCCATCATGTTCATTTTCCACCTCCATCTCTTCGATAATCTCCTCTACATGTTCCTGGTTACCTGCCATTACAAGTGTTCTACGAGAGACAAAAGAATGAGTGGTATAAATTGTTCGTAGCTAGGAACCGTACATTAAAATTAAATTAAATAATTCCATGATTACATAAATTGTTTGAAACTACAAAGAAAACGAAATGTGCTACGTAACTAATCATCATCAGTTTCATCTTCTCCATTTGTGTCTTCGTCAATGAAGCCCTCTTCATCATCATCGTCATCGTCATCTGAGTCAATATCAACCTCTTCACAACCCGGTTCTTCAGCGAAAACCTCTTCCTCGACATCTCCTTCAGGGGCAATCCAATCCTCAAATTCCGAGTCCTCATCGTCCACATCAACATTCACTCTTGCTTCTTCTCCACCGACATTAGTGTCTTCAATCACAACGCAAGATGAGATTGGCTGACTAGTAGTAGCTACGTCTTCCTGGTACACAATTTCGTCATTGATTAGTGCATCGACCATTGACCTCGCTTTGATCTTAAACACCGCCGACCTACTGCTACCCTTTTTTCCATTTGGGTAAGGGGCGTAGCATACTTGATCAACTTGGTATGCAAGCACAAAAGGATTGTGACCTCGCAATTTTTTTGACCGATCCACATCCAGTAGTTTGTATAACTTATGAACATTGACGGCAGCTGCGGAGTTGTCAATCCAATCACATTTGAATAATATGGCCTTACAACAAGTCTGGCTATCAAAGTAGTTCAGCTCTATCACCTCATCTAGGGTCCCATAATAATCAGACCCATCGGTTTAACTCACGCAGACGCCATTACTTATTGTTGTCTTCTGAACGTCGACGATCTCCTTGAAAGCTCGAAACTTGTACCCATTAATTGAATATCGCTTCCAACTCCTCACTCGTGAGGAAGGGCCAGTCACTAGAGTTTTGACGAGGGGATCTATCAACGCTTCAGGCTTACATATTAATAGAACAAATTAATACAACAGAATATTAATGGAAGAAAATTCGATATTTTGGTACAGGAAAAAGAAATTTCACCGTACTTGTTCCCGTAGCCAAACGCAGAACAAGGACTCATATCTGCTTCCTACGGCGTCACTTGTGAGTACTTCTGCGTGTTCCTTCATGATGTGCGCCTCGAATTTACTAAATTAGGAACGAGTTTTAGTAATATAGCATTATTCTTTAGAAATAGAATTTCAAGAACGTGAGGGACTAGCAATCACTTACTCCTCGTACGGCTTGATGATATCGCCACAGTTTCTAAGAACGTAGGTGTGCGCTTGATTGTACTCAATCTCAGTTAGCCATCTCTCCTTGCATTTACCTGTGGTACTGCCTAGGTCATTCTGAAAAGGTTCTAGATTCTTATTACTTTCTTGATTTTCAGACACAGCAACATCAAGATCCTTGGTTTTAGTGTCGATATGATCCTCAAAGTAAAAGGAGCAGAAGTTTGACGTCTCCTCTAACAAGTACGCATTGCATATTGATCCTTCAACTCTTGCTTTATTCCCAATTTTTTTCTTCAAATGATTAAGGAACCTGCAAAACAGTATGAGTTTAGATAATTATGTCTACTATTTAACTTTGATAATTCATGATTGTTGTGATTGTACCTTTCGAATGGGTACATCCAACGGTATCGGACGGGGCCCCCAACCTTTGCTTCGTAAGAAAGGTGCACTGGTAAATGTTCCATTGAATTGAAGAATGAGGGAGGAAATATTCTCTCCAACTTGCAAATGATTTCAGCGATGTTATTTTCCAGACGGTTCATGGAGTCAACCGTAATGGTATACGAACACAAGTCGCGAAAGAATTGGCTAACCTCCGTAATTGCATTCCATGTGTTCGTAGGGACAAGCTTCTTTAATGCTATTGGCAACAACCGCTCCATGAATACATGGCAGTCGTGACTTTTCATGCCATGCAATATTAATTTGGAGTGGTCTACACACCTAGACAAGTCGGACGCATAACCATCCGGAAACTTCAAACCAGATACCCAGTCACATAAAGCTTTCTTCTTTGATTTATCTAGAACGAACTCCAATGATTTAGGTCGACTAAAACACAGTTGTTTGACATCAGCTTTGCCTTTGGGCCCGAAGGATGTCTTGTTAGGTACATCCATGATAGTGTTTATAAGCTGCTCAAAAAAATTCTTCTCAATGTGCATGACATCGAGATTGTGTCTAATCAGCAATGTTTTCCAGTACAGAAGTTCCCAAAATATACTTTGTTTCCACCAACCCTCTTTCTTATCTTTCAGTTTCTTCAACTCGTGGGGGCTAGCGTTCACGATTGTAGGAAAAGTTTTTACTTCTTCCCATACCTCAACCCCAGATAAACGGGTGGCGGCAGTGTTGGTCACATTGAGTCTCTTCTTTAGAAAATTTCTACAGTTGCTTCTGAATTGATGATCGGAAGGAAGAAATTGTCTGTGACAGTCATACCAACACACCTTACCACTATTATTCAACCAAAAAGAACATGTGTCCTTTGAACGACAGTACGGGCATGCACGGTAACCAGTTTTACTCCAACCCGAGAGCATCCCGTACGCGGGGAAGTCATTGATGGTCCACATTAGTGCTGCCCTTAGATTGAAGCTCTTCTTCTTTGACACGTCGTACGTGTAAACACCAGCATCCCACAGACTTTTTAATTCCTCAATCAATGGTTGGAGGTACACGTCCATATTGGACTTTGGATTCCTAGGTCCAGGAATGATCAGAGACAGCAACATGAACTGTCTCTTGTTACACAACCACGGTGGAAGGTTGTAGGGGGTCAGTATCACTGGCCAACATGAGTAAGATTTTCCGAACTGCCCATACGAGGAAAACCCGTCGGTGCACAAACCCAGTCTAACGTTGCGCGGCTCTTTAGAGAACTCAGGATGTTTACGGTCGAACGATTCCAAGCCTCACCGTCACTTGGGTGTGCCATGGTACCAGTTGCCCTTACTCTAGAGTTTTCGTGGTGCCAACTCATCTGTTCCGCTATTTTCCTTGTCGCGTACAGTCGTTGTAGTCTGGGCCCTAGCGGGAAATAGGTCAACGCCTTACTTGCTACTCTCTTTCCCCTCGTATTAGTCGTCGCACTTTTGTATCTCTCGCTACCACACTTCGTGCACTTGTCTAGGTCGGACTCTGCCTTCCAAAACAACATGCACCCATTAGGACATGAATCGATCTTCTGATGAGGTAGTTAAAGGCCCTTCAAAACGTCTTTCACCTCGTAGAAGTTACGAGACATGACATTCTCTTTTCCACGGAGGAGGTCAGCAATCAAAGCTATCCATCCATCTAGACATCTTAGATTCATGTTACTCTCGCACTTCAACGTCAATATCCTCGAAGCAGTTTCTAGCAAACTCATGTCACATCCTTCATAAACAGGGAGCTCAGCGGATTTCCGCATTTTGAAAAAAGAAGTGACTTCTGGGTTGGGTTCATGCTGAACTTCTTCATCGCTTATACCGTCCGGGTTACGCTCCTCCTCCATTATGTCTTCTACTCTGGGTCGTAATGCGTCCTCCACGAACTCCCGATATGGGTTCTGGCTCACCCCATCTTGGGCAGCAGAACCAATATTCTCACCGTGATACGTCCAGACATAGTAGTCCGCAGTAAACCCGTAATTGTAAAGATGATCTCTCACATCGTCTACATGGATTGCGGCAAAAATTTTGCATTTCTTACATGGACACCTAAGTTCTTCTCTCGTGTAGAGGGGATTATTCTCTAAGGCGAACCGTAAAAACTCCTCCACACCGTCTCTATATTCCCTCTTTGCCTTCTTTCGCTCATCTAATCTCTCGTACATCCACTTCCTTTCTACTCTCTTCATTCTACATATGTACATGTACATATTATACCATGTACATAGATATATTATAATCAGCGTGGGGAATTTTTTAAACAAAATCAAAGAGTCAGTACAAGAGGTACGACAACATGAAGCACACATAAACAATGAATTCAACTACATGTCATAAAAATTTAGGACTATCGTCATTGGAACCATTCCTAATGAGTAATTCTTGAACGTAACAAAAACTAAAAACAACCATAATGTATCCCCACCCAACGAATTAATTTTTATGAGTAATGAGTAATATTATTAGTAGTAGTTAAGTAGTAGTGGTAGTAGTTAGTAGTTGTAGTAGTAGATTAGTAGTAATAGTAGAATAGTAGTATTATTATTAGTAGTAGTAGATTAGTAGTAGTAATAGTAGAATAGTAGTACTATTAGTAGTATTTAAGTAGTATTAGTAGTTGTAATAGTAGATTAGTAGTAGTAATAGTAGAATAGTAGTACTATTAGTAGTATTTAAGTAGTATTAGTAGTTGTAATAGTAGATTAGTAGTAGTAATAGTAGATTAGTAGTATTTAAGTAGTATTAGTAGTAGTAATAGTAGATTAGTAGTATTTAAGTAGTATTAGTAGTAGTAATAGTAGATTAGTAGTATTTAAGTAGTATTAGTAATAGTAGATTATTAGTATTATTAGTAGTATTAGTAGTAGTAATAGTAGATTAGTAGTATTTAAGTAGTAGTTAAGTAGTAGAAGTAGTAGTGAATGAGTAGTAGTGGTAGTAGTAGATTAGTAGTAATAGTAGAATAGTAGTATTATTAGTAGTAGTAGTAGATTAGTAGTAGTAATAGTAGAATAGTAGTATTATTAGTAGTATTTAAGTAGTATTAGTAGTAGTAATAGTAGATTAGTAGTATTTAAGTAGTATTAGTAGTAGTAATAGTAGATTAGTAGTATTTAAGTAGTATTAGTAGTAGTAATAGTAGATTAGTAGTATTTAAGTAGTATTAGTAATAGTAGATTAGTAGTATTATTAGTAGTATTAGTAGTAGTAATAGTAGATTAGTAGTATTTAAGTAGTAGTTAAGTAGTAGAAGTAGTAGTGAATGAGTAGTAGTGGTAGTAGTAGATTAGTAGTAATAGTAGAATAGTAGTATTATTAGTAGTAGTAGATTAGTAGTAGTAATAGTAGATTAGTAGTATTATTAGTAGTATTTAAGTAGTATTAGTAGTAGTAATAGTAGATTAGTAGTAGTAGTAATAGTAGATTAGTAGTATTTAAGTAGTATTAGTAGTAGTAATAGTAGATTAGTAGTATTTAATTAGTATTAGTAGTAGTAATAGTAGATTAGTAGTATTTAAGTAGTATTAGTAGTAGTAGATTAGTGTATTAGTAGTAGTAATAATAGAT
This sequence comes from Agrostemma githago, assembly GCA_958450325.1. Taxonomy (NCBI): domain Eukaryota; kingdom Viridiplantae; phylum Streptophyta; class Magnoliopsida; order Caryophyllales; family Caryophyllaceae; genus Agrostemma; species Agrostemma githago. The sequence continues at coordinate 28,580,352 of OY288254.1, read as the reverse complement.
TAGTAGTATTTAAGTAGTAGTTAAGTAGTAGAAGTAGTAGTGAATGAGTAGTAGTGGTAGTAGTAGATTAGTAGTAATAGTAGAATAGTAGTATTATTAGTAGTAGTAGATTAGTAGTAGTAATAGTAGAATAGTAGTATTATTAGTAGTATTTAAGTAGTATTAGTAGTAGTAATAGTAAATTAGTAGTAGTAATAGTAGATTAGTAGTATTTAAGTAGTATTAGTAGTAGTAATAGTAGATTAGTAGTATTTAAGTAGTATTAGTAGTAGTAGATTAGTTTAGGCATAGAATAAGTAGTATTAGTAGTAGTAGTACAGCAGGCCATTTAATTTAGGCATAGAATAAGTTGCTGTTTGTAGCTACTTTCACTCCACATTCTTCATCTGAATTTGACTAATATTCCGTATCCTTCTTTCATCAACTTGGGTGTATTCTCTGGTCTCTGCTTGCTTATATATATATGCATGATACCAGCTGCCTGCCCTGGCTGACTGACTAAGTGAGACTGGTGACTAGAGCTGTGTTTGTGGGTGCACCAAGGGCGAGTTGTGAGGGAATATTAACATAGTTTTAATCATTTTGGAAACCTGACCTCTACAGTCTATACTAGTACTACTCTAATCAATACTCATCTGAAGACCCAAATTAATTCAATAAATAGACCCAAATTATTTAGACAGGCTGATCAATCAATACTCGTCTAATCAATACTGGCCTCTACAGTCTATCAAACATTTCAGAGTTCTCATCTCGTCTCGTCTCTTCACTGAATTGGATTGAACTAACAAAGTTCAACTCATTTTATTTACCCCAATCTTGACCAAATTCACCTTATAAAACCCCCAACCATTGCGTAAAGTATAAATCGTGTCTGCTCAATACTCAATACTCAAGCCTACATTTATGCTTGAGCCCGTTTTTCAACTTATACGGAGTATAGCTAGACAACAAAGCCTATATTTCCCATTCTCAATACTCAATACTCAATAATCAATAATCAATAATCAATACTCAATAATCAATAATCAATAATCAATACTCAATAATCAATAATCAATAATCAATAACCAAAATTAACCCAAAACTAGTAAAACTAATTAACCCTAAATGAATCATACATCAATAACAATAACAATACTAAAACAGTAGTACATACATTAGCAGGCCGGAAAACGCCGGAGAACGACAGAGAAACCCGCCGGAGCGCCGGCAGGAGGACGAAGGAACAGGAGGACGAAGGTGGAACGGCGCGCCGGTAGGAGGACGGAAGAGAACAAAGGGTAGCGCGAGCGGCGGTTGGGACGAACGCCGGTGACGTCGCCGGCGACAGGTGGCGGGTGGAGGTTGGGTTTGAAATTGGGGGTTAGGGTTAAAATTAGGGGTTTGGGGTGAAGGGGTAGAATGAAGAATGAAGGGGTTTGGGGTCGGGTAAATGACTAAATGCTGGGTTAAAATTTCGATTTTTTTTTAAGTCTATGCGTCGGACTATCCCTCACATAGTCTGACGCGTCAGCGTACGGTGCGTCAGAATGTCCGCCACATGCACATAATTTGGAACGCCCATTCCGTCGTATGCCACCGCAAACTTCTTTGGCGCTAAATTTTACCAACGCGCCGCATCTTCTGTCGACTGTGCGTCGGCATAGCCGACGCAAATATGATTACGTCGGACTGGCTGACGTAGTTCGACGCAAACATCTTTCATACGTCGGAATATTCGGCTGCCGCAATTAGTCCGCCGCAATTCGATCAGTTTTTTGTAGTGAGCTAGTTAGAGACTGGATTCTGTTATGAGTTAAGTCTACAGTTCTCGAAGCTAGTTTCCAGTATTATCCTAGTGAAAGTCTAGGCTTGTGCACACTGATCGAATTTCCATAACGCCATTTTTTAATATTTATATTATCGATTGATTTTGACTTGCAGGTTGGCAAGTGCTTTAAGTTTCGTTGAAAACTTATTTTTATTATATCGTTTTAATGTTTTCTCTTTTTAAATATTTTGATATAATAATACTATTATTTTTCCATATGATATAATATAGCTGGGAGAACGTCCGAGTTACTCCCCACTGACGTGACTGTTATGTTTATAACATGACAAATATTTGCTGCTGGGTTTTGGGTGTGAGCTAGCGAGTGGAGTGGATCCTACTCTTTCTTTATTCTTGTAATTTATGGATTTGTATAACCCGTTTGGAGAATTTCCTTTTTAGCCCTTTTGTAAAAAGAGGCATTTGTATTGACTTATCACTTTTAATAAGATATAGTTTGTCAGTGTGTTTTAATTAATCCCAACTCTACAGTGTTTCCGCCACTGTATTGCGTTAGAATTTCTAGGGGATTACATACAATGAATATCTTAACTTTTTCTTCTTCATCTTCTTCTAATAGTTACTCTCAAACTTCCCCTTTTCAGTTACCTTTGAACCCTTTTATGGGAAGTTCGAATTACCACATGACACAGCCAGTTATAATCGAGCCTCATCTAAACTATTTACCTCTTCCTCCTTACACAAACTCGGCGAGCATGCAGCGTTATCCAATTTTTTTCTTTTGAACCATTCCATTAATATATTCCACGACCACAAATTAATCATATGCTCACCAACAACATGAATATTCCTTTGAATTTGGCTTTGCAAGCTCCTCCCTTTGTGGATCAGCCACCTGATCCTACCTTGCATGTGCCTGATAATCCTAATTTTTGAGGTGAGAACCACACGCATGCTGAATATTTCGGTGGGGGGAGTAAATCCCTCACCAACAAGGGAACATCCAAGAGCAGGTCCTATAGTAGCTTTCGATCCAATCTTCATGCAAGGATCTATTAGCTTCTAGAGTAAGTGTTTGTTGGGCTATATGCTAGACTATAGGAAATTTAAAGCAAAAATGTTAGAATATTATGTTCGTGAGTACTGGGAAACTCGTGGTTTGTTAAAGTTATTAGAGATGGAGATCTATACGCTTTCTATTTTGAAAACTCTGAGGATCGAGAAGAGATGCATCACTAGAGTACGGTGGTCTTCGATGGTGCATTGGTGGTATTTGCAAGATGGTTTCCGGAGATCATTCCTAAGACTATCAGGTTTCCGTACACACAGTTTTGGGTAAGGATCTGTGGCCTTCCATTTGAATATCTCTCTACCCATGTTGCTAATACTTTAGGGAAACTTATTAGTCAACAATTCATAGTGGATTCCTTTGAAAAGGTACCACCAAATGATTACCTTCGTGTTAGTGCATGCATTAAATTCCATGAACCACTAGTGCCTGCAGGGTGCTTTTTAGCGAATGTTGATGATACCCTTACATGGATTCAATTTAAATACGAAGGAAAATATAAATATTGTGTTAAGTGTGGAAAAATAGGGCATAAGAAATCACGTTGTGAAGAATCTGTTACTAGCATAAATAATAGTATTGGGGCAGCTCTTAATAGGGTGAAGGAAAAAGGGTTTCTAATTGGTAGACTTGATAATACTTTTGGAATGTTTAATTTGGATATGAGAGGTCTACTATGCACAACTAAGAATATGACAACTAGGGTAATTCTGGGGAAAGGATGAATACGAGGAAACCAGTGGATAACTTTATTGAAAGGGTAGTTTCCATGGATATAGGAATCACACCAGGGTCAGCAGAGGCGGCGCTTTCAGGCCGATCACCAACCATTTTTTGGACCGGTTATCCTTTGTCAACAACCGGTTCACCCTGAAGTATCACATGCACATGCTCCACATGTTGAGCACTGTTTTACTAAGGAAAATCCAAATCCAAACTTTCCACTACAAGGCATGGGACCCACAAATAATATTCCACAAAATCCTAATCACATATAAAATATTAGCTTCACACCTAGAGAACACCACGTCCATAATGGAAACATTTTTGTAGAAGATACTTTTTCTTCACCACCAAATATGAGAACCACACCACCTAATATGTCGGATGATCTTCATCTGATCCCTCACCTTGATCTATTATTTAATAACTACCCGCAAGCACAGATGAACCCGCACCCTAAGGGGCCAATCAATATGAACTATGTCATCCAGTCTGCTATGGCATACATTGTGGAAGAGAATAAGGTTATAGCAAGAGAACAAGATGATTAATGGGGTATAATCAGGAATTCCATTTTCCTGACAATAACCCTATAATATTACCTCACTCTCATTGTATTTGGAATTGTATTGGTTTGAGGAGCAATCGAGTCAACAGTCGTCTACGGGTGAACAAGAGTTGAATAACTCGCCTAAAGGAGTTGTAAGTATTCAATGTTCAAATTCCAAATCTGGGGAGACAGTTTTTGAGGATGCTACTAATTCCCAGTTTGAAACCCAAGATGTACAGGAACATGCATCATTAGTTGAAATGGGAAGGATAATTTTGAAGGAAATCATCATAAATTGGAAGGCCGTAGGCACGACGATTGAATCGATGGAACCAAGCAAAAAAAAGGGGAGAATCAATTTGATTCACATTTGACTCTACCAAAGAGGGCATAGAGTGAACAATTCCATAAGTACAAGAGAGATACCAAACCAAACTTGAAAAGGAAAGCGGAGTTTGATCCAAATCAGGCACTAGTAACAGATGATAACCTTGTTGACATACAATCAGTAGTGAAATATATGTCTGGAATGAGAAAGAAACTGAACCAAAATCTGAAAGGACTAGGAAAATCTCAAGCACAGTAGGAAGGGGAAAAAGAATCACCACCAAAAGGGTTAGCACTTGCAATTTAGTCTACAGAGAAGCTTCAGCACTCATTCTCTAAGATGCAGGTGAAACCAGCATTCCATATGAAGATAACTGATGACGATGATCCATCCTACTCCTCCTCAGATTCGCATGAAGAACCAGGTGCTGCAGGGGTTGACCCAAATCAACTCTCTCTCGAACCATGATAGGGCTAAGCTGGAATTTTAGGGGTTTATCTTGCCCACTTAACCCTATATATATAATTCCTAACTAAGGGCTATTAGTAGTAGTACTTATATCTTGACTTTGTTTTTCTGTCTGGAACTAAATGTAGTGTCAAACATATCAACCCCCTCCTTAGATGTCTAGGGTTTGAAAGGAGTTTTGGGGTTGATTCTAAAGGTTGTAAAGGAGGTCTTTGGTTTGGGTTCCGCAAAGGAGCCCTGTTTTCTCTTGTTTTTTGTTGTAAGAACTTCCTAGTGGTACTAGTTACTGAAAGGGTCAGCTTGTTCTTGGTATCTTATATTGTATAAGGTCATCCTCAAACAAGCAAGAGAGGAGAAGTATGGACGCAACTTAGTGATTGGATCTGCAAACTTGAGCATGAATATCTGCTTATTGGTGATTTTAATCAAGTGGAATATTACACTGATAAATACGGAGCAAATGCGAATAAACTGGAAGGGGCAAATATGTTCACACAGTGGAAGCTTGATCATAATCTCATGGATATACAATTTAAAGGCCCTCCGTATACGTGGTGTAATAATATAAATGGAACACATAGAACGTATGAACGCCTAGATAAAGCATTTGGTTCCCACAATTGGAACAACATCTTCCCCAACACGGGCATAATTCACTTTCCCATACAGATTTCCGACCATGCGCCTATCTTGATGGATACCAATATGTTTGGTACAAAAGCACAAAGGTTATTTTGTATGGAATCTTGGGCTTTGAACAATAACACATGTCTACACTAATGGAGAAAGAATGGAGCATAAGAATCAATGGGAATAAGTTGCAAAGGCTTCCACGTAAGCTTACAAGGGCTAGAAATACCCTTAAAAATTGGTGCTTGGAAAAGACGAAGGAGTGGAATGCAAATTGGCAGAGTTTGATGACACTTTATAGTTAGCAATGGATGAGGAATTTGCTGGAGGAAGTCAGGGACAAACAATTGAGATAATGAATTAGGTCAAAGAATATGTTACCAATTTGGCTATTTATTGGATACAACGGGCAAAATTGAAATAGAATGTAGACGGAGATATATGCACGAAGTACTTTTTCAACTGGGTGAAAGGAAGAAAAACTAGGAATCATATAGAATGCATTAAGATTGATGACAATCAATGGACTCGGGATAAAGAGAGAATAAAGACTGCATTCTGCAATTATTTCTCGGAGATTTATCAAAGCAATAAGCCACCATTTCCATTTGATACATATTCCAGGACAGCAAATAAATTATTTCCAAACCAGGTAACTAAGTTAACACTGCCACAAGCATAATATACTAGAACGAAAGTTAGAAGCATAATATTATTTCCAAGCCACAGTATACTAGAACGAAAGTTAGACAAGCCATTTTTCAAATCGGGGGAAGAAAGTCGCCTAGACCGGATGGGAACCCAGAATAATTCTTCGATACAAGCTGGCATTTTACTAAAGAAGATGTCTACAATACGGTCTTGGGAGTACTTAATGAGGGGTGGAACCTCACCACTATGAATAAAACCCTTATTACCCTGATCCCAAAAAGAGAAAGTTCAGAAACGGTGGAGCAGTACAGAGCAATCAGCCTATGCAACGTAATCATGAAAATTATAACCAAATGTATCACAAACAGACTACGTTATGTGATGCCTTCGCTGATAGGAAAGTACCAAAACGCTTTTACCCCACGGAGAAGTATTGCAGATAATATTCTGATTGCACATGAGTTGATTAATAAAATCTCCACGACTCAAAGGAGAAGAAGAAGATTCCTCGCGTTCTAGGCAGACATTAGTAAAGCGTATGATAGGCTCAGTTGGAATTTCATCCGCCTAACATTAGTTTCGTTTGGTTTTCCAGAGAATGTAGTCAACCTGATTATGCAATGCATCTCTACAGTATCGTATCAGATCTGGTTAATGGGGAACCATCGGAGGTACTACAGCCGGCCAGAGGGCTGAGACAAGGTGCCCCTCTCTCCCCATATCTATTTGTGCTATGTATGGATATCCTAGCACTTAAGCTTACCGAAGTAGAGAGAAGAGCTGAAATCAAAGGAATTTGCTTAAGTAGAAGAAGTTGCCCCATTTCACATTTACTTTTCGCAGATGATTCATTCTTCTTCCTGGAAGACACTAACCAGAATATTAAAAATTTTCACTTAGTATTTCAGAAATTTTTGTTACATTTGGAATTGGCACTCAACCCGGATAAATTGTCTTTGTTCTTTAGCCCTAATTTTACTATGGGAGCGGCTAGGAAAATTCTTCAGATGCTTTGAGTTAATCCCTCCAACCATCTCGGTAAATATTTGGGTATTACACTTGATATTAGCATTGGAGATAACGAAACTTCAAAGAGAAGTAGAAATTTTACGTTTCTGTTGGAAATGATACAAAAAGGTTAGGTTCCTGGAATTGCTTACTTTTGTCACAAGCAGGTAGACCGACCCTTATTAATTCCGTCTTATCATCCCTTTCAGTATACTTTCTATCGGTATTTAAGATACCGGTAAGTGTGACCAGGAAAATTGACTCACTCTTGGCACATTTATGGTGGGCAGGATTTAAAAAGGGTAGAGCTATTCATTGGACTAGTAAGTCTCTTCTCCAATTATCTAAGAAGGTGGGAGGACTAGGAATTCGCAATATCTCTATGTTCAATCAGGCACTTTAATTTTGGCAAAATTAAGCTGAAAATTAATTACGGATCACAATTCCTTACTCTACAACACAATTGGTCGTAAATACCTGGTTCATTCAGCAAACAATCTCCCAACAAATATACAGAATGCTACATCAGAGACTTGGATGAGGAAAGGAATAAGATGAGGGATGTGCGTGATTGATCCGCATCCTGAATGGAACCCGAGCTCCAATTCGGAACTATCCGCAATTTCCTTCAGATGGGTAGATGGTGAAACTCCAGAACTTAAGTTATCAATAATGTAGGGGGAGGAATTACAAAGAATCATGATTGCAGACCTAATAACTCCGAAAAAGGAATGGAATGTGCAACTGCTAGATTATCTTTTTACAGAGGAAACAATGGAAAAAATTGTGACTATTCCTATTCTAGAATTTGAGGTGGAAGATACCGTGAATTGGAATCAAAATAACAACGGGGTGTATTCTGTAAAGAAAGGATATGGATTGCTATTAGTGCACAAATGGGACTTAAAGGCCACAGGAAATGATAAAGAGCGTATAGCGAATGCCTGCACCCTAATTATATCCAAGTTATGGAGGCTTCCTATGACGTATTCTTAATGGAAGCTTAGCAGTAGGTGAAGAACTCAGAAAGCGAAATATTCAAGCTAGAGTGGAGTGTGGTCTGTGCCCGGAAAACCAAGCCTGCGAAACGTTGGAGCATCTGTTTAGGGATAGCGAGTATGCCAGGCATCTATGGTCCAGTAGCTAGTTAGGAATAAACGCGGCATCAGGGGATAATCTATCTATTGACAAATGGATTTTTAACTAGTTAATGTTGTTACAGGCGCAAAGTGAACCGAGCGACCGAACGATGGAACTCATCGCAGTTCTGTGGAGTATTTGGTGTATGCGAAACTCCAAACGATTTACATGAATAACTCCATCTTCGCAGATGTTCCAAATTATTTATGAATAGATCATATTTCGGGATTCGGGAAAAAGAAATTGAGGAGACGATACATTAAACCAACGCGGTTGAAGAAGATATAGTGACGCAGATTAAAAGTGGCACAACAGTGGGGCTAGTCCACGGAAATACTTATTGCGACCAGATCGTAATATTTGTAGATGCGTCTTGGAATACATCTCGGGAAGCAGGATTTGCCTGGTACGCTTATCACCCAATGACGAGAGTATTTTATTCCACGAGAAAGGGAAAGCACAAACGCCATTACAAGCAGAAGCTATTGCGTACATTCAAGGAAGCACTCAAATGGGCATTATCAAGAGGGCTCCATACCAAAATCAACTCGGACTGCTTAAACATGATACTAATGTTACTCGATATTTAGCAGTCATGCAAGTTTTGTCGCTCCTTGATAACGGATATAAGTACTTATGCTAGATCCTTTCATTATATCAATGTAGGTTTCAAACGTAGGGAATATAATGTAACAGCACATCGACTCGCTAGTAGAACGTAAGTAGGTTCCATACCACTCGTCAAAAAATAAAAATAAAAATGAAAGGAAACGATCAGATTTGATCAAGTAGAGTACTACTGTGGAGTATTATCTTTTATTTATTAAAACAGGCACTGTGGACATCCGTCCGCACCGCACGGCGCCCCGCGCGCGCCCGCGCGGGACCGACCCGGTTTTTCAACGTGTGGCAGCGGCCACCCACGCGGCCCCCTCCCTGTCGGGGGCCGGTCCGATCTCGCGTACGAGGCGATGTGTCGGACCTCGATTTGGATGACGATCCGGACTTGTACTAGACGGGTGCGGGCACTAGTGTTTCCGTTTAGAAATCGATCGAGTCATGGTTGCAAATGTTTAAAGGCCGTTTTGTTTGGTAAGGCGACCTTTTTAGTGAACTGAAGTTGTCATTGATTTGTGGAGTCGCCACCGAGTCAACTATGGGGACTCGGAAACCGTTCAAGTCAACTTTGATCCTTTGCCGGCTCAAAGTTGAGTGGCACGGGACCTAAAGATAAATACTTGTACCCTTAAGCACTCCATGCCTGGAATGACTCTCATTGCCAATGGTTTCGGATATCCGGAAATCGTCGATTCTGAGTAAGGGGTGAGGGTACGTATTGGGAAGCCAACAACCAATAGATGTCAACACCCAATCCCGCCCGCACTATAGCGGCCTCTACTAATCAATCGGTGGGCTGCTATCCTAGTTCTTTTGTTGTGGTGGAAGTACTGTAACATCCGTTGTTTTAACCCTAAACCTTTTGCTATGTCGGTTGTTTAAAGACAAGTAAGTTTTGTCATCGTAGTAGTTGTGTTTACATTCTTTGAATGCGATTTCACATGACAAGTAGGCCATGAAAAGATGCACGTAGGAGAGTAGAGAGTACTAGTATTATACGTATTAGAAAATCAGTTTTAACGCGATAATACGGATATTAGTCATTCTCGTGGTATACCTTACTTGGTATTCTGCTTAAGATGCGTCGGCTCGGTATTAATAGAGATGCGTTGAACCTAATAAGGTGAGCACCGGGACTAATACGGAACCCGACCATCACTTTGTTCAGTTTTATTTATTTTACGTTTTGAATTCCGTGTTAGGTGATTTAGCATGGGATTATAAGGTCATAAAAGCAATAAATCATACGAAAAACTGTAAATGCGAATGTAAGTAAATCACATAGTGAGGAGTTGCACCCTCGGAGTATACACTAAACGGGACTCAGTTTTATTTTCTTAGTTTTTCGATAAAATCTTTAAAAAAATCCCTAAAAATTTGAAAAAATTTCACAAAAATCAAAAAGATTTTTCTTTTGTGTGTTTTCCTCTTGTGTCTTTGTGTCGTCTATTTGTTTTGTTGTGTGTGTTTGCCTCCCCTCTTCCTTATAGGTCGCTCATTCACCGCTAGCTTTGGAAAGCTTGCAAGACTTCCGGTAACATCTCTTCATCCCTTTTTCCTTCTTTGCTTCTTGTGAGTTTGGAGAAGATTTGTGATGATGTTGTGCTCGGGAGGAGCTTTGTAAAGATTGTGGTGGATTTGGAGTCTCGTTTGAAGATCGGGGTGGTGTTTGTTTTGTTTATGTGTTGTTTCTCCTTGTTTTGTTTTGTTTTGTTTTGTCTCTTTTTCTTCCATCTTCGTTGTGTTTTTGTTTTGCGTTTTGTTGTGTGTCATGTGTGTAACCATTTTCGAAAACCCGGTTTAGAGGCTAGTGTGCAAGTGTTTACTTTCCCTTCCTAGTTGTATAAATCGAGTCTTGGACTTTAGTCTAGTAGAATGACCCTAAATCAATGAGTTCGTTGGTCCTTTACCTTGAGTCCACCTAGCTTACTAGGGATTTACTACGGGATTTGCATTTTGACTATTATTACCACCCACGGTGTGAAAAGGCCTTGGTTACCGAGTCTCGTCCCTTAGGTGACCGCGTCTAGGATCGTTTGATTAGTCCAAGTTCTCCCATTTTTGCGAGTATGAAGGGAAGACGCTCCCCGACTCTCCCATTACCCTACCTCCTACACATATCCACACAATAACTTGCAAAATGTTGATTCTCCCTTTTCTTGTTATTCAATGAAAGTGCCAAAAAAATGCCAAATCTTGCCAAAAGGGCAAAGAAAAGAATGAAAGAAAGAAAAGAATAAAGAAAAAGAAAAGGCACAAAAGCCAAAAAGAAAATAGAAAAGAAGAAAAAGAATGGCACGGCAAAACAAATCAAAAACGTCAAAAGGAAAGAAAATGCCAAAAAGAAAACCCGTATCACAAAAACATATCCCCTCAAAATAAGCCTTTTTCCGACTTTTGCCGTGAAGAGCCTACCAAAGGACCGAGTCCCGAGGAAGGATGATAGCGGCATTAGTCGGTCTTCCTTCATTTTGCATTATTTCCACTTTTTACCTGGACTAGTTAGGCGGTCTTGGACACGGGACGACCCTCTTGGCTCACGCTAAAGGGGGCGGGGTCTCACTTACCTACAGTGTCGACTAACACCGTGGTTCTTCACTTTCCACTCCACCGATCGTCCCGTAGTACGTTTTTAGAGAGTTAGGAGGACCTAGGTAAGTTACCAACGCTTTTGTTGCTTTATCGTCATACTATTAGGGTTTAGTTCACCTTGATTTGTATGTCTAGCTTGGGAACGTTGTCACTTACCTCGAGTCCTAAACTGGTGTTTCATTCACCGCTTTTTAGAGGGAAGCGGTATTTGTTTTCTCTTGGGTGCAACCGATTATGTGTTTGTTTGTTTGTTTGTTGTTTGTGTGTTTGTTTATGTGTTTGTGTCCGGTTGCATCCACAGTTTTGTCGCAAGACCCAACTTGCCTTGCGGAGTGCACTTGTCCTCTAAGTGCACTCGCGTGAGTTGAAGGGGCGTAGGGTGCGCTAATACCCACTCGGATGGTTTAGTAGATAGTATGTGCTTACTCGAGGGCGAGTAAGGGTTAAGTGTGGGGGAGTTGATAAGTGTCATTTGTAGTGCCTATTTCTTAGTGTTTTGGTCCCATTTTCCTTGTATAATCGCTCCTTGGGAGCGGTTTAGGGGTTTCTTATGTTTCCTTTAGTTCGTTTCAGGTTCCCGAGACCGATTTGGAAGAGTTGGGGCAATTCCGACTCAATACATACACATTTTGGAGCCAACGAGATAAAGGAAGGATGACTCGAGACCTTGGAATCGACCCCGAGACCTTGGGACCCAATCCCGAGCCTCCAAGACCCGATCCCGAGTCCCGAGAATCGATGGGAAGCCCATGAGAACCAAGGAGGGGCCAAAAAGTTCATATTGGAGGCCTACAAGACTCATCCCGGACGGGTATGGCCTCATCCCGTCCGGGATGAAGGAGGAACACGAAGCGCCGCTACTGGAGGTTGTTCCCGATCGGTAACATAAAATCCCGATCGGGAATCCCCATGATCCCGATCGGGAATGACTTTCCCGATCCGGAATTCCTCCAGCTCACCCGCGCCTTGTTGCTTTTACTTCCTTTCATTTCCTTTCATTCTAAAACCCTATATATACCCTTCCTCTTGTAATCTTATGGGATGCACACTTCATATTAGACAAAACCCTAGATTATTTTAGAATAGATTAGAGTAGATTAGTCCTTAGATTATCGTTAATCTTAGATTAGTACTTGTATTAAGGGAATTATTCAAGATCTTCTCCAAGCTTGACAACCTTGGATGTTTGTTTTGGGTTTTCTTCATTAATGCAAGTTTTGTTCTTTCCTCTTCACTAGTTTGGTATAATCCTCTTCTCTTTTACTCTTTTTCTTGTTCCATTCATTAAAGTTTGAATCTTTAGTTCTTGTTATTGTTCATAGTTCTTTGTTAGACTAGTTTCACTATGTTAGTTTTGTTGTTTGGTTTGATTCCTCTTGTTAGTGATAGTTTTAGTTTAGATATGTTAGAGTAGTGTTCTTGCTAGGGTTAGTAAGGTGATTAGGGTGTTAATTGGATGATTGAGGGATTGTTGGAGTTGTTGGTGGAAGATTTGGGTTTCTCCTTGGTTTGTTGCACATCATATGTTTGTCGAAATGCTTGAATGACTAAGTATGTACGAATGCTTGTTTTCTTGCCTTTCTCTTGTGGGTATTAGTTGTTTGTGGGTTCGGTCCCCTCATTAAGTTGCGAGAGCCCGGTGAGGACGACCCCTAGGCTGGTCTAAGACGCGAGAGCCCGGATTCGACCTAGGTCTATAGCATGCTAGTACTCCGTTTGTGTTGTGTCGCCGAGTTGGGTTTTTGGTGGAACCTCTAGGTGAGTCTAAGTTGCGAGAGCCCGGGCATTACCTAGATCACCCTACTACCTCCTTCACCTCTATTTCTCCTCCGACCATTCCGTTACCCCTTTGACCCCGACCTAACCCTAGCCCCTTTCCTTTGATAGTTCTCTAGTTTTAGACCTAGTTTAGTCCATAGCCACCCCCCTAGACTAGCTTGTCTCGAACCTAGTCCTTGACCGTAGCATACCTTAGTCCGACCTCCCGTCCCTGTGGATTCGACCCGACTTACCCTAGCTACCCTAGTTAGGTTTAGCCGGTTTTATTTGACGGTTGGGATTCACGACAAATCCCACCCATCAAATTGGCGCCGTTGCCGGGGACGGCGTAGTTTAGACTTTTGTTTGCTTAGTTTTGGACTCTGTTCTTGATTTTGTGTTCTCTTCTCCTTGTGTATCTCCGTTTTTCTTCTTGCGTGTTACTCTCCCTTCCTAGTGCCTCAAAAGCACTAGGATACTAACGTTTGCTCAAGTGCTTCTAGCTCATCCTAGGTACCAAAGCAACGTTATGGACATGGCTTATCCAAGCTACCATCAATCATCACGAGACAACTATGGGGCGAATTACCAAAACCCACAACTTTACCAACCATATCAACCTCATCAACAATCTTATGAACCCTCTTCTTATGGTTATCAAGAAAGTTGTCAAGGATCATTCCAACATCCTAACAACTACCAAACACCCTCACATAACCCACGACCACAAGATCCCAACTTGGTTGAGACTTGTCAAATGATGTCTCAATTGCTTAAGAGTCAACATGAGGCGATAATTCAATTGCAAATGACTCAACAAGTGATGATGACTCAAATAATAGGGGTTAAAGAGGAGTTCAAGGCCCAAATAGAGGTGCAAGATGCTCGCATCAATGCACTCATGGCGCATATCACGATGTTGGTCGCTCGAACTCCGCAACATGTTGAGGAAGGTTCATTTAGGCAAGAAGGTCGGGTGCCTCCACAAAAAAGTCAACCCAACCTTGAAGCTACAAATAAAGAAGAGAGGGTCGAAGAGACCATTGTTGAGTGTTGCTTGGGCGGTGAAGATAGGGGTAGAGTAGAGGAAGTTGAAGCTTTAAGGGTCGACAATGAGGAGGGATTTGAACATGATTATCAAGATAGCTCTTGGGGAGCCAATGTATTGGCTATAAAGTTGGATTTGTTTGATTTTCTTCGTGATGAACCGGGTGTTGACAATCCAAACCCAAGTGAAGAGATGACCCCTCATGACCATTTAGACAAGGTGAGTGAAAAGGAGCGCAATACTTGGGAAAAAGAAGTAGATGCCTTGGAACTTGCCTTGTATGGGGAATTGGAGGATCCTAAAGCCTCCAATGAAGAAAACTTGATGCCTTATCATCCTCTACCGCACTCGATGTCTAGCCCTTTGTCTTGTGAGACGGTTGGTGAAGAGGATCCTTGTCGGGCGGTGGAAAAGAGCTCCACTCTCGACCCCGTAGAAGAAGCGACACCTCTAGGGTGTGATCTCCCACATAATGACACCGAGCACGACTCTAGACCACTATACCTACCGGATGGTCATAAGAGTCGTCGCTATCCTGGTTCCGAAGACCCGGAAGATCACGAGAACCCCGAGCATAATGAAGACGATCGCTTCTTCCCTCCGACTTGGAAACTTTTGGGAGTGGCTAGGCTCGGCCATGTGAGCTTAAATGAAGATGTTGCTAAGGCATTTGACTTACTCCTCCGAGCTCTTGATGGCTATGGAGGCGTTGTTGGTGAGAGTATTTAGTGTAAATATCTCTTTTTCTTTTCTTTTGTGTTTATGTTTGTATAGTTTGGTTTCTAGGTTTGTTAGTTTTTGTGGAACTCTTGTTCATTTGGATTTTTGATGAGCGATGTAAGGGAGGGAATTTGATGTTGTATTTGAGTTTATTGTGATAGGTGTGAAGGAAAGGTGACTCCTAGAAAGGAGTGGTCGATGATGGAGTTTGGTTTGCGAGAGAGGAAGTCGGTTTTTGAAGCTTTGATGAGCTTTTGGGCTTGGGGAAGCAAAGAAGACTCATCCCGACCGGGAAGAGGGCTTCCCGATCGGGAAGGATGAATAATCCTGATCGGGAAGGAGCCATCCCGATCGGGATGAAGGTGATGAAATTGGAGCTTACTGGAGTGCGTTCCCGACCGGGACGAGGGCTTCCCGATCGGGAAGGGTTCACCAACCCGATCGGGGCCATCGTTCCCGACCGGGATGGTCCCTTTGTCTCCACCCATCCATTATGCCCCCTCCCAACCTCCCTACTCCTCCTTACTCCTATCATATGACCCGTACACCTCACTTTATACACCGAGATCCACATCAAATCCCCCCCTCCCACCATTACTACCTTTACCATGTGTTCTATCACGTTCGAAGCGGAATAGCAATGATGAAGACAAGCAAGTGCCTATATTGATCTATGAGACGATGGAGAGAGTGAGTTGCTAACCTATGGTACGGCAACTATCCTTCCTTTTCCGTCTTTTATTGCTTGTTTTACTTTGTTTACTCCCCTTCCCCTTGTACACTTTTGTGTCGTGGTGTCATGGTGGCCTTCGAGGCCTTGGCATATGGTTGCTCCCGACTCTCGATGACATCACTACATCGAAAGTCATTTTCAAAATCCAAATTTTTTCAAGTTTTTCACCTCTTTTTGTTGGATTTAGTCGGATTTAGGCGGAATCCGGGCTAGGTGACTTGATTACACCTAGCCCTCCCCCTCCCATTTCCTTTTATTTCCCTCTTTTTATTTTCTTCCCCCATCCATATCTTTTTCTTGTCTCGGCCCATGGTGACTTGACTACACCCCGGCCGGACGCCTTCTACCTTTTTCTTCATCTTTTTTTTTTATTTTTAGCTTGATTTTCGTAGTTTCTTTTCTTTTTCTTTTGTCTCTCCGCACCCTACGATCGAGCATGAGGACATGGCTCGATTTAAGTGTGGGGGAGCGATATTCTAGTATAGTTAGTTTTATTTTCTTAGTTTTTCGATAAAATCTTCAAAAAAATCCCTAAAAATTTGAAAAAATTTCACAAAAATCAAAAAGATTTTTCTTTTGTGTGTTTTCCTCTTGTGTCTTTGTGTCGTCTATTTGTTTTGTTGTGTGTGTTTGCCTCCCCTCTTCCTTATAGGTCGCTCATTCACCGCTAGCTTTGGAAAGCTTGCAAGACTTCCGGTAACATCTCTTCATCCCTTCTTCCTTCTTTGCTTCTTGTGAGTTTGGAGAAGATTTGTGATGATGTTGTGCTCGGGAGGAGCTTTGTAAAGATTGTGGTGGATTTGGAGTCTCGTTTGAAGATCGGGGTGGTGTTTGTTTTGTTTATGTGTTGTTTCTCCTTGTTTTGTTTTGTTTTGTTTTGTCTCTTTTTCTTCCATCTTCGTTGTGTTTTTGTTTTGCGTTTTGTTGTGTGTCATGTGTGTAACCATTTTCGAAAACCCGGTTTAGAGGCTAGTGTGCAAGTGTTTACTTTCCCTTCCTAGTTGTATAAATCGAGTCTTGGACTTTAGTCTAGTAGAATGACCCTAAATCAATGAGTTCGTTGGTCCTTTACCTTGAGTCCACCTAGCTTACTAGGGATTTACTACGGGATTTGCATTTTGACTATTATTACCACCCACGGTGTGAAAAGGCCTTGGTTACCGAGTCTCGTCCCTTAGGTGACCGCGTCTAGGATCGTTTGATTAGTCCAAGTTCTCCCATTTTTGCGAGTATGAAGGGAAGACGCTCCCCGACTCTCCCATTACCCTACCTCCTGCACATATCCACACAATAACTTGCAAAATGTTGATTCTCCCTTTTCTTGTTATTCAATGAAAGTGCCAAAAAAATGCCAAATCTTGCCAAAAGGGCAAAGAAAAGAATGAAAGAAAGAAAAGAATAAAGAAAAAGAAAAGGCACAAAAGCCAAAAAGAAAATAGAAAAGAAGAAAAAGAATGGCACGGCAAAACAAATCAAAAACGTCAAAAGGAAAGAAAATGCCAAAAAGAAAACCCGTATCACAAAAACATATCCCCTCAAAATAAGCCTTTTTCCGACTTTTGCCGTGAAGAGCCTACCAAAGGACCGAGTCCCGAGGAAGGATGATAGCGGCATTAGTCGGTCTTCCTTCATTTTGCATTATTTCCACTTTTTACTTGGACTAGTTAGGCGGTCTTGGACACGGGACGACCCTCTTGGCTCACGCTAAAGGGGGCGGGGTCTCACTTACCTACAGTGTCGACTAACACCGTGGTTCTTCACTTTCCACTCCGCCGATCGTCCCATAGTACGTTTTTAGAGAGTTAGGAGGACCTAGGTAAGTTACCAACGCTTTTGTTGCTTTATCGTCATACTATTAGGGTTTAGTTCACCTTGATTTGTATGTCTAGCTTGGGAACGTTGTCACTTACCTCGAGTCCTAAACCGGTGTTTCATTCACCGCTTTTTAGAGGGAAGCGGTATTTGTTTTCTCTTGGGTGCAACCGATTATGTGTTTGTTTGTTTGTTGTTTGTGTGTTTGTTTATGTGTTTGTGTCCGGTTGCATCCACAGTTTTGTCGCAAGACCCAACTTGCCTTGCGGAGTGCACTTGTCCTCTAAGTGCACTCGCGTGAGTTGAAGGGGCGTAGGGTTCACTAATACCCACTCGGATGGTTTAGTAGATAGTATGTGCTTACTCGAGGGCGAGTAAGGGTTATTTGATGGGTGGGATTTGTCGTGAATCCCAACCGTCAAATAAAACCGGCTAAACCTAACTAGGGTAGCTAGGGTAAGTCGGGTCGAATCCACAGGGACGGGAGGTCGGACTAAGGTATGCTACGGTCAAGGACTAGGTTCGAGACAAGCTAGTCTAGGGGGGTGGCTATGGACTAAACTAGGTCTAAAACTAGAGAACTATCAAAGGAAACGGGCTAGGGTTAGGTCGGGGTCAAAGGGGTAACGGAATGGTCGGAGGAGAACTAGAGGTGAAGGAGGTAGTAGGGTGATCTAGGTAATGCCCGGGCTCTCGCAACTTAGACTCACCTAGAGGTTCCACCTAAAACCCAACTCGGCGACACAACACAAACGGAGTACTAGCATGCTATAGACCTAAGTCGAATCCGGGCTCTCGCGTCTTAGACCGGCCTAGGGGTCGTCCTCACCGGGCTCTCGCAACTTAATGAGGGGACCGAACCCACAAACAACTAATACCCACAAGAGAAAGGCAAGAAAACAAGCATTCGTACATACTTAGTCATTCAAGCATTTCGACAAACATATGATGTGCAACAAACCAAGGAGAAACCCAAATCTTCCACCAACAACTCCAACAATCCCTCAATCATCCAATTAACACCCTAATCACCTTACTAACCCTAGCAAGAACACTACTCTAACATATCTAAACTAAAACTATCACTAACAAGAGGAATCAAACCAAACAACAAAACTAACATAGTGAAACTAGTCTAACAAAGAACTATGAACAATAACAAGAACTAAAGATTCAAACTTTAATGAATGGAACAAGAAAAAGAGTAAAAGAGAAGAGGATTATATCAAACTAGTGAAGAGGAAAGAACAAAACTTGCATTAATGAAGAAAACCCAAAACCAACATCCAAGGTTGTCAAGCTTGGAGAAGATCTTGAATAATTCCCTTAATACAAGTACTAATCTAAGATTAACGATAATCTAAGGACTAATCTACTCTAATCTATGCTAAAATAATCTAGGGTTTTGTCTAATATGAAGAGTGCATCCCATAAGATTACAAGAGGAAGGGTATATATAGGGTTTTAGAATGAAAGGAAATGAAAGGAAGTGAAAGCAACAAGGCGCGGGTGAGCTGGAGGAATTCCGGGTCGGGAAAGTCATTCCCGATCGGGATCATGGGGATTCCCGATCGGGATTTTATGTTACTGATCGGGAACAACCTCCAGTAGCGGCGCTTCGTGTTCCTCCTTCATCCCGGACGGGATGAGGCCATACCCGTCCGGGATGAGTCTTGTAGGCCTCCAATATGAACTTTTTGGCCCCTCCTTGGTTCTCATGGGCTTTCCATCGATTCTCGGGACTCGGGATCGGGTCTCGGAGGCTCGGGATTGGGTCCCAAGGTCTCGGGGTCGATTCCAAGGTCTCGAGTCATCCTTCCTTTATCTCGTTGGCTCCAAAATGTGTATGTATTGAGTCGGAATTGCCCCAACTCTTCCAAATCGGTCTCGGGAACCTGAAACGAACTAAAGGAAACATAAGAAGCCCCTAAACCGCTCCCAAGGAGCGATTATACAAGGAAAATGGGACCAAAACACTAAGAAATAGGCACTACAAATGACACTTATCAACTCGATGCATAGATAGTTTGAGAACGGATCTCAGAATTACTCGCGTCTATTTAGTGTATTTTAGTGTTTTCGGTTGAAGTTGGGATGTTACGTATTTTAGTAGATGTTTGAGGGCCTAGTGCTCATATCTAGTGTAGTCGTAGTGCATAATAATAGAAAGTGCGAATATGGAAAGTTTTGTTTAGATGGCAACCTAGTGACGATACGACTTCGACAGGCGGATCCTCCTAGCTTGACCAGTTATTCCGGCAGAGTTTCGTTACCGTTTGACCTTCCCACGGCTATTCCGGCAGAGCTTCGTTGCTAAGGATTAGTTCTACGGCTAATCCGACAGAACCTGGGTACTAGTTTTGAGCTAGTCGATCACAGGCACCTTGGTATCGGGTGGAGTGCTCAAAGGTGAAGAGTAGCGTCGATGTCGCTTTATTATCGGAACTACGATCGAGTGGATCGTTTGCCTCGGGTGTCGAAGTGCGAGCACTTAGCGAGAGTTTAGAGGGAGAAGAGAGAATTGAATGATGTGTGTCCAAATGAGGGCGTGAAGGGGGGTATTTATAGGTGTTTTCGGCCCTCGTCGCCCATATTGGCGCCCGAGCTGGGGCGTACTAAGACACAGGCGCCTGGGTCCGGGCGTGGGGAGACCCAGGCACGTCAGGTGGGGCGGTTGGAGTTTTGAAGATACGATTTTGATACTTTCCAAAACCGTGAGACGGGTGTATAATTTGTTACTTGGGGATTAAGGCTCCCGCGGTTTGACCTAGCGCCGTGAACATTAGAGGGCCTCGGGCATGCATCCCGAGGCTCGCTTGGCGCGATGCTGACTCGGTTCGAGTTTCGGGACCGACTCTGGGTCTCGGTGTCGGAATTGACTCTAATTAGTGTCTACGTGACCGTAACGACACGACTAAGGCTGCCATCATGTTAGTTTAATTTGCCCGAGTAATTTATTTGATCCGTTCTATAGAAAAACTATCTAAAACACCGCGAACCCGCGTCGTGTTGCAGTCCTATCGTCAGCGGTGGTCATTCGGGATGCTTATGACCCCTAAGACAAGGTAAAATGATAAAAACTACCTGAGGGCGTCAGTCTCCACTCGGGTAGCTGTCTTTCGGGATGCTTCTGATCCCTGGACAAAATGAACCATCCGAGGGCGTCAGTCTCCACTCGGATGAGAATTACTGTTGATGTGCCTCCGGGATAACTAAGACCCCTCGGGCAAAATTTTTGTGCCTCTGAGATAACTAAGACCCCTCGGGCAAAGTTGTTGTGGCTTCGGGATAACTCGGACCTCTCGGGCAAAAATTGTTGTGCCTTGGGGATAACTCAGACCCCTCGGGCAAATTGCTGTGCCTTCGGGATAACTCATACCCCTCGGACAAAATTGATGTGCCTTCGGGATAACTCAGACCCCTCGGGAAAAAATGTTGTGCCTTCGGGATAACACAGACCCCTCGGACAAAATTGTTGTGCCTTCGGGATAACTCAGACCCCTCGGGAAAATTGTTGTGCCTTCGGGATAACTCGGACCCCTCGGGCAAATTGCTGTGCCTTCGGGATAACTCAGTCCCCTCGGGCAATATTGCTGTGCCTTCAGGATAACTCAGACCCCTCGGGCAAATTTGCTATGCCTTCAGGATAACTCAGACCCCTCGGGCAAAATTGTTGTGCGTTCGGGATAACTCAGACCCCTCGGGCAAAAATTGTTGTGCCTTCGGGATAACTCAGACCCCTCGGGCAAAATTGTTGTGCCTTCGAGATAACTCAGACCCCTCGGGCTAATTGCTGTGCCTTCGGGATAACTCAGACCCCTCGGGCAAAATTGTTGTTTGTTTATTTGTTTTAGTAAAATGCTGGTGTTCTGAGTTTGTCTTAGTTAATTTTGTTTTGCAGTCTTGTCTTATTTTGTTCGGGTTTGTTCTTGCTTTTGTTTCGATCTTGGGTTTGTTGAGTCTGCTCAGAGTTTGCTTATGTTAGTCTTGATTGTCTTGTTACGCGTCCGGATGTACCGTTAAGTGCTTGTTTTATTAGTCGAGAGTGTATTATCAATGTTAATTAGTGGTTGTCCCATTATTGTTATTTGGCTTGTCTTAGTAGGTGCATGTGTATTGTCTTTGAGTCGCGTTTGTTTTGCTTTGTTTTAGTCTGGGTTAGGTCGCTTAGGCGCGTATCCTTCAGCGCTCCAAGACTCAGGCGCCCAGCCCCCAGCCCCTAGCGTGCTAGAACTCGAGCGCGTCAGCTGGGGCAGTCGGATTTTCGTGATCTGGGTCTACTTAAGTAAACGAAGATTGGGGCGATCGTTTTATTTCTCAAAAATCAAACACGTCGCCCCTTTCGCCTCAAGATCAACTTTGCGATTTTTCTTGCCAACTTGCGTCCCGATTTCCGTTACTTACGACAATGTCAACTCCGGGTTAGTGTTCCTTGCTTGCTTATTGTCGGTTTTGCTTGATTGGATTGATTATGAGTTTGTTTTGTTGAAAACCCTAGAAAATCGATTTGGGTATTTTTTTTTACTAAGTTTTGATGCTTGTTCTTGATTTCATTGTTAAATTAAGGCCGATTAGAGCTTGTTGAAGTAGTTATAAGCTTGATGAGGATGTTCGAGGTGCGACAATGGTTTCGTAGGGAAATGTGTAAGGAAAGCTAGGGTTAAGGACCATTTTCCGGTTATTCCCGTGTTTATTTTGCATAATTTTGCTCAAATGGTGTTTATGGGGATATGGGTAGCTCTATTGTCGATTGCTAGGGCTAGGATGACCTGTAGGACCCTCCGTGAGACTTTGTGTGTCTTAAGACGGACCAAAAGGTGTCGTAACGGTGCCGGATTTTCCTGAAACTACTTCTATTGTGACTGGGATCGAAAATGCGCACTAGCGGCCTTTTCGGAATTTTGATATTCTTATCCAAAATTTTGACCCTATTTTGACCTATTTAAGCTGATTTAGCCTGAGTAGAGCTATGGTTTGCTGTGTTGTTTTTTTGTTTCGGGTTTTACAGCTAGAGGTGATACCGAGCGTCCCGAGGGAACACCCTCGGTTGGTGCTAGCGAGGAGGTTGTCGGGGCAAGTTTGCAGACTTCTCGAGGGATTCGCATGAGGAGACGGAGCGTCTCCTCTCAGCGGCGCGATCCTGAGACCATTAACGAGGCCGAGTTCGATAGAGTGAAGAAGCGCAAGCTTCCGGAGACGGTGGCTAGGAGGGCTCATGCTTTGGCTTCGGTACCGAAGAATGAGGAGATCGTCTACGAGGATCCCGAGTGAGCTCGGGACTGGGATGGTCACCAGCTTATGTTTCATCTTGACCGTCATATTTCTAGCCGCATTGTGTGGGGCCTGGTGAGTGTCATATTCGTGTTTATTAGTTATGCCTCAAATTCTATTATATATTTTTTCTTTTTGCTCGGGTTAGGCTAGGTTTGTTTTGTTTATATTTGCATTGTGTCGGTTTGCAGCCCCCAGGCCCGATGAGGACTTTCTCGGGCTTTACTACGTGTCTCGATATCTATTTCCAGAAGTTGACCCCTATGGTAAAGGAGATTATCTTGAGGACCGCTCTAGGTCCCGTGGTTGGTCAGTGGGTTAGGTTGGTGGATAGCCAGACTAAATGCGATGATATGGTGATTATGGCGATGATAGATCGCTTTCACGATACTACCTCGACCTTCCATATTGCTTTTGGGGAGGTCGGGATGACACTAGAGGATTTCGGGATGATTAGTGGTTTGCCCTGGGGTGCGGATAGGATTAGGTGGGCCGCCGAAGCCCCTAGTCTAGATAGTGACGAGATACATAACCGACCACGTCGAGCGAGTGGCGGTGTTAGAGGGTCGGGAGGCTAACACGCCGGAGCAGGATGCTCGGCTGTGGCTGTGGTATTTCCTAGGGTCGACTCACTTCTCGGATAAGGACGAGAGGTTTAGTACTAGGATTTTGCCCTTCCTAGCCGACCTGACTCGGCTAGGGCGCTACGATTGGGTGACCGCGACTTTTGCGGAGATGACTCCCTGCTTGCATGTCATGGTGAGACCGCTGGTGATAGAGTCGGCCTCAGCTGTGCCCATTGTGGGTCCGGACCTTATATTGGAGGATAGTTGCCTTTCTCGCTCTTGTGTTTTGAGTTCTACTTAGTTCTTGGCTTGAATTGTTAAAGTTGGGATTTTGCAGGCTTGGATCTACTCCTATTTCCCGTGCTTGGCACCTAAGACGGTACGGGCTCGCCCGAAGAGGTTCCCGACGGGAATTGAGTGGAGGCTGGCTCAGCCTAAGAGCACAATCAGCCATTATTCGGTGGAGAATGCGCTGGTTAACAAACTAGGCCTCGATGATGTAAGTTTTTTCTATAGTTTATTTGCTCAATAGCCCCCAAGGCTTGGGATTTCATTAGGGTGTTGGTTTTACTTGTGTAGTTTGTGGCCCGCCCTTGGGCCAATTACGAGGGCGTGCCGAAGTATGTGGCTACGGAGCTGAAGCCGCGGAATTATTGGAGGATGCTCCTTCCTGCGTTGATTCGTCAAGTTTGGTATCTGGGCGAGCGGTTGGTGTGTCAGTGCCTATATGATGATTTCAGGGTGCCGGTTGATCCTCCCCGGACCATGTTCAGACCACCGACCGCCGCAGAGATCCTAGAGGATAGGGACGGAGAAGAAGGCGATACACTCTTGGTGCCTGGTGCCTCCTACCTATCTCATGTCACCCGGCGGTTAGCTTGGTACCGCCTTATGGTAATGTTCTAATATTTGGCTCTAAGGTTTGTGTTGTGGTTTGTTATTTCTTGCCCTTTGACTGACCGATATGTTGTCTTTTCAGTTGGCCGATCCGGCTGACGAAATCCAGCCCCCGGATTTTCCCTTGACTCTACTTAGGGTGGATGTGGCTGGGATACCCTTTACTGAGCCCCTCCCCCCGTGTTCTGCTGAGGAGATGGATGCCGGGATAGAGTGGCGTGACCGGGTATACCGGGTAAGTTTTGACTTTTGCTTTCGATTTGGGTTCTAAGAATGTAGGGTCGGTTTGCCTAACTTTCATGGTTTTACTCTCAGGTTTCGTTGGCTTGCCATCAGCGGTTGTGGCAGGCTGCCAACTGCTTCCGGGCCTATGCCTCGATGGTTTCCCGTGACACTTCGGGGCCTCGATCAGTGAGTTTGTGTGACTAAGGTGGTTTTCTAGGCTGCTTGAGTGTTTTCCTAATGTTTGAGTGTATCTGCAGGATGTCCCGGATATGGTGGGACAGCTGGAGACTCGGGTGACTGAGCTCGAGGAGAGAGAGGTTGAGTCGTAGAGGCTCCTGCAATCTCGGGCTGACGAGATCGCCTTCCTAAAGGAGCAGCTGGCTCGGTCTCGGGGCGAGACCTCCACACAGGGTGAGGCTAGACGTAGGATCGAGAGGGAGGCTGAGGCTGAGGCTGAGGCCACGGGCGCTACGGAGGAGGTTGGAGAGATTCCCGAGACAGCTACTCTAGACATGCTTTCGGGGATGGATGACAGTGCGTCTCCTCTTATAGAGTTGGAGGACCTAGGTTTTGATGACAACATTTGTGAGGTCGTGATGGCCATTGGCGCGGCTTCTAGGGGTCCTCCCTAGCCTCGATTTGTGTATGAATTTGTATATTTTGTATATTTGTTTTAGATTTTTAGCATTTCAACTAGTTGGATTAGTCTTGTGTTTGGCGAATTTGTTTACCTAGATTGACAAGTAATCACCATTTGCGTTCATTCGTTTGGGATTCGACCTAGCTTAAGGTATGTTAGTGTTACATTAGAGTGTGAAAACAGTTCCTTTTGGATATTTTGAAATGCGTTAGTTTGAGCCGGAAATTGGATCAGGTAATACGTCGATTAAAACGTTTTGACTCAAGGTGTAAAATGTTAACGTGTTTTGATCGAGTGTGTTTAGGAAATGAGCGTAGTTTTTCCACAACTTTTGAAAAAAAGTTAGACCACTTTTGCATACTCATAACATTGCCTTTTTAGGCTGTGGACGCGACTTGACGAAAAGGCTACAACACACCTAGGTGGGGTAGCTTATCCCCCTAAAAAAAGAATGAAAGGGCATCTAAGTCTGGTGGATCCGACGGGTGAAATGTGTTGTCCGTGTGGACATGTCGCTCTTTGACGGGCATTTCGGCTTTTGAAAAGGGGTTTAGCGACTTCAGGAGGTCATTCCTGACATCTGGGGTTGTCGGGTGTGAGAGAAAAGTTAAGGATTGTGGAGGTGACCATACTACAGAGTAAGGAAGCCATGCGGGCTAATGTTGCTAAGTGCACGACCGAAGACGGTGCTACCGATCCTAGCGTTCGTCAGTTCATCTACACGGGGCGAGACCGACAAGACCCATTTTGAAAATGTGAGTGAGGAGGGGAAGTGAGATTGGCTGGGCTCGCTTTTGGCTAGGGAGGTGGAAGTTTGCGTTAGGAGGGTCAATGGTGAGGGACCAAAGCAAACACACCCGAATGCCAAGAGAAAGGAAAAGTTGGACCGGTAGAGCCCAGCCGTTTAGCACAATGTTGTATTAATTGATATTATGTGGCGTATTAGTAGTATTTTTTTTGTAGGGTTTTGCTTGACACGTCGTCATTTTCCGGGGTAGCCGTATTTTGGATGCTCGATGTAAAGGGTCTCGACAAAGGCCTGGTTTAACTGATTTTTTTTATTAATGAGAAGCACATTTTTTTTATTATTATTTTATTATTTGGTGGCTCGCAACTCGATTCTTCATTTTGCTCGTAGCGCCCTT
Organism: Agrostemma githago; assembly: GCA_958450325.1. Classification (NCBI taxonomy): domain Eukaryota; kingdom Viridiplantae; phylum Streptophyta; class Magnoliopsida; order Caryophyllales; family Caryophyllaceae; genus Agrostemma; species Agrostemma githago. The sequence goes on along the minus strand of OY288254.1, from coordinate 28,553,986 downwards.
TTGGGTTTTCACTCCGTCCTCGGATCACCTTTTTTGCTCTTTTTTTTGTTTTTTTTTTTTATTTTACGACGGCTCGCAAATCGTTTCTTCATTTTGCCCGGAGCGCCCTTAGCTTTCGGATTTTCACTCCGTCCTCGGCTCGTCGTTTGTGCTTCGTCATTTTAAAATCACTCGTTAATCGGAACATAGGGGTGACTCCAACTTGTATGTGAATCGAGTAATCGATTTCGTTATTTGGTTGGTTGTACCCGAAGAAGGGTTGCCTACTTATCCGCGTTTAGACGAAATCAAGCCATGTTCGTAGTTCATTAGATGTGAGTGATTTTGCTTTAGACTCGTTATGCCAAATATCGATTTAGAGTGTATCCTCCCTAGTTAAAGAACTAAGGCGAAGTGATTGGGTGTGACCTCTTGAAAGTAACCATTACCGAGATACCGTGTTTGGGTCAGGGTGACTGGCTTGGATGGTTTTGGATTGTGGAGCCAGGTAGTGAGTGGTTTCGATAGATTAACATCTGGAGCTTGATTTTTGTTGAGTTAGGGCTTGGGCTAAGGTTTCGTAATGTGGTAGGAAAGGGGAAGCTGAGTAAAAATGACTCAGACTTCAATCGGGTGGGAGTAAATTACGTGGGGATCTGATTTCCATGTCTGGCCCTAATGGTTGGGATTATCCTATTGAGCTTGAATCCTCAAAATTCCGGACTGTCTCCTAACAAGTTCTCGGGAAGGTCTTAAGGGGTTGTAACGTAGAGAGGCTAATATTTGGTGCTAGCTGACCGGTCTGTTCATTTTACTCCTTATTTGGACTTGTATTTGAAATCGAATTGGATGACTGGGATTTGATTTTGACCATTGAATTGAATTGGGCCGGCTTGGCTTGGCCTCGGTTTCACTTATTATTATTTTTTCTTTGGCCCCTTTTGGCCATTTCAGACTTTTGGTTTTGCTAGCGCCTATGATGGATTGGTTGGTCATTGTTGGAGGGATGTTCATTGTGGGAAATGGGCTTGCCTTCCATCCTTAATTACTAGCTAAGGGACTATCTAGATTCGTCATAGGATTCGGGAATGCTCGTTCTAAGGGATGGTTATGTGGCTTTCTACACCGGACATGGGATAGGTAAAAAGAGAACACGGGATCTCGGTTCTTGTAATTCCTCGTTGTTTTGAGGTTTGTTTGATTGTTATCGATAAATGGCATAGTATCGAGTCCTAAGCGAGAAAGTGCGTTATTAAATCATGCGATTGTCGAGGCGCATTATAAAGGAAGAAAAGTTTATTTCTTTTTATTGATAGTAATGAGCGGGCTATGCGCCTGAGGTATCATTTTCGGGGAGGTGGAGGACGGATCCCCTCGCACCTCTTGACTCGAAGTAAAAACAAAAGACATTTGTTATACTATTAGGTTTAGGCCCTAAGACGAACTAGACTTTGACTCGGACACGGATTCACTCGTCTCGGCGGACGCCCCTGTATTGTCAGGATCTTCCTCAATATTCCAGACATTCTCCTCTATAGGGTCGAAGTGGGAACAACCGATGTCGTCAAAGACAGCGTGAATGCTAAAGGGGTTTGTGGTAATGTTTGGTTTCTTGGGTGGAGAGATAGGAATCGTCCCGTTTTCGATCATATCTTGTATGGCATGTTTGAGCCGAAAGCAAGATTCGGTATCATACCCGTTACCCTGGTGATATAGGCAATAAGGATTAGGGGTCCAACTTTTGCTTTGTTTGCCGACTGGCGGGTCCGGAGTGGGACCCAAAGATGAGAGTAACCCTTGATCGACTAGGCACTTAAGAATTTCGACGTAAGATGGTTTGATTGGGGTAAACTTTCTCGGTGAACTTCCTACTTTGTTGGATGTGGTCTCGTAAGGTCTTGGTGTTCCTTCCGTATCGATTTTAGGAAGCTTTGATCGGGTGGAGTATTGGGATAGTCTATCATGGGTAGGCTTTTGGGCAGGGTAATCGCTCGAATTGAGGTTTGTCTCGCTTTCGGTGTCTCTACTCTCAAGGAAATTGAGGTGGCTATCGATGTAACGGACGGATAAAGTCAAACGGGTTACTGAAGTATGGATGTTGCGAACCAATTTGGCCAGGGTATTGACATCGTTGCGGATGCTTTTGATGGCGCTTGAATCTACCGACATGTTGGGGGAGTGATTCTAGTGGGAAAGGATTAAAAGGTCAGATCGGATCCACCGGACGACTTAGTGACTTGAGGAATGCTCGTAGCTGAGCGACGCGGAAATGAGACCCTTGACCCACGGGTGCGTGCGATCACTGATTTAGGGACTCAGGTGTTTTAGACTCTTGGTGTACTCGACGAGACGCCTAGTGAACCTTAGATCTCTATAAGGAGATGATTTGACACAAACCTCGGAGATGAGGTTTAAAGAGGACTTATCAAAAGGAGACGACCCAAAATGTAAGATCTCGAGTAGAGGTGATCCTAGTAGCTAACACAAACAGTTAATCACACGTTTGTACGACGTAAGAGGTTGATCGCGATCCCGGCTCAAGATCAAAGAATTTTGACATTTTTGAAAACAACCGATACTCGTAGGGGAAAAGTGATTTTGCAAAAGTATGGTGACGATGGTGTGGTAACATCGCTGGTGATGTGAAATGTGCGTTGCTATGTGTGTGTCGGGAATCCGACGATAGCAAAAGTGTAAACGTTTTCTCTTCTTTTTTTTTTAAATGAACACGGTCCTTAGGGGGACCGGGTTTGAAAATAATGAAGTGACGTTTTTATAGAGACTACTATTAATTAGCCAGTTCGATATTTGCGGTGCAAGTGATGCTCGCAGTAGAGCGAAGTCTAATGACGGTGTTTTAAAGGTGTGACTAAATTCTTGTCAAGGGTTTAGGTAGTGAATAGTTTTTTTTTTTTGAAAAAGTTGTTTTTTTTTTTTAAACGAGTGATCCATGTTTGTCGGTGGCAATAACATTCGACAATGGATGGTGGTGTGCTGTGAAAAGTGTTTTAAGAATGTAACCGTTTTGGGTTCCTTGATTTCATTAATTGAAGCTTCGGTTGCGTTAACGGTATGTGTGTAAAAAAACTTCTTTTTTTTAAAAAAAAACCGTAACCGTTTGGTGTGCCTTGATCCCATTAATTGGGAGTCTCGATAGTAATAACGGTATTTGTTGTTTGAGGGGTTTTATTATAGCCATGTGACGTCGTTCGAAAATGTATTTCTTTTTTGAAAACATCGAGTGTAAAATTTTCCATGACATCGGCGTCTCAAAAATTTTCCTTTTTTAGAAAACATGACTTGACAGAAGTATCGGTGTTCCAAAAAAAAGATGAGATATTTTTCGAAAACGGAATTGGTTTAGGGTAGGCTACCGCCCACGAATGCATACAGTCATGCAGGATGGAGACTTGGGTAGGTTTAGGGTAGGCTACCGCCCACGAATAGTCCTTACTTAGGCATTGACGATGATCGGGGGAGATGAGTGTCATACCGTCCGTTCGGAACTATCCGCTTATTATCCCGCGGGGTACGCGTTAGGCGGTTGGAGCGTCAATCGAGGATCTCTCCACGTGTCCCTAGAGATCTTACCGTGAAGAGGTCGACTGGTCCTGATATCGGTTAGGGTGGGCTTTTTAAGGTCAAAACCTGTAGTGACCACAACTAGGAACTAAGAAATGAGCTTCACCGACCTCATTCAAGTTACACCACCGCTGGAAACTGGTTTCCAAATCCCCAGCGGAGTCGCCAAACTGTGGACGTCCGTCCGCACCGCCCGGCGCCCCGCGCGGGACCGACCAGGTTTTTCAACGTGTGGCGGCGGCCACCCACGCGGCCCCCTCCCTGCCGGGGGTCGGTCCGATCTCGCGTACGGGGCGATGTCTCGGACCTCGATTTGGATGACGATCCGGACTTGTACTAGACGGGTGCGGGCACCCGTGTTTACGTTTGGGAATCGATCAAGTCGTGGTTGTAATCCCCTAGAAAAATCTAACGCAATACAGTGGCGGAAATACTGTAGAGTGGGATTAAAAGACACTGACAACTATATCTTATTAAAAGAAACTAGGTTAATACCCGTGCAAAGCTGCACGGTATATATAAAAGAATTAAGTAGGTAATAATGTTTGGATATCAACCTAGATAATTTATCATATAGAAAAAATATACGCTTAAAATCAACTTGAATTATATACATGTGAAAAATTAATGCGAAGATACACGTTTCCCTTGTAACTGTTATCATGATATACATGTATCTCGTATGTTTGATACGATTATTCGTTGAGTAATTAGTTTAACTTATGTTTTATAAAATAATGGAAAATTTAATTTTAGTAAAGCTAACTTGATATAAAAATCATAACACAAAACATTAAGAAATTGTGAACAAAATATAGACCTCTAATTAGGACCAGCTCAAGAAAATCAAAGTGTAACATTAAAAAGATATGTGTGATTGTTATCTCGTAAATTAATAAAAAAAAATACACTCCAATTTCAATATTCTAAAAAAATAACACAAAACATTAAGAATTTTTTTTTTCAATACTCCGTAATAAATACTTATGTACATATCATTATCATAGCGCTCGTATAATACACTCCAATTTCAATATTCTAAATAAGTTTTTCTTCATTAGTAAGTATACTATCAATAGATGAAATATATATGCTACGTATTAAAATCTTCATAGCTGATATCCATTTTCTTTTGTAAATTCATATTGGTATACTCATCCATTGTTATTATTAATCTACATAGTTATTTTAATTACACCTCTCGAATTTTGCATGGGTATTAATCTAGCTATTAATTAAAAAATATTTTTGGCAATGTTTAATCTATGTTCGATTATTAAGATAAAAATAATTTAAATAGCAATTAACATAATGAGTTGTTTTGTCAACATATTTACATCTATGGTGTTTTCAAATGTTTTAACCCTTGATAAATTATATTACCGTCAAAATATTATAAACTCGTGTCTTTGACATTTAACAAATATACATACCAGAAATATCTTACCAATCATGACATATGCACTAATTGCTATTATACGTAATATTGCTATTATTACGTAACATAATATCTAATATTTAAATATATTATTTGAATAAATTTCTCACTTTGCAATTATACGTAATATTTAGAGAATATTATTATTATTGCTATTATTCAGTAACATTATACGTAATATGTAATTAGGTGTGACTTGGTGTGAATATACGGTAGTAAATTTTTCTATTATTTAAGGACTAAATGATATAATTCTTTATATAATTCCATTTATAGATTGTGAGGTTATATTGTGTGGTTTAGTTAGGCGGGAAAATTTGGTGCTTCGGTTGTTGTATTATAGAAGAGTATGATGATTATAGTATAGATAGTATAGATAGATAAATTATAGATTGTATATTATGTAAGTTCATGTAGATTAAACATTTGGTATAAAAAAGTTTAAACCCATGATATAAACATTTCAGACAATGTATTGTTCGATTATTAGTATAACAATATTTTCAATCGCAAGTAACATAGTAAATTGTATTGTCAGTATGTTTATGTAGCGTTTTCAAGTGTTTTATCTCGTTTAAATAAATTATAATACTACAAAATATTATAAACCTAAAACAGTCATATATACCAAAATTATTTCGTTAATATTGTAATTATTATAAACCTAAAACAGTCGTATATTATGATTAAAATGGATGGAGTATTATATTAGATTAATAGAAAGTGTGACGTTTTAGGAAAGTGTGTTTTTGGCGCAAAAAAATAAATGTTGTGGTTTCTGTTTTATTATATAGTATATAGATAGATGGATCAATTCAACCGCCTTAACAATTAAATGACACAATGAAGATAAGGCCACCAATAGCCCATGCAATTTAGGCGGGAAAAACTTGATTAGTGTTATTCTGTTAGTGGAAAGAGGGATGGTAAGTCAATACAAATGCCTCTTTTTACAAAAGGGCTAAAAGTAAAACCTCCAAACGGGTTTATACAAATACATAAATAAACATGATTAGAGAAAGAGTAGGATCCACGCTACTCGCTAGCTCACACCCAAAACCCAGCAGCAAATACCTGTCATGTTATAAACATAACAGCCACGTCAGTTAGGAGTAACTCGGACGTTCTCCCAGCCATATTATACCATATGGAAAAATAGTAGTATTATTATATCAAAATACTTAAATGAGAAAACATTAAAACGATATAATAAAAATAAGTTTTCAACGAAACTTAAAACACTTGTCAACCTGCAAGTCAAAATCAATCGATAATAATAATATTCAAAAATGGCGTTATGGAAATTCGATCGGTGTGCACAAGGCTAGCCTTTCACTAGGAATAATACTAAACTAACTTCGAGAACTTAGTCAAAACAAATCAAACTTCAGTCTCTAACTAGGCAACTCAACTATAACAGGACTGCGTGCAGCGAGGTCCTGGTTTAAGTAATGTACACCCCTCCTGGACACCAACCGTAATCCAGTTCAACCCGACGGCGACTTACACGATGCGATATCTAAGTTTAAGGTCAAAATATACACACTCCTGAACACAAACCATGCTCAGTTCAACGACCAATGTGTCTCAACATAGACACACCAGCTTTATAGTTGATGGCAAAAACGTACATCCCAGACTATATTACTCTAACCCCACACTTCTCTTTATTCCATTACTCCAAAACAAGCCATTATCGATATTGAGAATAAATAATCATTATAAATAATATGAAGATAAAAGGGAATAAACATTTTATATAAAAGGGAAACTTTCTATAAATAGAAACTTACTAATTTTAGAAACTTACTTAAAATAGAAAGTCTTATAGAAAATACGTAAGTTATTAAAATAAGTGAAATGTGTAAAAATAGCATTTCTAACGAAATTAACATTTTATTATTATCGTCGTTATCGTAACTTTATTATATTTCTAAATTCGTTTCTCAAAACATAAAGAAAATATAGTAAGTCAATATAGAGGATTATAATTCATTACTCAAAACATAAAGAAAATATAATAAGTCAATATAGAGTATTATATACTCCCTCCGATTCACAAAGATGTTCCCCTTTGTTTAATATATGTGAGGTATATTTTAATCAAAGGGGAAGATCTTTGTGAATTAGAGGGAGTAAATAATTAGGAAATCGAGTTAAAATTATAGATTTAAGAAAAGAGATGTTTTAAGAAAAACGATATCAAAATTAATTGAATCAACGAGTTTTATAAATAAAATGAGAGTTACAAAGACTTCAAATTATTTTTAATAAATAGCTTTTATTAATAAATAATACGGATTTTAATAAAAATAGTCAATCGGAAATAATTAGTGAAAATAGTCTCGATTAAAAATATATTTAAAACTAAATCGACTATTTTCTCATTTATTAGTATAAATCGTAAAACGTTAATTAATTTATTAAACAAGTGTACAAATCTCGATTATAATATAAAAATACGGTTTTGAGTCAAAATTATAACTTAACAAAATATGACGAAAATATGAAATCGATATTATTTAGTTACTAGTGTCACGATAGCCAACAAAATATTATAACGATCGTAAATAATCAAGTTACTAACGATTTGTAAAACGATATCGAAAACTTGTAAAATATTTATAAATACAATTTAAAAGAATATAATTAGCAATAATATATAGCTAAAATTAGAAAACCGAAGTTAAAATATTTACTACATACTACTACTCAAACATACGATATAAAATCGAGTAACGTCCTGAAGTTACCTTGAGCCGGAACGATAACTTCAAAGTAATTGCTCGTCTAATAGTCCAAGCTGCAGTCACACTCGAAAGTCGTCTTGACTCTTGTTCTACCAAATAGCTCGAGGCTCCAACGGGGCTCAGAAATATGTAGACACGGAAAGAAAGGAGTCGAAATAAGAGAAAGTTGGAAAAGAATAAAGTGACACGGAAAACGTAGCATAAATCACGAACAGGTTAATAGAACAACGGGCATAAGTCAATAGAAATCAGAACACGAAGAGGGACGAACGAAGGAGAGGAACGAACAAGTACACATCAGAAAGGGCGGCATCGGCATATGAAGGAAACACGGTAGTAGTAGTGCGAAAACCAATAGAATAAAAAGAAGAGTAACAAATCGATGACACGCGGACAGCAGCAACATTACGACGATTGAAAACCGAGGAACGCGAATAAACAGCATCAGAATAGTAGTGGGAAGACAACAACATCTGAGGAGTATCATTGACAGAAAAAGAACAACCTTAATCGAGACCGACAAGACGATGCTGCAGAAACAAAAGAGCGTGCACACAACAGCAGCATACACGTAGTTGAAACAGAAGAGGAACGAGGAAGAAAACAAAATGTCGGTGACAACAACAACCACAAACAGCAACCGCAGGACGAATACCAGTGAAACAGATGCGGAAGACAGCATCAATGAAGGATGACAACCACTGCAGCACTAATCACTAATGAAAGAAGAAAGAGAACAAGGACTGGTGCAATAAATAACAGCCAAAGAAGAAGGAGAATACGAACAATATACACGAGAAACAACAACGAAGACGGAACGAAAAGGGGTGCGATGAATAGAAGAAAAACGCAGCAACAATGTTTGGGATAAAATTCGCACCCTTAGGAGTGACGTGGAATTCTTCAAGTCAAAGGTCAAAGTCGAGAAGTCAAAGGATCAAAGGTGGAAAAGTCACGAAGTAATACTCGAAGAGTCCAAAGTCGTAAAAGTCAAGGATCCGACACGAGATAAGTCAACGAATCAACCCAACAGCAGCATTGGGCCAGAGAACAGCCAAATACCGAAGTGGGCCGAAGACAGCCCAACTGCCCGAAGTAACCCTACCCCAAGCACAAGACCTAGTCAAATAACCACTCCCTAGAATCTAGGAAAGGCCACCAGAGCAGGAGAGAGATCAGGAGGAAAAATAGGAAAACAACGGCTAAGAGGAAGAGATGGAATATAAGTACAACGACAACAGAAGCATGGGGACAACTTAATTTTTCAGCACACTTCAAACCTAATATACAAAGCATACTAGCAAAATATACTCTCCGAGAACCCAAAATTGATACTTGTATTCTTTACTCGTTTTCTCCATTCATAGTAGACCTTTGGCGGGATTCCGACTCCCCCCGCGGTTTTTCCCACATTGGGTTTCCGCGTCACCAATTTTCGTGTCTTCTTGCTTTCTTTCGTTGTTTGTTCATTCGTTGATTCGATTCATTCCGTTGTTTCGTGAAACGTTAGCCCGATCACTTTAACCCACAACTTAAATCGTAACCCTTTAAATTTTTACCAAAACAATTTGGCGCCCACCGTGGGGCAAAGTGATCGTTTGCTAGCCAAAATTCTGCAGTAAAACCACCTACCGTCATGTCCGGATCCAATCAGAACCCTGTCAGTAGCCAAGATGCCTCCACCCAGCCTGCTGGAGGAACACCATCCTCAGGGGCAGCAAGCCAGCCCATCACACTATCCACTCAGGCGACCCCTGTCAGTCTGACGGCAGGACCTACACCGGCAACCTCCAGACCACCTCAAGGGCCCCCGACATCAAGGACGCCCAACCCCTTCAGAACCAGTAAGGAGGGTACGCCATCCAAGACACCGGCTCATGGAGGGTTGTTTGGAGATGCGCTCAGGATTCCGTCAGCCCCAGACCCTGTGATGGAGATACTTCAGGGGATCAATACTCTGCAGCAAGCGGTGAAGACCTTGCAGAAAGACAACCGGGACATTAGGGCTCAGATAAAGGCGGTATCAAGGCTGCCACCTACTCCGGTCCAACCGTCGCTAGAGAGATTGCCTATGGTATCTGGAGAAGAACCGAGCTCCCACAGAGAACCCGCCGTCAGTGGGCAGATCTCCAGGATGATTCCACAGGAGGTGGTCACCAGGCTGGATCTGGAACTATCACCACCCATCCAAACCATTACGCCACAAGGGCTAGGCTATCTGACCCGGGGTCCCACACCCGACAGATCGCACGTCTCAGGTAATCTCTTCTCCGGCATCGAAAACCGAGAGACTAACTCGTTATCTCTTACAGGTACCCCAATCCATCAGACGCCGGGATGGCAACCAGGAATGCACCCTTTGTCCAACAACCAACCCTCTGGAGGGGCATGGGCAGCATCTACCCCCAGCCAACAGGCGCCAAGATCGCAGCCAGAAGCGCCAATCCACCCGTCGACTGTCAGCAACAGTCCACTCCCTGGAGCGAATTGGCCATCCAGAGCCTCGTTCCAGCAAGCACCAGAGTGGCAACTCAGACCTGAAGTAGCTGCATTCCCTCTACCGCCTCCTCCAAACAATCTACACCTTGGAGGACCCCAAACAGGCAGTACACCTTTCAGCTTTTTTCCTCCTGCTTCTAACCCTCTTACAGGAACCAACAGTACTGCAGACCAACAGTCCCAAGAACTGAAGGAGCTAAGGGAGTTGATCAATAAAATTCCTGGAATGTCGCGCCCCCTGGAGAGAGCAGCCAGAGACAGCTATGCAGACTCGCCTTTCACCGATGAGCTGGCCTACGTTGCTGTGCCCAAGGGCTTTGTGCCACCAGCCATGACGCTCTATGATGGCACTGCAGACCCCTTGGACCACATCAACCAGTACAAGCAAAAAATGATGGTGGTAACCGGCACAGGGCCTCTGAAGGAAGCTTGCATGTGCAAAGGATTCCGCTCCACCCTCTCAGGAGCAGCCCTTCACTAGTTCGTTGGTCTACCGAACAGAAGTATCACCTTCTTTGCTGATCTGGTTAATGCTTTCAACCAACAATTCGCCATCAGCAGAAAACCGGAGAAGCAAACTAGTGATCTGTACCGGGTAATGTAGAGATTCGAAGAATCTACGCGAGATTTCCTCAACAGATTCAATAGGGAGAAAGTAACTATTCCCAGATGTGATGTGGCCACCGCCATCGAAGCTTTCCGTCAAGGGCTCCTCCAAGATTCAGATCTTTACAAAGATCTCACCAAGTATCCCTGCGCTACATTCGAAGACGTGCAGACCAAAGCATTGGCAGCCATCAGGCTAGAGGAAGATTCAGGCCCCAGAAGGGCTACCTATGGTTCTGAGCATGTTTCCAGGAAGGCACCAACCGAGAAGAGGGGCGAAAGATCCAAGCCCTACGACAGAAATGTTCACAAGATCTCTGAAGAAAAAGATTGGAAGGAGAGCCCAGGACTCCCACCTAAAATAAGCGAGTACGGGTTCTCTACCAACCTTGCCGGACTGCTCAGGGCCCTAAAAGAGTTGGGGCGCAAAGTCAGGTGGCCCAGGAGACAGGAGTATACCAACGACCGTAGAGAGACCAGCAAGAGGTGTGAGTTCCATGATGATATTGGGCATAACACCGAAGAGTGTGTCCTCCTCAGGAAGGAAGTGAAGTACCATTACGATCAGGGAAATCTGGATCACCTGATGTCTAGAAACTCCAGCAGAGTAAATGCGGCAGAGCAGGTGCTGCCTTCGCCCCCTCCGCTGTGCACCAAAATTATCAATGTAATCGATCGGAACTGAGCGGTCTAACTTACTCAGCAGCTAAAAGGCACGATTCCCACTCCAGAGGAGACAAGCCAGAGCACTCCTGCAGAATCAGCTGTCCAGACCTTCCAGCCGTCACCTTTGATGAATCTGATGCGGAATCATCTCCAGAATCCCACCATGATGCCCTAATCATCACGCTCTCCATAGGGAACTGCACTGTGAGGAAGATACTGGTGGACACCGGAAGCTCTGTCAACCTTATCATGTTAGAAACCTTGCAGAACATGGGATTCAGTGAGGAAGACCTGAGCAAGAGAGCGGTTCCCCTTATAGGATTCAGTGGGGAAACCAAATATTCCCTGGGAGAAATTACAATTCCCACCTACGCTGGAGGTGTAAACAAGCAGGTACGGTATTTGGTTATTGACGGTCCGTCCACCTACAACGTGATCCTGGGAAGACCGTGGATACATGAGATGAAGGCCATCACATCCACCTACCACCAGTGTTTGAAGTTCCCCACACCCTGGGGAGTGCAGAAGATCAGCGGTGATCAGAGGGAAGCCAAAGACTGCTACAGAGTGGCGCTGAAGAAGACGGCAAGTCCTCCAGCATAGCAACTACAGAGTCTTCACCTACCTCTGCAGGAGTATCTAGAGCCCCCTCAGGCGGAGATAGATGAAGTCAACTTAGACAAACAGCACCCAGAGCGAAAAGTGCTAATCGGTTCAGAATGCACAGGTAATATTCGACAAAACCTTATTGAACTATTCAAAACTAACATGGATTGTTTTGCGTGGTCTCATGATGATATGGTAGGAATAGATCCGAGTATCATAACTCACAGGTTAAGCGTGGACCCGAGCTACAAGCCAATCCAGCAGAAGAGGAGGAAGTTTGCTCCAGAGAGGAACCAAGTCATAAACCAGGAGGTAGATAACTTGCTGGCTGCCGGAAAAATCAGAGAAGTTAAGTACCCAGAATGGCTATCCAACGTGGTAGTAATACCAAAGAAGAACGGCAAGTGGAGAGTGTGTGTTGACTTCACCGACCTGAACAAGGCATGCCCAAAGGACCCATTCCCCCTGCCGCACATAGATGCCATGGTAGATGCCATGGTAGATGCCACAGCAGGCCATGAGATGCTGACCTTCCTCGATGCATGGAGCGGATACAACCAAATCAAGATGCATCCATCAGATCAGGAGAAAACTGCGTTCAGATCTGAGAGAGGTATATATTGTTACAATGTTATGCCTTTTGGTCTGAAAAATGCAGGATCCACCTACCAAAGGCTGGTCAACATGATGTTCAAGAAGCAAATTGGCAATACCATGGAGGTGTATATTGATGATATGGTCGTCAAATCCAAGCAAGCCTCACAGCACACTGCCCATCTAGAAGATGCTTTCAACACCCTGAGAGAGTACAAGATGAAGTTAAACCCATCAAAGTGCACGTTCGGAGTATCCTGTGGGAAATTTCTGGGGTACATGGTCACCCAGAGGGGAATTGAAGCTAGCACAGAACAGATCAAAGCCATCCTGCAGTTGGAGTCTCCACAGAAACCGAAGGATGTGCAGCGATTGACCGGAAGGATTGCCGCCCTGAATAGGTTCATCTCCAGGTCCTCAGACAGGTGCCGTTTATTCTACGATATCCTGAGGAGGGCCCAAAGATTCGACTGGACATAAGAGCACGAGAAAGCATTCACGGAGTTGAAGCGCTACCTGAGCACCCCACCACTTCTGTCAAAACCGGAACCTGGAGAGCCGCTCTTTTTATATTTATCAGTAACTGAGGTGGCGGTTAGTGCAGTATTGATAAGGGAGCATGAAGGAGCACAACACCCCGTCTACTATGTCAGTAAGTCTCTGCTTCCTGCAGAGACCAGGTACACGTCCCTTGAAAAACTTGTACTTGCGCTTGTTACCGCGTCATATAAACTGCGTCCCTATTTTGAGTCACACGTTATATCTGTAATAACAAATTACCCGCTGAAAACTATTATGAGAAAACCTGAGTTGTCAGGTAGGATGGCAAAATGGTCTATGCACTTGAGCGGCTTTGATTTGAGGTTTGTCCCCAGAACAGCAATCAAATCCCAGGCATTAGCAGATTTCATATCCGACTTCAGCCCCGCACTGCAGACACAAGCAGAGAAAGATATCATCCTTCTGGAAGAAAACAAGGGCGAACAAGTGTGGAAGCTCAACGTAGATGGCGCCTCAAACATGAGAGGATCTGGAGCAGGGTTGGTGCTCAGGTCACCTCAGGGAGACCTCATAGTTCAAGCAGTCCGATGCGAGTTCCGAACAACAAACAATGAAGCAGAATACGAAGCTTTGATCCTGGGTCTCCAGTTGTCCCAAGATCTTAAAATAACGCAACTGGAGGTGTATGGTGATTCCCAACTGATAGTCAACCATATGAACGGTTCGTACGCGGCGAAGGATTCAAAGATGATGGCTTACCTTGAAGTGGCAAAAGACCTCTCCCTGAGGTTCACAGAGTTCTCAATCAACCAAGTTCCGAGGGAGCAAAACGTAGAAGCAGACGCCCTAGCAACTCTGGGGGCAACCTTCAAACCAGGAGAAGTATCCACCATACCCATAGTCCATGTGCTGGAGCCAGCAATCCAAAGAGGTACACAGGAATAAAGAACACCAGAAGGTGATTCACCAGATCAAGGGCTGCAATGGTTTCAGGAAGCAAGGATCTGCAACACCACAGCAGAACCAGAAGAGATCTCTGACTGGAGAAAACCCTACAAAGACTGGCTGCAAGACGATATCCTGCCAGCAGACAAGAGAGAAGCACGAAGTTTCAGAATGAAGGCATCCAGATATACCCTCATTGATGGCGTGGTATTCAAGAGATCGACCGCTGGGCCATATCTAAGGTGCCTAAGCCAGGAGCAAGCAGAGATGGTAATGCATGATCTCCACAGCGGAGAATGTGGAAATCATGCAGGGGGGCAAGAGTCTATCCAACAAAGCTCTTCACCAAGGTTACTATTGGCCAACAATGCGCAGGGACGCCAAAGAATACGTTAAAAAATGCGACGCCTGCCAAAGACATGCACCAGTCAATCACCAGCCAGCAGAGCCGTTGCATCCAATAGTCTCTCCTTGGCCCTTCATGAAGTGGGGAATGGATATTGTGGGCAAATTGCCAAGAGCACCAGGAAACAAAGTCTTCATGCTCGCAATGACCGACTACTTCTCCAAGTGGATAGAAGCAGAAGCATTCCCTCAGGTGACTGAGAAGCAGGTTATATCCTTTATTAAACGTAACATTATCTGCAGGTTCGGAGTTCCCTCAGAAATCATCTGCGACAACAGATCCCAATTTATTGGCAATAAAATGGAAGCCTATTGCGCCAGGTGGAACATCGCTCTCAACAAGTCTACTCCCAGAACTCCGCAGTCCAATGGTCAGGCGGAATCCAGCAACAAGATTGTGATGGACAACCTGAAGAGGAGGCTGGAGGAAGCAGGGGGCAGATGGGCAGAGGAACTTCCCTTGGTGCTGTGGTCCGACAGAACTACGCCTAAGGTGGCTACTGGGCAGACACCTTTTAGCTTGGTCTTTGGTGCTGAGGCGGTCATTCCTGCAGGGGTAAGGGTACCCACTCACAGATATGGCTGCACAATAGAAGAAAGAAACCAGGTTGAAATGGCAAACAGTTTAGACACCATAGACGAACTCAGAACTGATGCCCAGATCAGAATGGCCTCCTACAGGCAGACAGTCGCCAGAAGCTACAACAAGAATGTTAAAGTCAGAATCCTGCAGGAAGGAGACCTAGTCCTCAGGAAAGTATTCCAGAACACCAGAAACCAACAAGCGAGGAAATTCGCTTATAACTGGGAGGGGCCCTACCAAGTGGAGAAAGTAGTTCGAAATGGAGCATACCGACTTATGACCATGGAAGGAGAGATCATCCAAAAACCGTGGAACATAGTACACTTAAAAAAATACTTCTTCTAAATAAAAATCACCAGAAGCAGGGGCCACTGTTGCCAGAGCTAAGACATTCAATCTGCCAGGTACGCCTCCACCAGAACCCAGGTTCAATCTCATCTCTCGTCTTTTTTTTAATCTACCCTACCTTCCAAAAGTACTTCCTGTTTGCATAAGTCTTTCACGATTTTCTTCATCTTTCCAATCTCTCCTAAAACTTAGCTCACTTTTATACCTCAAAATTTATTTCGATTTTCATGTAACTTAAAAGAATTAATTAGATTCTTACCATTTTCAAATCCAGAAATTTGAAACCTTTTTCATGTATTTTCAAGATTCAATTTTTGTTTTTAAGTTTCTTTTCACATGTTTTCATTTTATTCTCTCTTGGTACCACTAAAATTGAATTTCTTTTCACATGTTTCCATTATATTTTCAACTTAAATTGACAACTGATCTGGTGGAGCGTATAATTTCCACAGAAGGCGTGCGTCTTGTGCTGAGTGCCTACAACCAGGGCATTACAAGTCCCCTGCGCCACTCAGCACCCACGCAAAGCGTGGCACCTCCGACTGAGTGGGCAAACAAAACCCCAGGCCACCAACCATCATGGGTCGACCACACAGACAAAGGCATGCATACAAACAGCTGACAACAACCAAACAAAACAAACACCACAAAGTAAGTAAACAAGTACCATAAAAGCAAGTTCAGAACAATTCTGCTCCCTTGAGCAGAAAAAGGATTCAGGTATTCTGCTCCCTTGAGCAGAAAGAAAATTCAGAACATAACAAATTTTTTAACAGAATATATTTTTTGCCACACAGGGCCAAAGATAACAGAAAGTAATAGGCTGAACAACCTAGATATTATCCTCAGGAGGAAGAGAGGCGAGGGGCTCCACCACCACAGCATCAGCAGTTGTCACCACAGGTCCAGGCATCTCCTGAGCGGCAGGAGGGGAGAAAACTGACTCCTCCACTGCTTCCTCTCCCTCCTCAGCCAGCATCTCCAGGTCAAAGCCATTGGGGAATTCCGCCTGCATCCTCTTCTCCAGAGCAGCTAGGTCCCAGTTCACGTGCTTCCCCTCGGTGTAGGCATTAACCATCTGGATCTCGGTGCTCAGAGCAGACCAGCTAAGAGCCCTAACCATATTCTCCTGCAATGCCGCCACCTTCCCCTGGAGATCGGAGTTGGCATCCTGAACCTTAGCAAGCTCAGCCTTCATCTCCTCAGCGGCCTCCTTTTGCTTCCCCTCCTCAGCAAGCTGCCTCTTGGCCTGCTCCAGTTCCCCCCTCGGCTTTGTGGCCTCCTCCTTAGCCTGATTGACCTCCTCCTCCAGCTTCATGACCCTCTCTTTGGCTTGGCCGGCCTCCTCCAGCAGTCGAGCATTATCCGACTGAAGTTGACTCCCCATATCCCTAAGGTGAGATATGCCAGCTTTCACATAAATAGCCATCTGGAGAATCTGAACAGCATCACAACAGTCAGTAATACAGTCTAAGTTGAAAATAACTCAAAGCCAGAAAAACAGAATCACCTCAAAGCCATGGGCAGCGATGTGGGCTGCCGACTCAATCAGGGGCTCTCTAGCCATTATAGCCTCAGAACCAGGGAAGAGGAATTGGTCCAGAACAGACAGATCCTCCAAATGCCTGATAGTCCCAAAGTTCCTAGGGAAGGTCATGGTGACCTCATCAGAACCGCATCCGGCGGAGTGAGGAACAAAGGGCTGAGGAGAATCGGGGACATGAATCACATGTGGATCCTCTGCAGAGTCAGCCCGTGTTGAAGGAGAAGAGCTACGTTTCCTTTTCGAGCTAGTCGAGGGAGCGGGGGAGGAAGCAGAACCCTTCCTGGAAGAAGAGTGGGTGGCCATACTTTTCCTCCTGATCCGATCTAGGGTCATGGGAGCTCTTGCACTACCTAAGGGGAACAAGTGCACAGTATAAAGTTCCGCAAAAGTTGACAAAGGAAAACAAAGCATGAGTCTCCTCAGCAAAACGACCCTCACCAGAAGACATTGTATCGGCAAAGGGAGGACAGGTATCGTTGGCAGAGGGGACGAACAAGCTGTTGAAGGAAAGTTGTTCGGAGGTCAAGTCGGAAAGCTTGGCAGCAAAATCGAGGAGCGGCGCTACCTCTTCCGGTTGCTGGAGACCTACAACACGAAGCCAATAAGAACCATAAGTAGGCGAGAAAACTAAAAAGCTGAGAACACGATGAGTACCTGTGACGGGTCCCCACTCGGAAAACAGGTAATCACAAGGAAGGGGAGAAAGAGAATCGGCCTTCACGAAGATAAAATCCCTAAACCATTCCGCGTCAGGAGGGTTGGGGGGGAAGATTATACCCGGAAAATTCTTGTCCTTTACCCGCATGGTCACCTGACCGCATCCCAGGGGTCTTACCTGGAACACGGCGCAGATATCAAGCAACGAGAAGTTCTTCTGATAGCGAGAGTTCAAAACGCAGAAGGACAAAAGTACCCTCCAGGTGTGAGGAGCCAGTTGACAAGGGGCCAGTTTATAGAGGGTCAAAAGTTCTTGGACTAGAGGGGGAAATGGGAAGCGAAGACCCAAGAGGAACGGATAGGCATACATGCAAATCCACCCAGGACGGATGAAATTTGCCTGTTGCCCAGGAGAAGGAAAGTAAACCTCAACCTCTTCCCCAAAGCCGAAGATCTCTCTGACGAGGGAGAGATCCCTGTCAGTAAAGCTAGAGTCGCAAGAATGTTTCTTGCCTAAGATGGAGGAAGGGGAGAAGGTCATCGTCGGCGGCGATGAAGAGAGGGCGGACGATTTACCTCGGTTCGATTTGGGAGCCATGGGTGAGACAAAAATAACGAATAAAAGCAAGGGAAGTCACCTGATAAGTGTGGTTTGTAGTGCCTATTTTGTTGTGTTTTGGTCCCATTTCCTTGTAGAATCGCTCCTTGGGAGCGGTTTAGGGGCTTCTTATGCTTTCTTTAGTTCATTTCAGGTTCCCGAGACCGATTTGGAAGAGTTGGAGCGATTCCGACTCGATACATACACATTTTGGAGCCAACGGAGTAGAGGAACGATGACTCGATGCCTTGGAATCGACCCCGAGACCTCGGGATCCAATCCCGAGCCTCCGAGACGTAATCCCAAGTCCCGAGAATCGACGAGAAGCCCATGAGAGGCAAGGAGGGACCAAAGATCTCTTAAGGGAGGCCTACAAAGACCCATCCCGTTCGGGATGGCCTCATCCCGTTCGGGATGAAGGGAACATGAAGCACGGCTACTGTGAGCCCATCCTGATCGGGAAGGTCCTTCCCAACCGGAAAGGATGGCCCATCCCGATCGGGACCAAGCCTTCCCGACCGGGAAGGGTCAGTTACAGCCCGCATTGTTTTCTTTCTTCTCCTTTCCATTTGTAACCTTATATATACCCCCCTCTTGTATTAAGACACTATCTGATGTTATCTTATGTTATATCCTTAAAACCCTAGACTACTTTAGGTTAGATTAGATTAGATTAGTGTAGATTAGTCGATAATTAGTAGTTAATCATAGATTAGTACTTGTATTAAGGGAATTCTTCAAGATCCACTCAAGATTGACAACCTTGGGTGTTTGTTTTGGGTTTTCTTCATTAATGCAAGTTTTGTTCTTTCTTCTCCTCTAGTGTGGTATAATCCTCTTCTCTTTTTACTCTTTATCTTGTTTTAATTATCCAAGTTTTAATCTTTGATTGTTGTTTATTGTTTTCACTAGTTTATAGATGTTTGTTTTGTTTCTTATGATGATTCTCCTTGTTAGTGTTAGTTGTAGTTGGATTATGTTAGAGTAGTGTTCTTTCTAGGGTTAGTAAGGTGATATTGGGTGATTAAGGGATTGTTGGAGATGTTGGTGGAAGATTTGGGTTTCCTCTTGTATGATGCACATCACATGTTTGTTGAAATGCTTGATCGACTAAGTATGTACGAATGCTTATTTTTCTTGCTTTTCTTTTGTGGGTGTTAGTTTGTTGTGGGTTCGGTCCCCTCACTAAGTTGCGAGAGCCCGGTGAGGACGACCCCTAGGTCGGTCTAAGTCGCGAGAGCCCGGATTCGACCTAGGCCTATAGCGCGCTAGAACCCCGTTTGTGTTGTGTATCGCCGAGATGGGTTTTAGGTGGAACCTCTAAGTGAGTCTAAGATGCGAGAGCCCGGACCAACCTAGATCACCCTACTACCTCCTTCACTCTAGTCCTCCCTTGACCATTCCGTTACCCCTTTGACCCCGACCTAATCCTAGCCCGTTCTCCTTAGTTGTTCTTCTTAGTCATAGTCTAGTCTTATCCCCTTCTTATCATTCTTTAGTTTAGCTCATTGACTTAGTCTCGTATTTGGATCGACCTAGTCTAGACGCCTCTTACCGTCCCCGTGGATTCGACCCGACTTACCCTATCTACCCTAGTTAGGATTAGCCGGTTATTTTATTGACAGTTGGGACGTGACGAATCCCTTCCCATCAATTTGGCGCCGTTGCCGGGGACGGTGCTAGTTTGGACTTTGTTTTCCTATTTGCTTGGCTTTGTCTTTGTGTTGTGTTTTTCTTTTTTCTTTTTGTTACTTTGCTTCTTGTGTGTGTGTGGTTTATTTCTTTCTTGTCTAGTGCCCAAAAAGCACTAGACTTCTCACGTTTGTTCTTAGTCTACAGTTTGTGCTTAGAGGTGGTGATTATCTTCTTCTTGCAACTCAGAGCCGCTTAAACGGACGGTTGCTAGAATGAGTGGTTTCCAACCGGGTATGGACTACGATTTTCGAGCAAGCATGGGGTTTGATCTAAACTCCACACACTCGGGAGCCGATATGAGCTACCACTCTTCTTCCATGAACCAAAGCTATGACATGACGTCCCCCTACCATAATCAAGCTTCTTGGGGTAATCAAGACGGGTATGATCTTCAAGGTTATAAAAACGGCTACCAACAAGTGAATGACTATCACTCCTACGATCATGGTGGCTATTACTCGAGTTATGATTGTGAACCCACCATGTTCAATCAAGATTCACCATATGGAAGCCAATACCCTCAAGACCCACAATATTACCCTCCACCCCAACCACAATATGAACCCTATGACCCACAATACTACCAATCACCCCAACCTCATTACCAACAATATGATGCCCCACCCCTTGGGCATCATCAAGATTATCAAGGAGCTTTAAAAGACCCCAATGATCACCAATTACCCGAAACGGAGGTGTTTCATTCTATGCTTCAAATGCAAAGGAGCATCCAAGAAATGGCCATTCAATTAAAAAAGGAACAAGATGATTTAATGGTCCAAATGCGAAGGGCAAACGAGGCGAGGAATGCTCAATTAAATGCATTATCGGTTCAAGCCGTAATGTCTTTATCCCGAGCATCGTATTTAGATGGAGGGTGCCCACTTGAGAAAGAGGAGCAACCGAATAACGAAGCCGCCGAGGTAGTTCCCTTTGATAGAGAAGTTTGCTTTGAAGAACCTCAATCGTCTACCCAAAAAGAGACGAATGAGGAGATGACCCTTGGTGAAGGCAACATTGGTGAGGAATTGGAGGAGGATAGTGAGTGGGATGGTTTGGTGGAGTTTGTAGAGTTGTTGGGTGAAATTGTTAACCTCGAGTTGCCCTTGTCCGAGAACGTGGATAGGCATCATGAGCCCCTTGCTAGTACACCGAGAGATGACTTGGAAGAGATTGAAACCGCCGGTAGAAGTTTCGATTCTCCTGTCCAAGATGATGTGGGGCCGAGTGATGAAGATGGGGAACCACAACTTGAGGAAAGTGTGGGGGTGTGCATTGAGGAGATGAGCCAAAACCGCTTTTTGTGCCTTGTTTCTTAGAGATGAAGCTTGCTTGTGATTGGAGGCGATGCTTAGGGAGGAAGAGATCGGTGGAGCTCGTAGGATGGATAGACCCCGGAGGCAACTTTGAAGATGATTTTGGGTCTAGGGATTCCTACTTCTTGCCTCCTCCTTGGAGGCCGTGGAGGTCGGTTAAGCTCGAGCGCTTCTTGGGCCTTCACTACGATGTCGGTAGCGCGTTCGATTTGCTCCTCCATGCCCTTGAGGGCTATGGTTGAAGAATGGAGTCCACCATCCTAGGTTTGACGGAGTTCCTAAAGAACCGTCATGTTGTATATTCCCCTCTCCTCTTCTTTAGAGTACTTGTGCTTGTATTTGTGATTTTTGTTTCTTAGACTCTTTTGTTTTTGTGGTATTCTTGTAATTGTTTTGGTATTTCGATGAGCGATGTGAGGGAGCGAATTTGATGTGTACTTTGAGTTTATTATGATAGGTGAAGTGAAGGTGACTCCTAGAAAGGAGTAGTTGATGATGGAGTTTGGTTTAAGAGCGAGGAAGTCGGTTTTTGAAGCTTATGATAAGCTTTTGGGCTTGGGGAAGCAAAGAAGACTCATCCCGACCGAGAAGAGGGCTTCCCGACCGGGAGGGATGAGGAATCCCGACCGGGAAGGAGCCATCCCGATCGGGATGAAGGTGCAAAAATTCGGACTCACTGGAGTGCATTCC
This sequence comes from Agrostemma githago, assembly GCA_958450325.1. Lineage (NCBI taxonomy): Eukaryota > Viridiplantae > Streptophyta > Magnoliopsida > Caryophyllales > Caryophyllaceae > Agrostemma > Agrostemma githago. Next base: position 28,531,982 of record OY288254.1, on the reverse strand, counting down.
CGACCGGGACGAGAGCTTCCCGATCGGGAAGGGTTTATCAACCCGATCGGGACCATCCATCCCGACCGGGATGGTCCCCTTGACTCCACCCATCCATTATACCCCCTTTCAACCTCCCTACTCCTCCTTACTCCTATCATATGACCCGTACACCTCACTTTACACACCGAGATCCACATCAAATCCCACCCCCTACCATTACTACCCAATCCATGCGGTTTTATCAAGCTTGAAGCGGGATGACAACAAAGAAGACAAGCAACGTGCCTAAATTGATCTATGAGACGATAGAGAGAGTGAGTTGCTAACCTATGGTACGGCAACTATCCTTTCTTTTCCGTTTTTGTTGTCGCTTGTTTTCCTTTGTTTATTCCCTTCCCCTTGTACACTTTCGTGTCTTGATGTCATGGTGGCCTTCGAGGCCTCGGTAGTTGTTGCTCCCGACTCTCGATGATGTGATTACATCGAGAGTCATTTCAAAAATCCAAATTTTACAAGTTTTTCACTTTCTTTTTCGAGGATTTAGTCGGATTTAGGCGGAATCCGGGCTAGGTGACTTGATTACACCTAGCCCTCCCCTCCCATTTCCTATTATTTCCTTCTTTTTATTTCTTCCCCCATCCATATCTTTTTCTCGTCTCGGCCCATGGTGACTTGACTACACCCCGGCCGGACACCTTCTACCTTTTCTTCACTTTATTTTTGATTTTTAGCTTTATTTTCGTAGTTTCTTTTTCTTTCTTTTGTCTCTCCGCACCCTACGATCGAGCATGAGGACATGGCTCGATTTAAGTGTGGGGGAGCGATATTCTAGTATAGTTAGTTTTATTTTCTTAGTTTTTCGAAAAAATCTTAAAAATCCCTAAAAATTTGAAAAAATTTCACAAAAATCAAAAAGATTTTTCTTTTGTGTGTTTTCCCTTTGTGTCTTTGTGTCTTTGTGTCGTGTTGTTTGTTTTGTTGTGTGTTTGCCCTCTTTTCCTTATAGGTTGCTTGAATCACCGCTAACTTTGGAGAGCTTCCAAGACTTCCGGTAACATCTCTTCACCCCTTTTTCCTCTTTGTTCCTTGTGGAGTTTGGAGGATTTGTGTGTTGTGGTGTGCTGATCGGGTGGAGCTTTGTAAAGTTTGAGGTTGATTTGGAGACTTGTTTGGATGATAGGGGTGGTGTTTGTTTTGTCTATGTGTTTTGTTTTACCTTATTTTGTTCTTGTTTTGCTGCTTTTGTTTCTTTTTTCTTTCGTTCTCGTTGAGACTTTGTTTTGTGTTTTGTTGTGTGTCTTGTGTGTAAATGGTTTTCGAAAACCCGGTTTAGAGGCTAGTGTGTGAGTGCTTACTTTCCCTTCCTAGTAGTGTAAATCGAGTCTTGGACTTTAATCTAGTAGAATGACCCTAAATCAATGAGTTCGTTGGTCCTTTACCTTGAGTCCACCTAGCTTACTAGGAATTTACTACGGGATTTGCACCTTTGACCATTATGACCACCCACGGTGTGAAAAGGCCTTGGTTACCGAGTCTCGTCCCTTAGGTGACCGTGTCTAGGATTGTTTGATTAGTCCAAGTTCTCCACTTTTTGTGGGTTTGAGAGGGAATGCGCAACCCCGACTTACCCATTCACCTACCTCCTACGCATCTCCACACAATAAAACGCAATTTGATGATTTCTACCTTTCTTGTCATACAAAGGAAATGCCAACAAAGCCAAATCTTGCCAAAAAGGGCAAAGAAAAAGAAAAGAAAAGGAAAAAAAATGAAAGAAAGAAAAGAATGAAGAAAAAGAAAAGGCACAAAAGCCAAAAAGAAAATAGAAAAGAAGAAAAAAAGAAATGGCATGGCAACAAACAAATCAAAATGTCGAAAAGAAAGAAAATGCCAAAAGAAAACCCGTCTCCCAAAAAGAAATCCCCACAAAAATAAGCCTTTTTCTGACTTTTACCGTGAAGAGCCTACCAAAGGACCGAGTCCCGAGGAAGGATGATAGCGGCATTAGTCGGTCTTCCCTCATTTTGCATGTTTTCCACCTTTTTACTTGGACTAGTTAGGCGGTCTTGGACACGGGACGACCCTCTTGGCTCACGCTAAAGGGGGCGGGGTCTCACTTACCTACAATGACGACTAACACCGTGGTTCTTCACTTTTCCACTCCGCCGATCGTCCCGTAGTACGTTTTTAGAAAGTTAGGAGGACCTAGGTAAGTTACCAACGTTTTTATTGCTTGATCGTCATACTATTAGGGTTTAGTTCACCTTGGTTTGTATTGCTAGCTTGGGAACGTTGTCACTTACCTCGAGTCCTAAACCAGTGTTTCATTCACCGCTTTTTGAGGGAAGCGGTATTTGTTTTCTTTTGGGTGCAACCGATTATGTGTTTGTTTGTGTGTTTGTTTGTTTGTGTGTTTTGTGTCCGGTTGCATCCACAGTTTTGTCGCAAGACCCAACTTGCCTTGCGGAGTGCACCTTCCCTCTAAGTGCACTCGCGTGAGTTGAAGGGGCGTAGGGTCCGCTAATACCCACTCGGATAGTTTAGAAGTAGTATTTGCTTACTCGAGGGCGAGTAAGGGTTAAGTGTGGGGGAGTTGATAAGTGTGGTTTGTAGTGCCTATTTTGTTGTGTTTTGGTCCCATTTCCTTGTAGAATCGCTCATTAGGAGCGGTTTAGGGGCTTCTTATGCTTCCTTTAGTTCGTTTCAGGTTCCCGAGACCGATTTGGAAGAGTTGGAGCGATTCCGACTCGATACATACACATTTTAGAGCCAACGGAGTAGAGGAACGATGACTCGATGCCTTGGAATCGACCCCGAGACCTCGGGATCCAATCCCGAGCCTCCGAGACCTGATCCCGAGTCCCGAGAATCGACGAGAAGCCCATGAGAGGCAAGGAGGGACCAAAGAGCTCTTAAGGGAGGCCTACAAAGACCCATCCCGTTCGGGATGGCCTCATCCCGTTCGGGATGAAGGGAACATGAAGCACGGCTACTATGAGCCCATCCCGATCGGGAAGGTCCTTCCCAACCGGGAAGGATGGCCCATCCCGATCGGGACCAAGCCTTCCCGACCGGGAAGGGTCAGTTACAGCCCGCATTGTTTTCTTTCTTCTCCTTTCCATTTGTAACCCTATATATACCCTCTCTTGAATTAAGACACTATCTGATGTTATCTTATGTTATATCCTTAAAACCCTAGACTACTTTAGGTTAGATTAGATTATATTAGTGTAGATTAGTCGATAATTAGTAGTTAATCATAGATTAGTACTTGTATTAAGGGAATTCTTCAAGATCCACTCAAGATTGACAACCTTGGGTGTTTGTTTTGGGTTTTCTTCATTAATGCAAGTTTTGTTCTTTCTTCTCCTCTAGTGTGGTATAATCCTCTTCTCCTTTTACTCTTTATCTTGTTTTAATTATCCAAGTTTTAATCTTTGATTGTTGTTTATTGTTTTCACTAGTTTATAGATGTTTGTTTTGTTTCTTATGATGATTCTCCTTGTTAGTGTTAGTTGTAGTTGGATTATGTTAGAGTAGTGTTCTTGTTAGGGTTAGTAAGGTGATTAGGGTGTTAATTGGGTGATTAAGGGATTGTTGGAGATGTTGGTGGAAGATTTGGGTTTCCTCTTGTATGATGCACATCACATGTTTGTTGAAATGCTTGATCGACTAAGTATGTACGAATGCTTGTTTTTCTTGCTTTTCTTTTGTGGGTGTTAGTTTGTTGTGGGTTCGGTCCCCTCACTAAGTTGCGAGAGCCCGGTGAGGACGACCCCTAGGTCGGTCTAAGTCGCGAGAGCCCGGATTCGACCTAGGCCTATAGCGCGCTAGAACCCCGTTTGTGTTGTGTATCGCCGAGATGGGTTTTAGGTGGAACCTCTAGGTGAGTCTAAGATGCGAGAGCCCGGACCAACCTAGATCACCCTACTACCTCCTTCACTCTAGTCCTCCCTTGACCATTCCGTTACCCCTTTGACCCCGACCTAATCCTAGCCCGTTCTCCTTAGTTGTTCTTCTTAGTCATAGTCTAGTCTTCTCCCCTTCTTATCATTCTTTAGTTTAGCTCGTTGACTTAGTCTCGTATTTGGGCCGACCTAGTCTAGACGCCTCTTACCGTCCCCGTGGATTCGACCCGACTTACCCTATCTACCCTAGTTAGGATTAGCCGGTTATTTTATTGACGGTTGGGACGTGACGAATCCCTTCCCATCAATGGAGGAAGGGGAGAAGGTCATCGTCGGCGGCGATGAAGAGGGGGCGGACGATTTACCTCGGTTCGATTTGGGAGCCATGGGTGAGACAAAATTAACGAATAAAAGCAAGGGAAGTCCCCCGAGTAAACAGGAAGTACGGCGTGCGGCAACAGTAAACGGCGGAGAGCAAAGATGAAGGAGAGTTTGAATTTTGAAAAAGGGGTTTGGGTTGTGAGGGAAGTAGAAGGAGTAGGAGTAAATGGGAAGGGAGTTGGAGTAGCTGGAATAAAGAGGGAGAGGGAGTATGGGGAAATGTGAGTAATTATGAGGGCAGGGGGTAAAGTCATCATGAGGAAGGAGAAGAGTCAGTTAGGAAAACGAGAAGTGACAGACTCAAAGACAAACTCTGTGGAAGAGAATCGCCACCAGAACCGTAAACAAACCGAAATTCCCGCCTAAGATGAACTTAGTCGGAAATTTGGGGGCAATTGTTTGGGATAAAATTCGCACCCTTAGGAGTGACGTGGAATTCTTCAAGTCAAAGGTCAAAGTCGAGAAGTCAAAGGATCGAAAGTGGAAAAGTCAGGAAGTAATACTCGAAGAGTCCAAAGTCGTAAAAGTCAAGGATCCGACACGAGATAAGTCAACGAATCAACCCAACATCAGCATTGGGCCAGAGAACAGCCAAATACCAAAGTGGGCCGAAGACAGCCCAACTGCCCGAAGTAACCCTACCCCAAGCACAAGACCTAGTCAAATAACCACTCCCTAGAATCCAGGAAAGGCCACCAGAGCAGGAGAGAGATCAGGAGGAAAAAGAGGAAAACAACGGCTAAGAGGAAGAGATGGAATATAAGTACAACGACAACAGAAGCATGGGGACAACTTAATTTTTCAACACACTTCAAACCTAATATACAAAGCATACTAGCAAAATATACTCTCCGAGAACCCGAAATTGATACTTGTATTCTTTACTCGTTTTCTCCATTCATAGTAGACATTTGGCGGGATTCCGACTCCCCCCGCGGTTTTTCCCACATTGGGTTTCCGCGTCACCAATTTTTGTGTCTTCTTGCTTTCTTTCGTTGTTTGTTCATTCGTTGATTCGATTCATTCCGTTGTTTCGTGAAACGTTAGCCCGATCACTTTAACCCACAACTTAAATCGTAACCCGGTAAATTTTTACCAAAACAAACAAGAGGAGGAGAAAAGGGAGAAGAAGAAGTGGAGTGCAGCAACAATAAAACAACAACAACGTCGACGAGCGCAGAAACCAGATCCGAACCAAGAACAGAGGACAGCAACGAATCAGCAACAAAGACAACGTGACAGTAGAAGGACCAGCAAACAGCAATGGAACAATCATTAACTAACACACAACAGCAGCACGCACGACAAAACGAGACAAAAACGAAGAAGAAGAAAAGAAGCGACAGTACGCAGCAACAACAACACGAGACAGCAGCAGTTGAAAAACTGAGGAGGATGACGAGAAAAGAAGAAGGGGAAAGGAACGGAAAACAAAAGAAGTACCGTAACAGCATGTACGCAGCAGCGGCAGTAGTAGCAGCAGTGGTGGCGGCGGCAGCAGCGGCTAGCAGCGGCAGAGTTCGAAGATGATGATGGGGAACAATCGTTGTTGGTCGAAGAAGAACAAAAAGGGAGGATGAGGCGGAAGAAGAAGATGATGGAGGCTGGTATAAGGTGTGATTAATAATAATAAAAAAAAAGGAAGAGGAGATGACAGATGAAGGATGAAACGGTGGTCATTAAAAGTAAAGGGGGAGGTGAATGTAATAAGGTGGAATGAAGCGGTGGACAAGGCAGGCAAAGAGAATAGGGGATGTACACTAATAAACAAATAAAAAGAAGGGGAAATGGGATTAATCATCTCAAATAAATGAGTCGGTTAGAAAAACGAATTGGTTAAATGAATCGGGAGAGAAACGAATTCCGTAACTAAGTTTACTGACCCACGAGTTGAATCAAAACGAGTTAATAAAATTAAATAAATAATCGGACCGTAAGATAAAATGATTAAATAAATTATTCGAGACGAAAACGAAGTTAATAGAAATAAATAATTAGACGATTAAATAATATTTTCCGATAAATAATAAATTTTCGATAAAATGAATTAAATTGATTTCTCGAGGAAAGGAAATAAATGTTTTGACGAAACTTATTATAAATGCACTTCGAGACGAAAATAGAAATTCGAGTTTAAATATAAATAAATAAATAAATAATTTAGAATTTAAATTGTCGAAATGGATTTTCGATAAGAATTAAATTAAATGTATAAAATGAATCGAAACAAAAATAAAAATAGGTTTTAAATATAAGAAGAGTTTTCAAGACAAATAGAATTTTAGGAGTTTGAAATGATTAAACGATAAATTCGTTTTATAATAATTTTTAAGAATTACGAGTTAAATCGTAAATAAAATAAAATACGAATATAACTTTAAATTAATTTAATTTATAAAATCAGGGGTGTTACAGTGGTTGTAAATGTTTAAAGGCCGTTTTGTTTGGTAAGGCGACCTTTTTAGTGAACTGAAGTTGTCGTTGATTTGTGGAGTCGTCACCGAGTCAATTATGGGGACTCGGAAACCGTTCAAGTCAACTTTGATCCCTTGCCGGCTCAAAGTTGAGTGGCACGGGACCTAAAGATAAATACTTGTACCCTTAAGCACTCCATGCCTGGAACGACTCTCATTGCCAATGGTTTCGGACATCCGGAAACCGTCGATTCTGAGTAAGGGGTGAGGGTACGTATTGGGAAGCCAACATCCGATAGATGTGAACACCCAATCCTGCCCGCACTATAGCGGTCTCTACTAATCAATCGGTGGGCTGATATCCTAGTTCTTTTGTTGTGGTGGAAGTACTGTAACATCCGTTGTTTTAACCCTAAACCTTTTCCTATGTCGGTTGTTTAAAGACAAGAAACTTTTGTCGTTGAAGTAGTTGTGTTTACATTCTTTGCATGCGATTTAACGTGATAAGCAGGCCATGAAAAGATGCACGTAAAAGAGTAGAGAGTACTAGTATTATACGTATTAGCAAATCAGTTTTAACGCGATAATACGGATATTAGTCATTCTCGTGGTATACCTTACCTGGCATTCTGCTTAAGATGCGTCGGCTCGGTATTAATAGAGATGCGTCGAACCTAATAAGGTGAGCACCAGGACTAATACGGAACCCGACCATCACTTTGTTCAATTTTATTTATTTTACGTTTTGAATTCCGTGTTAGGTGATTTAGCATGCGATTATAAGGTCATAAAAGCAAGAAATCATACGAAAAACTGTAAATGCGAATGTAAGTAAATCACATGGTGAGGAGTTGCACCCTCGGAGTATACACTAAACGGGACTCCATGCATAGATAGTTTGAGAACGGATCTCGAAATTACTCGGGTCTATTTAGTGTGTTTTAGTGTTTGCGGTTGAAGTTGGGACGTTACGTATTTTAGTAGATGTTTGTGGGCCTAGTGCCCAATCAAGTGTAGTCGTAGTGCATAATAATAGAAAATGCGAATATGGAAAGTTTTGTTTAGATAGCAACCTAGTGACGATACGACTTCGACAGGCGGATCCTCCTAGCTTGACCAGTTATTCCGGCAGAGTTCCGTTACCGTTTGACCTTCCCGCGGCTATTCCGGCAGAGCTTCGTTGCTAAGGATTAGTTCTGCGGCTAATCCGACAGAACCTGGGTACTAGTTTTGAGCTAGTCGATCACAGGCACCTCGGTATCGAGTGGAGTGCTCGAAGGTGAGGAGTAGCGTCGATGTTGCTTTATTATCGGAACTACAATCGAGTGGATCGTTTGCCTCGGGTGTCAGAGTGCGAGCCCTTAGCGAGAGTTTAGAGGGAGAAGAGAGAATTGAATGATGTGTGTCCAAATGAGGGCGTGAAGGGGGGTATTTATAGGTGTTTTCGGCCCTCGTCGCCCATATAGGCGCCCGAGCTGGGGCGTACTAAGACACAGGCGCCTGGGTCCGGGCGTGGGGAGACCCAGGCGCGTCAGGTGGGGCGGTTGGAGTTTTGAAGATACGATTTTGATACTTTCCAAAACCGTGAGACGGGTGTATAATTTGTTACTTGGGGGTTAAGGCTCCCGCGGTTTGACCTAGCGCCGTGAACATTAGTGGGCCTCGGGCGTGCATTTCGAGGCTCGCTTGGCGCGGTGCTGACTCGGTTCGAGTTTCGGGACCGACTTTGGGTCCCGGTGTCGGAATTGACTCTAATTAGTGTCTATGCGACCGTAACGACACGACTAAGGCTGCCATCATGTTAGTTTAATTTGTCCGAGTAATTTATTTGATCCATTCTATAGAAAAACTATCTAAAACACCGCGAACCCGCGTCGCGTTGCAGTCCTATCGTCATCGAGTGTTTGTTGGGCGCCTCTGCAGCCACCAGGTCCAAATCTGTGTGTCTACAGGCACCAACACAGGTGAGGTAGCACATGTCTTTGATGAGTATTTCAAAATAATCAACTCTCATTAAATCAACCTAATTATGGCAATTCTTCCCATGAAAGCATCCATCAACGAAATGAGCTACACAATACGGGCTTGACTATTGTTATACACAATATGGGCTACACAACATAATTAAAGATTGATGGTGTTGAATAGCTTCTAATTGACTCAAAGATGATTTGTTATCTTATATTTTCATTGTCAAAATTGTATAAACATACTACAAGTTGACAGTCTTCACTTGCTCGAGTCATTCATGTTTTTTAATTAATTTCATAATATATATACGGAATAAATATTATTCATTTTCTAAAATATATAAATATTAATTTTTATCATAGGGAAATTATTATTCATTTTTTATTATTAATTCTTATCTCAATAGTATATAAGTATTACGAATATTTATTTTATAAAATATATTGGTACATACAAAAGAATTTTCCGAAAAACCATTTTTAATTATTTTCGTAATTTAAATATTAAAATTGATGATTCTTTGTTAGTACTTTCTCTAATATAATACATATGGAGTAGTATTTTATATGTATTACAGTAACATTTTATTTAACGCAAAAAATTGTCCTTCATCAATATTTGATTCTACGGCAAATTCGCATGGACAAGTAATTAGTAATCGTTAGTTTATTAATTAGAGAATTAATTTCTTATTAAACTTTCTTATTATGGGATAAATTATAATTTAAGTATTATACAAAGTTTTAGACATAATGTTCTATATCGGCCATTAACAAGTAAGTATTACACAAAGTTTTAGAGATAATAAGTACGGAGTATTATTTTTCAGAAAATTTCATAAATAATAAAATCATGAAATTATTAATTGTAAGCAATTTGTCAAATCATTGAAAAGTATAGATTATATATGATTAATTGGTCATTATATTTTATGAAGAACATATTCTTAGTGGGCATGAAATCGGCTTCGAGTTCGATCACGAATAATCAAGTGTAGCGGGTGAGGGGTGTAAAATTGGATTGCTTTTAGACTTCTTTACTCACCGATCGATCGGGTTAAATTTATCGTCATAAACTTTCTCTAAGTTTGTGTTTTGTATTCGAGTCACTATAGGATTAAAAAAAAATGTGATTTTGTCAAGGGTGATTTGACTTGAAATCCGCTCAAATCATTGAGAGTTTTAAATATGAAAGTCGAGGAGAGATTCGAGCTCAACTCGAGTCCGGCCAAATTATTCCTTTTATTTTATTTTACTTAATAACATTTGTAAGAATTAAAATAAATTTGTGTAAAGTTATCTTAATATAACTTTTAAAGAAATTAGTACTCCGTAGTTAACAAGTGAGTTACAATTTCGTGTTAATATAATGGTACACATACTCACGTAGACATTCATTCCCATTAATAAACTAAGAAACCAGAACAAATGTTATGAACGTACAAAACATGAACGTACACGATCCAATAATCAGTACTCATTTCGATGTCATATGTCGTTATACTTACGTTATCTTCTACATTTGTCATACACTAAGAAAATGAGGAAAATCTACATACTCACGTGGGTTCTTTGACTTCGATAATGAACAAATTGTAACAATAGTCTACGTCAATATTCTTTTCGTTTACGTTATTTTCAACCAATATCTTCTTTCCGTTCATTCTCATATGGATTGTGATTTGCCTTTTTGATGCAAAAAAGTGTTTCAACCCCGTGAATTTTCACGGGTACTATTACACTACTAGTTGAAAAGCCCGTGCGATGCACAGGCCGATTTTTAGTGACGTTGATAATGATATCAAGCTAGTATGCATAATTGTAAACGAATATTATCCACATACGTGAATGTGTTTCTAGGTAGATATTATTTGTGGTAAACGTCAAATTAAATTATAGGCGTACATTATAGTTAGAAAGACTAATTAAAGTACCTCTCACACAAGTACATCGTCAACTACTTATTCGTACCATTATTCATTTATATTTATATGGAATATTTATTTGTTACTCTATAAGTTTTGCATTCAGCAATATTATCTACGGATTATTATTATTATTATTATTATTATTATTATTATTATTATTATTATTATTATTATTATTATAAATGTAATAACTAATAAATAAAATGATAAATAATATTTACGTATCAATGTAAAGTAAGAGATCCAATTTGACATAGATAATTCCAAAACATATTGTATGTAGAGTGGATATAAAGCGATATGAGTAATTAAATTTCATGATGGTATAAAATGACGTATTTATTTCTTACACAATAAATGTATAAATAATTAATCTAATAGGAAATTAAAATATTGCTCATATGATTAACTAAGTACACATAAGATTGTGAAAACACTTTGAGACAATTTCTATAAATTGTCAAATATAAAAAATTCTTACGTTATCTCACTTTCTTAAAAAAATTAAAACTCTTGAATCATGCTATTAGTAATAAATTATAGTCAAATATAGCGATACATGGACCGCTTGTTAGTGATGTTGATAAAAAATCTATCCTTTATATATTAAAGTAGAAACATTTAGAGGCGCCATATTGAGCCACATAGGATCGTGACTTGGAATCTGACGTGGATCTTATGTGGCAGCCGACGTGGCACTTGAAAACCATAAAAAAATCTTGCCAAAACCGTGTGTATACCGCAAAGGAAGCAATAACTGTAAAAAAAACCTCCATTAACTTCATAAAAAAACTGTGTAATTTTTAAAAAAAAAAAACTACCATTAACTCCCCCACTACCACTATATAATACTCCCTCCATTCAAATCCACTCGTCACTATTCATTTTGGCACATTTGCCGAGACGCGTTTTACACTAGCGATATCTTTCATTTTACGTTAGCAAAAATTATAAAAATTTGATATTCTTAATGTGCTCATAAAGACGAATAAAACAAAATCCCACATGACTATATTCTCACTTATAGATTGTCGAGAATATCGAAGATTCCCCTCAAGTGTGAATAGTGTCAAAAAATGAAATGTGAAGAGTGGATTTGAATGGAGGGAGTACTAATAAAAAACTACCATTAACTCTCATCTTTTTAACTGCCACTACCATTAACTTACCCACTGCCACTACAATATTATACTGGAGTACTAAGGTACTAATACTACTAATACGGAGGGAAAAATTTTCTAAAAAAAAAAGCCTCCCATCTCTTCTTTCTTCCCCATCTCACCAAGACACTAATCACCGTGGAACCAAAAAACTGACGCCTATCATCTCCTCTTCTTTCCCATCTCAGTCAGTAAAAAAATCAAATTTCATTAGTACATATCGTTCAATCAATTCTCCCACAAAACGATGCTATCGAAGGGATGAACGACCAAGATCTCGACGGCGGTAACATCACTATTAACCAAACTCAATCCCATGCCCGACGGTGGAGCTCGTGGATACGACGGTGGTGGAGCTTACGGTGGTCGTCGTGAAAGGATAAGATGGCGGAAGCGATGGATGAATACCAGAAGGTATGTTTTTTTGGCTTCTTTTGATTCTTACCATTTCTTAATTGAAATTTGTGATTTATGATATAAGTTAATTGGTTTTTTTTTGGTGATTGACGTCCGTGGAATCAGGATTTCTGTACAAATTCTAATGGAAATTTGGGATTTCTCCGTAAAAATTATACTTCGCAACTTCTTTCGTCATTTTTTAATTTCATGAAATCGTCCATATCCAGCCGCATCACTGAAGTCAGTGACAAAAGATAACTATACTGCACAAAGATTTCATCCGATGGATTATACATTTTCCCAGGTAAAATTGACCCATTTGCTTTCAATTTGATAACTCCATTAATTTTCCTTTTTTTGTTTTGTGATTATTTTTTTTCCAATTAATCGTAATTACATGAATTTGGTCCTAATCTAATAGGAAAGTGTATTTACTTCGTATGACACAATCAAAGTTTCTGTTTTGTATATTGTGAAAATGCTGCGATAAAATTCAGAGTGAGAAAGTCGGCAGTGAATTTGAGCCTTTGGAATTGCATAATTACGGAGTAATTTTATTTGCGATGGTATAATTTTTGTAACATTTTTTATTTTGATTGATTTTTTATCCTTTTTATTTAGGTATTTGATGAATTCGGCGGAGGATTGAACGAGTTGAACTACAACAAAGTTAAGTGGCAAGGCATGTTGTTCTGTGGGAAATGCAAGGTGTTTGATTAATTATTGGTCATAATCAAATTCGTGGGATCGTGCTTATTTGATGAGTGATTTTATTTATTTTTGATTCGATAATGATTTTTCCATTGTTAGTAGGATTGTTGCCGTCCCTACGCCTCCCCTGATCACCATCACTCTCTTGCCACCGTATGTCCCTCCTTCTTTCTGAAAATCACTTTTGTTTACAACCCTTATATTTTCTAACCGATTTTGGTAGAAAAGGATAAATATTATCTGATTCTGATTATATGGATAAATGGTAAAAATGGTAGAAATGGATAGTACCGATTACTATGTACAGTATTATACAGAGTATTTTCTAACTACAGAGTAATTTATACGAGTATGTTTTTTTATGAATCTTTGTACAATGATACTTCAAGGGCACCGTAGAATATTGAATTGATTCAATTAGAAATTGACATTCAAAGATTTATTAAATTGACCCGTGTTTTTTAGTACTCCATTAATTGTTGTTTTCAACAACATTTACTGTATAAGACTATGGAAAATGTGGTTGTAGTATTTGTCAAATGGTTGCATCTAAGGTCTGGCAAAGAATTTGACCCGTTTATCCAAACCCGGTGTGTGTTCTAAACCTTGCAGCTATACTATATTACTCCGTATTAACCCCCAAGCAAAATTTGTTTTTGAATCAGTACTTCGTGGAGATTTGTTTTAGCTAGGATGTACAGATTTAACTAGGATATTCGCGGGAGCAAGAGGCGGTTTAGGGCACCGACCCGTTGATTCTCCCACTCTCGACACTTCTGAGCAAATCTACATTACCTCCACCACCCTCCTCAATATGATCTTCCCGGCGTTCCGATGGAAGTGATGGGTTTGATGTTGGAGGAGTTTGTGGACGAGTATATTGTTCGTGTCGTCGATGTTTTCACCATGTATCAAAGTGGGACTGGTGTTACTGTTGAACCTATTGAGGTTAAATTGTTATTGTGACGTACATGTTCAAGGTGGAGCATTTTGTAACACTAAACTAAGTCACAATCTATGTTCTTCTCAACTGACCCGTAATTTAACAAGTGAACGAGTAATAATTTTTTTGTCAAGTAAATCTCTTTCGAGACCGTCTCATGTTAAGATAATATGAGACGTAACATATCAAACACCAAAATAGAAAAGTAACTTCCTTATTAATCTCACAATATACTTGATGTATGTGAGACCGTCTCATTAGAATTAGTGTATTCAGTTTATATTGTCTAATTCTGGCACTATTACGTATGTTTTCGATTATCCAACAATATTAGTGTATCACTTTCTTTAATACGGAATTATAGAGTATAATAAATTGAGTTGTTATGTACTTTTGGTAATTTGTTTTAAGTTATCATGTACTCCATACAATAAATTTGTTTTTACGTAACTGTGTTTCTGAAACAATCTTGAAATCTTGCAAAGTAAATGAATTCATAAATTAGTACTCTATGATTATTGACAAGATGAGTACACGACGATATACGAATAAGATAGGATTCTCTTTATATATATTTTCATTATTTGGTAACTTATTTGATCACTTTTAAAATTATACTTCTAATTATAAATGTATTTATATGATAAAAATTATTGTATTCACTTCATATAATTTGACATTATTTCTACCTTATAACCACATATATTAGAACATTCCCGTAATACGATGAACGTGGACTTAAGCCTATTAATCAAATTTGAGAAACCAATTTTTATGAAGGTAGATAACCACAAAAAAAATTTGGAAAAATATTATTATACTAACTTATACTTCGAAAATCATTTGAAATATCATTCATTAATTAGTTACAGAGTACTATGTTTAGAAATACAGGTTTTAAAATGAATTTTAAGTTCAAACAATTATTTTCCCATTTAACATTTCCTCAAAATTCGTGAGAGAGACACTAATTACTTCGTAGACTCTTTTTTTATAGAACAATTTTATAGAATATCACAATTTTTAGAGAATGTCTCATATGAAATAGTCTCACAATAATTGTAATGTGGATTCGTCTCACAACGAAAATTTGTACAATTTTTTAAAAAACAACCGCGCAATTTGCGCGGGCTTAAAACTAGTATATTATATTAAAAGAAAAACAAATCATTCTCCATACTCCATTTCCCCAAATCTCAAAGCTAAAGCAAGCCACGTGTCGCGATACTATTGGATGGAAGATGAAAAGGTATGAAGCTAAAGCAAGCCACGTGTCGCGATGCTATTGGATGGACGATGAAAAGGTATGAAGTGGAAGATGAAAATGAGGAATGAGTTATGGAGGAAGTTATGAAGTGGAAGATGAAAAGGTAGGAGTTATTAAGTGGAAGATGAAAAGGAGGGAGTTATGAAGAAGATGAAAAGGTATGAAGCTAAAGCAAGCCACATGTCGCGATACTATTGGATGGAAGATGAAAATGTATGAAGTGAAAGATGAAAATGAGGAAGGAGTTATGGAGGAAGTTATGAAGTGGAAGAGGTAGGAGTTATTAAGTGGAAGATGAAAAGGAGGGAGTTATGAAGAAGATGAAAAGGTATGAAGTGGAAGATAAAAAGGAGGAAGAAGTTATGGTTGAAAGCTTAACACTTATAATTCACCACCTATATCAATGGATGCTTCCCTTCCCATTACACCATCCAAGTGTTTCCTGCAACGAGCATGATCAATTCCCACCCTATTACCGTTGAGAAATTAAATCGCATGATCCGAAGATGTGTAGTCGTCGAACCAAGAATCCAAAACAACCTCCACCCACCTACGTTCTATTTGATACGTCTTCCACATCAACGATACTCGGGTGTAGTAGTGAACATTACTTTATGGGGTGATGCGTCCGACTACATTACAGAGGAAATTAGCCGACAAAATGGACATAACATGGTCGTAGTCATCACATTTGTAAGGGTCATAAATTATGAAGGTAATAAACTTTTCTTTATCAACTTTTATTGTTCATCTCTTTGAATATATGTAAATTTACATGCTCAAGTTTGTCACTTATGATTTCTCTGCATTTCGTCTTAACACTAAATAGTACTTCTCCATTCGTCTCGATGGTTTATAACCCCGTGGTTTAGTACAACTATACAAAGTCGAACAGACATAGGTAGGCTCCTCCTGTTAAGTTACAAACCTTTACACGTGGAATTTTTCTCAAGTGGGACTACCAAATACTTACTCCCTAACAAAAAAAATAGAGTAATTGAAGGAACCTTACCATTATTACATTGCCTCAATTAAGATTATTCTTCCTGATACACAAGGTTAGGCAATTAGTTAGGCCTGACTGTCTTGCTAATTATTAACAAATCTTTAGTTGGGTTGAGTTATATTCATTCAATTTCAATTACTCGCTTAAAGTTGGAATTTGGCTTACTTCAGTAGTATCTACTGTATCTCACTTCTCACCTCACCAGTATGGCAGTATGGAATGATGAATCTCTTGATTTTGACTAAAGATAGTTAAGCATTTGTAACTACAAGTTTGGAGCTTAATTGGAACATCAGATGGCCATATACGCTAACGACTTTTCTAACATGTTTCTACTGGACACACGTTAATATACTAATCTATATCTATATATTATATTAAATAGAAAACAAAGCATTCTCCATGCTCTATACAACCAATAATCAATTCTAAGGTAACACACTTGGCATGATGTGATTGGGTAGAAATTGAAAAGGAGAGAGTTGAATACATAATCAATGCCAAAGTCAGTTATTATAAGTTAGAACCCTTCAACTTCTTCCTCATTGATTATGTAGAATCCAAAGTGAAGAACCCATCAATTTCTTCCTCATTAGAACCCTTCAACTTCTTTCTCATTGATTAGATAGAATCCAAAGTGAAGAACCCATCAACTTCTTCCTCATCCTTCAACTTCTTCCTCATTGATTAGGTAGAATCCAAAGTGAAGAACCCATCAACTTCTTCCTCATTGATTATGTAGAATCCAAAGTAAACCAATAAATTTCAACCACCTCCCATCCTCTTCATCTTCCTCCCTTATAATCCACCACCTATAACAATGAGTGTTTGCCTTTCCCATTAGACCATCCAAATGTACAACGAAATCGAGCTGATTCCCGTCGCCAAACATCGTCTTACTGTTGTCGTTGGATGCAGACGGCCCCGATTTTTTCCACCGCCCAGACTAACTCGGTATGTGCGTGGCTATCAATTCGTTCCTACTTCATTGGGTTCATGCTTGCATTAGACTCATCTTAATGCCACTTATTATTAGTAGCATTAAGATGATACAACCCCATTCTAACATAATTGACATAGTATTGTTATTGTAATAATAAGTTGATCGATGAGTTGATGTAGTATCATATCAACACGTCGATCATAGATTTAGAGGCATCTCTACATCAATCATAATCTAATACACAACTAATAATGGAAAATAATAGAAGAACACTAACACTGACAACAACAAATGTGAAACATCAAAATTAGAAACAAGCACAACAAAGGGTAAGAGCAATAATAGATTGTTATGTGTGTTGGACTTTGTTTCCAGCTTGCTATATAGTGGTACTATGTATTAAAGCGCTAAAATTGTTATCCCATGTGTATGTCACCTTTTGTCTATGATATAATAATACCTCACATTTTTCCAAAAAAAAAGGACAAGAGCAACAAACTCAACAATGTAGATGAGAGAAAACAAAGTAGAAACTAGCACAACATCGAACAATAAAATACGATATCTCACTATTTGTATAATTTCACGTACAAAAAAAAATCACGTACAAAAGTTGAGAAAGCAAAAAATATAAAATAGGAGAAAAGAAAAATGTAGAGAGAGAGGGATGTTGGAGCACTATCTTATCTATTTATTAATTTATTAAAATTCAAACAAACCATCATCATCCATCATTTATCTAAGGGCAATAGCAGCAATAGTTGTAGTTCCATACACCATATTTTCATTGTCATGAAAGTACATCTAACCATGTTTGAAACTTTCTATTTCACCGATCAATGGTAAAAGTTTCATAAATTTATTGTGGATCCCCTTTTGTCTCTCAATTTACATGTATGAAATCGATTCCATACTTTAGAAACCGATTTCATATAAGGAACTTCATTCTCTAACTCAATGACATGAAACTTCTTATGTGTTATCATTGTTATTGCCCTAATACTATCTTATACTCCCTTTGTTCATAATCTTTTGCCCCATTTCATCCAGTGGCGGACCTAGGATTTTCCGCCTAGGGGGGCACAAAAAAAAATTCCGACATTTTTCAAGTTTATAAATTACCCCACATTTTACGCTATTATTTTCTCTATAAACTAATCCATATTTTACGCTATTATTTTCTTTATAATACTTGAAAGTTTTGAAAAATAGTTTAGATATCTTCCAATGATATGTAACATGAAGTAGAAGGTGGTAAAGTTGGTTGCGTTGACAATATTTCATACAAGTGACTCAGGTTCGAATCCCTTTATCTACGCATTTATCTTTTGAAAAGTTACAAAATAATTTAACAAATGAAATGTCATTAACAAGGCTTGAGCTCCAGACCTATTAATCACAGGGCAAATGCCCAAACCAACTCATCAACAACCATCAAACTGATATTGCAAATTGGTTTAAATCTATTTGTTTCAAAAATTGTCGGGAAGGCCCGGGACCCCCCCCCCCCCCCCCCCCCGAATGAGGAGTTGCCTGTTATTGCTAGTAGCAGTAGTTTAGCTGGCGGTGGAGTGTCCTCTTTCAAGAATGTCTTGCAAGGAGGGAACAATCCTTTGCGAGTTCAATATAGGTCACCTACATCTTCCGTGTCTCCATGATTATGGAGATATGGAATGTTAGGGGCATGAATAAAGCCAAAAAAACAGGTACATATTAATAAGTTTTTGTTGGCTAATAAGATAGGATTGTTTGCGTTGCTTGAGACAAAAATAAAACCCGTTAATCAAGGGAAGATAACAACCAGCTTCAATTCTTGGAGCATTACTACGAATTCCCATTTACATGATGGTGGTAGAATCTGGGTAGGCTGGAATCCAGCGGACTTTCGAGTTAACATCTTGGAATATGACCCCCAATACATTCATATCTGGGCAATACACGAAGCCACTTAGAGAGAGTTTCACATCACTTTTGTTTATGCATTTAACGATGCTCATGGAAGGGAAACACTGTGGATGAACCTTAGGAGAATTGCAGATGGTCTTAAGGGGTCATGGGCAGTAGGAGGAGATTTCAATTGCATACTCACGCAGGAGGAAAGGCTAGGTGGTTCTTTTAATGCTGCTGAGGCTAGGCCGTTTCAGGACTGTTTACTGCATTGTGATCTTGCTGATTGCCCACCCACAGGGGCCTTTTATACATGGTCGAACGAACAAAGGCCGGAAGATAGAGTGTACTCCAGACTGGACAGGTTTTTAACTAATCAGGATTGGGCTGTTCTTTTCCCGAATTTACAGGCTAATTTCCTTCCTGAGGAAACCTTCGATCATACCCCGTGCATTATTCAGGAGCATGTGGTGGAAGATCATAGAAATGGTCCTTTTCGATTCTCAAACATGTGGGTTTCTGACCCTGGTTATCAGGATATTATTAAGGAGAATTGGAATATGACGGTGGAAGGCACAAGAATGTACAATGTCTGCCAAAAACTAAAAGCTATGAAGGCACCCTTGAAATACCTGAATAGATCCAAATTTTCGGATATTGAGAGGGCTACTGACATCGCTAGAGTGAAGCTAAGATGCTGCCAGCAAGCTATTATAGAACAGCCTGGTGATCAATGTCTAATCCAGATGGAATATGAGGCGAATGCGCTATGTGCTCAATTAGAATCGCAGGAATACACATTTCTTAAGCAAAAAGCTAAGGCACACTGGATGAAGGAAGGGGATGCTAACACATCATATTTTCATGGTGTGTTGAGGGCTAGAAGAGCGCATAATATGGTTAATCAAATCAGAGACTCAGAAGGCGAGCTGCACACGACTAAGGATGGAATCCAAAAGAGCTTCCTTGATTTCTATGAAAACCTCCTGGGGAGAAGCCAGCCCACGCAGCCTGTGATTTCAAGAATTGTGCAGGAAGGGCCCACCTGCACGTTACAGCACACTGATATGCTCTTGAAACAGGTTACTGATGATGAAATTAAGAAAGCTTTCTTTGACATTCCTAACGATAAGGCACCGGGACCGGATGGGTTCTCGAGTCTCTTTTTCAAAACAAGTTGGGATACTGTTGGGAGGGAAATTTGTGAAGCCATTCATGAATTTTTCAGAAATGGGAAAATGCTAAAACAAATGAATACAACAGCAGTGACGCTTATCCCAAAGGTCCCTAATTCTGAAACGGTACAGCATTTTCGACCGATCTCGTGTTGCAACATGGTGTATAAAGCTATCTCTAAAATTCTTTGCAACAGATTGGCCTTAGTCCTTCCTGATCTAATTTCTAAGACCCAAGGAGGATTCATTCAAGGCAGAAATATCATGGAGAATATCCTTATTTGTCAAGACCTGATCAAACTCTATAATAGGAAGTCGGTTTCGCCGAGATGCATCTTCAAAATTGATCTTCAAAAGGCCTACGATACCATTGAATGGAACTTTCTCCACCAGATGATGAATGCTCTGAAGTTCCCAACACAGTTCACTAATCTCATAATGGAGTGTACTACTTCCGCTTCATTTTCGCTTAATCTCAATGGAGATTTATTCGGTTTCTTCAAGGGCAAGAGAGGGCTTCGGCAAGGTGACCCATTGTCACCCTTATTATTTACTATATGCATGGAATATCTTACGAGGCTACTTCAAGTCACTTCTAAACACAATAGCTTCCGATTCCACCCTCTTTGCGGTAATATGAGACTGTGCAGTCTCATGTTTGCCGATGATCTTTTATTGTTCTCAAGAGGAGATGCTGCTTCCATTATGGTCCTCCTAAGGACTTTCTCCACATTCTCCCATGCATCAGGTCTCAAAATGAGCCCGGGTAAGTCCAATGTCTACTTCAATGGAGTACCTGACTATATTCGAGCGGACATTGTCGCCATTTCTGATTGTGTGGAAGGAAACATGCCGTTTAGGTATCTCGGTGTACCAATTAAGCATACAAAACTTAATACCAAAAACTGTGGACCACTGATTGACAGAATTATGGACAGAATCAGATCTCTGGGCACGAGAAAATTGTCATATGCGGGTAGACTGGTGCTAATTAATTCGGTCTTGAAGACGTTACATAATTACTGGGCCTCTATCTTTATCCTTCCTTCCGCTGTTATTCATAATATTGAAGGGCTTTGTAGAAATTTCCTTTGGGAAGGGAGAACTGAATACAAAGAGTTCCTCCGGTAGCCTGGGATAAGATTTGCAAACCGATTAAGGAAGGTGGACTTGGAATAAAAAACGACAAGATCTGGAATAAGGCTGCAATTGGAAAATTAGCATGGTGGATTTACTCTAAGGCCGACTCGTTATGGGTACAATGGGTGAATCATATTTACATCAAGGACGCTGATTGGATGGAGTATGTTCCGCCCCCAGATAGCTCTTGGACGTGGAAGAAGATATGCAGGGTGCGTGACGATTTCCGCCCCGCTTATGATGCACAGGTATGGCGTGTCTCTCCTAATCAGTAGTACAGCATTAGCTCTGGCTATGATTGGATTCGGGGGAGCACCACCAGTGTCAACTGGAGTCACCTGATTTGGAATGATTGGACTGCTCCGAAGCACAAATTTATTAATTGGATGTTTCAGCACGATGCTTTTAGAACAAGGAAGAAGTTGTTTAACTTTGGAGTCACTAATGACGTGACCTGCTGCATTTGTGGTACAGGCGAGGAAGATGCTGCCCATCTTTTCTTCTCCAGTTCGTATAGTACCCGTATTCTGCACCTTGTTAGTAATTGGATTGGTGTTGATCCGCCTATGACTGACATCAATACTTGGAGATTGGCGAGAAGAGGGTCCAAGCTAAGGAGAGGGATCCTAAATGGGCTTATCAATGCTATGATATATCACATTTGGATGCAAAGAAATAGAGCTAGATTGGAGAGTAATATTCTTATGCCTACTCATGTTCTGAAATGTATCCAACTCGATATGAAATTTAGGATCGATAACTGTTATAAGGGAGCTATCCAACATAAGGATAGACTCTGGTTGGATAACTTGTGTTTGTAAGGGATTTTCCCTTGATATTTGGTTACATCATTAATATAATTTACCTTCACCAAAACAAAAAATTATTATAATTAATTACATTTAAAAAAAAATGAAGAAGACTTTTCAAATATCTTGTACGAAATATAATAATAAATACACTGATGATGTACGTTTTTTTATTCTCAGAATTTTTTTTGATTGATATAATGATATCTAAAGATGATTGATTTCTTTTATTTATGATATAGAATTTCATCATCTCATCATAATTTCTCTATGTGGGATAATTTGACGGATGATTCCATTTATTTATATATTAGAATTTCATCATCTTATTAGTATAATTTTCCGATGTACAATAATTTTACTTCACTTTATAGCCTTAAGACTTAAGAGTTGTCATAAGACTCGAAATTTTTTTCGTTAATATCTAAAACGAATGATTTCTCTTATTATTTATGATATACGAAGTAGTATAAAATTTCATAAGCTCATACAAATTTCTATATATTCTTTATTTAAATTAAAAAATATATTAAAACTATAATAATTATTTAAAAAATCAAAATTTTAATTTTATATTTTTCAAAATAAATAAATATTAAAACAATTATCAAACAGAATTGACCAAGCGTTTCACGCTGTCGCGGTCCAATTTTTGTTGCCTTATGAGGTGATAATCGTCGGTTTATATAGTGATAATTTTTAGAGTCTTAAATGGGGTAGGATTATTTTTTCCTATACAAATTCTTATATTATTTATTTAAATAATAAAAAATCGAGTCTTAGGTGAGGTAGGATTTTTTTTTTCATATACAATATTCTTTATTTAACTTAAAAAATATATTAAAAAATTTGGACCAATCATATCGCTCGAAAAGTTCCTGCTTTATTAATATATATTTATTATTCTTCTATTCAATAATTTCACAAATGTACCATGCAATAATGTCTTTATGTTATCGTGCTTATTAATTATCTTCGAAATTTTCTAATGACAATGAAAGTGCTCAACCCCGTGAATTTTCACGGGTTAGTACCCTAGTTATTAGTTATTACCTCCTCCGAGTTTTTATGATTGTCCCATTTAGTTTTGGGTAAAAAATAAGGAAGAAAAAAATGAGTGGATGAAAAAGAAGGAGAAAGAGATAGAAATTGATGGATAAATATGGAAAATGGGTAAAAGATCAAACTCAATCCAAAAAGAAATATGGGTAAATAATAGGAACGAGTATTATTATTGATTGGCAACGATTTAGTCTGATCATTACCAATTTACCATGCAGCATTGCAGTTGACTACTGGGTAGATTCAAAATTTGAGAGGGCCGACGACAACTCAAGTGGTACTTAAATATTTGACCCACCTCTAAACTGAAGTTCTCTCCCTCCCTCCAATTTTTTTTGTTGCTGCGATTTTTCCTCTCCTCCAAATCCGTAGATCCCAGGTCATTAATCTCCAACTCTTTAGCATCTTCAACCCCTTATATTATTCCCTATAAACTTCTTGTTTTAACATTAATTTTTCCCCACATTGCAAATTCATTACTCCGCCTATATTGTTGCACCAATACTCCTAATTTATTAACCAATTAATTAACTATGCTTCGTTTCATTAATATTTTTTGATGTGATTACGGCATTATACATCCTATAGCTAGCAATTCCAATTTTTGTTGTCTTGGAAAGCTAGTAATATGTACAGTAGTAGTAGTATGCTTGTTATTGAGTCAAACTTCCATCTTGATCTTAATTCAGTTACCCTTTTGATTTTGATCTTTAATTATATTGAAATAGTTATGTTATGTTTTGTGTGGTTGATAGGAAAACCGGTTGAACTTTTTTCTTTTTCATGTGTGAGCTTGTTAGGCTAATCAATTGTTTGAATATTCATGAGCATATGGGCAGAATTGTATTTTATTTTTTATTTTCTTTTAAATGATTTTTAGAACATTTGATCAGCCGATTGAACATGAAAGTGTGTTTACAGTTTGATTATCGATGATTATTTTATCAGGGAGTTTAATGGGAGGGCGAGACTGTTGATTTAAATTTCATATCCGGCGATGTCCAGTTGAGAAAAAAAACAGTCTCCTCACGCTTTTGATATCACTGTTTGCTAAGTTTCTTATGACTCGGATTCTTAAAATTAGGTTCTTGATGTTGTTGAGAGTGTTGCAAATTCTCTAGTTAGTGTCTGACTATGATACTGGTACAAATGTTCTTTCCCCTTTCCAAGAATAAATTTGCCACCTGGAATCTTACTTTTCTACCATGTATTCCCTCCGAGTTTCTATGATTGACCCATTGGAAAATGAGTTGTTCAAAAAATGGAAAGTGGATAAAAGATCAAACTCAACCCAAAAGGGAATATGTGTCAACTCGGAGGGTGTATATGTTATTGTAGTCATAATGGTTTGTGGCGTTGCATCGTATGCAACTTACTGTATCATCTATGTCTTACCGTCCTTAGTTTCATGCAAAGGAAAAGGAAAATTTTATAGTGAGAAGTCGATAATGATTTTTTTAGATGGTTAGGAAGAAAATTACTTTGGAAGCTGAAATGAATACATTTCATTTGCAGTTATTATTGGCTTGTTAAAACAGTAGGCAAGTGCTTTTCATGGGTGCGGATACTACAGACCCAAGCTATTGGTTGAACTGGAGATTTCTTGTTAGTGCATTGTATGTCTTGGGTACGTTGGTATCTGCTTTATATCTTATATGGAAGAATGAAGGGAAAGGGAAATTGGATGATGAGAGGAGAGATTTTCAACAAGTACCAGTTGGGGTGGTATACAAGGATGAACTTTGGAAAACGTGTATCCAGGGCATTCACCCATTTTGGCTGCTTCTTTTTCGAATAGTTTCTTTTTGTGTGCTCTTGGCGTTTATCATTGGCAACACAATTGTTGATGGACCTGGTATCTTTTACTACTATACTCAGTAAGTTTTCAGATGTTATGATTTTTCTTTAGTTTTGTATAGAAAATTACTTCTACACATTTGTTAACATTAATCATCTAGGGCACTAGGTAAATTAAACTCCCTTCATTCGATACATTTATGGGATATCGGTGAGCTCCAATCATTTCTATACATTTGTGGAATTGAGTTACGGAGTATATTTAATCGAATGTATAGAATTGATTGGAATGGAGGGGTATAAATTAGAGGTTATTTAATTTTGCCTCACACTCACGACACTACTCTCTACTTATAACTTCTCCATTTCCCACATCCTCTTAAAATGGCTGAAATGAGCAATTGACTTGTTATTGAAGTCCATATATGAAATTATGTATGTTTTTGTAGTCACTCTTTTGATTGATTCTCCCTCATGGTGGACAGGTTGACTTTCGTGCTAACCACTTTATACTTTGGGGTATGCTCTTTAACTCTAGAAACTCAAAAGGCTTGCTCAACAAATCATGTTGTCCTAGGGCAAACTAAATTAAAGTTCTTGTGAATTCTTAAATTAAAGAGTATTATAATATAATTAAACCACGTGGAGGGTCTTTTGAATTGAGTGCATAAGAAAAAGAGCAAGGTGTTTGATTTGCCTTTTGACTCTGTAGCTAGCAAGTGCATTCTCTCTCTACGGATTATGCTATGGTCATGATGGGGGTTCTCGCTTAAATACTGCTGCTCTTAACATTGATGCTGAGCAAGGGTCGGATGTTGTTGCCAAGATTGGAGGGGGTCAGGATACACCCCTTTTAAAAAACTGGAGTAATCGTGGAGAGCTTCATGTTCGCCAAATTGCGGGTTTCATGGGCTATCTTTTCCAAACTGTGTACCAGGTTAGTAAGTGAGTTTGATGGTGATTTCCTATTAAAGGCTTCTCCGTGATAAAATAGCATACTGCATATGCAACATTTAGTCATTCTTGTGTACAAAGTCTACAAACCTTCCAAATTCCCTTTCCCATGTGCATCGCCCTTTCTTGTGTGCAAAGTCTTCAAATCTTCCAAACTCCCTAGCGCAAATGTGCATCACCTTGACATCAAACACTTATCTTTTGGTTAATCTGACGGGTCTGCAGACTTATGTTTTTGTTTTGGGATTGAGGTTGCATGATGGTAAAAATGATTTTATTGACTACTGACGCCTAAATCCTTATTAATGCCTGATT
Organism: Agrostemma githago; assembly: GCA_958450325.1. Lineage (NCBI taxonomy): Eukaryota > Viridiplantae > Streptophyta > Magnoliopsida > Caryophyllales > Caryophyllaceae > Agrostemma > Agrostemma githago. The sequence continues at coordinate 28,505,831 of OY288254.1, read as the reverse complement.
GCCCTGGGCAACTCCATCCAACTAGCTTTGATTAGATTTTAAATGGGAGTATCTCAAGTGCTGCTTAGAAACTGAAACTTAGCCGTCGTCTCTTATTCAAAGTAAATGTTCAGAAAAATTCAAAATCTATAATAGGATTGTACTCCGTAAGAACCCTCATTTGTTACCTCATTGTTTTGATGCGTCCTTTTGTTCTCATGTTACGTGTCAGACACTCATACATTCTGCTGCAACACAACACCACACTGGAAGACATCAATTAAGCTGGAACATGATTTTTTTCTTCATTAAACAACCATGTTCGGCACTCTACTGATTCGTGGCCCACTGCGGCAGCTGAATCGGGGTTTATTTTTGGTTCAACAAAGAGCGCACATTGTCGCATTACAATATTATAGGGGGAGGGGATTTGAACCTAAGACCTATTGCCCATGCCCACGGTACCTACTACCTAGTCTTATCCACTAAGCTATGACATCTTTGGTAGTTGAATCGGAGTTAAATATGTTAAATTTGCCAGTATATATCTCTGCATGCTAATTAGTATCTAGAGATTGGAATATTTTCTTTCTGACTCCAATTCTGGTGGACTGTGCTAATAGGTAGCTGGGGGTGCTGTGCTACTGACTGATGTTGTATATTGGCTCCTCCTTTACCCAGTAAAGTCTGCTGGACATTCAAAAGTAGCATTTGTAAGTATTTGTTGATTCATTTGTTCTGAATTCTATTTCATTTATTTCTATCTGAAGAGTGCAGACATGCAATTGTGTGCTTATATGAAAAGTGTCATTGGATTCAATGAGTTTTACTAGTGCTCTCTACCAGATTATGTGTACATTCCCTAAGATAATACTCCCTCCATATTGTTGAATTAGTCCCATTTTTCTTTGTGAGGGAAAAGTGGACCCATTGGGCTAATTCAAGGAGGGAGTAATACTAACTCTACGTTGAGGGGGAGGAGTTATCCTAACTCATAAGACATTTTCCTTGGTTATCCATCGGCCCACCGCGGCTATTTATGTCTCAATTTGTCCTCCCGTAAGATTCTCATAAACCGACATGTCACGTTTCACGAGACCATTTCCCCCTTTAAAGATCACGTTTCTACCCCACCCTCTCAATGTAATTTTCTGGACCGTACCATATCACCTTACACTCAACATAATATACACCCCCCCCCCTTTGGTCTACAGCAAACGACACCAAACCCTTTCCCCCAACCAAACCCCACCCGTATGGACCTTCTTCCGCATGCCCGCACCCTATCTACGCAGCCCAGCCCGCCCACACTAAATTTCCCCACATCCTCAGCCCAATCATACTCCACCTCACCACCCAACCCAACATTATTACCCAACTCGCCACTCCTATCTTGCCCTTCCCTCCGTCCCCACTCATGCAAACCCGTAGCAAACACAAGATTGTTTAACCCCGCATCATCTCGAGCCTCTACGCTACCATCGACCTCTCCCCCCATCCCACGTGAACCACCATTATTGTGTGTACTTAGGTGACACCATTATCTCTTGATCTTCCAAACGACAACCCATCATGTCTCGTTCCAGTACTAAAGTCGAGTATCATGGCGTTGCTAACGCAGTTTCAGAGATTTGTTAGCTCCGAAACATCCTCTTCGAGCTCCATTGTCCCTTCACCAAAGCCACTATCATATATGGCGACAATGTTAGTGTTATCTATTTTGCTAGTAATGTTGTAAACCATCAACGCACAAAACACATTGAAATGGATGTACATTTTATTCGTGAAAGGGTTGCCCTTTGTCAGATAAAGTACGCCGGCATCTTCACCAAAGACTCCCTAAGGCTCTATTCGACGATTTCCTGTGGAGTCTCAATGTTCATTCCTCCACTGCTTCGACTCCGGGGATGTAATAAATTATGTGTACCCTAAGATAATGTTCAATGTATAATTAGTATTGTTATCCGTATAGTTAGCATAGTTATCCGCACCTAGTTAATACCTATGCTCCTAGGAAGATGAAGTTCCATCTAACTATCTATATAAATAGATGTATCCTATACACTCATAGGAAGGGATTTACCTTCTAATACTCTCTCATTTGTTGCTTGTGACGTTTGGTTCTCTGTTCGTTCAAGGTCTGATTATATTCTGGCATTAGGTCATCTATTTGACAATACATGTTAGGCAACCCCTACTCTTTTGCACTAAGCTTTTGTTGTTGTACGTGGTTGAAAAGTGAGATTTAGCCCAAGCAAAATCGTTCTTATTGCGTATGATTATTTATTGAACTAATAAATTGTTAACTACTTAGTTGCAAATTTAGGAACATGAAATTAATATTGTACCTTGACTATTTTATTCCGACTCGGCTGTCGTTTGAGCGTTGTTTCCTTTGTGATGTGTGTAAATGTCATATCATGTCAGCGATTGATACACTACACTTCCAAAATGAACTATCGAAGGAGCATAACCTACAAGTGTACAACTAAACATGCTCATTGAAAAAGCGTGTGAATTACTTATGGGCTCTGATTGTGAGACGGTTATATACTATGGAGTAGTATTCTTAAGTGGTTTGTGGACATGCTATCTGTAGTAAATGCTGTGTTACAGGCCAAGAGTACATGAGATAGAAAGTAAGTAGTTCTTAAAAAAAAAACGTTTCTGTTTTAATGTGTATTTTACCACCCTATTGGCAGTTTGACAAGTGCGCACATTCTGTCAACATTCTCATTCTTGGTGACGCCGTTCTAAATGCCATGGTGAGTTAGTAAGCTGTACCTCAATTCTGGGCATCTTTGGTATTTCAATTGTGGTTCATTAATTCCCCTTCTTTCAGAGGTTTCCCATCTTCAGAATCGCCTATTTTGTGGTGTGGACAGGAGCTTTTGTCATTTACCAATGGATATTTCATGTCTTTATTTCACTTCCGTAAGTCATACAAATATCTTTAAGAGCTTCTGTTTGTGTTATACACTTATACCAGATGGTTGCATTTTCCTTGAGCTTCCACTTATTTTTCCTTTCGGTACAGATGGCCGTACCCATTCATGGACTTGTCACCACCATATTCGCCCCTGTGGTAATTAGTTCTTCTTTGCAGTATAACAAAGATCGTTTCTACTTCATTCCGATTTTGTTAAAAATCCTTGCGCACTCACTTCTCCATTATCCCGTTGGCATTTGATTTTTTGGGACTACGTCACTGATCTTAAATCCTCTTCCATGGGATCCGTGCCAGACTCACGTGAGTTTGGCACAAGTTCCATGGAAATGACGTAGCTTTTTTTTAGGTTATTTGCATCCATTGTTTTTTATCTTTTTTTGTTTGTTAATTTGTAGGTATTTGGCTGTAGGCGTGATGCATGTTCCATGTTACGGCTGCTTTGCTCTTATTGTTAAATTGAAACATATGTGGCTTTCAAGATCGTTTTCGGACTCCTACCAGGATTTGAGATGACCATAATCAAGAAAATACTCAGAAAACCAGTACAAAATCGTTCTGATTATACATTTTCCTCTTTAGCCTGTGAACTGATGAGATACATAATTTTACATCCTCCACAGCATGCCATTGAAATCCTCCAATTTTCCCCGGTAATGCAATTCTGTTCAGAGTAAAAATGATGAAGAGTTAGTTATCTTACATATTCATATGAAACCGATCTATTTTATAAAATAGTAAATACGATATATTGAGGACTGATGATGAAGACTTGTAGTCAATACACAGCTGTGTTACTTGCTTGCAAGGGACTGTGTAGATGCACCAGGAGAGTCTGTTTAGACATGTTGCTACAGAGTAATTGTTTTTTTACTGCATATATATATACCGATTTCGATTATTTTATTATAATGTTTAAACTTTAAACTTTACAATAAAACACCGCTTACATAAGCAGTTATGGAATACGATTGTAAGTTATTACAAAGCCTTTTTTGAGTTTGAATCCGTCAAAAACGAAGATCTTGTTTAGATGGAGTGACCCTGATGGAAGCCTTGTCACAGTTGTCAGGTTAGCTAACGAGGGTGGGGGATTTTTTTTTACCACAAGGTTATTCCATGGAAATAATCCAAAATATATAATGTCCACGTTCTTAAAATAATCCCAAATATATGCAATTTCATAATAATCTCAATTTTAAATATATATTCTCAAACTAATTTCATTTGATATTTATTTGTTACTATCTCTACCTCTATTCATTTTTAATCCTCTTACTTTTCTTTTTTGATTGTCCATCTTTAAAATATTTCATCTTTCAGTTAATTTTTGCGGTCAATATAATTTCTAACCTCACATTTTCTCCACAACTTTTATTTTTCACCACACAATTCACTCCACCCTTAATTGTCAATTCCTCCACGAGGTTTTTGGAGGGAGGGAGTATACTCTATCCGTTCATGTCCAAAGGGTAAGTTTCTAGTTTACATACAGTAAGAATTATGAAGATATTAAAATAACTAATTTTTTTCACCCGTGCAAATGCACGGGGCGTGTTTATTTTACGTTGAGAAGAATTTATATCACATTTGTTCTAGCCTCGAAGTGTTCCCATCCGCAGGACTTTGAAGTATTCTAGTCTCGAAGATGTTTAGGACAATTTTTGAGGTTTTATTTAAAAAAAAAACGTATATTAGATCCTTAAATCGGTAATCACTTGTTTAATTATCATTTATCTAATTTTTTTAAAAACTTATGCAAATGATTAAATTTAGGTGTTAATTAATTGTTTAAGTATCGTTTACGTCATGATCGTTTAATTGTAAAATGTTAATTATATGTCTTATTATTGTTAATATCATCAATTACCGTCGTTGGGTATCAATTGATTTTTTCCTCCTTAAATTGTTAACATCGTTAGTTACATGTTTAATTATCGTTATCGTCTTAATTATTAATAAGTTAAAAAAACATATTATAACTAATTAGGAGGAAATGGTTAATATCATTTGTCTAATTAATGTCATCATTCTAAAAGCAGCATGCTAAATTCTAAATTTTGGTATTTTATAATTGGAATAAGTTAAACAATTTTTTAACAGAAACATATTATCTTTTAATTTTATTTATAGATAAAAATACGGAGATATTTCGAAGTCACCAAAAAAAACACCTTTGAGGAGCCTAAGGATTGAATTATAGTGATGTCACGTGTCAGCTTATTAGAAAGAAGACTTCTTAGTTTGTCTTTTTTATATTATTATATAGATAATACAATTTTATCTTTATTTTAACCCATGAAATAAAGAGTTTGAGAAAATGAATGGTTGTGATGTCACGTGACAAAAAACTACCTAGTTTGGATTTCTAGTTTGGATTGCCCATATTTTATGCAGTGAAGTAGTTTTTTTTTTTTGGTGAAATGCAGTGAAGTAGTCTAAATCTTAATCATGTAGGGTGCATTATACTAACATACGGAGTACATTAAGACACGGTAGCGTATACCTGTGTCATGTGCAACCAAAATATTAAGAGGAAATACAAATAATAATGCACTTGAACCAATTTTAAGAGGACAAATAAACCCATATAATCTTACATTTTAAAAAGAATGGTGGCGGTTTTGAGTCAAGCTTGACTGTTTGGAACATCAATTATCGGAGTCGTGATTCGAGGCCAACAACGTCGTGGGTTGTTCGTTGTAGAAGTCAGTTTGCGATTTAAGGCATTTTAAATTGCTTCATTTTCTCCTTTCATCTTCCTCTTTGGTCAAACAAATTAATGTGCAAATAAATGAAAGAAAGGGAGTGTTGCCACGTGTCACTCATAAAGATCTTGTTGGGATGCCACGTGGCAAAAAACTACCTACTTTGGATTTCTAGTTAGGGATTGACTTTTTATAATATTATATAGATTAGTAAAGTACAATAATTAGGGACAAAATAACACTTAATTATCCAAAATGTATTTAAAGAGGGTACAACAATGACGGTGTAAATAAGGTTATTTCATAACAATAACTCCCTCCGATTTTTTATTATCTTCTCCTTTGGTAGAAGGAAGAGAGAGAAATGTAAGGGTGATTCTAGACCACATGTTGATGGCCCAAAATGGAAATAGGGAAGAAATGGTGTTTCAGCCCAATAAGGAAATAGGGAAGATAATAAAAAATCGGAGGGAGTACCAACTATGGGGTGCTTCTTATATTAATACAAACTATACGTAATCCCGTTTTAATATGAACTATCCTCTCATTAATCTCTCTTTATAACCAATGCCTTTTTTTACCTGTAAAACCGGTAATTGTGACCTGCTAGGTTTTTTTGTGCTTCCCCTTTATATTCATCAAATTAAAAGTCACCATCCATTATCAACCTTCAAAACCCTCATTGATACAATGAGATGTGGTTATTCATCTGGGTCCTCCTCTTATTCGTATCCTTCAAATGTCAGATTTTTTTTGCAAACGTCAGATGCTCTAATTTATTTACCACAATTTCAAAAAATTTAAGAAAAGCAATGGCGAGAGGAGATGTCGAGTTCAACAATGGCGAGAGAAGAGTACGTAGTAACGAGAGAGGAAGTGTACCGAGTATGATGGGAGGGGGACTTTAATTCAAAAAGAAATTAAAAGGAAAAGGGAACCGGCTCATCAGGTAGCCGGTAACTTGTTCTAAAGAGAGATTAATGTGGGGATAATTCATATTAAAATGGGATTACGTATAATTGGTATTAATATAAGAAGCACCCCATAGTTGTTATTATTGTTATGAAATAATACGTGTAAATATGCTAGTAGAATAAGTATAGTTTGATCCAAGAAATGAACTAAAAAGGAAAGGGGTCAATTGAATTTGAATGATCCAAAATAAAATATGTCCTCTTTAGATATGAACATAGCAAGTACTCGTAATAGATTAAACAGAGGGAGTAATAGGTTAAAGTAAGCTAATGTTTCTCTCCCCTCTTCTGTCTTCCCTTACCACCTTCATCACGACCATCAACCTCCATTAAAAATAACTCCACCATCGATACACCGTCATCAACTCCCCAACTTCATTTTTGCACCAACCTACTCCACTGATTCCTACTCCCCGTCCTTTATGTAACCATCAGACGGTAACACGTGCCACAACTCCTTGACACACCTCCCCAATGCACCACCATCAACTCTCGTTCATGCTCAACCACCACCAACGGAGCAATGCATATCCCACCAACAACCACCTTAATCACCGTTATCATTTATCAACAACCTTAATTACTAATATTATCATTCTAAATTGATTCAAGACCCCTCCATGATCCCCCTTCAGTACACTCATTAACCACCTTCGATCACCACTTCCATTCTCCACTGCATCTACTAAAACATCATCACCACCTCTAACTCTCACTATCAACTGCCATTGCTACACCAGTAAAACTCCATTCTTCTTTTACCAATTCGGAGAACCAACACGCTGATCACCTTAACATCCTCTCATAAACTACTACTTCAAATCTGTCAACCAATTCAAACTCACCAAACCCACTACTTAGTTTGACTTCACTGTCCTCCATCTCTATGAGAATCACCATGCAACCCCGGTCTGACGAATCGACTAGCACCACTGTGCTCCAATCTGTAGACTTGCCTCCATGCTCTTGAGGCCTCACGAGTCAATGAATCTATCCACTAATACTTCGTATACCGTGCCTCCATCACCGAGAGCACCACCAGGTCCACCACGATTTATTTTCGACTCAGTTTTCTTGCCTTTTTAGTTTAAGGAATTTTAATTGAAATCTGATGGATTTGTTGGTGGTGGCAGAATTGCGGTGGTGGAAGTAGGGGTGAGCAAAATCGGGTACCGAACCGGTTTTGAAAACCGGTTTGGGTACCCGGTTATTAAAAACCACTTTTTTCCCGAACCAAAAACTGACCCGTTTAAACCGGGTATCCAGTTTTTTTTTCATATTATAAACTGAAACCGAACCGATTTTTATGACTCGGTTTTTTTAAAAATATGGTTATCTTCGTTATAAAACGGTTTCTAACCGGTTTTTGACCCGGTTTCACTAATTTGCAAATTAAATTTTTATTTTCTTCATTTAAAAGTGTAAATCGGTTCAAAATCGGGTACCCGGTTTTTAAAATTGTGAACTGAACCCGACCCGGTTTTTCACTAAAAAAACTGGTTCGGGTATCCGACTTCAAAAACCTAGATTTCCGGGTTTTTTAAACAAGATTTCGGTTTGGTTTCGGTTTTTAAAATCGGTTCGGTTTTTTTTTGCTCACCCTAGGTGAAAGTGGTCGATTTGTGGTCAATGGAGTCTATTGGTGGTTTGAATGGTGAATTAGTGGTGGAATTTATTGGTTGCAGAAATGGTGAATGAAAAGGTTTGCTTAAAGGATGGCTAGCTAAAAGATTAGTATTAATTTATACTCCCTCCATTCTCTTGAATAAGTCCCCTTAGGGGTGGGCACGGATACCAAGAAAAAGGGGGTAAAGTAAGGGTATTTGTTGTCTTTTTAAGAAATGAGGTGGGGTAGAGTAAGTATATTAAATGAGTGAAGGAGAGAGAAATATGAGGGTAAAATAGTAAAAAAAAAGTTTGAACTTTACCTTATTAGGAAATGGGGCTAATCCAAAAAAAGGCCCAAAGAGGAATATGGGGCTTATTCAAGAGAATGGAGGGAGTAACCGATAAAATTAGTAGTCGATTATTTAGACTGGGAGAAAGATATCTGAAGTTCGGAATATTATGAGATTATATGTATTTGGTATTATTCCAAGAAGATGGGTAATAATTTGAATTATTTCAATGAAATGACCCTATCTTGAATGGATTTTTTTTACCATTTTTTCTCTGTACTCCCTCCCATTTATTCAATTCTTTATATTTATTATAAATGGACAATCCAATCAATTCTTTACATTTCTCTTTTGGCAAAAGATTTTACTTTATAATCCTCATATTTTTCTTCTATTTACCCAAAATACCACTATTTTTTCCCTACTTTAAGTTTGGTGGATCTATAACATCATTTGATTTACCAATAATACCCTTACTGTTACCACATTTCTTAAAATTTGTGAAAAAAGAGAGGCAAAGGATTGAATGGATGAAAGGGAGTATATCATTTTGAGTTCATCGTGTCAAGTATATAGGTAAATATTTTTACTCCCTCCGTATCAGTATATATGACGTTTTGGTTTTTCGAAGTGAGTCTTTGACTTTAATTTTTAGGGTTATGTAACAACAATAATACCAACTATAAGACATCTTCCCAAAATAATATCAATTTTAATAAATCTGAGCATAATACATATTATTGGAGTAGTTAAACCAGAATAGTATAGGTGACCGGTTACCCGTAGAACCCTTCCACCTTTCTTTTTCACCTTTAATTTTATTTAACGACAATAATACCAACTATAGAGCGTCTTCCGAAAATAATTCCACTTTTAATAAATCAGAGAATGATACGTTTTTTTGGAGTAGTTAAACCATAGTAGTACAGATGACCAGTTAGCGATAGAATCCGTTCATCTTCCTTTTTGCCTTTAATTTATTTCATATTATTTCATTTCTTTTCACTTACTCAGTGTACGGGGCATTAAACGTCATAATGTCCTCCGTCTTTCTCTTTCTTCAAGTCTTCAACCTCACCAAATCTTGCTAACAACACAATCCTACACCAAAATCAACACGTTAATTGAAACGAAACGTATAGGAAAAAAAATTGAAGAAGGATGAAGGGTAGACCTGTCAAAAACTAACCCGACCCGAAAACCCGACCCGAAACCGCCCGAAAAAAAACCCGAAAAAACCCGTTCGAAAATGACCGAAACCCGAAGTGACCCGACCCGATAATAACCCGAATATATTGGGTCAAAACCCGCCCGAACCCGTTACCCGCCCGAAAATAGATAAATTAAAAAAATATTACTATTATACAATAAAGTTTCTCAAAACACTAAGAAATATTTTTTTTCCTCATAATTTTAAGATATAATATTTATATATACATCTTTAAAATCATATTTTTATCACATGATTATTATAATGAGAAAAAAATCAATAAATCGAGTCAAAGTTCGTCATATATATTCGTACTTCCTATAGAAATAAAATATCAATGTAAATTAAAAGATATATTAAATAAAACATGTTTATTCCCACTAATATCATATATTAAATGAGATGAGTAAGAAAATTAAGAATAAAATTGTATTTATGATTAAAAAAAAGGAAAGAAAATTAATGTTTTTAAAGTGCGTTAATAACCCGTATTTGACCCGAACCCGACCCGAAACCCGTATAAACCCGACCCGTATAAAACACGTATTTTTCAAACCCGAAATACATCCGACCCGTATTTTACCCGAACCCGAAATGACCGAACCCGAAACCCGACCGCCCGACCCGTTTGACAGGTCTAATGAAGGGTAATGGGGAGAGAGGATGAAGGAGAGAAGTAAGGAGGAGTAGACCTAGCAAAATTGACCCGACCCGAATAAGCCAAACCGAACCCGACCCGACACCCGAATTGAAGACCTTATTTTGACCTGTAATCCAAATTGACCCGAGCTAACCCAAAACTGACCCGACTATTATTATAGAAAACGAGTCAATATTCCTAAAAAAGTTGAAAACAACAAACTCAAGAATGACCCGAACCCGAAATTATAGGACCCGACCCGAACTCAACCCGATTTTTATAACCCAAAACTGGCCCGACAAAGTTCACCCGTTATCTAGGTCTAAGGAGAGAGGAGGGAGGATAAGTAGTAGGTTAAATATTAAATTGGTGACTTGATGTAGCAGGTTATAAAGTCATTTATACTACTCTTGTTTAACTACTCCAATAATATGTATTATTGTCAGATTAATTGAAATTGGTATTATTTTAGGAAGACGCCCTATAGTTGGTATTATTATCATTAAATAACACTAATTTTTATGTAAATATTTAGTTCAAAATTTTTAAAAATTGCACCATATTTTTTTTTATGAAAAGAGCTTTCAAATGAGTGTTTCATAATATTTTTTCTTATATTCTGAGAGATATTGAAGAGAGAAGATGCCTCGAAAAGTGAGAATGACTTATAAAAAAATAGAGAGAGTATGTTCATTTAGAAATGGAACCAACTGGCAATCTGCCCCATCTTTTCCTTTCTATAATTTATAATGTATGATACATCCTCTGTTTCGTTCATTTGTTTGCCTTTTTGTAGACAACCGCATTTTGCCTGCTAGTTTCTGTAGCAGTTTCCGACAAAACATCCGATGATGATAAGACGTAAACATGACTTGATGCGCTCGAATACGAACTCAGAATCAATAGTATCCGGCACGGGCTTTTAGCGGAGTACAAATCTCACAAAAACGACTTCCAATTCAGGCCAGTGGGTCGTTTCCAATAAAAATAAGACTAATTTGGACAAAAATCGTCACCGGAAATAAAACCGTCTTTTAGCGATCGAGTCAAAATCCGGTCAAAGTCGAATCCGAGACAAAAACCAGCCATGCATGCTTCTAGAAACCAGCCCAACAACTAAGTCAAAGCTAGCCACACAAATCTCAACTTTCCTAATTTCCCTCCACCCGTTTGACGCACTCGATCGAGTGGCTAGGGTCTACTCGATCAAGTACGCCTACGTACCAATCGGACCGCCTCCGAACCGGGCACTCGATCGAGTGCACATAGGGTACTCTGTAATACCTGCCTTGTGACTCAGTATTAACACCCGAGTTGGCGGTGGCAACCCAAACCCATTGAGTTATGACTTTATAGAGGAATAAACCAGCAAAACAGATTGAAATTGGCCAATCCAGGTTTTTAACCCACTTTTAATCAAATACTCAGAATATTACTTAGACCCACGTATAACCACCCTAATCACAATGGAGCAAACCCTAAACTACCTTCACTCACAATGCACACTCAAGAAGAGAAAGGAGAAGAGAGAAATAGGAAGAGAGAAGAGGAGAAGAGGATTCGATCCCAAATCGTATCCTAGCAATTCATTTATATGATTGAGTCATGTAAGTTCCTTAACTTTATTTTAATGATGTTTAAGAGTATAATTAGGGTTTAGTCGTGCTTACCATTCCCAATACAAATTAGGAGGAAGATTATATTAAAGACATTAATTAGGAAATAGTTATTGAAATTCTCAGATTTGTAGTACTGTCTTGTGTTCATTGATATACGTGTTTATGTTTCGAATTGGAAAAAGGTCAAAGAACAAACCCTAATTTATTTCAAGTCTAGTTTATGCCTGTCAAATTTCGTAATCAGATTCAAAGTCGTTTCTTCTAGAGAATTTATTTTTGAACCGTCGTTTATAATTCACTGATTCAGTAATGCTATATAGTAATGGGTGTTAAAACGAATTTATATATCATAATTGAGTTTGAATTTCAGCCAACATTATTCATTGAGTCTAGTTGATAATAGAAGTTGGAATAAAGTTAAAAGAATTAGTCTAGTATTAGTAACTCATCAATAGTTTTTATGCGACGAATTCAGTCAGTCTGTAGAGATCAGGTTATAAGTCAATGTTAAGATGATATTTAGATAAAGGTCATAAAAGATAAATGGTAGACAAGACGATCACGGTTCTAACACAGTTAGTCTCGTGTTAATTGAAGTAGTAGTTATTTAATTATGAATTTTATAACAAGACAGTACAATGCTGTAAAATTGAGGAGCAAGTCTTATGGGAAGCCAAGAAACCCCAAGAAGACACTCCTCCCCCACTTCAAGCACAAGAAAAGGGTAAAGAGAAAGTGTCAAGTGAAGAGTCCACCCCAATTGATCAAAACAAGTACCAAATCAAGTTGCCTTACCCATCAAGGCAAATGAGGACTAAGGTGGACACTCATTACGACAAGTTCCTTAGTATTGTGAAGAAATTGGATGTTAGTGTCCCGTTCACCGAATTACTTACCCAAATCCCGGCATATGGAAGATTTATGAGAGAAATTTTGGCTAGGAAGAGATCCATTGACAAGGAAGAAACCGTAGCGTTCACGAGGGTGGTGAGTGAGCTCATACAAGGTTCCACGCTTTCGAAGTTGAAGGATCCAGGTAGTTTTTCGATCCCTTGCACCATAGGCAATTTCTTGATCAAGAATGCGTTATGCGACTTGGGCGCAAGTGTGAGCATCATCCTCTATTCTATTTGTTGCCGACTCGGAATGAAGGAGTTGAAATGTACGTCCCTCACCCTCCAAATGGCCGATAAATCATTCAATCGACCATTAGGAATGTTAGAGGACGTACCGGTACGAGTGGGGAAATACTTCATTCCGGTCGACTTCATTGTGCTCGACATGCCGGAGGATGCCAACACTCCCATTATTCTTGGGCGCCCATTTCTACACACCGCGGGTGCCATGATCGATGTGAAGAATGGTAGGATCACATTCGAGTTAGGTGAGGAGAAGATAGTGTTTGACCTCCAAGGCAACACCTCGCCTACTAGCGATGAGACATGCAATATGATCCAAGCCAAGAAAGACATCAATCTAGGGGGTGAACCGGAACAAAGCTTGAAGAAGTACTCTTATGTACTTGAGGATGACGACTCCGATTTGGAGGAAGATTAGTGCCCAAATCATGGGCTTGATGACAAGTTGACGTGCAATGACGAGGAAGAAGATGAGTCTCCCTTGGGGCCACATGAGGACCGGTGGACGTTTGGGTATATCCCCAAGGACCAAAAGTACAAGTTCAAGTCGTTGAACTTGGAAGAGCGGGATGCCCCGGGAACGTCGAGGCAAGGCCTTGAAGGGCCTCGGGATGTGGTCGGTTATATCTCGAGCTTGATTGAAGACTTCTCTAGGGCCTTCGACTTGTTCTTACGTGCCCTTGATGGAGATGGAATTGTTCAAGGTTGTTGAAAAAGATTGAAGAAAGCACCACCTTGGTTTGACGGAGTCCCACAAGAACCGTCTCCTTATATATATCCTTGTATTATATTTGCTTTGGATTTTTGTGAATTCTTGTTATTTGGATTGATTGATGAGCGTTGTGAGGGAGAGAGTTTGATGTGTGTTTGAATAATGCTTTATAGGTGAAGTGAGAACGCTCCTAGGGAGGATTGGCGATGATATACCTTGGGTTGTAGGCACGAGGATCGGGTTTTTGAAGCTTGAAGCAAGTTTTTGGGATCGTGGAGGTCGAAGAAGACCCATCCCGGCCGGGATGAGGCGTCCCGACCGGGAAGGGTAAGGAAACCCGACCGGGAAGGACCCGTCCCGATCGGGATGAGTGCGCCATATTTGGAGCTTCCTGTGAGTTCGTCCCGACCGGGATGAGGGCGTCCCGACCGGGACGGGTGTGGCATCCCGACCGGGAAGGAGCCGTCCCGATCGGGATGGGTGCACCAAGAATTGAGCTTACTGTGGGTCCGTCCCGACCGGGATAAGGTCGTCCCGACCGGGACGGGTGAGGTAACCCGATCGGGATCAGTCTTCCCGACCGGGATGGTCCTCTGCTCCCCCTCTTCTTCGCAAATCAAGTCCACCCAACCGTTTTATGCCCCCTCCCAACCTCCCTACTCCTCCTTGTACCTATCATATGACCCATACACCTCACTTTACACCGAGATCCACATCAAATCCCACACCCCTCACACCTTTACCACCTCTACCTTGCGGTTCTATCAAGCTTGAAGCGGGATAGCAATGATGAAGACGAGCAAACGCCCTTATTGATCTATGAGACGATGGAGAGAGTGAGTTGCTAACCTATGGTACGGCAACTATCCTTTCTTTTCCGTTTTTGTTGTTGCTTGTTTTCCCCTTGTCTATCCCCTTCCCCTTTGTCTTGGTGGCCTTCAAGGCCTTGGTGTTGATTGCTCCCGACTCTCGACGACGTGATTGCGTCGAGAGTCAATCGAAAAATCAAAATTTTACAAGATTTTCACTCTTTTTTTTGAGGATTTAGTCGGATTTAGGCGGAATCCGGGCTAGGTGACTTGATTACACCTAGCCCTCCCTTCCCATTTCCTTTTATTTCCTTCTTTTTATTTTCTTCCCCCTTCCATATCTTTTTCTCGTCTCGGCCCATGGTGACTTGACTACACCCCGGCCGGACACCTTCTTTAATTTTAGCTTTATTTTCGTAGTTTATTTTCTTTTCTTTTGTCTCTCCGCACACTACGATTGAGCATATGAGGACATTGCTCGATTTAAGTGTGGGGGAGCGATATTCTATCGTAGTTAGTTTTATTTTTCCCTTTTTTCGAAAAATCATCAAAAAACCCTAAAAATTTGAAAATTTTCACAAAAATCAAAAAGATTTTTCTTTTGTGTGTTTTCCTTTTGTGTCATTGTGTCGTATATTTGTTTTGTGTGCGTGTTTTGCCTCCCTTTTTCCTTATAGGTCGCTTAATCACCGCTAGCTTTGGAAAGCTTTCAAGACACCCGGTAACATCTTTTCAACCCTTTTTCCTCTTTGTTTCTTGTGGAGTTTGGAGGAGTTTTGTGTTGTGGTGTGCTCGGGTGGAGCTTTGTAAAGTTTGTGGATGATTGGTTGCTCATTTGGAAGTTCGGGGTGGTGTGTGTTTTGTATGTGTTCATTTTGTGTTGTTCTTGTTTTGTTGCTTTTGTTTCTTTTTCTTTCGTTTTCGTTGAGTCTTTGTTTTGTGTTGTGTTGTGTTGTGTGTAAACCGTTTTCGAAAACCCGGTTTAGAGGCTAGTGTGCAAGTGTTTACTTTCCCATTCTAGTAGTATAATTCGAGTCTTGGACTTTACTCTAGTAGAATGACCCTAAATCAATGATTTCGTTGGTCCTTTACCTTGAGTCCACCTAGCTTACTAGGAATTTACTGGGGGATTTGCACCTTTGACCATTATGACCACCCACGGTGTGAAAAGGCCTTGGTTACCGAGTCTCGTCCCCTAGGTGATCGTGTTTAGGATTGTTTTGATTAGTCCAAGTTCTCCACTTTTTGTGGGTTTGAAGGGAAATCGCGACCCCGGACTTACCCATTACCCTACCTTCCTCACATACACACACAATAAAATGCAATTTGTTGATTCTCTCTTTCTCGTTATACAATGAAAATGCCAACAAAGCCAAATCTTGCCAAAAAGGGCAAAGAAAAAGAAAAGAAAGAAAAAAATGAAAGAAAGAAAAGAATGAAGAAAAAGAAAAGGCACAAAAGCCAAAAAGAAAATAGAAAAGAAGAAAAAGAAATGGCATGGCAAAACAAAGCAAAAATGCAAAAGAAAAGAGAAAATGCCAAAAGAAAACCCGATTCACAAAAATAACCCCTACCTCTCAAAATAAGCCTTTTTCCGACTTTTGCCGTGAAGAGCCTACCAAAGGACCGAGTCCCGAGGAAGGATGATAGCAGCATTAGTCGGTCTTCCCTCATTTTGCATGTTTTCCACCTTTTTACTTGGACTAGTTAGGCGGTCTTGGACACGGGACGACCCTCTTGGCTCACGCTAAAGGGGGCGGGGTCTCACTTACCTACAGTGTCGACTAACACCGTGGTTCTTCACTTTTCCACTCCACCGATCGTCCCGTAGTACGTTTTTAGAAAGTTAGGAGGACCTAGGTAAGTTACCAACGTTTTTGTTGCTTTATCGTCATACTATTAGGGTTTAGTTCACCTTGGTTTGTATGTCTAGATTGGGAACGTTGTCACTTGCCTTGAGTCCTAAACCGGTGCTTCTTTCACCGCTTGTTTGAGGGAAGCGGTATTTGTTTTCTTTTGGGTGCAACCGATTATGTGTTTGTTTGTTTATGTGTTTTGTGTCCGGTTGCATCCAAAGTTTTGTCGCAAGACCCAACTTGCCTTGCGGAGTGCACTTGTCCTCTAAGTGCACTCGTGTGAGTTGAAGGGGCGTAAGGTGCGCTAATACCCATTCGGCTAGTGTAGTAGTTAGTATGTGCTTACTCGAGGGCGAGTAAGGGTTAAGTGTGGGGGAGTTGATAAGTGTAGTTTGTAGTGCCTATTTGTTGTGTTTTGGTCCCTTTTTCCTTGTGGAATCACTCTTTTGGAGCGATTCATGGGCTTCTTATGCTTCCTTTAGTTCGTTTCAGGTTCCCGAGGCCGAATTGGAAGAGTTGGAACGATTCCGACTCAATACATACATATTTTGGAGCCAATGAGATAAAGGAACGATGACTCGAGACCTTGGAATCGACCCCGAGACCTTGGGACCCAATCCCGAGCCTCCGAAACCCGATCCCGAGTCCCGAGAATCGGTGGGAAGCCCATGAGAGGCAAGGAAGGACCAAAGAGTGTTTAAGGAAGGCATACAAGACCCATCCCGTTCGGGATGGCCTCATCCCGTTCGGGATGGGGTGCTACATTAGGATGGCTGCTGTGAGCCCATCCCGGTCGGGACCAACTCGTCCCGATCGGGATGACAGAGCCGTCCCGATCGGGATGATCCGTCCCGGTCGGGAAGCTACAGAGGCAGCACGGGCCTCTTCTTTTCTTCTCCTTCACTCGTGTACCCATATATATACTCCCTTCTTGTAATTTTAAGACATCTTATGTTACCCTACATTAGTTTAAGCCTCCAATACCCTAGATTTACTCTCACTCATTAGCCTTAATCTTCCCTTAGTCTTAGTTAATCCTTAGTTAATTATTGTAATTAGTTCTTGTATTAAGAGGATACTTGAAGAATTCTTCAAGATTGACAACCTTGGGTTTTATTTGGGTTCTTATTTATGCAAGATTTCATATTTTCATCTCCTTAGTGTTGGTATAACCTTTCTTACTCTTAATCTTGTTTATTTAATCTTGTTTAAATCTTTTCATATTGTTAGTATCATTGTTCTTGTTAATCATTATGGATGTTTGTTTAGTGATAATATTTTCTCTTGTTATGGTTGTCTTATTCTTGATAATGAGTGAGTAGTCTTCTTGTGGGGTTAGTAGGGGGATTAGGGGTAGATTATGGATGATTAGGGTTGATTAAGGGGAAAAGGTTGTATCTTTGTTGTTAGTCACATTGTAGGCACTCTATGTGTTTGTTGATATGCTTGTGTGAGTTGTAGTGGCCATGCTTCCCATGCTTGTGTTCATCTTCTCATTGATTGCTTATTTTGTGAAAATGTTGAGAATAGTCATAGTCACGAGAGTGCCGACTAGGGTCTAAGTTGCGAGAGCCCGGACTCACCTTGACATCGGTCTAAGTTGCGAGAGCCCGGACCGACTCTAGCGATTAGGAGACACCTTTACCCTTGATCACCCCAATTACCCTTCTACCTCTATGAACCCGACCTACCCCACTTCTTTCCATATTTGTGTTAATCCTCCTAGTTAGCCTTCGTTCTTTTAGTTTATTTGTTAGTTTGATCATTAGCTTAGTCTTACCTCTCCTCCATCATTAGTTTCCCTTTTATTGCATTCTTTGTGTTCGTTTGGTAATCTAGTCTCGTTTTAGGCCAACCTAGTCTAAACTTTGATATACCGTCCTCGTGGATACGATCCCGACTTACCCTAGCTACTCACTAGGTTAGTCGGTGTTATATTGATTGGCTAGGGACGTGACGAATCCCTACCATCATACATATATTTCGGAGAATAAATATTTGCATATTCTAATCAATCAACCAATCATAAAAATCTACTAATCAACGGTATAATTGTATAAAAATTTGCATATTCTAATCAATCAGCCAATCAATTATATTCTAATCAATCAATTATATTTTCTACAAATATTCCTTCTCGAATATGATCAGAAAGATATACAATTATAATCATAACTATTTTATATTCTATGTAAATTATTGTACGGGATAGAGCAATCTTCTATTAACAAAAATAATGCAACTATTTTGTTAAAATGGAATACAATATGTTTATACTTTTTAAAAAAAATTGATCATACATTCCATATTAAATATTGTATGTGATATATTCCATTTAGAACATGTGATTTTCATAATCAATGTAATCAATCAGATTTTCTTAATTACATAATTTCTGTGGTGTATAGCTTTATATGTGATGTAGTGATATTTAAATCAGTAAGATGTTAGAGTGTAGTTGGAGAGGAGAAGAGTCACACACATGAGGTCAAGGGTTCGATTTGCACCTAGCTCATTTGGTCTATTTTTTTTTAATTTTTGTTGTAGATAGCTTTAGGCGGGAAAATATATGAGTTTTGTTATTTGGTTAGTGGAAAGAGGGATTGATATACTGGAGTTGGTGAGGCTAGCTTTAGACCTAGCCGGGACCCTTGATCACGGTCCCTTCCCTGATTTCTCCTCGCGGGTTGTTGAACCTACGGGGGGGTGTGCACACTCGGAATGAAAGGGCCTGCCAGAAGAGTTGAGATGAGATTATTGATTGGTACCGGGATGGTACTGAGAATGTTGAGATGAGATTATTGATTGGTACCGTGAAGGTACTGAGATGTGGAGATGATATTGTTAATTGGTACCGATGATGGTACTGAGACGGTTGAGACTGGATATTTTATATTACGTACTTGTGTTATAATGCTAGCATGTTCTAACCGTACTCTCTATCTATTGTCACCCTATTTTATTTGGGGACCTGCGACGATCCATTTGACATCTTCGGTCTTTTGGGGAGCAGTGCTAGTGTGCAGGCTAATCCGATGCAGTATGCGTCAAAGTAAAAAAAATAAGTCAACAGAATTAATAGCTTTGCATCGGATTAGCCGACGCAAATTTTAATATTGGGTCCGATTGCGTCGGCTAATCCGATGCAATGTGCGTCAAAATAAAAAAAATTTAGTCAACAGAATTAATAGCTCTGCATCGGATTAGCCGACGCAAAGTTGAATATTGTGTCTGATTGCGTCGGCTAATCCCACGCAAAATTTTCAACATAAAAAACGACGAGGCAACACAGAGACAGGTACTGCATCGGATTAGCCGACGCAAACTTCAATTCTGCGTTGGCTTGCATCGGCTAATCCCACGCAACGTTTTAAAAAAAAAAAATATCACGGACTGCATCGGATTAGCCGACGCAAACTTGAATTCTGCGTCGAATTGCGTCGGCTATTCCGATGCAAATCTTTTAATATAAAAAAAAATAAACGAGAACATAACAGACCCTAAACCCGCAACCCCAACTCCCTCTCTAGATCGAAGGCGAAAAAGACGACGACCTCCGGCGACCCCCAACGCGCGACCCTGCGACCTCCGGCGACACGCACAGCGACCTCCGGCGACCCCATCCTACCCAGATCCGGCGACGACCTTCACCCTAATTAGACCCCCAAATCAAAACCCTAAACCGGCGACCCACCATCCTACCCTGCCGGCGACGAACCAAAAATCGGCGAACCATAAACCCCCACGCGCGACGAACTCTGCCGGCGACCCAGAACCCTAAACCCCCCACGAATTACCCTGCCGGCGAACCTCCGGTGCACCCCCGGCGAAGTCGAAAAACCCTAACCCGACCCCCAATCTTCAGGTATGATAATTAGGGTTTAATTGGTTTGATTAAGTTCATTGTTAGGTAACTAGATTGATTGGTAGTTAATTAGAGTAATTAGTTTAATTATGTTCATATTAACATGTTAATTAGATTAATCAGAATAAGAAGTATACTAGGGTAATTAGATTAATTAGGTGATTATTTTACTACCTAAATTAGGTTAATTAGGTTAATTTGGTGATTATGTTAGTACCTAAATTAGGTTAATTAGATTAATTACCTGATTATGTTAGTATGTTAATTAGTATATTCATTAGGTTAATTATTATGTGAATTAGGTTAATTATTATGTGAATTAGATTTAATTTCGTTTTATTGTTAGACGGTAATTGTAGTACGTGAATTAGGTTAGTTAGTATGTTAATTAGGTATTAGTGATTATTGTATTAGGTTAGAAATTGTGTTATTAGATTAGTAGTAGTAGTAGTATGTAGTAGTATAATGAATTAGATTTGTTGAGGTAGATGGGTACTAGTATTAGTAGTAGATTAATTAGTAGTTTTAGTAGTAGTACATTAGTAGTGCTAGTAGTAATACTAATCTACTACTAATATTACATTAAAATACTTCATTACTACTAATGCTACTACTAATATTACTAATATTAATAACCTACTACTAATACTATGTACTACTAACACTACTACTACTAATTTTCTACTACTAATACTACTAATTTTTTCCACTACTACCATTGATACTAATTTTCTACTACTACTACTACTACTAATAATAATTTCCTACTTCTACTTTTACTACTACCACTAATACTAATTTTCTACTACTACTACTACTAATTTCCTACTTCTACTTTTACTACTACTACTACTACTATTAATTTACTAATTGTACTTTTACTACTACTACTAATATTCTACTACTACTACTACTACTACTACTACTACTACTACTACTACTACTACTACTACTACTACTACTACTACTACTACTACTACGAATTTCCTACTTCTACTTTTACTACTACTACTACTACTACTACTACTACTACTACTACTACTACTACTACTACTACTACTACTACTACTACTACTTGTACTTTTACTACTACTAAATTAGTAGTAATTTACTTTTACTACTACTACTACTACTACTACTACTACTACTACTACTAATTTACTACTACTAGCACTACTACTAATATTCTATTTCCTCTACTACCACTAAACTACTACTACTACAATCTTGTGGATGTCGACCTGACGAGAAAACTGCGAGGGCACAACCCTTTTGTGTTGGCGTATCAAGTCGATCAAGTCTGCTATGCACCTTACCCAAAGGGAAAAAAGAGTACGAATTGGTCTGCGGTTTTCAAAATCAAGGCAAGATCACAAGTTGATAATCCTATCATCGACGATGACGTCTACCAAGAGAGTGTAGTTGGTAATAATCAGCCGATGTCATCAACTCTGATCGAAGACAATGACGTCAATGAAGAAGAATATGTAGTTGAAGTTGCTGGTGCTGTAGAGGAGAACGACGAGTTTGCCGACTGGATTGTTCCTGAGGGAGAGGGTGATGAGGACGACGACTTGGTCATCGACGATGAAGATGTCGGTGATGAGGTGAATACTGACTGGGACGATGATGATGAAGACGGGGACGAGGGGTTCATTGAACCGCACACCGACGCGGACAGTGACAATGACAGTGACGATAATTAGCAATTATGTAGTTGTTTGTATCTTATTCGCATAAGTTGTAATTTATTTATTTGTAATTGAAGACTATTTTGGTACTTAATGAAATTCCTGCTTTACCTAAACAAACTGACTCTACAGTTTAACTTTGCGCAAACATATTTTGTAGACGTGATTATGGCATGTGGCAGTGAGATGCTGACGGGGACCAGCAGCCAAGGTGACCATATGGAGGAGGACGTGCCTAGGACTCCTATCATCCTAGGTGTGGACGCTGTCCAGGAAGTCGGGGCGACGGTCTACATTGCCACGCCTGAGAAATCGTACCTATCACGGCAGAAAGTGAAGGAAGCTACTTGGTGAGTTTAAGTTGTTGTAACCAGTTCTTTTCTATATTTTCACTCATTTATTTGCTTCACATTATCATAAATGACTTGTGTAGGTGGGACGACAAGAAGTACTCTGATTATATGCGGGATTCCGTAGTCATGACGTATGCGTCCACCCCCGGCGCCTACCGTAGCTGGACGGAGGCGCCACCAGAAGCTCGCGAAGCTATGTATATGCACTTCGCGGTAATTACCTCGTCTGTGTTTCTATAGTTTTCGTTGCAAGATTTATACATTCAATTGTAGCTAACGAATCTTTTTTTTTGACAAACAGAAGAGAGTGCGTATAGACCTGGGGTACGACCTCAGGTCGGAATATGAGACTCGGATTAAGAAGAAGATAACCGACCTATTCCAGCGAGCTGTCCCGAGGGTCGAGAAGGCGGATTGGATTCCGCAAGATAAGTGGGAGACATTGAAGAGGAACGCTGCCGACCCAGCCTTCAAGAAGAAATCGGCGATTAAGTCGTCGAACAGGAGAGGTGGGCAGGTGGACGGGGTGGCCAAACCCACTAGCTGCCTTGGAAGTAGGAGTGCCGCAACAGGCTTCGCGCAGTTGGTAAGTGCTTATAACACAAGTAAAAAATTTGAGTATAATTCAATATATACTATTGGTAAATAAATGCTGAAAATTTTAACACTGTTATATGAAGGGCCCATCTGCAACTCCGGTCCAGCTCTTGGAGAAGACGAAGAAGGGGAAAGACGGCAAGTGGATTGACCCTAGAGGACCGGAGATCGTTGTGAGTAGTAGTAATGTTTTTAAAAAATATACTAGGCATGAAAATTACGATGTGATAGTATGTGTTCCTAAAGTTATAACACTGTTTCATGTTGCTGTTTCAGGAGAGCTACGAGAAAGCGGTGGAGGAGGCACGCGCCTCTGATCAAGCACCCAACACCTTGAAGATCTTCCACGATGTGACAGGTGGCTACAACTCAAAGAAAAGGTTTTGGGGGATAGGTAACGTGGCGAAAGAGCTCTTTCGCCCATGCTTGAACCGTGGTAAGGAGGTATCTGCGGACACATACCTCCCCACCGCCACCTCGCAGGAACGCACACTTAACGAGCGTATGGAAGATAAATTCGAAAGACAAGAAGAGCGCCGGAAGACATTGGAGAATAGGTGCGAAGAGCAGGACCAGTTTATTCAGTTCATGAGGGAACGGTTCGCCATGGGGAACGAGGGATGCAGTGGAGGACCACGCATGAGTAGGCGCGACGATGACAACAACAACGATGGTCATCCCCATGGGTCGGAGCAGATTGAGTCCCTTTCGTAGGTAGTTCCGCTCTCTTATGTTACTTGTTTAGATTCTGGTTGCATTGTGTGTATATATTTTACCAACTCCTAGGTAGAATTCTGAACCTCGCGCTGGTTGTCTTTGTAATATATTTTCATTTTCTATAACAGTACACTGGTTTATGTTTGTTTCGTTTTGTGGAGTTTTGTGAAGAAGATATGTACGAGAGCTTTGATTGGAGTTATTGATGGATTTTTGTTTGGGATGTGCTGCTGTTGTGGTTTGTTGTATGCGTGGTTTGTAGAATTGCAGATTGTTTAATTTCGCGCATATGGGGACCTGAAAACAAAGGAACCATATTTTATGCAATGAGCTTTGCGTGGGATTAGCCGACGCAAAGTCAAATTTTTGGTTGACTTTGCGTCGGCTAATCCCACGCAAAGCTCATTGACTGAGGGCTTTGTGTGGGATTAGCCGACGCAAAGTCAACAAAAAGTTTGACTTTGCGTCGGCTAATCCCACGCAAAGCCCTTAGTCAACGCCCCTGTCAATGAGCTTTGCGTGGGATTAGCCGACGCAAAGTCAACAAAAAGTTTGACTTTGCGTCGGCTAATCCCACGCACAGCCCTTAGTCAACGCCCCTGTCAATGAGCTTTGCGTGGGATTAGCCGACGCAAAGTCAAACTTTTTGTTGACTTTGCGTCGGCTAATCCCACGCAAAGCCCTCAGCCAACGCCCCTGTCAATGAGCTTTGCGTGGGATTAGCCGACGCAAAGCCCATTGACAGGGGCGTTGACCTCCATGTCTGCGTATCGGATTAGCCGATGCAAATCCGACGCAAGACCTATGCGTCGGATTAGCCGATGAAAAAAAAAAAAAAATTGCCTCGAATTATTACGGCAGTCTTTTGCGTCGGTTAATCCCACGCAATCTACAATTTGCGTCGGATTTTGCCATTTTGCGTCGGATTTGTCCGACGCAATTCCGGCCTGATTTTTGTAGTGCCTCGGGTTATACCGAGATGGTAACAACTTTATTTACTTGGAAATGTCTTGATAAGGCTTCCAGGTAAATGGGGGTGTTACATACTCGATCGAGTAACCCTAAACTCGGGTGTTCTCTATAAATACACCCCTCCTTCTCTTCACTTACAACCTTTGGCAACCCTATAATCCTCATTCAATCATCCATCATTTCACATTCATTCAACCTTATTTTCACTACACATCTTCAACCTTTACACTCACATTCTCTCTACACACACATACACACACAAGCACATTTTTAAGATAAAAAATCGTCAAAGATCGAGAGCATTCTCTCCACAACCATACACACAATAACTTGCCTACATATCTCGACGCTCCCGCGCCTTTGCCGCTACTAGACGAGCCCGTTTTCGAGAGACTAAAGCATGTAGATTGAGGATGTAAAATCAAATCCCGACTTCTCTCTTTTCTTCTTCTTCCTCTCTGTTATATATACATATATATGTGCACACATATACACACACACACACACACACACACATATTTACGTACTATTATTATTAATCGATATTAACGATGCTCACCTTTTATTTTGCATTCTAACATTTTTTTTATTTTATTGTATTCTAGCATTTTATTTATGTACTCTGTTCGGGATAAAAATCCGCATTTTTGAAATTATGACTTGGCAAAAAGTCAAAAGTCAAGGGTTGACAAATATCAATGGGCCAACCGGGTTGAAAAACACAAGCTGGCCCGTGAAAGAACATAACCCACGGATGAAAAGAAGGGGTCAAAGCAGTTCCCTATCTCCAAGGGACTCCTCCTGAAAATGAGGAGGAGAATCAGGGGGAGGCTGGCAAACAAAACTCTAGAGGGAAACGGTATTATAAAAAGAGCAACACTTCGAGGAAGATCATTCAACACATTCTCAATACACTACCATCAAGCAAAATCACCAAAGGCAGTATCATACTCCATAGCTAATTATTATTAAGCATAAATACTTGTACTCTCGATACCTTTTCGTTCTTTTGGTCTTAGTAGAATATTGGCGGGATTCCGACTCCCCCCCGCGATTTTTCCCACATTGGGTTTCCGCGTCACCAAAATTTATTGTGTCGTTTTCTTTTCGTTTTCATCGTTCTTCACTCACTAATATCGTCGCAATACCATTGATCCGTAGTTATAGACCGGTCGCTTTAACCCGCTATCGAAAATAACAACCCGGTAGATTTTTTACCAAAACAAATTGGCTCCCACCGTGGGGCAAAGTGATCATTTCCTATAGCCAAATCTCACAATAAACAACCTGCATATAGTCATGTCCGGATCCAGCCAGGGAGCGTCCACTCAGCCTTCTGGAGGAGGGCCTCTCCCAGCACTAGCAGGACCAGTTCTCACACCCCTCGTCTAAGCAATTCCCACCAGCCTGACACGAAGACCTATGCCATTGACGTCTAAGCCCCCTCAGGTGCCTAAGGCGTCAGGAACATCCGACTCTTCTAGATCCAGCAGGGAGAGTATTCCAGCCAGAGCCCCAGCCCAGGGAGGACCACATGGAGATACTCCCAGAGGCACGGCACCATCAGACCCGATGCAGAGCATAATCCAAGGAATCAACGCCCTGCGCCAGGCGGTTGAGACCCTGCAGCAGGACAACCAGGACCTCAGGGCCTAGATCTCAGCGGTGATCAAACCTCCAGTAGGAGAAGCAAGCATCCTTGGAGAGCCAAATACTAGCAGGAGATCCATCAGAACAATCCCCTTAGAACTGGTCACCAGGCAGGAGCTCGGATTGGCACCACCCAGCGGAGTCATCGAGCCTCAGGGACTAGTTGTCTGTCCTATAACCGTGTACCCCATAGATAGCAAACTGCAGGTAACCCTCTCTCTGATATCGAAGGCCAGGAAACTAACTTGTTGTCTCTCGCAGGTACCCCTATCCTCCAGACACTAGGATGGCAATCCGCAACTCAACCAGGAATAGTCACCCCATCCAGCGGTCAGTCCTATAAAGAAGCATGGCCAGCAGCCATTCCCACCCCGCAGATGCTAGGATGGCAGCCAGAAGCTCTAAACAACACGACGGTCTAAGTCAACAACCTGTATCCTGGAGGAGTCTGCCTAGCAGGAGTCCAATTCCAGCAAGCAACAGGGTGGCAATATGGGTCCACAATCGACGCAACACCGTGGCCTAACCCTCCTAACAATCAGTACCCAGGAGGAGCATGGTCAGAAGGTACCCTTGTCCACCAGACACCAGGATGGCAATCAGCAGCTCAATCAGGAGTAGTTGCCTTATCCAGCAATCAGTCCTCTAGAGGAGCATGGTCAGTAGTCACCCCCATTCAGAAGATGTCAGGGTGGCAGCCTGGAGCATTAGTAACCCCGGTAGCCCAAGTCAGCAACCTACACCCTAAAGGAGTCTGGCAAGCAGGAGTACCATCTAAGCAAACCACAGGGTGGCAATCTGGGTCTGTAATCAATGCAACACCATTGCTTAACCCTCCTAACACTAGTACCCTAGAGGAGCATGGTCAGGAGGTACACCCTTTGGCTTCTTACCGCCTGTCTCTAACCCTCTTGCAGGAACATGTAACATGATGGACCAACAGTACCAGGAACTAAGAGACCTGATCAACAAGATTCTCAGAATTCCCCGTCCCTTAGAAAGAGCAGCGAGAGATAGCTACGCCGACTCACCATTCACCGACGACCTAGCCTGCGTCGCCGTGCCCAAAGGATTCGTGCCGCCAGCCATGACGCTCTATGACGGTACCGCAGACCCGCTGTATCACATCAACCCATACAAGCAGAAGATGATGGTGGTGACCGCCACAAGACCCCTAAAGAAGGTCTGCATGTGCAAGGGATTTGACTCCACCTTGTCAGGAGCAGCTTTGCAGTGGTTCGTTAGCCTGCCCAACCGGAGTATCGCTTCCTTCGCAGACCTGGTTAACGCCTTCAACCAGTAGTTTGCCAGTAGCAGAAAATCAGAGAAGCGGAACAGCGATCTGTACCGGGTGGTGCAGAATTTCGAAGAATCTACGCGTGATTTTCTTAATAGATTCAACAAAGAGAAGGTGGCAATCCCCCGATGTGACATAGCAACCACTATAGAGGCCTTCCGCCAGGGACTCCACCAGGATTCAGATCTGTACAAGGACCTCACCAAATATCCGTGCACCACATTTGAGGATGTGCAGACAAAAGCTT
Organism: Agrostemma githago; assembly: GCA_958450325.1. Lineage (NCBI taxonomy): Eukaryota > Viridiplantae > Streptophyta > Magnoliopsida > Caryophyllales > Caryophyllaceae > Agrostemma > Agrostemma githago. The sequence continues at coordinate 28,477,951 of OY288254.1, read as the reverse complement.
TGGCATCCATCAGGCTGGAGGAGGAATCAGGTCCCAGAAGAGCTACTTATGATCCAGCAAAGCTACTTATGAACCCAGAGAACCCCTCTTCCTGTATTTATCCATGACTAAGGTAGCAGTCAGCGCAGCGCTTGTGGGAGAACATGAAGGAACACAACATTCAGTATACTACATCAGCAAGTCTCTGCTTCCTGTAGAGACCAACAATAAAATCCCAGGCGCCAGCAGATTTTGTATCCGACTTCAGCCCAACGCTCCAATCCCAGGCGGAGGGAGACATTCTCATCCTGGAGGAGGACAAAGGAGAACAGGTGTGGAAATTAAATGTAGATGGTGCCTCCAACATGAGGGGGTCTGGGCAAGGTTGTTCCTCTAATTACCCCAGGGAGACCTCATCGTCCCGGCAGTACGATGCGAATTTCGAACAACAAATAATGAAGCTGAGTATGAAACCATGATTCTAGACCTCCAGCTGGCCCTGAATCTTAAGATCAGGCACCTGGAAGTATGCAGCGAATCCCAGCTCATAGTCAACCATGTGAATAACTCTTATGCAGCAAAAGATTCCAAGATGTTAGCTTATCAGGAGGTAGCGAAAGACTTAACCCTCAAATTCGTGACTTTTACAATTAAGCAAGTTCCCTAGGACCAGAATGCAGAGTCAGACACCCTAGCCACCCTAGGGGCAACATTCAAACCTAGAGCAATCTCTACCATACCCATCGTCGATGTCCTGGAGCCATCAATCCAGAAGGATACCCAGAAACAAGAAGCATCTGGAAGAGGCAAAACTCGTACCCAGTGGCTGCAAGAGGCATGGATACTAAGCACCACAGCCAGCCAGGGAACCCCTAACTGGAGGAAGCCCTACCCAGATTGGCTACAAAATGACACGCTGCCAGCAGACAAGAAAGAAATCAGGAACTATAAAATGAAGGCATCCAGATTCACTCTCATTGATGGCATCCTATTCAGAAAGTCACTTGCTGGACCATACTTAAGGTGTCTGGGTCAGGAGGAGGCACATGCTGTTTTGCATGACCTCCACAATGGTGAATGTGAAAATCATGCAGGGGCAGGAGCCTGTCTAACAAGGCACTTCGCCAAGGCTACTTCTGACCAACAATACGCAAAGATGCTATGGAACATGTTAAGAAGTGTGATGCATGCCAGAAGCACGCACCAGTTAGCCATCAGCCTGCAGAACCACTACACCCATTAATTTTGCCATGGCCCTTTATGAAGTGGGGGATGGACATTGTTGGCAAGTTACCTAGAGTTCCAGGAAACAAGGTCTTTATGCTGGCCTTGACGGATTACTTCTCTAAGTGGATAGAAGCAGAAGCATTCCCATAGGTAACCGAGAGGCAAGTTATATCCTTCATCAAGCTCAATATTATCTGCAGATTTGGTATTCCCTCAGAAATAATCTGCGACAACGGGTCCCAGTTTATCGGTAACAAGATGGAGGCCTTTTGCGCCAGATGGAATATCACGTTGAGCAAGTCTACCCCCAGAAACCTTCAGTCTAATGGTCAGGCGGAGTCTAGCAACAAAATCGTGATGGACAACCTGAAAAGAAGACTGGAAAAGGTTGGGGGCAGAAGGGCCGAAGAACTCCCCCTGGTGCTATGGTATGACAGGCCACACCTAAAGTGGCTACAGGACAAACACCATCTAGTTAAGTGTTGGTGCTGGAGCCGTCATTTCTTCAGAAGTCAGAGTCCCCACTCAGAAATATGGCTGCATAATAGAGGACAGAAACCATGTGGAGATGACAAGCAATCTGGACACCATAGATGAACTGAGAACTGACGCTCAAATCAGGATGACCTCCTACAGACAAACGGTGGCCAGGAGTTACAACAAGAATGTCAAGATCAGACCCTGCAGGAGGGAAACCTAGTCCTCAGGAAAATGTTCCAGAACACTAAAAACCAGCAGGCAGGAAAGTATGTCTACAACTGGGAAGGACCATATCAGGTGGAGATAAGACATTCGGAAACGGAGCCTACCGACTCATGACAATGGAAGGCCAGATCATCCATAAGCCTTGGAATATCATACACCTGAAGAAACACTTCTTCTAGATGCACCTCCACCAGAACTCAGGTTTAACTTTATCAAACGCTTTCCAATACACATTTACCTTTTTGTTTCTTTGAATACGTAAAGTTCAATCATTATTATCTTTTGAGTAATTTACCCGTTTTCAAAAAAAAAAGTAATATTCATTTTCAAGGTACCCTTTGAACAAACACATACCGAAATTTTGCATTACAAAGGATTCATAAAAAATCTGGTGGAGAACATATTTTTCTACAAGAGGCGTGCGTCTGTGACTAAGTACCTACAATCGGGACATTACAGTCTCCCGCGCTACTTAGCACCCATGCAAAAGGGTGGCTCCTCTGACAGAGTGGGCGAACTAAATCCCAGGGCCACCATTTTAATAAGCTTGACCATACAACACAAGGCATGCATAACATAAAGTCGCACATCAAAAAAATGACATTACGAAAGCTACTTCGATTTCACACAACGAAAGTTAAGGCACACAAAAGGCTATCACACTTTGCTCCCCTGAGCAAAGACAAAGGTACTGCAGAAAAAGTCTTACAGAAGTTCACACCACGCAGGGTTCACAAGCCGAAAACAGAGTACAACAAAAGAGGAGTAACATCATTATATTCCAGCAGAACTTGGTCCACAGCCTGGATATTCTCCTCTTGTGGAGGTGGAACTGTAGAAGATCCTCCTGCAGGAACCTGGGTCTCTGGATAATTAAGATGGACAGCAGCTGAACCTCTCCCAGGATCATCAGCGACGTCCTCCTGGTCCACACCCTCTTGCCCATCAGCCGCCTGGTCAGCAATGGGGGAATCAATGGACTCCTCCAGATCCTCCGCCTCCACGTTAGAGAGAGCATCCAGATTAGGCGCAACAGGACATTCCTCATCCAATCGCTTCCTCTATAACCAGGTCCCAATCTTTGTGCTCCTCCACCAGATATTCCTTGATCATCTGAACCCTGATATACTGGTCCGACCAAGCAAGAGCATCCTTTAGAGTCTTCTTCAGCTCAACATTCTTCCTCTACAGGGAAGAATTGACATCTAAGCTCATTCCTTGCCTCCACAGATCTGCACTAAGCTTTTGTCTTTTTCCAGATTTCTCCTCCAACAATCCGCGAACCAAGTCCAACTCTTTCAGAGAACTTTTTTCTAGCACAGACCTGGGACCAGGAAATAGCACCTGGTCCGGAAGAGCCATGTCCTCTGTAGACTTGGACGTACCGAAGCCTTCACGAAATTTGAGCACCACTCCAGCAGGAACATCATCAACGGATTTGGGGGCAGAATAAGAGTGAGACTCAGAAAGATTTACCACTGGGGGTTCACTTTCTGCAAGAGTAATTTTTGAGGAAGGGGACGGGTTACACCTTCTTCTCGAACTAGCAGGGCCAGCAGAAGCAGAACCAACTTTCCTCTTGGAGGCCACCCTAGTAGAAATAGCCCGCCCTCTAGCAGCCAGAACTTGCTTTAGGGTCACACGAGGCTTAGCGGATCCTGAAAAGGGGGGCAAGCGAAAATAAGTACCATGAAATCCGAGGTTAGGCAAACTTAGCCAAGCATGGACGTATCTTACCCGAAGACATGTTCTCACCAGACTCTTCTTTTTCTTCTTCTGAGGGAGAAGAGGAAGGATCACCTGTGGAAGGATAGAGCAAATTGCGAAATGTCCTCTACTCCGGGTCTAGGTCTAATAGTCGGGACAAAGAATCAATCGTCATGCAAACCGTCTACAATCCAAGCAAACGAAAATTCTCGCTTAAGATGAGATTATTCGGGAATTTGGGGGCATTTGTTTGGGATAAAAATCCGTATTTTTGAAATTATGACATATTACTATTGAACGATCGGGAAAGACTAAAGTCAAAAGTCAAGGGTTGACAAAGATCAATGGGCCAACCGGGTTGAAAAACACAAGCTGGCCCATGAAAGAACATAACCCACGGATGAAAAGAAGGGGTCAAAGCAGTTCCCTATCACCAAGGGACTCCTCCTGAAAATGAGGAGGAGAATCAGGGGGAGGCTGGCAAACAAAACCCTAGAGGGAAACGGTATTATAAAAAGAGCAACACTTCGAGGAAGATCACTCAACACGTTCTCAATACACTACCATCAAGCAAAATCACCAAAAGCAGTATCATACTCCATAGCTAATTATTATTAAGCATAAATACTTGTACTCTCGATACCTTTTCGTTCATTTGGTCATAGTAGAATATTGGCGGGATTCCGACTCCACCCGCGGTTTTTCCCACATTGGGTTTCAGCGTCACCAAAATTTCTTGAGTCGTTTTCTTTTTGTTTTCATCGTTCTTCACTCACTAATATCATCGCAATACCATTGATCCGTAGTTATAGATTGATTGCTTTAACCCGCTATTGAAAACAATAACCCGGTAGATTTTTTTACCAAAACATACTCTAACCACTAACAATTTAATTTTCGTTTATTTACATATCGTCATAACACTAATACCGCATATAATTGTATAATATTTAAACCGCTTTCGGATCAAACACGTTTAATTATGGTTTCCGCTTCAAGTCCGTTTAATCCTTTTACAAGTTGTAACAGTGGTGACACCTTTTCGAGGAGCGCCACCCTAAACACTTAAGAGCGTAACGCAATCGTGGTAACACGTAATTAAACATGTCCGGTGCCATGTTCGAGTTTAGTACGAAACCATTTGACGCGAAATCGAACATCACGTAATCTGTAAGGATTAGTAACGATGTTGTGACGCGGAGGGAACCGATTTTTGTCCTAATCAAACTAATAACGATTTCATAAAACTTTTTTTAAAATTCCCGATACCGGTCTCGTAATCATAAAATACGTGTTGCGAGTATCAAAAACCGAGTTTGTATAATATTTTTATGTAACTCGGCTATCTGTCGATTTTAAACCAAAATAAAATTCGAGATTGCCATCTTTTCGAAAAGAATAGCAGTTTGTACAGGGGCACTCGATCGAGTGCCGTAGCTCACTCGATCGAGTGACCCCCTCAAAAACAGGCAGGGGGACCTCACGAAGGGCACTCGATCGAGTCCTTTCCTTAACTCGATCGAGTAGCCATCATCACCTTCTTACGTGAGCCTCCTACATGTAACGTAAGCCTAATCAAGTTCTTTTTACGACTTTTAGTCGTCACGTGTCAAGTCCATCACGTGGTTAATTTTTCAAAATGATGCATTGCATGCATTTTTTATTCTAACCTATTTATATTATCGTCACCAATTCGATTATTCTATTTTTGCGCTCGTTGTATTGTATTCCCGCCCGTGTACTTTGTATTTACGTGTTTTTATTTTCGTTGTTTGCTTTATCGCATTAAAACGAACCTCGCATGCTAAATCAGTTTGACGCGAAATAAGATGCATTAAAATGACGTAGCAACCCATACTTTTTTTTATATATCTTGTAAAATGTTGTTTGCATAACATTTCACCGAATCACTAGCGCGCGTATTAAAAAACGAACGATATCTTAGTAGAGGACGTCATGTGCGAGCGGGGTTGGGCGTCCTTTTTGGGCTTCCCAACACGTACCCTCACCCCTTACTCAAAACCTCGGTTTCCGGTTGTCCGAAACCGTTGGCACACGAGAGTCATTCGATATACGGTACCCAATAACATCTGCATCGATATTGTAATGCAAAGGGACGAACCCCACAAGATCTAGTATCGAGGTGGGCCGTACTTTGTGCACGGTCCACCGAAATATAGAGTGGGTTCGAATGGGCCCGAACTCCCACAAAGTTCGGTAGCGACTCCAACTTTGATTTAAATTTCGACCCGAGAACTATCTCAGATGGGAAACATATCGCCGCCCAAACCCGCGCGTGGCCGCGTCGGGATGGACCTATGTCATGTCCACAATTTGGCAACTCTGCTGGGGAAAACTGATGTACAACTTCTCATCGGAATCCTCAAGGTGAGACTCGAGGAGAAATCATTCGGTTAGTACAATACGCGCGTTAGTTTTACGGTTCATGCACAACCCCATTTTTACCCGGGCCGGTACTAGCGACCGACGTCCCACTATACCGCGATATATTCCAAATTGGTTATGTCAAGGTGTTCATGGCTAATTCGTATGGGTTTCGCGGCATGTCCTTATCCAAATTGGTAAGGGAGTCCGTCCCGATTATCGAAAAGGCCATTTGCACTAGTATAGACCCTATTTCGACCGACCGAGACTTAGTGTAAAGAATACTTGGTGTCGTTGTAATGCTTTCGTGAGTATGTGCTACTTGGTTTCCGTATCGTTTTCAAAAACCGTCATTTAAAAAAATGCATCTTTTCAAGAATATCCAATTTTCAAAAAGTCGTAATGCTGCTAGACTAAATATTTGACTCAAAATAATCATATTTTCTAGTCGGCACGCTGTCTATTTCAATATTCGAATTTTTGATCCCCTTTTGATTTTCGAATTTTCGAAATTCCATTTTGATTTTCAAATCTTTGGGATCCCGTTTTCGATCTTCAAATTTCTGGAAATTCATTTTCAATATTCAAATTTTCAAAATTTCAAAAATTCAACTTTTCAAAACCCGGTCCTGTCGGCGTGCTGCCAATTTCAAAAGACGGGACCGTCTCCCAATTTTCAAAACGCGAAATTATTTGCAACTTTTCCAATATTTCAAATGCGCGGTTCTGTTGGCATACTGCCAATTTCAAAAGTCAGGACCGTCCTCCGAATTTTTCGGAATTCAACCTCTTTTCAAAAACCTTCCTTATTATGGTACTTGTCGTAATCCGTGTGTCGGGTCTTTTCATAATTTGCCGAAGGTCTATAGCGTTGAAACTCCGTCGATCCTACATCACAGGTTTCTTTTCCATCCTAGTCCGCCTTATCCTAAAGGCATAACCAACCAACCCTCGTCCAAGGGTCACTCGTCCAACATTCGAGTCTTAACAAAATCTTCAATCCCACTCGGGGGATACCCTTCAGCAGAGCGATCAATCACAGTTGCTCTAAGGGTCATGTCCTACAAGTGTTGTCTCACGTGTGCCACTTTTGAGTCACTTAGATGCCATACCATCTGAGTCCTATCAGAGTCTTTAGTCTCATCTGGGGCTATTCTCCGACGGAGCGATTAATCACAGTCACCCTGAGAATCGCACCTAACATATTTGTCTTAGGAGAGTCTAACCCAAGTCAAACCAGAGTTGTCTCTCCTCCCGTGTTATTTCTATGCCTTGGTGTATTTGGGTTCCGAAGCAACATTCCTGATTATGTGGGTATTCTCGCAGAGTATGGCACCCACAACTGGAAATAAGGGCATGGAAAACACCATCAATGAATTGAAGGCTTTGCTGGAGACAATGGTTAGTAGGCAGGCCATGGTTGAAATCCAGATAGGGTTCCTGATAGCCGACCAAGAGGCCATGGATGCTCGTTTAACTGTCATTGAACGACAAGACCTAAATTCTAGGTTGGTGAATACTGGGCCATTTGCCAAACTGATCAGCACAGTGCGTGAGCTCGAACAACAGTTCCATGCCCTTCAGGGAACAACATTCGTATTGAAAACTCTCGAAACTATACACCAATTAGTGAGAAACTACCAACAGATCTCAATCTAGAAGGGTTACCAATATTTGAAGGGACGGAGGATCCATTATTACACCTCCAAGCTTTCAAATGATTCATGGCAATCAAGGGGGTCAAAGACGACATGTTCATCAATCTGTTAAGCACTTCCCTCGGAAAATATCCGAAAGCCTGGTTCTATAGGCTAAACACAGAAAGATCCCCAACTTGAGAAGATGTGGCTACCGAGTTCGCTAAAAACTATTCTAATAATACTGAACTTCAAACTACCATGCGAACTCTAGGAGTCATGGCCCAAGATCCAACAGAGGGTTTCACCAAATACCTTCAGCGTTGGCGGGCTGAGAGTGTTAAGTTGGTAGACAAGCCCAGCGAGAAGACACTAGTGGAGGGGTTCATCAACAACCTCCTACCCTCCTACCGCGTCCATCTTAGGTATGTCGGCATTTCAAACTTTGCGGTGCTTACCAAAATGGGCACTAGGATTGTAGACGATCTTCGACATAATGAAGATCCGGGTGAAGCTTCTACTGAAGGCTATACTGGACATCAATTTGAGTCCTTAGAAGCCGAAGACTATTGACGACATCAGCATGATCAGAAACCAAACATTCAAGAGTCCAGATTTGATTTAAGTCCGAGTCTGAGTCCGAGTCTAGAATGTACTATTTCTTTCCATTTCGAAGTCAGAGTCAGAGTCAGCCGTATTCTGTCCTCTTTTTACAATCCAATAAAATCAGCTTTTTTTCTATCTCTCATATATGCTTTCCTTATGTGTTTCCGAGAACATCATAAACACCATCATACACTGTGAGCACACGCACGTGACTACTATAGGCACATCTATAATGACTGCAGGAAACCGAGACCCATGTTTTCCTTTACCTGTCCCATGTCTGGTATAGAAAGCCACATAACTACCCCTAGTAGGAGCGGTATCGAATCTTATGACAAATCTAGGTAGTCTCCTAGTTTCGGTTCAAGACGGGAGACAAGCCCAGTTCCCACAATAAACACTCTTTCAATAAGACTGACCAATCCCTACCCTAGGCGTTAGTCTGACCAGAAGAAAAAAGAAGCATCATGACTCTTTAGACGTGATGCCAAAAATACCCAACTTGAGATGATGCTTCCACCAAGCTTGCTAGGAATTATGCTGACAATCCCGAAATCCAAACCACCATGCTTACTGAAGAATACTCCACCGCGAGTTGCACTCACACAAATACCAACTATGTCTACTTCTTACAAAGGTGTAGCACTAAAGGCCTAATCCAACAGATAGACCCAACGCAGATCCGCCCACAAATGGACGCCACAGATCCGGGAATACCCGTGCCTATTCCCGACACCAAAGGGGGGATAGCCAAAAAAAAGGATGGAAAAAAAATAAAAGCTGGACAAAAAAAAAGCCCAAGAAAAAAAGCAAGTGGCCAAAATAAAAAGAGCTGGCCATGATAAAAAAAAAAGAGAAAGAAGAACCCTCGACATCCCTCGCCCAGATACGGTCATTCCCTCAACCATAGTACGGTCAATCCCTTGACCGGTGCACAGTCAATCCATTGATCGGGGCCCGGTCAACTCAAATGAAGAATCTCATGACCGGGGCTAAGAGGTCAACCAACCAAAAAATAAAATTCAAAAACCCATGACCGTAGTTAGAGGTCAACTCAAGTGAAAGTCCCATGACCGGAGTACGGTCAATTCAAAAATTATCAATGCCCATACCATCAAATAGAAGGGTGGCAATTAGGCTGGTCAGCTAACACCACATTTAGCGTTCTCACATTACAACCCTCAAGACCTTCTCGAGATCTAGGCTAAGAGACACCCCGGAATTTTGAGGATTCATGCTCCATAGGATACATCCTAACCATTAGGGCTAGACATGGAAATCGTATCCCGCATTATCAACCTACCCCGATCGAAGTGCGAGTCATTTTTACTCGACTTCCCCTTTCCTACCACATTACAATACCTTACCCTCGTAACCTTAGCTCCACAAAATCGAGCTCCAGATATCAAATCATCAAAGCCACTTATTGCCTGGCACCACATTTCCAAAAACATCCAAACCAGTTACCAGCCCCAAACACGGGAACTCAACCTGCGATCGGCATAGAACATGCCCAAATAAATCACACCACCTCTGGGGGCTACCCCGAAGAACGCTCACAGTCACAGGATCAACATCCTAACTGTTCTAACCCTTTGATCGAGGCATCATTGGGAATGCACCTAGCCCACATCGTCAATATGGCTAGTTACACACAAAGCCCTAATAAACTAGGCACCATAACATACCTTCCAATCCCCTGAACTACGACTTGGTTTGATTTCACTACACGTGAATACGTAGGCAGTCCTTCAAGAAGGGCATAACCACGCACATTGACACAAATTCAAAAAGCACCGTCATTCCGGTCATGACACTGTCATGTTGTCAACAGTTAGCTTTGTTGTCCTGGGGGCTTCTCTTAGACAAAAGACCTCCATCCACTCACAAAATCAAAAAGATCTTTCAAAAACTACCCTTCTTTCTATAGTGTGTCCTAATACTCGGCTCGATCGAAGACAAGAATCTGTCAGGGACTCGAAACAACACTTACTTTGGGAATGTACCCCAAAAACCAAAAATTCAAAAAAGCACTAGTCTACAGCACTGCTACTGCTGAGCCCTGCAGAAATAGTCTCATTACAAACTATAACACATCTTTCCCATTTCAACATTCGACCGTGTTGCCACTCGCCTAAGCTATGGAATAGCACAGCTTAAGAGTCTTGTCATATTAGGTGGCCCACACCCCCTACCGAGTCATGGTCCAACCCCTTTGAGAGTCAAAGTCGTGTTTGTCAACTCGTCCTGTCGCGTCCGGAGCCGAGTCTGTCAGTAGGTCTCTCTCTTCAAATTCTTACTTCGAAATTTGCAAAACTCTTCTTCGATGGCTTCCCGTTTTTGCCCATTTGAGAAAATCCTTTTCGACAAGGTCAAAATTTCGGTCTATTTAAACTGCAAATTTCTTTTCTACCCCTTACAATTTTGAAAACCTATCTCCTAGCACGTGAGTTGCTTTCAGGACTTCGATTTCAAAATGAAGCAAAAATCATTTTCCGCAGCGCAAACCAGTTTATAGATGCTAACTGCATTTCTTATATGATGTCTTGCTATCTGCTATATCTGTTATTTCTGCCTATGTATCTAACATTTCAGGTACCAGCTTGTGCTTCCTAAGGAAACGTCAAGGACTGTGTTTCTCCTGGAATATTACATCTAAGATGGGATATGTCTGCGTACAGGTAGACCCAGGACTTCAGAAGCAAGTCCCCGCGCATCCAAGATGGGATGTATCTGCAAACAGGTACACCCAGGGCTTCAGAAGCAAGTCTCCGCGCAGCTCCGAGATGGGATGTGTCTGCTGACAGGTACACCTAGGGCTTCAGAAGCAAGTCCTCGCGCAGCTCCTTTACTCACCAGCGGGAAACCCGAGGTAGTGTTTCACCTGGAATATTACATCCAAGATGGGATATGTCTGCAAACAGATACACCCAGGGCTTCAGAAGCAAGTCCCCGCGCATCCAAGATGGGATGTATCTGCAAATAGGTACACCCAGGGCTTCAGAAGTAAGTCCCCGCGCAGCTCCGAGATGGGATGTGTCTGCAAACAGGTACACCCAGGGCTTCAGATGCAAGTCTCCAGGGAGCTATCCCAAATAATAGAACTCAGATATGATTTCTATCTTATGGCTGGCGAGCCCTTTCACGTAAGTTTAATAGACTATAAACGACCCGACCGGAAGGCTGCCATGTCATAATCCTCGATTGGCCTGGTGGCTACTCTAACTTTCGCCTTCTAAAAGCCTCAGTGAGAGTGGGGGCTCTGTAGACACCCGCATTTTGCCTACTAGTGTCTATAGCAGTTTCCGACAAAACACCCGACGATAATTGTGGACATGACATAGGTCCACCCTGATGCGGCCACGCGCGGGTTTGGGGAGGCGAATGAATCTCATGTGAGATGGATCTCGGATTGAAATTTAAATTGAAGTTGGAGTCGCCACCGAATTTTGTGGGAGTTCGGGCCCGTTCGAACCCACTCTATATCTTAGTGGGTCGTGCACAGAGTACGGCCCATTCCGATTTCAGAGTTTATGAGGTTCGTCCCTTTGCATTGCGATACCGATACCAACATTATCGGTTACCGTGTATTGAATGACTCTCGTGTGCCAATGGTTTCGGACATCAGGAAACCACGATTCTGAGTAAGGGGTGAGGGTACGTGTTGGGAAGTTCACAAAGAACACCCAACCCCGCCCGCACTTAGCGGCCTTTACTTAGATATCGTTCGTTTTTTGTGTACGCGCGTTAGTTTGACGGTTGAATGTTATGCAAACAACATTTTGACTAAGCATGTGAATTATGTTTGACTACGTCGTTTAATGCATCTAAACTAACGTCCAAGTTATTTTAGCATGCGAGGTTCATCCAGTACAATAAAACAAACAACGAAAAAAAGTGCAACAACAGATTACAATATACGAGTGATATGGCTAAAGTCGTATTACCAAATCAAGATTATCCTAGTACTACTAACAAGATAGTCTGTGGTAAGTAGGGAATCGTATCCACAGGGAAGCGGTTGAATTCGTCTAATAGCTATGACGATTCTAAGATGCTCTAAACATTTGGTTTGATTGATTTGCTAAGACTAGAAATATGTAAACAAAGTATGAATCAATCAATTAAAGGAAAATCTAGGGCTATGGGTTCACAATGAGTAGACAAATGATCATGCAAGAATAATCGATAAACACACAAACATGCTAGCTGGCTATAATACGTCCTCTCGGATCGAAATCAACCTAGGAAGACACTAACGGGCTCTCGCTACTTATTAGGCTTCCTACCGAATCACATGCAGGTCTAATCTCAACTCGGCTCTCGCACATGAACTGAAATTTTCCTAATTCGATTAACAAGTTGTGGCCTTTAACAAATTAATCGTCTTTTAGAGCATGTTAACAAGGCACTAGCATATATATGAATTCATCAAACATTCAAGAAGAACTTAAATTCTACCCATCGATCCCCCTTGACCCTAGTAACGGAATTAGCTACTCATAATTAAATTCACACGAAATAAACAATTGATAATGAAATACATAATGATTGATATGGAAAAAGGAAAACTAATAAAATCAATAGTAGAAATGAAAATAGACAATCAAGAACATAAAAGATGAATAAGAATTGAAACTAATTGAAATGATTACCGATTGGAAATTGTAGCAAGAACAAGAGTAAATCTTCCAACTAGAGAATGAAAAGAGTAATATTATTCTAATACTAGGCTTAGGGTTCTTAGGAAATGAAAAAGGTACGTTGAAAACTGATACAAAGCATTCCTATATAGCAAAAGAAAGAAGAAGCTGAAAAGACACTACAGCTATCTCGTCCCGAATCGGGATGGAGTCCGTCCCGAATCGGGATTAAAGTCGTCCCATGGGATGAGGGTCGTCCCGAATCGGGACAGCTGAAAAATCCACTATTGCTCAATTTTCTTCATTTTGCCGTGAGTGAGGGGATAGGGACGGACCTCGGGACCAACAAAAAGGACTCCTCTAGTCTTCTAAACTTCATGATATGGTTCCAACTCGACTCGGGATCACTTCATGACATCCACGCAACCTCGATAGCAACACCTAGCTTGTGGGTAAATAGTCACCGACCTCCATGTGAGCCATGATGAAAGGGAAAAGGCACCCTTATCGCCTATTTTCCTACGAAACCAACAAAACACTACAAAACACACTAGAGGAGACCAAAAAAAAAGATTAGTTCCCAAAACCGCTCCTAAGAGCGCATTTAACACGATAAATACATGGGAAAAGGAGGATAAAAGCATATAGAATATCAACACATCAAAATCCCCCAAACCGAACTCTTGCTTGTCCTCAAGCAAGCATCATCACACATGATAAAACAAGAGCGGTGAACAAAACCAAGTATCCCCGAAATGACAAATCCCATTGACAAGCTCTAGCAAGTTCACAATTCAATCTCAATTCAAACACGAGATGCAAGATAAGCACACATGGTTTAGAATTACATGGCAAAAAATATGAGGAAGACAAGTACTAAGACATTTCAACTCTTGCATGATCTTTATTGACATCGGACTCCTCACGGGTTCACTCTTCACTCATTTTGAACGGGTAGTATATTGTGAGAACACTTACCTACTACGACTCATAAGAATGCGCCCGCGACGTAGGATGGTAAACATTCCCAATTCCATTGACAATTTATCACAATTTGCACAAAAGAAGCTAAGAAAAGAACAAGAGAAGGCTTGGGTGAAGGGTAGAAGGTGGACAAACGTTATGGACATGTGGAGCTAAAGGTTAAACTAGCAACAATCCAAACGCGCTAAGAATGCTCAAACCACGACAAACACCCCTTAGTCATTATTACATCAATACAAAACATCATATGTATCGGAATATAACTTCAACTAACATCACTTCCCAATTCAGTAACAATTATAAACAACTTGGAAGTAACATTATCTTTTCTTTCACTTTTTCTTCTTTTTTTTTCTCTTTTTTTTTTCATCTTCAAACTTTTGTTTTTCAACATTTTTTTTTCTTTCAACTTCATTTTTCATTTTTCCACAAAAGAAACCTCGGGAATCAGCAATCCCGGAAACAATTCTCACATTATTATCAACATTCACCACAATAACCTTAATGAGCACTCATAACGCATCCGACAATTACTAGCTTAACAAGGTAGGCATGATATTTGTAGCTAAATATTGTGGGATATAAAAATAAGCATGTGGGCTCAAAAGGCTAAGATATATTATGTGAGAAAACAACGAAATAGCTTCAAGTGCAAACTGATCAAAAACATCACGGAAAATGGAACCAAAACCATTCATGTGCGTAATTATGCAACGCATACTACGAGGAGGACTACTCTCACCTAAAGAAGATCGATTAAACATGAATCAATCCAAAAGGCTCTAAAACTCGCATTTTGTAGCTTTACCAACGTCAAAGATCAAGTATACTTTGTCTTAGTCTCATCATCACATACAAAAATGCCAAAACATCACCAAAATGTACAAATCCTGAAAACCAAGCTTAAAAAGAGATATGAACGAAAAATCGCAAAGCTATGCAAGGGGATAAGCACAACGGGATAGCAACATACCCATGGACAACCAACAACTATTTTTTTTAGAAACAATTTTTTCAAATTTTTTTCTTTTAAATTTTTTTTGTCGTTTTTCAAATCAAACAAAAACAACTATATAAACCAATCCCTCCCCCAAGCTAGAACGACACATTGTCCTCAATGTGGCAAAACACAACAAATTAAAAAATTGGCTTCCGGTACACAAGGCCACAAATCAATCATAGCGTGCTAAAAAGAGAGATGAGGATTGACAGATAAAAGAAAAACTAAGCAAAGACACATACGACATTTGTTGAAACCTTCCCAAGCTAGCTTGAAAATGTGCACTGTTCCATTCCGTTCATTCGAGCATCATTACGTCGTGATTCTCGAGTACATGGAAAGGACAAGGCTAATACAAAACAAAAAAAAAAAACCCAAAAACCTATTGTCCGATCAATTACAACAAAACCAAACTGTCTAAATCAAACCAAAACAAGTCCAAAAACAATAAAAGGAAAAAGTGATCCAAAAATCCAAAAAAAAAATATAAAATAAAAATCTCAAAACTACTCTAAAAACACAAGTTGTCTCCTGCAATGTTCTACGGAGCATCAATCTGAATGACTTTTTTTTTTTTCTCATAAACGGCACCATCTTCGTCTTTCTTTAAAAATCTCATCAATGCCCGTAGTAGCAAATCATATTCCTGTGCGTGAGAAATATGAAAGCAATCATAAGTCATTGACAAGGTATAAACGGTATAAATCAAAAGGAATAGATGCAATATCTTATCAAACTCGACACCAGTTGTAACACGAACACTCCACTCATCAGCAGGAGATGAAGTATAATGCTTGTCATCATGACACACAATGTTAAAATCCACCGGGAAATCATTATCAAAATTTAAATTAGATGGATTAGTAGATTTACCTTTCATCAAATCAAATGAAATAGAGAAAATAGGACAAGGTTTACCAACAATGATGTCAAGCAGTTCACTGGCGCATAATGGTAGTAGGGAAGCCAAACACGGAGGCGGATCGGGAGTGCACAACGGTGACACTAGACATGGAGGAGGATGTAGTAAAGAAGCTGAAGGAACTACTTCCATATGTAAGTTGGGAGATAAGGTAATAGGCACGAAAACCAAGGAATTCTTCAACCCAAAGTTATTTCCATTATTCCCTCGAACCTCAAAATCAAAATCAAGAGATTCCATGGTACCCTCATCACTAAACTTCTCACTAAAAAGGCTCATGGCTCCTTCACAATCGTCACTCTCAATGGCGTCAATAACTAAGGACTCGAGGAGGACCTCATCACAACAAGTCTCAACGGTGGTCTCAATGGAATCCTCAATAGTATTAATAGCATCATTAAGGGGTATCTTAGACACAATTGGAGGAGTTCCTTCAAGAGACTCAGAAGGAGCTATTATATTGGCTTCGCTAGGAGGATGTTCGCTATGGTTCACCATCTTGGTTGACTCGACAACAGCAGGGGTCATCTCGAGAGTGGTAGTCTCAACAATATGGGGGATTTGGTCAACAGTAGATGGAATATTAAACCAAAAACTCGGTTCATCATCATCGTCATCATCGTTATTCAACAATTCATGATTATCAAAAACTTGAGACTCACATGGAGGAGCATGATAATCACTAAGATAAGTGGTTACCGTATGTCGAGCCGTATTATAAGTATCCTCGCAAGCTTGTTGTCGAAACATCGCGTCACTTGCAACCTCATTTTGGAACGATGTGTTATCGTGAATATAAGCCAATGGCTCACTCTCATGAACCACGTGATCATCATTAGGCACAACGTCATTAGGCACATTTTCACCTGCCATCTCCTTTAGCATTCTGTTAATTCTAGCCTGACTGGCGTAGAATTCTGTTTCAAAGCTTGTTGGAGTCAAATCTGGTTTTACCACCTCGCGGGCTTGTGCTTGGGACATCCAAGCTAAATAGTGCAAAAAATCCCATAAATCCCTTGTATTTTTATCGTAAATACCTCCCATTGTCATGTTAACGGCTAATTCACGACAGTCGTGATTTATTCATGCAAAAACAACATGACCCAATTCGAGCTCATCATAGAAATATCCGACGGAAACAAGGTTATTAACATATCCCTTGAATCGATCAAGATACTCATGAAAAATTTTCTGCTCGCGTTGTGGGGAGATAAGAGAGAGATTCATACCTGAAAAACACTACAAACTACAAGAAAACGGTGAAATGGATCCCATGTTCCTTGGGAGTAGAATGAAAGTGTAACGGGCCATTAAAGCATCTACAAGGAACTAATGAAATCATTTTCGTGGAACTTTCGTTCTCCGAAACGAAAGAGAGTAATAAAGAAACAAGCTAAAATCAGTAAAGACCGTCTCCCCGGCAATGGCGCGAAATTTGATATGGCTAAAGTCGTATTACCAAATCAAGATTATCCTAGTACAACTAACAAGACAGTCAGTGGTAAGTAGGGAATCGTATCCACAGGGAAGCGGTTGAATTCGTCTAATAGCTATAACGATTCTAAGATGCTCTAAACGTTTGGTTTGATTGATTTAGCTAAGACTAGAAATATGATAAGTGCCATTTGTAGTGCCTATTTCGTAGTGTTTTGGTCCCATTTTCCTTGTAGAATCGCTCTTTGGGAACGGTTTAGGGGCTTCTTATGCTTCCTTTAGTTCGTTTCAGGTTTCCGAGACCGATTTGGAAGAGTTGGAGAAATTCCGACTCCATACATACACATTTTGGAGCCAACGAAACTAAGGAACGATGACTCGATGCCTTGGAGTCGACCCCAAGACCTTGGGACCCAATCCCGAGCCTCCGAGACCCGATCCCGAGTCCCGAGAATCGGTGAGAAGCCCATGAGAAGCAAGGAGGGACCAAAAAGATCATAATGGAGGCCTACAAGGCTCATCCCGTTCGGGATAAGCTCATCCCGTTCGAGATGAAGGAGCAAAAAGAGAAGCTGCTGACCTGGGCCCATCCCGTTCGGGATGGAGGAGTCCCGACCGGGACCGACCTCGTCCGACCGGGACCACCCCGTCTCGGCCGGGACGGGCCACTGCTACTCCGCTTTGTTTTCTTTTCTTCTCCCTTTCATTTGTAACCCTATATATACTCTTCCCTTGTTATGTTAAGGGGATACACTCCTTTAGACATTAAACCCTAGACTACTTTAGGTTAGATTAGATTAGATTAGTACAGATTAGTCGATAATTAGTAGTTAATCTTAGATTAGTACTTGTATTAAGGGAATTATTCAAGATCTTCTCCAAGATTGACAACCTTGGGTGTTTGTTTTGGGTTTTCTTCATTAATACAAGTTTTGTTCTTTCTTCTTCCTCTAGTTTGGTACAATCCTCTCCCTCTTTCTCTTAATCTTATTTATGTTATTCAAGTTTCAATCTTTGATTGTAGTTAATAGTTTTCACTAGTTTGTAGATGTTTGTGTTATTTCTTTTGTTAATCCATCTTGTTAGTGTTAGTTGTAGTTTGATTATGTTAGAGTAGTGTTCTTGCTAGGGTTAGTAAGGTGATTAGGGTGTCAATTGGGTGATTAAGGGTTGGTTAGAGATGTTGGTGGAAGATTTGGGTTTCCTCTTGTTTGATGCACATCACATGTTTGTTGAATTGCTTGAATGACTAAGTATGTACGAATGCTTGTTTTCTTGCCTTTCTTTCGTGGGTGTTAGTTTGTTTGTGGGTTCGGTCCCCTCATTAAGTTGCGAGAGCCCGGTGAGGACAACCCCTAGGTCGGTCTAAGTCACGAGAGCCCGGATTCGACCTAGGTCTATAGTGCTCTAGAACCCCGTTTGTGTTGTGTATCACCGAGATGGGTTTTAGGTGGAACCTCTAGGTGAGTCTAAGATGCGAGAGCCCGGGCCAACCTAGATCACCCTACTACCTCCTTCGCTCTAGTCCTCCCTTGACCTTTCCGTTACCTCTTTGACCCCGACCTAATCCTAGCCCGTTCTCCTTTGTTTGTCTTCTCCTTATACTTAGTCTTAGTCTAGCTCTCTCCTCTTCTATCATTCCTTAGTTTAGCTCGTTGACTTAGTCTCGTTTTTAGGTGACCTTAGTCTAGACTTTACATTACCGTCCCCGTGGATTCGACCCGACTTGCCCTATCTACCCTAGTTAGGTTAGCCGGTTATATTATTGACGGTTGGGACGTGACGAATCCCTTACCATCAATTTGGCGCCGTTGCCGGGGACGGTGCTAGTTTGGACTTTGTTTTCCTATTTGCTTGACTTAGTCTTTGTGTTTGTGTTTTTCTTTTTCTTTTTGTTACCTTGCTTCTCGTGTGTGTGTGGTTTATTTCTCTCTTGTCTAGTGCCCAAAAAGCACTAGACTTCTCACGTTTGTTCTTAGTCTACAGTTTGTGCTTAGAGGTGGTGATTATCTTCTTCTTGCAACTCAGAGCCGCTTAAACGGACGGTTGCTAGGATGAGTGGTTTCCGACCGGGTATGGACTACGATTTTCGAGCAAGCATGGGGTTTGATCTAAACTCCACAGACTCGGGAGCCGATATGAGCTACCACTCTTCTTCCATGAACCAAGGGTATGACATGACGTCCCCCTACCATTATCAAGCTTCTTGGGGTAATCAAGAAGGGTATGATCCTCAAGAGTATGAAAACGGCTACCAACAAGTGAACGATTACCAATCCTACGATCATGGTGACTATTACTCGAGTTATGATTGTGACCCCACCATGTACACTCAAGATTCACCTTGTGGAAGCCAATACCCCCAAGACCCACAATATTACCCTCCACCCCAACCACAATATGAACCCTATGACCCACAATACTACCAACCACCCCAACCTTGCTACCAACAATATGATGCCCCACCCCTTGGACATCATCAAGATTATCAAAGACCTTTACAAGACCCCAATGACAACCAATCGTCAAACTTAGAGTTACATCAATCGATGCTTCAAATGCAAAGGAGCCTTCAAGAAACGGCCATTCAATTAAAAAAGGAACAAGATGATTTAATGGTCCAAATGCGAAGGGCAAACGAGGCGAGGAATGCTCAATTAAATGCATTATCGGTTCAAGCCGTAATGTCTTTATCCCGAGCATCGTATTTAGATGGAGGGTGCCCACTTGAGAAAGAGGAGCAACCGAATTACGAAGCCGCTGAGGTAATTCCCTTTGATAGAGAAGTTTGCTTTGAAGAACCTCAATCGTCTACCCAAAAAGAGACGAATGAGGAGATGACTCTTGGTGAAGGCATCGTTGGTGAAGAATTGGAGGAGGATAGTGAGTGGGATGGTTTGGTGGAGTTTGTAGAGTTGTTGGGTGAGATTGTTAGCCTCGAGTTGCCCTTGTGCGATAAT
Source organism: Agrostemma githago (assembly GCA_958450325.1). Classification (NCBI taxonomy): domain Eukaryota; kingdom Viridiplantae; phylum Streptophyta; class Magnoliopsida; order Caryophyllales; family Caryophyllaceae; genus Agrostemma; species Agrostemma githago. The sequence goes on along the minus strand of OY288254.1, from coordinate 28,457,762 downwards.
GTGGATATGCATCAAGAGCCCCTTGTTAGTACACCGAGAGATGACTTGGAAGAGATTGAAACCGCCGGTAGAAGTTTCGATTCTCCTCTCCAAGATGATGTGGGGCCGAGTGATGAAGATGGGGAACCACAACTTGAGGCAAGTGTGGGGGTGTGCATCGAGGAAGTGAGGCCAAAACCGCTTTTTGTGCCTTGTTTCTTGGAGATGAATCTTGCTAATGATTGGAGACGATGCCTAGGGAGGAAGAGATCGGTGAAGCTCGTAGGATGGATAGACCCCGGAGACAACTTTGAAGATGATTTTGGGTCTTGGGAGTCCTACTTCTTGCCTCCTCCTTGGAGGCCGTGGAGGTCGGTTAAGCTCGAGCGCTTCTTGGGCCTTCACTATGATGTCGGTAGCGCGTTCGACTTGCTCCTCCATGCCCTTGAGGGCTATGGTTGAAGAATGGAGTCCACCATCCTTGGTTTGACGGAGTTCCTAAAGAACCGTCATGTTGTATATTCCCTTCCTTTTCTTTAGAGTACTTGTGCTTGTAATTGTGTTTTATCTCTTGATTTTGGTAGTTTTGTGATATTCTTGTAATATTGGATTTTTTATGAGCGATGTGAGGGAGTGAATTTGATGTGTACTTTGATTATATTGTGATAGGTGAAGTGAAGGTGACTCCTAGAAAGGAGTGGTTGATGATGGAGTTTGGTTTGCGAGCGAGAAAGTCGGTTTTTGAAGCTTATGATAAGCTTTTGGGCTTGAGGAAGCAAAGAAGACTCATCCCGACCGGGAAGAGGGCTTCCCGACCGGGAAGGATGAGGAATCCCGACCGGGAAGGAGCCATCCCGATCGGGATGAAAGTGCTAAAATTGGAGCTTGCTGGAGTGCATTCCCGATCGGGACGAGAGCTTCCCGATCGGGAAGGGTTTATCAACCCGATCGGGACCATCCATCCCGACCGGGATGGTCCCCTTCTTTCCACCCATCCATTATACCCCCTCCCAACCTCCCTACTCCTCCTTACTCCTATCATTATGACCCGTACACCTCACCTTTCACCGACTTTCACATCGAATCCCACTCCCCTCATACCATTACTACCTTCACCATGCGGTTCTATCAAGCTTGAAGCGGGATAGCAATGATGAAGACAAGCAAGTACCTATATTGATCTATGAGACGATGGAGAGAGTGAGTTGCTAACCTATGGTACGGCAACTATCCTTTCTTTTCCGTTTTTGTTGTTGCTTGTTTTCCTTTGTTTATTCCCTTCCCCTTGTACACTTTTGTGTCTTGATGTCATGGTGGCCTTCGAGGCCTCGGTAGTTGTTGCTCCCGACTCTCGATGATGTGACTACATCGAGAGTCATTTCAAAATCAAATTTTTACAAGTTTTTCACTCTTTCTCTTTTGAGGATTTAGTCGGATTTAGGCGGAATCCGGGCTAGGTGACTTGATTACACCTAGCTCTCCCCTCCCATTTCCTTTTATTTCCTTCTTTTTCTTTCTTCCCCGATCCATATCTCTTTCTTGTCTCGGCCCATGGTGACTTGACTACACCCCGGCCGGACACCTTCTACCTTTTTCTCCACTTTGTTTTCAATTTTTAGCTTTATTTTCGTAGTTTCTTTTTCTTTCTTTTGTCTCTCCGCACCCTACGATCGAGCATGAGGACATGGCTCGATTTAAGTGTGGGGAGCGATATTCTAGTATAGTTTATTTTATTTTCTTAATTTTTCGAAAAAATCTTAAAAATCCCTAAAAATTTGAAAACATTTCACAAAAATCAAAAAGATTTTTCTTCTGTGTGTTTTCCTTTTGTGTCATTGTGTCGTATATTTGTTTTGTGTGCGTGTTTTGCCTCCCTTTCCCTTATAGGTCGCTTTAATCGCTGATAGCTTTGGAGAGCTTTCAAGACTTCCGGTAACATCTCTTCACCCCTTTTTCCTCTTTGTTCCTTGTGGAGTTTGGAGGATTTGTGTGTTGTGGTGTGCTCGGGTGGAGCTTTGTAAAGTTTGAGGTTGATTTGGAGACTTGTTTGGATGATAGGGGTGGTGTTTGTTATGTCTATGTGTTTTGTTTTACCTTGTTTTGTTTTTGTTGCCTTTGTTTCTTTTCATTTTGTTTTCGTCATGTCTTCATTTTGTGTTGTGTTGTGTCTTGTGTAAATGGTTTTCGAAAACCCGGTTTAGAGGCTAGTGTGCGAGTGTGTACTTTCCCTTCCTAGTAGTGTAAATCGAGTCTTGGACTTTAATCTAGTAGAATGAACCTAAATCAATGAGTTCGTTGGTCCTTTACCTTGAGTCCACCTAGCTTACTAGGGATTTACTACGGGATTTGCATTTTGACCATTATGACCACCCATGGTGTGAAAAGGCCTTGGTTACCGAGTCTCGTCCCTTAGGTGACCGTGTCTAGGATCGTTCGATTAGTCCAAGTTCTCCCCTTTTTGTGGGTTTGAAGGGAAAGCGCGCTCCCGACTCACCTATTCACCTACCTCCTACACATTCCACACAAATAAATTGCAATTTGTTGATTTCTCTCTTTCTCAATTGTCAAGGAAATGCCAAAAATGCCAAATCTTGCCAAAAAAGGGCAAAGAAAAGAAAAAGAAAGAAAAGAAAAAGAAAAGGCACAAAATCCAAAAAGAAAATAGAAAAGAAGAAAAAAAGAAATGGCATGGCAACAAACAAATCAAAACGTCGAAAAGAAAGAAAATGCCAAAAGAAAACCCGTCTCACAAAAAGAAATCCCCACAAAAATAAGCCTTTTTCCGACTTTTGCCGTGAAGAGCCTACCAAAGGACCGAGTCCCGAGGAAGGATGATAGCGGCATTAATCGATCTTCCCTCATTTTGCATGTTTTCCACCTTTTTACTTGGACTAGTTAGGCGGTCTTGGACACGGGACGACCCTCTTGGCTCGCGCTAAAGGGGGCGGGGTCTCACTTACCTACAATGTCGACTAACACCGTGGTTCCTCACCTTTCCACTCCGCCGATCGTCCCGTAGTACGTTTTTGGAAAGTTAGGAGGACCTAGGTAAGTTACCAACGTTTTTATTGCTTTATCGTCATACTATTAGGGTTTAGTCCACCTTGGTTTGTATTGCTAGCTTGGGAACGTTGTCACTTACCTCGAGTCCTAAACCGGTGCTTCTTCCACCGCTTTTAGAGGGAAGCGGTATTTCTCTTGTTTTGGGTGCAACCGATTATGTGTTTGTTTGTGTGTTTGTTTGTTTTTGTGTTTTGTGTCCGGTTGCATCCACAGTTTTGTCGCAAGACCCAACTTGCCTTGCGGAGTGCACTTGTCCTCTAAGTGCACTCGCGTGAGTTGAAGGGGCGTAGGGTGCGCTAATACCCATTCAGCTAGTATAGTAGTTAGTTTGTGCTTACTCGAGGGCGAGTAAGGGTTAAGTGTGGGGGAGTTGATAAGTGCCATTTGTAGTGCCTATTTCGTAGTGTTTTGGTCCCATTTTCCTTGTAGAATCGCTCATTGGGAGCGGTTTAGGGGCTTCTTATGCTTCCTTTAGTTCGTTTCAGGTTCCCGAGACCGATTTGGAAGAGTTGGAGAAATTCCGACTCCATACACACACATTTTGGAGCCAACGAAACTAAGGAACGATGACTCGATGCCTTGGAGTCGACCCCGAGACCTTGGGACCCAATCCCGAGCCTCCGAGACCCGATCCCGAGTCCCGAGAATCGGTGAGAAGCCCATGAGAAGCAAGGAGGGACCAAAAAGATCATAATGGAGGCCTACAAGGCTCATCCCGTTCGGGATAAGCTCATCCCGTTCGGGATGAAGGAGCAAAAAGAGAAGCTGCTGACCTGGGCCCATCCCGATCGGGATGGAGGCGTCCCGACCGGGACCGACCTCGTCCCGACCGGGACCACCCCGTCTCGGCCGGGACGGGCCACTGCTACTCCGCTTTGTTTTCTTTTCTTCTCCCTTTCATTTGTAACCCTATATATACTCTTCCATTGTTATGTTAAGGGGATACACTCCTTTAGACATTAAACCCTAGACTACTTTAGGTTAGATTAGATTAGATTAGTATAGATTAGTCGATAATTAGTAGTTAATCTTAGATTAGTACTTGTATTAAGGGAATTCTTCAAGATCTTCTCCAAGATTGACAACCTTAGGTGTTTGTTTTGGGTTTTCTTCATTAATACAAGTTTTGTTCTTTCTTCTTCCTCTAGTTTGGTACAATCCTCTCCCTCTTTCTCTTAATCTTATTTATGTTATTCAAGTTTCAATCTTTGATTGTAGTTAATAGTTTTCACTAGTTTGTAGATGTTTGTGTTATTTCTTTTGTTAATCCATCTTGTTAGTGTTAGTTGTAGGTTGATTATGTTAGAGTAGTGTTCTTGCTAGGGTTAGTAAGGTGATTAGGGTGTTAATTGGGTGATTAAGGGTTGGTTAGAGATGTTGGTGGAAGATTTGGGTTTCCTCTTGTTTGATGCACATCACATGTTTGTTGAATTGCTTGAATGACTAAGTATGTACGAATGCTTGTTTTCTTCCCTTTCTTTCGTGGGTGTTAGTTTGTTTGTGGGTTCGGTCCCCTCATTAAGTTGCGAGAGCCCGGTGAGGACGACCCCTAGGTCGGTCTAAGTCGCGAGAGCCCGGATTCGACCTAGGCCTATAGTGCGCTAGAACCCCGTTTGTGTTGTGTATCGCCGAGATGGGTTTTAGGTGGAACCTCTAGGTGAGTCTAAGATGCGAGAGCCCGGACCAACCTAGATCACCCTACTACCTCCTTCGCTCTAGTCCTCCCTTGACCTTTCCGTTACCCCTTTGACCCCGACCTAATCCTAGCCCGTTCTCCTTTGTTTGTCTTCTCCTTAGACTTAGTCTTAGTCTAGCTCTCTCCCCTTCTATCATTCCTTAGTTTAGCTCGTTGACTTAGTCTTGTTTTTAGGTGACCTTAGTCTAGACTTTACATTACCGTCCCCGTGGATTCGACCCGACTTGCCCTATCTACCCTAGTTAGGCTAGCCGGTTATATTATTGACGGTTGGGACGTGACGAATCCCTTACCATCAAAATACGTGAACAAAGTATGAATTAATCAATTAAAGGAAAATCTAGGGCTATGGGTTCACAATGAGTAGACAAATGATCATGCAAGAATAATCGATAAACACACAAACATGCTAGATGGCTATAATACGTCCTCTCGGATTGAAATCAACCTAGGAAGACACTAACGGGCTCTCGCTACTTATTAGGCTTCCTACCGAATCACATGCGGGTCTAATCTCAACTCGGCTCTGCACATGAACTGAAATTTTCCTAATTCGATTAACAAGTTGTGGCCTTTAACAAATTAATCGTCTTTTAGAGCATGTTAGCAAGGCTCTAGCATATATATGAATTCATCAAACATTCAACAAGAACTTAAATTCTACTCATCGATCCCCCTTGACCCTAGTAACGGAATTGCTACTCATAATTAAATTCACACGAATTAAACAATTGATAATGAAATGCATAATGATTGATATGGAAAAAGAAAAACTTATAAAATCAATAGTAGAAATGAAAATAGACAATCAAGAACATAAAAGATGAATAAGTATTGAAACTAATTGAAATGATTACCGATTGGAAATTGTAGCAAGAACAAGAGTAAATCTTCCAACTAGAGAATGAAAAGAGTAATATTATTCTAATACTAGGCTTAGGGTTCTTAGGAAATGAAAAAGGTACGTTGAAAACTGATACAAAGCATTTCTATATAGCCAAAGAAAGAAGAAGCTGAAAAGACACTACAGCTATCTCATCCCGAATCGGGATGGAGTCCGTCCCGAATCGGGATTAAAGTCGTCCCATGGGATGAGGGTCGTCCCGAATCGGGACAACTAAAAAATCCACTATTGCACAATTTTCTTTATTTTGCCGTGAGTGAGGGGATAGGGACGGACTTTGGGACCAACAAAAAGGACTTCTCTAGTCTTCTAAACTTCATGATATGGTTCCAACTCGACTCGGGATCACTTCATGACATCCACGCAACCTCGATAGCAACACCTAGCTTGTGCGTAAATAGTCACCGACCTCCATGTGAGCCATGATGAAAGGGAAAAGGCACCCTTATCGCCTATTTTCCTACGAAACCAACAAAACACACTAGAGGAGACCAAAAAAAAAGATTAGTTCCCAAAACCGCTACTAAGAGCGCATTTAACACGATAAATACATGGGAAAAGGAGGATAAAAGCATATAGAATATCAACACATCAAAATCCCCCAAACCGAACTCTTGCTTGTCCTCAAGCAAGCATCATCAAACATGATAAAACAAGAGCGGTGAACAAAACCAAGTATCCCCGAAATGACAAATCCCATTGACAAGCTCTAGCAAGTTCACAATTCAATCTCAATTCAAACACGAGATGCAAGATAAGCACACATGGTTTAGAATTACATGGCAAAAAATATGAGGAAGACAAGTACTAAGACATTTCAACTCTTGCATGATCTTTATTGACATCGGACTCCTCACGGGTTCACTCTTCACTCATTTTGTGAACGGGTAGTATATTGTGAGAACACTCACCTACTACGACTCGTAAGAATGCGCCCGCAACGTAGGATGGTAAACATTCCCAATTCCATTGACAATTTATCACAATTTGCACAAAAGAAGCTAAGAAAAGAACAAGAGAAGGCTCGGGTGAAGGGTAGAAGGTGGACAAACGTTATGGACATGTGGAGCTAAAGGTTAAACTAGCAACAATCCAAACGCGCTAAGAATGCTCAAACCACGACAAACACCACTTAGTCATTATTACATCAATACAAAACATCATATGTATCGGAATATAACTTCAACTAACATCACTTCCCAATTCAGTAACAATTATAAACAACTTGGAAGTAACATTATCTTTTCTTTCACTTTTTCTTCTTTTTTTTTCTCTTTTTTTTTTTCATCTTCAAACTTTTTTTTTCAACATTTTTTTTTCTTTCAACTTCATTTTTCATTTTTCCACAAAAGAAACCTCGGGAATCAGCAATCCCGGAAACAATTCTCACATTATTATCAACATTCACCACAATAACCTTAATGAGCACTCATAACGCATCCGACAATTACTAGCTTAACAAGGTAGGCATGATATTTGTAGCTAAATATTGTGGGATATAAAAATAAGCATGTGGGCTCAAAAGGCTAAGATATATTATGTGAGAAAACAACGAAATAGCTTCAAGTGCAAACTGATCAAAAACATCACGGAAAATGGAACCAAAACCATTCATGTGTGTAATTATGCAACGCATACTACGAGGAGGACTACTCTCACCTAAAGAAGATCGATTAAACATGAATAAATCCAAAAGGCTCTAAAACTCGCATTTTGTAGCTTTACCAACGTCAAAGATCAAGTATACTTTGTCTTAGTCTCATCATCACATACAAAAATGCCAAAACATCACCAAAATGTACAAATCCTGAAAACCAAGCTTAAAAAGAGATATGAACGGAAAATCGCAAAGCTATGCAAGGGGATAAGCACAACGGGATAGCAACATACCCATGGACAACCAACAACTATTTTTGGGTGTCACTCGATCGAGTGGACTAGGCACTCGGTCGAGTGCCCCCTGTACGGACTGTTGTTCGTAAATTTGTTTTTGGTTTTAAAATTAATAATTTTGCTAAATCGCGTGAAAATATAATATGATTTACACTCGACTTATTTTTCGATACCCGACATATTCGATATTTGACTATAGAATCAATATCGAATATTTAGGGTGGAATTTGTAAAAGACAAATCGTTTTTGATTGTATTAAGACGAAATAATTCCTCCGCGTTGTAATGTCGTAATTAGTCTTTTCGGACTATGTGATCATTACTTCGGCTTTAACGGGATCATGCTTAATATGGTTTATTGATTGATTCCTTTAGATCCGACATTCGACTATAGAGTCGATATCGAATCCTAGGGACGACTCTTTATTGTCGATTACGATAGTAGTAATATTAATAATGATATTAGAAACGAGAAAAAGAAATAAAAAAGCGATGATGATAACGACGCACGATGACGGACGAAAAAACGAGAAAAAGGAAGAGAAGAAGAGAGAAAACGGGATTTGTAACACCCTCAACCTACATGCTAATTTCGACCTCGATTAGGAACTCGTAGTAACGCCACTTGCGTGGGAGTAACGATGATATAGGAGGAGTATGGTGTTGTATTTTGGGATCGGTTCGGCTCGGGTTTCCTACGGGATTTCTAGAGGAAAATCGGGACAGAATTTGTGTATAGTTTGCCTAAGGTTGCTAAAACTCCGGGTTGTGAATTGATGTTGTGTAATTGTACAAATTGTAACTGTAGGGGGGTGTATTTATAGAAGAGGTTCCCGACTTTGGCTAGGAAAGGTAGTAGTCTTGGATGAGAAGAAACCTACTTTGGATAGGAAAAACCGGTTGTAGATGGGAGGAAACACCCGGTTTGGATAGGAAAGGATTCCTACTTTGGGTAGAAAAAGAATCTGGTTTTAGCTGGAAAAGGGGCCACTCGATCGAGTGTCCGGTCTGACCCCGATTTTGGTGGGTTTTACGAGCCTACTTGACCGAGTGAGCTGGTACACTCGATCGAGTGGGTCCGGTCGGGTGGGAATTCCTATTAGAGATCGAGTTTTATCTCTAACGAGTTTGTTTGGTTGCTTGATTCTTCTTTGTAGCTGATATTTGTGCAGTATTTGACTTCGAGTCAGATTTTTGAAGTGGTGTAATCCCCTAGAAATTCTAACGCAATACAGTGGCGGAAACACTGTAGAGTTGGGATTAAAACACACTGACAAACTATATCTTATTAAAAGAAATGGTAAGTCAATACAAATGCCTCTTTTTTTCAAAAGGACTAAAAGGAAATATTCTCCAGGGTTACAAAAAACCATAAATAAACATGAATGAATAAAGAGTAGGATCCATGCTACTCGCTAGCTCACACCCAAAACCCAGCAGCAAATACCTGTCATGTTATAAACATAACAGCCACGTCAGTGGGGAGTAACTCGGACGTTCTCCCAGCCAAATTATATCATATGGAAAAATAATAGTATTATTATATCAAAATACTTAAAATGAGAAAACATTAAAATGATATAATAAATATAAGCTTTCGGAGAAAAACTTAAAACATTGGAACAATAAAATCAGAACAAGTTTTCAGAAGAAAACTTCAGATATTTGCCAACCTGCAAATCAAAATGTATCAATAGTAATAAAAATATTCAAAATGGCGTTATGGATAGGATTAGTGAAGACGGCTAGACTTTCACTAGGAGAATACTAAAAACTAGCTTCGAGAACTTAGTTCAAACAAATCAAACTTCGATCTCTAACTAGGCTACTCAACCATAATAGGACGGCGACTTAAAATGCGTGGCCCTAGTTTAAGATAATATGCACACTCCTCCCGAGCACCATAAATACTCAGTTCAACCCGACGGCGTCTTACACTGCGAGGCACGAGTTTAAGATCAAAATGTACACAAACTCCCGAACACCATATATGCTCGGTTCAACAACTAGTGTGCCCCATAAAGACACACCAGCCGTATAGTTGATGGCAAAAACGTAAACCCCAGAATATATTACTCTAACCCCACACTTGTCCTTATTCCATAACTCCAAAACAGCCATTATCGATAAATACAAGAGATATAATCAATATAATTAATATGAGGATAAAAGGAATAAACATTTATATTAGCAAGGAAACTTTCTATAAATAGAAACATACTATTTTTAGAAACTTACTTAAAATAGAAATTGTGTTATAGAAAATACGTAAGTTATTAAAATACGTGAAATGTATAAAAATAGCATTTCTAACAAAATTAACATTTTATTATTATTGTCGTTATCGTAACTTTAATATATTACTAAATTCGTTACTCAAAATATAAATAAAATATAATACGTCAATATATAGTATTTTACAAATAATTAGGAAATCGAGTTAAAACTATAAATTTTCAGAAAAGAGATGTTTTAAGAAAAACGATATCAAAATTAATTGAGTCGACGAACTTTATAAATGAAATGAAATTTACGAAGAATTAAAATTATTTTTAACAGATAGTTTTTTATTAATAAATAATATGGATTTTAATAACAATAGTCAATCGGAAACAAATAGGAAATTATTAGTGAAAATAGTCTCGACTAAAAATATATTTAAAACAAAATCGACTATTTTCTCATTTATTAATATAATTCGTAAAACAAAAATTAATTTATTAAACAAGTATACAAATCTCGATTATCATATAAAAATACGATTTTGAGTTAAAATTATAAATTACGAAATATGACGAAAATATGAAATCAGTATTATTTAGTTACTAGTATCACGATAACCAACAAAATATTATAACGATCGCAAATAATAAAATTACTAACGATTTATAAAACGATATCGAAAATCGTAAAATATTTAAAAAGCATAGGATTTATTAAATAATATTTTTAGCAAATAATAAATAGCTAAAAAAATAGAAAACCGAAGTTAAAATATTTACTACATACTACTACTCAAACATACGATATAAAATCGAGTAACGTCGTAAAGTTACCTTGAGTCGAAATCTTCGATATTCATGTCCTCTTAGCTCAATAGAGAACGTCTTTATGCTTCAAGTTGTAGAACCGCTAGTACAACAGTGAAGGCTAACACCACCAGGCATTCACATCGACGAAATAGAAAGAGTGAGGAGAAAGGAAAAGAATGATGACGACAGACAAGTAGCAGGTGTGAGTGTGTGACGAAACGACAAGAAGAACGAAGGACAGAAAGGCAGCAGTGGCATCAAAACAACAGCCCATACGACAACCAAAGCAAAATCGAAATGGAAACAAAGAAGATAAAAGAAGAAGCTAAGATAAGGATGGACCGGAAGGCAACAGACCGAGCAAGAACAACAAGTAATCTACTTGTACCATTCACGACACAAGATTAGAATTGAAATTCAAATGAATAAATAGAGGAACGAATGAATGGCTCGAAACCCGATACGAACAAAGAAAACAGTAGCAAATATAGCCAATTTAGAACTGATGCACCGGAATAAGAAGAGAAGAAGGAAACGGATAAGCAAGCAGAAACAAGGCAGGAATCGAGAAGACAATGGGAAACAGCGAAATCAACAATAACAGTAAAAGAGAGATAACAGCGGCAGGAAGGCAACAATAGTAACATCAGGCAGCATTAACGGGTAGAAACAAAACCAAAAAGCAATTGAAAAATTGTGATCTAAGACCTACAATGGCAGAACAATTCAATAGAAGACCAGTAACAACGTCGACCCAAAGAAGAGGAAGAAGGGGATGGAGCGGAAGACACACGAGCAACACAGCAGTACGGACAACAATCGCGAACAAACGAGGACGAAAATGAAGGAAACAGAGGAACGATAAAATGAAACGACAAAAGACTCGGAAAGAGCAATAGAGCGCACAATCAGCGAATAGAAACGACAACAACTGATAACAGCGAGCAGCAGCAGCATGAACCAACAGCATAGCGCATCAACACTAACAACAAATCGTGACAGCAGCAGCGAACAGAATAGATAGTAGCAACACGCACAACCGCAGAAGAAGAACAAGAAGAGAAGAACAAAAAGAGAAAGAAACAACAGCAGCAACGTACATGACAAGAGGAAGAAGAAAACGGAGGGAGAAGAAACGAAAAACAGCAGAAGTAGTACCGTAACGGCAGTAGAACGTGTTGGAGTGTGATCCAAGACATTTCCCATGTTTGAAAGAGTCAAGGTAGTTAGCATAATAGTAGGAGAAGGAGTAGAGTATGCAAGTAGTATATCAGTTAGCTAGAGTGATGGTTAGTTAACAACAAACACTCCATGTACTTAGGCATTATGATAGTGCAAGTAGTGGAGGTAGTAGTGCGTAGAGTAGTACTTATATGTATGCATTCCATTCAGTTTTCTATTCATTTCAATCAAGTACTCTTTCTCCCTTCCAAGTGTAGTATCAAATTCACAAATCTTCTAACAAAAGTGGTATCAGAGCACTACCAGGTTCAAGGTTCGGAAACTGGTCAGTATGCAGAGCAACAGATCAAATTCATTCTCACAATTACCTATGTTCAATGGCGTAAAGTATCATTTTTGGAGTCTGAAGATGCAGACTTTATTCAAGTCTCAGGAGTTGTGGGGACTAGTTGAAGACGGGTTTGATGACAAAGAATCTGTAGAACCAGATCAAGCATTGAAGGAGAAGAGAAAGAAGGATTCCAAGGCCTTGTTTATGATACAACAAGCCTTGGATGATGAAGTGTTTCCCAGAATTGCAGCAGCTACCACATCAAAGAAGGCGTGGGATATACTCAAGCAAGAGTATCTTGGTGACAAAAAGGTTGTCACGGTTCGATTGCAGTCCATGAGAAGAGAATTTGAGACTGCACTCATGAAGGACAAGGAATCGATTCAGGAGTACTTGTCCAGAGTCTCTAGTATAGTTCATCAAATGAACTCTTACGGGGAATAAATGTCAAATGAGTTGATAGTAGGGAAGGTGTTGAGGAGTCTAACACCTAAGTATGATCATGTGGTAGCAGCAATCGAGGAATTAAAAGATATGTCCACCTACACTCTAGATGAACTCATGGGATCGTTGCAAGCCCATGAAGAGAGGTTGAGCAGATCCTCTTAGAAGCAGGAAGAGAAGGCGTTTCAGGTCAAGAATGAATCTGGCAAAGAAGGATTTAAAGGTCAGAATAGTGGTAGAGGTAGGGGTGGAAGAGGTACAAGAGGCAGAGGTGGAAGAGGACGTGGGGGTAGACAGTCATGGACTGAGGATAGAGAGCAATCTCAACCTCAATCGCACCCTCAGTCAGGAAAATCCACATTCAAGTGTTATCACTGCAACAAGCCAGGCCACAAAATTGCGAACTGTTGGTACAAGAACAAGGAGCAAAGTGAACAGCAGAGTGATCAAAGAGTGAATCTTGCAGAACAGGAGGAGAAACTCTTCTTAACAGAAGTAGGATGCAAGAATTCAGAAAGTAAGGCTTGGTATATTGACAGTGGGTGCTCAAACCACATGTCAAGTTTGAAGTCATTGTTCAGGGATCTGGATGAGACAAGGAAAAGCACTGTCAGGCTGGGTAATGACAAGAAATTGGAGGTAGAAGGTATGGGAACAATTGTTGTGCAAACTAAGGAAGGTAAAACCAAACTGTTGTATGATGTTCAATATGTTCCTTTACTGGCTTACAATCTGATTAGTGTGGGTCAGTTGTTATGCAATGGTTATACTTTGTTGTTTGATGATGAGTCATGTGTGATTAAAGAGAAAAAATCTAATGAAGCTGTTGCAACATCACGTATGGGGAATAACAGGATGTTTTCATTAGATATATTAAACAACAAAGGATGTTCTATGGTTGTTAAAAGTGATGATACTGCAGTGTTATGGCACAATAGATATGGTCATCTAAATGTTCAGAGTCTAAGAATGTTAAGTACTAAGAGAATGGTGAATGGTCTACCTAGTATAGGAGAACTAGGAGTATGTGAGGGGTGTATCTATGGAAAGCAAGCTAGAGATTCCTTTCCTTCTGGAACAGCGTGGAGAGCAACTGAGTGTCTTCAGTTGATTCACGCTGATATCTGTGGTCCTATGCAGACTGAGTCATTGGGTGGGAGTAGGTATTTCTTGCTACTAACTGATGACTTCAGTAGAATGAGTTGGGTCTATTTTCAAGTCACTAAATCTGAGGCGTTAGAAAACTTCAAGAGGTTCAAGGCTATGGTTGAGAATCAATCTAATGTAACTCTGAAAGTTCTTAGAACAGACAGAGGAGGTGAGTTTACCTCAAAGGAATTTGAGGAATTCTGTGGAAGATGGGGAATAGAGAGGGAACTAACTGCTCCATATACTCCAGAACAAAACGGAGTGGCAGAGAGAAAGAACAGAACAGTGGTAGAAATGGCTAGGAGTATGTTGAGAGCAAAAGGTCTACCTAATGAGTTCTGGAGTGAGGTTGTTGCAACAGCAGTCTACCTCTTAAATATATCCCCCACTAGAGCAGTCCTAAATGAAACACCTTATCAGGTTTGGAGAGGAAGGAGACCCCAAGTAGGACACTTAAGAGTTTTTGGGAGTTTAGCATATGTCCTAGTCAATCTCAGAACAAAATTAGATGAGAAGTCTACAAAGTGTGTGTTTCTAGGCTATGCAAATCAATCCAAGGCTTACAGGATGTACAATCCTGTAACGGGCAAAGTAATTATAAGCAGGAATGTTGTGTTTGATGAGGAGGCCGCTTGGGATTGGAATAGTAGTACTGAGTTGAGTCATAGAAAGTTCACCTTTGACTCTCCACAGGAACAAGAACTTGATGTTGTGCAGGATGGAGCAGATACAACACCACCAGACACACCAGCTGAGAGTCAGAACTCAGGATCATCAAATTCAGAGGATGATTCTCCTGAGTCTTCTCCAAGAAAGCTGAGATCACTGTAGGAGATCTATGAAACGTGCGGATTTGCATTGATGAGTGCAGAACCCACAAACTTTTCTGATGCAGTGATGAAGCCTGAGTGGCAGATTGCCATGGAAGAAGAAATTAATTCAATCTTGAAGAACAAGACATGGACCTTGGTTGATCTACCTCAGAAAAAGAATGTTATTGGTCTGAAGTGGGTGTACAAGATAAAGCTAAACACTGATGGGAGTGTCCTGAAGCACAAGGCTAGATTAGTAGCCAAAGGTTATGCTCAACAAGAAGGGTTAGACTATGAAGAAACCTTTGCACCTGTGGCAAGGTTTGAGACAGTGAGAGTAGCACTAGCTCTTGCTGCACAATTCAAGATCCAAGTATACCAATTCGATGTTAAATCAGCCTTCCTGAATGGAGAGTTGATGGAGGAAGTATATGTGGAACAACCTCAAGGATTTGTCAAAAGGGGTGAAGATAAAAAAGTCTACAAACTGAGAAAGGCACTTTATGGACTGAAGCAAGCACCAAGAGCGTGGTACAGCAAGATAGACAAGTTCTTCACTGAGAATGGGTTTGCAAGAAGTGAGAATGAGCCAACCCTCTACATTAAGAAACAACCAGGAGTGGGATCTCTGGTAGTATGCTTATATGTAGATGATATCATATACTTCAGTCAGTCTCAAGACCTGCTAGAAGAGTTCAGAAAAGCAATGAAGATGCAGTTTGAGATGACAGATCTTGGCGTGCTGAAGTACTTCCTGGGGTTAGAAATCAAGCAAGGAGAAGGAGGTATATTTCTAAGTCAAAGGAAGTATGCACAAGACCTTGTGAAGAAGTTCAGAGTTGAAAAGGATGATGAAGATATCACACCAATGAATACAGGAGAAAAGCTGCAGTACAATGATGGAACTGGAGCAGCAGATGAACATCAATACAGGAGCATGGTCGGTGGGTTGAATTATTTGACACACTCAAGACCTGATATTGCTTACAGTGTAAGCATGGTGTCAAGGTTTATGCATGGTCCAACAAAGCAACACTTTGGGGCAGTGAGAAGGATCCTAAGGTATGTTGCTAATACAGTCGGATATGGAGTCTGGTATGGAGAATCTGAAATATTCAAGCTAGAAGGGTACACAGACAGTGACTAGGCAGGATCACTGGGGGATAGAAAGAGTACATCAGGGTCAGTATTTGGACTTGGGTCAGGAGCTGTGACCTGGAGTTCAAAGAAGCAGGAGAGTGTAGCCCTATCTAGCAAAGAAGCTGAGTATGTTGCAGGAGGTGCAGCGGGTAGACAAGCATTATGGTTAAGGAAATTATTAACTGACTTGGGGTATGCACAGGATGAGGCCACAATACTCTGGTGCGACAACAAGTCAGCTATAGCCATGACTAAGAATCAAGGATTTCATGCTAGAACAAAACATATCGATGTGCAGCATCACTTCATAAGGCAGATAGTGAGCGAAGGGAAAGTGCAGCTCAAGTTTTGTGGGACAAATGAGCAGAATGCAGATATCTTCACGAAGAGCTTGACAAAGGCTAAACATCAGTTCTTCATGGAGAAGATTGGCATGAGAGAGTTTGAATCAAGAGGGGGTGATGGAGTGTGATCCAAGACATCTCCCATGTTTGAAAGAGTCAAGGTAGTTAGCATAATAGTAGGAGTAGTAGAGTATACAAGTAGTATATCAGTTAGCTAGAGTGATGGTTAGTTAACAACAAACACTCCATGTACTTAGGCATTATGATAGTGCAAGTAGTGGAGGTAGTAGTGCGTAGAGTAGTACTTATATGTATGCATTCCATTCAGTTTTCTATTCATTTCAATCAAGTACTCTTTCTCCCTTCCAAGTGTAGTATCAAATTCACAAATCTTCTAACAGAACGCAGTCGCAGCAGTACACAGCAGCAACAGCAGTTCGTAGCAGTACTAAGTAGCAGCAGAAAACGAATATAAGAAGAAGAAAAAGAGCGAAGAGGGTGAAGGAAAGATTAGCGAGGACAGAGAAAGCAAGGGCGAAACAAGGGAGGAGCGTGTCTCAGACTCACGATGGTAGAGTGATAGTTTTCGATTGACGCAGATCGAGTATTGGTCAAAACCGAAGAAGATTAGCGCTGATGAAGAAGGTTGGTGGTGATGGGTAGACAAGAAGGGAAGCATACGTTGAAGGGTGGGAAAAACGAAAAGAAATGGGGGAGATGAATCAAGCGGTGAACAAGCAGGAGGAATGAAAGGCAAAGGTGTACACTGAATCAAAGAGTGGATGCAAGGGACACGTAAAACAAAATGAAATGGGGAAAGGGGGGTTAATAGCAATACAGTTTAATTAAATGAATTGGGTGGGAACCGAATTTCGAAACGATAAGTTGACTGATCCCACGAAAAAGAATTAAAATCGAATCAACAAAAATTAGTAAATAATCGGACCGTCAAATAAAATGAGTAAATAAATTGTTCGAGGTGAAAACGAAGGTGATAGAAATAAATAATTAGACGATCAAATAGCATTTCCCGATAAATAATAAATCTTCGATAAAGTGAATTAAAATGATTTCTCGGGTAATAAATGTTTTGACGAAACTTTAAAATAAATGAGCCTCGAGCCGAAAATAGAAATTCGAGCTTAAATATAAATAAAAAGGAATTTAGAATTTAAATCGTCGAAATAGTCTCTCGATAAGAAATAAATTAAATGTATAAAATAAATTGAAACATAATAAAAATATGTTTTAAATATAAGAAGAGTTCCCGAGACAAATAGAATTTTAGAAGTTTGAAAAGATTAAACGATAAATTCGTTTTATAATAATTTTAAGAATTACGAGTCAAATCGTAAAAATAAAAATACGAACATAATTTTAAATTAATTTAAATTTATTAAATCAGGGGTGTTACAAGTGGTGTGACAGATTTTTATGCCTCGGAAACGCCTTTGACCGGGATTTGACTCGGTCGCTAAAAGACGGTTTTGCCCTTGGTGACGGTTTTGACCCAAATTAGTCTCATTTGATTGGAAACGACACACTAGGCCTGAATTTGATGTCTGTTTAGTGAGATTTTTACTCCGCTAAAAGCTCGCGCCAATTACCATTGATTCTGAGTCCAAAATCGAGCGTATGAAGTCATGTTTACGTCCGATCATCATCGGGTGTTTTTCGGAAACTGACATAGACACCTGGCAGCCAAATGTGGGTGTCTACAATAATCGGACGTAAACATGACTTAATGCACTCGAATACGGACTTGGAATCAATAGTATCCGGCATGGGATTTTAGCGGAGTACAAATCTCACAAAACCAACCTCAAATTCAGGTCCAGTGAGTCGTTTCCAATAAATTAAGACTAATTGGGCCAAAACCGTCACCGGAAATAAAACCGTCTTTTAGTGACCGAGTCAAAACCCAGTCAAAGTCGAATCCGAGACAAAAAAACCAGCCATGCATGCTTCTAGAAACCAGCCTAACAACTAAGTTAAAGCTAGTCACAAAAATCTCAACTTTCCTAATTTCCCTCCACTCGTTTCACCCACTCGATCGAGTGGCTAGGGCCTACTCGATCGAGTACACCTACGTACCAACCGGACCGCCTCCGAACCGGGCACTCGATCGAGTGCACATAGGGTACTCGATCGAGTAACCCTAAACCGGGGTGTTCTCTATAAATACACCCCTCCTCCTCTTCACTTACAACCTTTGGCAACCCTATAATACACATTCAATCATCCATCATTTCACATTCATTCAACCCCTTTTCACTACACATCTTCAACCTTTACACTCACATTCTCTCTACAGACACATACACATACAAGCACATTTTCGAGATCAAAACTTGTCAAAGATCGAGAGCATTCTCTCCACAACCATACATACCATAACTTGCCTACATATCTCGACGTTCCCGCGCCTTTGCCGCTACTAGACGAGCCCGTTTCCGAGAGATTAAAGCATTTAGGTTGAGGGTGTAAAATCAAATCCCGACTTCTATCTTTTATCCTTCTTCCTCTCCGTTATATATATGTATATAGAGAAGGGATCAAATAAGTTCACCATATGTAATTAAGTCTATATTAAAGTTACAGATGACATACGTTAAAGTTACATTTTTTCAGAATTGATATGTAACTATAACATTCAGCTCTTTTATCACTTCCTATGATAAAGTGCAACTTTAACACTCATCTCGTGTAACTTTAAGCACCTTTTGTGTAACTTTAACACTGGAACTTATGAACTTATAAGAGTTGTTGGCCTTATGTGAACCTATCTCTCTCTCTCTCTCTCTCTCTCTCTCTCTCTCTCTCTCTCTGTGTATATATATATATATATATCTGTACGCACTATTATTATTAATCGATATTAACGATGCTGACCTTTTATTTTGCATACTAACATTTTTTTATTTTATTGTATTCTAGCATTTTATTTATGTATTCTAACCACTAACATTTTAATTTTCATTTATTTACATATCATCATAACACTAATACCGCGTATAATTATATAGTATTTAAACCGCTTTCGGATCGAACACGCTTAATTACGGTTTCCAATTCAAGTCCGTTTAATCCCTTTACAAGTTGTAACAGTGGTGACCCCTTTTCGAGGAGTTCCGCCCTAAACACTTAAGAGCGTAACGCGATCGTGGTAACACGTAGTTAAACATGTCTGATGCCATTTTCGAGTTTAGTACGAAACTCTTTGACGCAAAATCGAACATCACGTAATCTGTAAGGATTAGTAACGATGTCGTGACGTGGAGGGAACCGATTTTCGTCCTAATCAAATTAATAACGATTTCATAAAACTTTTTTTAAAATTCCCGATACCGGTCTCGTAATCATAAAATATGTGTTGCGAGTATCGAAAACCGACTTGAGTATAAATTGTATAATATTTTTATGTAACTCGGCTAGCTATCGATTTTAAACCAAAATAAAATTAGAGATTGCCGTCTTTTCGAAAACGAATAACAGTTCGTACAGGGGCACTCGATCGAGTGCCATAGCTCACCTTAACTCGATCGAGTAGCCATCATCACCTTCTTACGTGAGCCTCCTACATGTAACGTAAGCCTAATCAAATTGTTTTTACGACTTTTAGTCGTCACGTGTCAAGTCCATCACGTGGTTGCTTTTTCAAAATCATGCATTGAATTTTTTATTCTAACATATTTATATTATCGTCACCAATTCGGTTATTCTATTTTTGCGCTCGTTGTATTGTATTCCCGGTTGTAATCCCGCCCGTGTACTTTGTATTTATTTACGAGCTTTTATTTTCGTTGTTTTCATTTATCGCATTAAAACGAACCTCGCATGCTAAATCACTTTGACGTGAATTAAGATGCATTAAAATGACGTAGCAACCCATTCTTTTTTTTTTTATATATATATCTCGTAAAATGTTGTTTGCATAACATTCCACCGAATTACTAGCGCGCGTATTAAAAACAAACGATATCTTAGTAGAGGCCGTCATGTGCGGGCGGGGTTGAGTGTCCTTTGTGGGCTTCTCAACACATACCCTCACCGTTACTCAGAACCTCAGTTTTTGGATGTCCGAAACCGTTGGCGCACGAGAGTCATTCGATATACGGTACCCGATAACATAGGCATCGGTATCGTAATGCAAAGGGACGAACCCCACAAGCTCTAGTATCGAGGTGGGCCGTACTTTGTGCACGGTCCACCGAAATATAGAGTGTGTTCGAACGGGCCTGAACTCCCACAAAGTTCGGTGGCGACTCCATCTTCGATTTAAATTTCGACCCGAGAATTATCTCACATGGGAAACATATCGCCACCCAAACCCGCGCGTGGCTGCGTCGTGGTGGACCTATGTCACGTCCACACTTTTATATTAATTGTGAGGAGTATTTTAATCAAAGACAAACAAATGAATGGAACAGAGGGAGTACGTCTTTATAACTTTCAGTGGTTAAACTACCCATACATTTCGCATGCAAAAATACCCTAGTCTTTTTCTTAAATGGGGTTCAAACCCAAAGTAACTACAAAATAAGGTTAAAATCAAACTATTTATAAAAATTGTGTCCATGTCATCAGTTTTGGTGATGCTTGATCTCATGTGTAATTCCCGCACTTTTAGAGTCGATAGGAGTCAAAATTCACTACTACAAATAAGATTAAATGGGATGGTTCTTAACCATCCTATATTAGATAAAGAATCGTTCTCTAGGTCAACGTCCTATTAAATCAAATAGCGCATTTCAAAAAAGGTGAAACCATGCTATTTAATCCTTTACAAATAGGACAGTTGAAGGCGGAACTGTCTTATTTAATTTCTTTACAAACGGTCCGTGACAGGACGAGGTGTGCTGTTTAATCGAATTACATATATATACAACGGTTATCGTATTTGTTAAATGGAATGGTTATCGTATACAACTCATAAAAAAAAAAGATACACACACAGATATATATATATATAGAAGTAGGATCATTTACCTACTCTAATCTTTGTACAATTTAGCTCCCTTTCTAGACCATTGGATTTTATTAGATCAATGCCTTGGATTAATTACTTACCCATGTAAAACCCTATACTTTTTTTCCCACTTCCTCCTCTTTACGTTTATTTGATCAGTTTATTTCAAAATTTTCCTCTTTCATATACACACTTTAATTTCTCAATTTTATTCTTCAATTTCTTAAACAAATCAGTTTCTATTCAAGATTAAACTTTTAATTGTTTTAAGTTAATCTAATTTTACTCTCTAACTCTCTAATTTGTTCTTCAATTTTTCATCAAAATTAGTTTCCACTTAGGGTTTAACTTTCAGGTTAAGTTAATTTTATTCTTTAAAAGTTTAATTTCGTTCTTTTTCATACTATCTTTGTTGATTTTGATTTTTGATTTGATCGATTTCAATATGGTAGTAATTTTGTTTGATCTGCATATATCTTGTTAATTTTGATGTTGTTATGATTAAAGATCTAGTTTTCATTCAATATTTTGAGTAATTTTTAGGGTTGTATGTTATTTTACATGTCTTGATAAATTATTTGAGTAACTTTTATATTTTGGCTTACAAGATTGAAAATCAAAATTATGAATATTATAATACTTGAATATGAGCAATGAAATACTTGAATATTAACATTTAAATAACTAGTATTATTTAAGAGTGAAAATTTTGTGTTTTTGATACATTATTATTTATTTGAAAATACCCAGTTATTTTATCATGTTGTTCCAGTTTAATACATCTACATGATTATTGTATTTCAATTTTTCGTAGTTAATACTCTATTCTGACAAAGCATGCTTTTATTTCTCTAAAAAAATTCAATCATTTTATAGTGTTGTTACAATTATTCCAATACTTAATTGTGGTTATATAGAGAGAGAGTTGGGAACTTGTAATAGTAGTCACTGATGGTGGATTAGATGAAAACTAAGATTGGTCCATTCCAACTAATAAAAAGAAAAAAGAAAAAAAGAAGGATGTCAGTATACTGACAGCAGCAGTGGAGAGAAACAACATTCCCCTCAATTAACTCCCACTCCTTACAACTCTCACTCCTTACAATTTCATGCTCCCTCATCTTCATCTTCATCCATCGAACAAAAAAAAGCACCATCATCTTCAAGATCCATTCATTCATTCAACAAAAAAAACATCCACATCTTAAAGATTCATTCATTCAACAAAAAAAAGTTTCTTCATCTTTAAGTTTCATTCATCCAACATAAAATAAGAATATTTTCATCTCCAAACTTGATGAATGACGGAAGTTTGATGAATCAAACTTTATTCATCCAACAAAAAATAAAAACATCTTCATCTTCAAGCTTGATGAATGACGGAAGTTTGTATGCCTAAAATATAATAACTAATAATTAAAATGAAGTTACATTTTGACATTACGCTTAAAATGAGTGTGATTCTATGACATAATGAGTATGACTATACAACATGGTGAGCGTGACTATACAACTTAAAATGTGACTCTTGTATCACACTTTTTTTGTGTATCACACTTAAAGTGTGACTATACAACGTAATGAGTGTGATTCTACAACATAATGAGTGTGACTATACAATATAATGAGTGTGACTATACAACTTAAAGTATGTGACTTTGAAATACGATGCTCATACGTCCATTTTTGGCTACAAATACAATTCTGCAAGAACATTATGCACGTCGATTGTCACAATTTTTTTGTAACACCCGTAAAAATTTACAACTTTGTTATCCGTCCCGTTGCGATTAAATCGACTCTTATCGAGTCTCGTTATTTTTCATCCATCTTAATTTCGATCTTTTTAGTAAGACTTTAGTAAATTTTCATTCAAAAACCATTTTAACTTCCTTGTTCGAAAGAATTTTAATTAATCTCGAGAAATTGTTATTTAATCTTTTTCTACGCGATTTCGTAAATATTTATTTTTGAAACGTGTTTTTAATACTACTTTCTTGTAAACACGTTCTTTTACGATTTCAGTATACTTATTTTTTTAAAAGTGATCCATTTACGATTTTAAGCGCGAATCGGGTTCAGATTGTAGCAGCCCTAACCGCTTCCCTCATCGGACGGAGATATTTTCGTGGTTTTGTTGAGAGAGTAAAAAACCGACTCGATTTTTTCTCCTATCTTCGCTCCACTTCCCCTCTTTTTGGCAGACTGTTTGAGTAAGCAGTTACTAACCCTCCAAACTTCTCTTAAACCCCCAACACAATCTCCTTATTCTATCATAACATTGTACGTATCCCTCTTCTCCTCTTCTCTACAAAAAAAATTGAATTGAACGTACAACAACAATAATTGATTATCAACTTTCTCGAATCTGATCCTTCTTTCTCGATCCTTGTTCATCCTATTCGAAAGGGTAACAATCAAATTCTTAATTCCTTCTTCCTACTTCTCGATTTATGATGGTAATTAATAAGGGTCTTGTACCTTGTTTATATTTTTTTATAGGCGTTCGAGACAACATCGAGGAGGACGAGTATATTATTGACTTAGATCTTGATTATGGTAAGATCGACGATCTCGGTATTGCTTGATATTTTTGTTGTAGTTACATGTATAGAATTTAAATTTTTGTTTGGCTATTATGGTATGTCAATTTTTCTTATAAAAGTTTTAGAATCGTTAATTTAAATTATTTCGTTGTTGCCTTCATTTTTACGAGATTATTGAATAAATCGTTATATTAGTTATTAAATCATAATATTTGGCCAACGCACTAATATATTTATAAAGTTCCTGTTAAAACAAAAATCTTACAGATTTTGAATTTTTAAAGTCGTTTAATGAATTTTTAACAAATTTCGTACAAAAACAATTTAAAACCGATTTCATGTTCATATGCCTAATTTAATTATTTAAAGATGAATTTTTTTGTGTAATTTAATTCCGACGAA